>CM074191.1:9905547-10520547 GCA_037179385.1 Holothuria scabra
TTTCAACTTTGTAAATATTTTCGACTTAATTCTGTAATTTTCTAATGACGTGCTATAACTCTCGAAATTTTTAGTGAAGTGGTAAACGTTGTTGATGAATAGAAGAAAGTATTGAAACAGATTAGGAAAGGGATTTTATTTCCTAAAGTATCGGTGATTGACTATAACTGAATATTCCTACCGCAGAGCCGGAAAGTATCCCGCTATTGTTCAGACTTAGTGTGACGAAAAAAAGTTCCTCTCATTCAGGTCGGAATTAAAACTAAAAGTGTCCTTCACAAGGATTCTTACACTGTAATTTTTCTTTCAAGATGAAAACAGTCAGAAAACCCCTTTTATGATGAAACTTATACCACCCCCCCCCCCCAAAAAAAAATAAACTGATAATAAAAATATTAAATAAAAAATAAACCAAAGAAAGTGGAATAAAACAGCTAAAATGATTCCATTAAAGCAGAGTTTGAAAGTCTTAGTTAACGCCCGGTCATCACTTCCGGGTGTGACGTCACGTAATCACAAGAACGGAATTCCTGTCAAGAGCTGAACAACGTTTACTAATGAAAACGGTTTATATCGTCTTAAAGTATTTTACTTACTTGTGAACTGAAAGATAGCTTGAAATTTAGAACTGTTTAATTCTTTTTCATATCTTCATTGCCCAAAATCTCGTTGTCATGGAAATGTACTGAAAGTTTTTTAAAAACATTTTATTAAGTTTCCGACAAACTTGAGGCAGTTAACAGTGATATCATGTCAAAATTTGTGTCTTCGTTCAAGGACGTTACTATGAGATGCATGAAAAGCATGAAAGAAGATATAAAATTCTTCAATATACGATAAAATATAAACTTCCGATCACTTTTGCTCTTTTGCGTCATCGTAACAGCCATCTCTTATCTTTTATTGTTAATATTCGTTGTTAATAACATCCTGGAAACGTATTACATTACATGTACAGTGGGAGATTAATACCTGTTTATAAAACGAATTAAGGTAAAACAGGTTTAAATAATACAAACCGAAACTGAACTTTTCGTAATTTGTTTAATATTTAAAAGAAAAATTTGTTTCATAACGTGGAATTATACGTAACAGATAATTTTGACCTCACAAAGTGATGATGCACACACGTTAGTAATTTCAACAGTGCTCGTCCCTTTATCTTTCCAGATTTTTTAAAGGTGTTTATTTCCTTCCCTTTTTTAATTTAAAACGAAGCATTCTACTTCATTTATTGCATCAATTAAACTTCAATTCAAGGTTTTTCTTCATTTTAATGACATTTACACTCAAGGCAATTGAAGGAATTTAAAATTTACACTGACATTTCCTATAAGCTTTTAACGGATCAATTTACATGTGTCAAAATTATTGTCATAGTGCGTTTGGTTTACGAAACATCATGTAACAAATGTCAGCTTCACACTGAAACGATACTTTAAAGTTGCAAGTTACTCAGTTAGGTATCCAAAGAATAAAGCTAGAATAATAGGTAAGAAATTATTCGCGGAACAATGGAGGGTGTAGCATTTGTTTTATATTGAAACACAAAATATGACCGGAACTACATTAACTATGGTTATTTAAATGATCTAGCAAAAATTTAAAGTTGGTCCATGACCCTTTAAAGTTGTAAGATTGGTTTACCTACTTCCAAAAACAACCTTTTGAATGAAAAATTATTTCACTGCCCTCAGTCACTACGCCAATTATTTAAATGTAATTTGACAAATTAGCAAAATGCTGTGTCTTCACTTGGCAGTTAAAGAGCAAACTACCCTAATGAAAAATCTGTTGGAATTATTTCAATATCTTTTTCGGTTCTCAAGATGTTCCCCTTCAAATCTGAATTTTTTAGAAGCAACTTGCTGATTATGCTAAAATAACGATGTGGAGTGTTGCAGAGTGTTGAATTTTCTTTTGTTAAACCTACTTTAACTATCTCTTAAAGTGTACCTCAATTAAAAAAATAAAAATATATATATTAAACAACATGAAAAATTAATTCTTACAGTTCAACTCCCGTCTTCGAAGAATATTCCTGAGCCGAGATATAAAATATTGAAGTTTATTAACTCAAATTAAAATGGTGCATTGCGCAGTAATTTGTGATGTCATTGTTGCACTACTAAATTTACAATCTTTGAATGTCTTTGTTTTTCTGAAAGTTACTGCACCTTGTACCAAGGTGTGATAGCACTTATACTCAGTATGGGGTGATGTAATTAATGAATCCTTCCCTGTTCAACATGGTATGCAAGCAAACAGGAAGTGTTCAAGGTTGTAGAAACATTTCAAATTTTAAAGCTAAACAAAGCAGGGAACGTGAGTTGAACAACAAGAAATCACAAATTATTGGGCAATTAACTAGTTTGTTTTAAGAGAATAAATTGATGATTGAGACGTCCTATGAAGATGGCAATTTGACTAAAAGAATTAATTTTTCATGCTGTTTAGTTTATATTTTTGAATTTCTTTGAATTCAGGTACACTTTAATTACTCATCAGATAGTTTATGGTTTGGTAATTCACACTGATGACTTCCAAGGACACAATTTAACCTTCCAAAATGAAACCCGCAGGACGAACTAATGTTACAACTATCCTTGAAATGAAAATGGTAAAACGAAGGATAACATTAGCCATGCATAAATGGCACGTACCTCTCTTGACATCACCAGATGTGCATATTGGGCTCATGTTTAATAACGATAAGATGCTTATCAGAAATAACCCAGTAAAATGGTCAATTTGTCAGGGATTTTGATGGAAATTCCATTTTCTTTCTTGGCATCTAAATGCTTTTTACATCGGATATCCGATTTTGTTATTTTCATGTCCCACAACCTTTAATACAGGAAAATGTAATTGGCCAGCAACCAAACCAAACAATTATGGCATGAGAAACACTTCATAGATAAAAGAAAAAGGAAACACCTCAAGAAATATTAACGAAGGTCTTTCAAACAAATAATTGGTCCATTGCAATCAACTATGCAATCAGCTGTATGCTCCCAACAGCACGAAATTCGGTAGTTACAAACGGATCCAAATTTAAGGATGAATGTTCTCTAGAAAAGAATGAGATTGGTCTTTTCGATTGGGATGTCTCATTGTAAATTAAGATCGGAGCTTTATTTCTGGAAAAGAATCGGTTTTTCACTATTATTATTTTGGGGAGTAGGACCAAAGTGTCATGTAAAAAACACAAAGAAAAGTAGAACGCTGGATTTTTGTTAAACACGTAAAATCTTGCATTGTGGTAATAGAGTACTTTTGTGTTATTTTGTCGAAATATGATTCCTACTTTTGCACGGTTCAATGTTTTAAAGAACGTAACTAGGAACAGGTAGTATACATTCTACATACACTGCACTAGAAAACCGTTTGTGTTTCAAGTTAACCGCAAAATGAGTCCGGCATAAACTGACCTTAGTAACTGAGACAAATAATGACCTAATCATGTTAAATTTGACCCATTGGTTTAAATTGGACCCAAAACTTTTATTCCTTTTTCTCCCTACACAAGTGTTTCTTCAGTATCATGGTCAATTTTGGTAGGTGCAGAAAGTCAGAGACCCGATTAGTACTGATTAAAGGACCCTATTCCCGTTAAGAGATGGGATTGGGGTGCTTCATGCGATTCCATTCAAAGTTCGTTCTTATTTTTAGGGTTATTCATAGTGGTAGGAATGGTGTCTTAGTGTGATATACTGCATATCACAATATACAGCTGGAAATAGTCTCCTATTAGGTTCGGTAACTACTGTAAATGCTATGATGGCAATCACCTGAGTATACGCTTGAAAGTGCATAATACATCATTTGTGACCCTGAGAGGATGGCATATTAACAGGAGTAGTATATGCAATGATACCATAGACGACTTTCCAAATGGAGATTCTGCACGTAACGTCAGCGCGATGCCCTGGATGGAAATGATCAAAGACAGTTGTCGTGTTACCGAAACGCGCGCACAGAATAACCTTGATAAAATTTGTTGTCGAATGGACGCCTGGGTTGAAAAAAAAAACAGAGATATGCGCAACGCAGTGACGTAGCCGCATAAGTCCTATAGCAGTGACAAAGACTTGTTGGAGAGTGTTTCGTATGCTTTTTTGTTGGCCAAAGTAAAATGACATTGACAAAAACGAAGTTTCCCAAAAACCTATCCCACAATCATTTTACAATCCCTTTCTTGCAAAGATCTATGACAGACTTAAGAAGAGATTTGCGGCATTCCTGAAAGCTGCAGCTCAATAAACTATCACCTTTGAATTGTTCATCTTATTTCCGCGCTTCTTTCAAATCTCCACAGCACGGATTTACTTTCTTCTTTAACTTCACCTTTTCGTCATTCTTTTTAAGAAGATTTTGTAAAGTAAAGAATAATTTTTGCATTTATTTTTTTCGGACTGGTGAGAATAAATCTAGCTGAAGTCACTAAATTAAGTTCACCTCTCATTTCCCAAATTTAAGATGAAAATATATTCTCTAGTGAATATATTTTTAGCTTAAATTTGAGAACTATAGGTGCAGTTAATGCTATTGACTGTCGCATGACACCTAATACTTAAAACCTCGGTTATCTGGATTTAACCTGCTGACTGCATTTGATCAGATATACGATTTTGCAGTGGAAACTCACGCAGTTGGCTCACAAATTGAGGACAAGTGTACCTTATACCTCATCTGTGTGCGCATGCGTATAGTTACACATGCCGCTAGAATTCAATAGGGTCGTTTAACCAAACTTCCCCGGGAAAAGGCCATTTTCTCGGGTGAAATATATATATGTCTTATGTCGCCTGATGGCTAAAACCTCCTATTGAATTCTAGCCTCATGAATAGACTGCTGGGCGAATACGTATTACTCACACATGTCCATTGGGTGGCAACATGGCCGTACCAATTTAAAGGGCCAATTCTCTCACTCAAAACTACAATTTTTGTAGTGGTCCACAGAAATTCTATGTTGGCACAACTTTTTGATTGATAGCTAGTTTAAAATGCAGAGTGCCTAAGCTCATGTTATACAACATGCACTGTACTGAGAGGTTTTGATTACACTTTGGGGTATTGTATACTCACCCTGAAGCAATAAACCAAGATTATGTCTGGGTGAGAATGAATTTTAGACAGTTGTGTGAGGGACTTAAGTAAGCAGGTTATGAGAATTGGAACTGTTTGGAGTTGTAGGATTATACCTTCAAATAAACAGGGCCGGCTATAACTTTGGTTGGGACGTGTACCAGTCATATTTTGTTTTAATTTGGAACATGTAGATGGCGTAGACCTAATTTGCCAATGGAAGGGGGGGGGGGGGATTTCCCATCAGCCAGACCCTCAGATCGTGTCCGTGACCGAACGCCTCTATAAGCAAGTTGCCCATACGGACGCGAGCGCACTCTGTGTAGACGAATCTGATTAGCGCTGGTGTTTAGTGTCTGTAGGCAGCCATTAGTGGGGTCGATCAGGCTTAAATCGTCTTCATTAATTGTCTACATGAATTTCAAACCCTCGTTTTCAGTGAAATTGAAGGAATCAGTATATAATTTAGTGTACAACAATCCATAATACAGGTAAGCGAGGAAATTGAAAAAGTGAAAGGTGACAAGACCCTAGTTTTGGCCGACTGAAGTGACACCATTACTTGCAGTCCGAATTATTCTACATATTCACTAAAGCAAACATGCATACAAACTTATATTGACACGCATGTAGAGGTATGTACCGACAGTCCGGCGCTTATTGGTAACACATGTACTGCGCATGATCATTTGCATACGTAAGGACAAAGTGGCGCGCTGATGTCACGTGCATAAGCTCTATACCAAAAACGCTATTATAAATGCAGGACTGTTACTTTACTTGAAGTTTTCTCGAAACCCTAAAGTCCTCTGCATACCACATCGTTAAAATTTTGTTTATTGTTCATTTTGTTTATTTTGTTTATTTTGCCTTTTTTTAATCTGCCTAATTATTGGGGTACTAAACGGTATGTTTGCCCCCAATATTTTCATTGGTGGGTCGATTGCACCGCTCCTCCAACCCCAATCGATGGGTCTGGTTGGTAGAAGTTATCTTTCATTGGATAATTGAAATTGTCTGAGATGAGATATAGACCGTTACAATTAAAGCAAACGCCGTCAAGACTGTGCGTCAAAACGTCGGTAAGGTGCACTTCCCCTGTCTCCACAATGAAGGATAGATTCCAGTTGGCTTACATTCTGAATGCAATCGCGTAACCGGTAATATGCGCAACAGGTAGAATTGGGGGCATGCTCTATGCCAGCCAATGCAAACCAAGCATGCTCTATGCCAGCCAACGCCAACCAGTAACGTAAGCGTGAATACCCTAAAATTACAGAATCAACCTTACATCGCTTTTTTAGTCTTGTTATTTCTTTGTCTTACATATTTTATTTGCTTTCCTTTTTCATCACTTACTTTTCTATTTTCTTTACTGTTATTTTCTATTTTTAAGTATTTTTATAACAATATCCTGTTCTTTTATTTTTTTTAATTCACCGTTTACTGTTTAATTCCATTAATTTGATTCCAACTCTAATCTTGGGATAGAGCAAATTGCCCTTCGAATGATGTAACAAAGTTCTACTTGAAGTTGAAATGTCTCTTTACGCTATTCATTTGATCATGTCATAAAAGGAATTAACAAAAACACTTAACAAAATAGAAACATAAATCATGAAATAAGTCCGTAGCACTTGGTCACTTACTAATAATTTGCAATAGGCAAGGACCATAAAAGGATGATTACAGGATACTTGTCCCAACAAGTCACCTGGCGACTAATAAATCATTTGACTAATATTAAATGATCGTTTAACGTGATGGGAACAACCATATATGTGACAATGAACGGACGTGTTTTATATTTGTATGTAGAGCTCTAGGTGGGAATTTAACAGATGCTGACAAACTTTTGAGCAAAGGTCGTGATAAAAAGTCAGGATTGGAATCTGTCGTATCTTCTCCTTGCATTCGACATTGAAATAAATATTTAATACTTGAGAGTGTTTAGCGACGAACGCATGAAAGAATTACAAAATTATCTGTACATCGGGAGACTATTTACACAAAGGGAAAACTTTTAGATGTCGTCTCTTCTTTTCAATGTATTAAACTTATGGATTAGTGTCAAAGGTTTTTATCAAATGTTAGGACACATTGGGACCCTAAATTAGAAGCGTGGGTTAGTGGTTTATCTAATGGTTAGATGTTAAATGTTTTTATGATTCGAACACGGGTGGGCATAGAAATTGGGACCGGTCTTTTCTGACAGGCTTTTGAAAATTGAGGATTGAAAGACTTACTCCTGTATTTACGCTGATGAAGGATGCTGTGATTCCATGACAGTGTGATGGATAATGCATCGTGTTGCAATACACTGGTTCGGAAAAGTTTGAGAGGTAAGAAATGTCTCGGAATTTTACAAACAGGAGAAGGCAAGGGTATATGGGGTAAACTCTCCACTTTTTGAAACAAGTAACATGACATGAAATAACTCTTGTTTAAGTGACTAGTGGACTGATCAACTGAGACTCTATATTCCTATTAGACACAACATGAATATTGTACATGAAGTTTATCAACCCTTGAAAGGAATTTGTTTTATGACGTTAAGTGATCACGAATGCACGGACGCAGGAGAAGCCTAATGGCTTGCAAACCAGGTTACTAAACAGTTTTTAAAGTGTATCTAATATTAGCAAATAACGTTAACAAATATCGTTTATACTGTGATGTTCTCTCTTGCCTCCTAAGTTTACGCATGGTGACACTCCGACATTTTATTTTTATTCAATAAACTGATAAAGTTGCACTTAAAAGAATAGTCCAAAGCCAAATTAATTTGCATATGTTTAAGAAGAACATATTTTCTAGTCATCCTGGTGAAGTTTTTATTCATTTCCAATATTCGGTTCTTGAGATATTAGCAATTGAATGTGACAAATTTTCTTCACAGATGGAACTTAAATAAAGCAGACGCGATGTCATGGATTCACATTGATGGCCGATCCTTTGTTTTTACTTGTAATTTACCGCCAGTTGTATGTAGGTAAACTCTGATATATTGATACCATAAGTGCACCCGAGAAATGAAATTTTAAGAAGTTTATACCCCTCATGGATAGGTAAGATAGCAGTCATACTAATCAATTCAAGGTCAAACTACACTGTAAAAACGCCCGTAGAATTACAGTAAAAAAAAAAACAAACAGAAATAAGTAAGTATCCGCGCTGTAAATGCACCAAGGATTCAATGTATTCCTTTGTTTTTGTTTCTGCTAATTTACAGGCATTTTTAACAGTGTAGTAGGATGGAAAGCAGTAAAGAAAACAAAATATGGACCAACATTGCGAATCCATGACATCACACCTGCTTGCTTAGAGTTCACTTTTTATTGAAAGTGTGTCATCTTAAAGTGTAAATATTTTGCAGAACCGAACATCAGTCGGAAAAGAAAGAAACTTTCACCAGAATGTTTAAAATATGTTCCTCTTGAACATTATCAACCGCAAATTTGGTTCTTTCGACTGATTATAGTTGAGAAATGCTGCTCTAGAGCTTCCGCAGTTAACTTATTGATGTCAAATAGTATTTTCTGTTTCTTACTAGCCCAACATATAGGGGTGATACGCAGTGTTTGACAACAAACTTCCTAACTGGCTAACGATAACTTTAGTCCCTACCCTAATCCCTCACCCGAACAAGAATAAAGTCGATACGCCACAGCCAATCAAGAAACACTTTCTTTAACAGTGTGCATCTACCCGATATATGCTGTTACAAATGAATATTTGTGATTAAGTTTAATTTATGTACGGTACCGTTAGTATTCAAAATTTATGCGAAGTGGAAACAACTGTTATTGTTCTCCATTTTTTATATATTTATTTATGACTTTCCCATTGTTATGACTCCTCTAATGTGAAACCCTTGGCAATTACTTTGTTATCCCGAGCTTTTGCATTTGTCCTATGAAATAACAGGCACTTGTACACACTCTTGTAGTCAATATATACTCCTTTGAGTGCATTTATTTACAAATTAACGTGTCGGGCTTTTAAATCGCCTCTTACAAGGAAAATAGTTTCCTTGCCCTTTTATTCACACCATTCGAAGTAGTAAGTCGTTCAGTACAATATTTTGTCTGTGTAAGTATCCCCGGGGAGTTTTCATACAATCCCGTTCACACCTAAACCTATACTGGTATATACGCCACGGTTACTAGGGTGATTGGCTTCGTCCGTTTAACTTATCAATGTAACCGCTTGAAACAGATTACAGTCTCTCTTAAGGGAATTGCTTATAAAAGAAAGGTTCCTCGTACAACGAACAAATATCAAAAACCATATGTGACCTTGAACCCTTACTCTGGCTACGTTGTGAACTTTGTATATTTTCCTGTCCATGTAAAGAACATCATATGGGCGAGGAATAAATTTTTACTAATTGATTTTATTGCACGGAAGAAAAGCTTCTTAGTTCTATTAAAGAGGACCTTTTGATGACGTCCGTCATTTACGTCGTATTTAACCCCTTATTAGCCATGCAGTTTGTGCTGACCATAGTAAGGACTGTAGAAAGGATAAATACCAACGATTCAAATGTCCATCTGAACAACGATCGGCGAGAGTGCTCAAAGAATGAGATCATGCAGTTATATGTCACATGGCCGCCGGACGTCACATATCACTCAGTATTGCAATTGGCAGGAATACTAAGTACTGTACATGTCATTGTGGTTTACACAATAACTCAGGATCAAATCTTTGTTTGATTACTTTACGTTCGTACAAGAAATTCAAATCGTAAATGGAAGTCCAAGTCTTGTTATCATGATTTCAAGTCGGCAGAAACCTATCAACTTGACTTGAAATCGCATAATAGTATGATCGCGAGTGTCCTTCTTCCATGCATGCATCCGGAGAGGTGCAAATGACCACCCCCCCCCCTCCAAATGCAGACGTCCTTTAGTGTGTCAATTTTTTTGAATGAATGAACCCTCTATTCTTGATACAATTGGAATATACCGTCTAAAAACAGTTGGGTAAAATATTCACCAACCGCTGGTCACGTAGGGGTGTAGGTGATAATACTGAAGTTGAGTACATTTTTCTAGTAGACTAATTAATCAGCCAAGTGGTGGGTTACCCAACAAATCAACAATTTTAGACAAGTTTAACCCTTTTTCAGTATTGTCGCATACGTGACCGGTGTGTGATTATTTTACCTGTTATAAGAGTGTTCACATTGACTATGTTGGACTTTACGGCATTTAGTAATGCCAATCCAGTGACACAATGTGTTTGTATAAGCATATATAAAAAGCATTTTGATATCCTTAATTTCGGCTTCTCGGTGAAAAATAATTTTCTCTTATTTAAACGTTCATTACCTTTTTAAAATTTACATTAATTTCTCCAGCAAGACATGTGCAACACCCCCACCCCTTCACCTGGGAGTCATTTCGACCATATATTTTTATATAACGCCAAATATTTTCACTTCAGCCACTTATACTCAACAACTGATGGTTGCTTTTAAAGCCAGAGTAGGTGTCAGACTGACCGATGTCCTGTCATTCACAGCTGAATATCATTCACCAAATGAGAATTATTAAAGATAAGCTATCATTAGTTTATAAAGCTTTACCAAAAGGTAACCCTAGACCATATTCAAAACTTTAGCTAAGTGTTACGCCAAGCCGAACTCAGAAGAACTTTCCGTTTATATGTCATGAACAGTGGTCTTTACTTTACAAACAATTTGTTCTTAAAATATTGCCCGAAAGGGGTAGACATCATCGGGAAACTTGACCTGGAAACGAGGTTTTTTTTTTTTTTTTTTACGGACAGTTAGATGACTCGTTTGTTTTTCTATGCTTACTAAAGCCAGGAAGGTGCTACAGCCTGACGTGCTTTTACGTGCTTCTTTGTAACAGCAAACTGACACTTGGAGCTCCCTGGTTGCACACCCCGAGACTCTACTGTACTGTAATTGTACTCTTCCGTATCCATGACATCAAACACGTGGTTGAACAATGAGATGCGTGCCGCTTGACCTCTGGGCTACCCCTCGCACGCTTACGGGTTTCTTTGTCCGCGAAGAATGTATCGGTTCCTTTCATCGGTGAGTCAACCCGATCATCTGTTGACCTAAACCTTTACTTGTACGGGACCCTGCACATGACCTCAAGGATTCTTGTAGTGTGAACATACATGCGGGGCAATTGCCTGGATAAAAGGGAGCACGGCAAACAATACACATCACTTGTTAAACGGAATGTATAACATTCAGACGTATCTGTTGTACTATAGCATTGTTGCACACATTGAGCAATGTAGACCTTGGAAGAACCGATGCTTGAAATAGATTTGAAAGAAAGGGGAATTTTGATGTAGGTCTCATTGGAAATGTATTCTGGGTTTTGGGGATAAAATCATGCGCAATGTCGTTTTTTCAGCAAACTCAGAATAAAGCCACAGTTTCATCATGTAAAGGTCTGTAGGCTACGCGATTTAATAGTCACGTTCAGTTCTTCTGGGAAGAAAAGTGTCATCTTGAGAGAGCGATACTACTTTGAACATAAAACAGACCTACTTGCTTCTAATTCCTTCCTGGTCGCGGTAACTTTTTAACTAAAGTCTCATTTGATAAATGTTTGATTAAAGCACTCCTATGAAGCTATGTCGAATCTATTTGAACTCTTTCCTCCGTCTGTTATTTCTTTGCCTCCTTTCTTGCGAATGCACTTGCTCCTATACATCAGACACACTATATACGATTTTGGAGTAGACGTACGGTTCTTTTTACTTTATCTTTTTGTTATTTTTTTTTTTTGGGGGGGGAGGGGGCAATATTAATTTTCGATTTGTTTAGTTTACGCATTTCCTTTGCATATGGTGGTAAAGCAACACTACTGAGAGCATGAATGGAAATGATAGTGAAAGAATTAGGCCTAAAAGAAACTAGGAGGATCAATCTATGATGACTTAAGAAATGACTGACTGACTGACTGACTGACTGACTGACTGACTGACTGACTGACTGACTGACTGACTGACTGACTGACTGACTGACTGACTGACTGACTGACTGACTGACTGACTGACTGACTGACTGACTGACTGACTGACTGACTGACTGACTGACTGACTGACTGAATGAATGAATGAATGAATAAATGAATGAGTAAATGGATGAATGAATGAATAAATGAATGAGTAAATGAATGAATGAATGAATGAATGAATGAATGAATGAATGAATGAAAATAAATGTAGGAAAGCAAATAATTTAATGAAAGGACAAATAAATGAATTAATTAATGAATGGATGAATGAACGAACGAATGAATGAGAGAATAAATCAATGTATGAATGAAAATAGATGTAAGAAAGCAAATAATTTAATGAAAGGACGAATAAATGAATGAATGGATGAATGAATGAATGAATGAATGAATGAATGAATGAATGAATGAATGAATGAATGAATTAATTAATTAATTAATTAATTAACGAATGAATAGACGAATGAACGAATAAATGAGTGCTTGATTTGTAACAGTTGCACTATGTAGCTTCATAACCATTGTTGCTGTCTTTATTCCAATAAGTTTTCCTCTAAACATATAGTTGAAAACATCTGCAAGAGATCCATGCAGTGTTAGGATAATATTATGAACACCCTTGTGAAATCATTCATTCCAATATCAATCTAATTTTGCCTCCCGCTAGCGCCGTGTACTTAAAGAAAACATTTCCTTTTGTCCATTAACCTATATATACGAATCCGGCAGCCAAGAAATTGTGATATAATTTTTAACTCCATCAACCTTAAAGGCCTTATCCTCTCGCCCCAAACAGCTATAATTCTCCTAACCTACTAACTTAAGCCCCTCCCACAACTGTTTAAAATTCATCCTCATCCAGACACAACCTCGATTTATTGCTTCAGGATTACAAGGCCCCGATGTGTAATCAAAACAAACTCAGTATAGAACGTGGCTGTATATTACGATCTATTGTACTTTGCATTGTTTGAACTTGCTGTCAATCAAAGAACTGAGCCAATTGAGAATTTCTGTTAGCCAGTACAAAAAATGTAGTTTGGGGAAAGACGATTGTCCCTTTAATTTTAGCCATAAATTTGATTAGCAATACCGTACCACACTAAGACGTCCATTAACATTCCAAGTCCCCATGATAAGCAGATTAAGTTGAGGTTTCAACTTGAATATTACTATTCCAGGTAGAGGTACGAGACGAAAGAAATACGAAGATGGACCCTACAAATGGCCGACAAATGTAATATGGTAGCGGATTCAGGCATACCATGCACATGAAGTCCCCGGATCTTTTTCTTTCAGTAAATTATATGTCTTGGTATAATACTTTTTGACGATTAATTATTGTCATATTTTCCAAAGACGGAAACTCTGAAAAGTTGTTTAGGAATTAGATATTTTTCTAAACACATTTCTCCAATCTGTATACATGTTTTAATTCTAAATGCGCACAATTTATTCCTTGACATTTTGCTTTAGGCACGTTTAATTGCTAAACATCTACTGTTCAATAGGCAAACATGTTTAGAATTTAAACAAGGTAACAAAGTGGGGGTAAATCAACGTGTTTGGTTGCTAAACACGTTGTAGAGTGTAAATACGAATTACAAAACATCATCAATCTTTTCAAGAGAAGAAGAATAAGAAAGGGATTAAAGTTGCAGGCTATATTATTTTAGTAAAGACCAACCATTTACAGGAACTGCATGGGTCCAAATCATACTTTGATTATAACAACATGCAGGGCATCACCGCCAAAATTTAACTCGCTTTAGCATTGTTCCATTATGCTTGTGTTGCTCAGTGTTCTGAAAATACAAGCAATGACACTAGATAAAACGGCTGAACAGCTTGGTGCATAAAAGAGCAGAAACTGCAACTGACCGCAACAATGGTTGAAAAAACCATATCATTTTAATAAGAATACAAAGAAGAAGATATTCTTGTTCACGCAGATATTTAACCAATCTTGTTTGTAACTGTCCTGATTTATCCAGTCTTTGTCTGGTAGAGTCATTAGAGGGCGGTGTTTAACCACAGTGATGATGTGCATTCTTTCGTACATACACCTGTAAACATTTGCGAATCTATAAAGGTTTAATCTATGGGAAACCGTCACGTATTAATTTCCTTCATCCTGGAAAAAATATGAAATTGTAACATTTACTGCATTGTCGCTGGCAATTTCTCTTAAAGCGGTAATATTTTAAATTAATTATATTTGCAGCGATGCCACCTCGGGGGATTCAAGCATCCATTCTACTTTTTGAATGATTAGAAACCAGTTCATATACAAAAAACATGTTTTGCCACTTGAGTAACGACAACTTTTTAAAGGCATTGGGTCGGCACCAGTAGGATATTTCTCACAGTTCCGCCAAGAGGATTAAATGGCCCTAAAGACAGTACTGCGAGGGTTCATTGTAACCGACCTCCAACATGTGTGCGATAGGTCTCATCAGAGATTAGAGGCCGCGAAAAAAATCTGACAAAAATGAAATACTTGCGGCACAGACCTTCAAATCAGACCAAAGAATAAAAGTAATTCTCTTACTTTAGAAGTCTCTCTTGTGCAAAGACATAGACCGTTTGTCTGAAGCAAGTTTCTAACCATCCTCCGAGGATTCGTTGTTCTCTTTCATAGTGACGCTAAGTTGCTAAGGCGATATAGAATTAAATTATGATATTTAGTATTTGTAGGCCTATAAGGTCATCTTTACAAGCAGGTTCATTGTTTACTTGCTGTAGTCAAAGCTACATAAGCTACCTGCAACGGACGATAAACGTTTTTAATTAAGAATTTCACAGTTAGGAAAAAAATTGGTGTCTTTAAATGAGAGTTTTATTCTCTTGTAAAGTACATTGCTTCCTAATGAATAAAGCAAGTCGAACCAATGCTGCAACACATTTCGGACTACAGGTGTGTGTGAAGTACTCGAAAGGTAAAGTCGATCATACCAAATATACGAATCGTATCTGTAAAAAATTGTTAATTTCGACCTCTGTCTGCATCATCTAAACGTTACCTAATCATTAAAGGCTTATATTAATTGTAAGGTTAATTCACTGCCGGAGATAATTTTGTTAAGTGAAGAAAAGGCACACTTATTTTCACACGAACATCACAATGAATCCCTTCGAAAAAGTAATGGAGCCTAGGTCCAAATTTATGTAAGTGTATTAAAAAAGGGCAACCTTGAAATGGTGTTCAATTTAACCGTTCCTAAGTTATTGACAGGAGCTACGGTTAACCGGAAGATAGAGCCCCTTTGATTTGTTTAGCAATAAACCTATTTATGGTTACGCATGGTCGCTGTGTCTCTTCATTTTCGATGAACAATTTACGACTGTATAATCATTGTTTGTATTTGGCTTCGTTGAGTTTTACGATCGTTCAAGTAAACGATTAGATTCAAGTCCAGTTAAGCTGACCGCTGTTAAATTATAAAATTAGTCCGAAAGATGACCAGTGTTTGGCCTTGTCAACTATATTCTCCGTGATATACTCCAGAAGAGCCTCCACTTGTTGTGGCATAATTGTCAGGTGCCCACACGTGCTGCTCAGTTTCCAGTACAATTACCGACATCGAGAAACAAGCGTGAAAGAATTAACCATACACGGATCGCAACAAAGTAAGAGACTTTCGTATCACTTCAGTAATTTATATAAGAGTCAAATAATCTCATTGTGATTTTCTTTGCAGTGACACCTCAATCAAATTAAAGGGACTAGAGTAGAAAAGTTTCAAGTTATTTCCAGTTCCTCTTCTTCTATTTTGAAATACGGTATATCACGACTGCTTCTGTAGTTTGCTATATAACTTGTTATTAATATAATACTCTTGCATTTACATTAAGGCCAATCTAACAGCTCTTCTCTTGAACGGGACGTAGAAAAATAAACTTCAATTTCTTCGAAGACCGATGTTATCACAAGTAACATTGCTATTTACCGTATTATTTTTGTAAAGATATTACAATTTATGTAAAAAACACTTGTAATGAACTAAATAAATAAATAAAATGTTTCTTCCTTCAAGGTGGAAATAACTGCAATGGACTACAAAATAATTTAGAATGAATAATTCCCTTTTTTTAAATAGAGTAGACTTGTAGTGGACAGGAGAAGCAGCCTTGTTCGGTTACATTTATTTTTAGCAACAACGAGCTATTTTAAAAATTCACGTATTAGGATTTTCAGATTTAATAATTTCCTTTTACTTTTCATTTTCAAAGAATGAAGCTAGGAATAGCTCTATGATAAAGAGTAAATAATGATTCTTATGATATTAATATTTTTCCATCCAAATTCGGATTGGATCCTAATTTCACCCTTTTAGAGTGGATCTAATTCACTCTAACAACTTTAAAAGGTTGGTAAATGATAATTAATGGCGCTAATGATAAAGTTTAATTCATCTTTGAGTTATTTTCTCTATCATGGATCGAAGACAGTTTTGTTACAGTTTGTTTCATACCGAGTCCTTATTTTAGTTTTTATTTTATTTAATACTCTGTTCATCTGTTCAAACTTTTCGTGGATTTGTTTAACACCATGGAGTCTAACAAAGTTGGTTTTTTCGGACTATTTCCATGACGAATAAGACCCCCTTCGGGTCCTCTACTCTCAATCACATTACGAAGCCAATGATATACCGACCCAGTATTTTTCCGTCGAGTGATTGTGACGGTACGGGGTGGATTGTATACAAAGGGCCATTAGGTAAATGATACAGATGTATAAGAGATGAGTAGTGGATGAGATAAACAGATCAGACTCCGGAGCGATGACCCAAGATGGGTTTTCAATTACGACCTAATAGCTTTCTTTAGGATTGGTTAACCTCACCGCACACGCTGTACCAAACATTCCCCTCAACTTTTCACGGCAAATTTGGCTACGAAAAAATTAGTCGAGTATTTCAGTGTTAGTAGCAAAGATTGATAACTTGTAATCAAACATCATTCTTTAAGAAAGCAGGGAGGAAGGCCTGCAAGGGATAAAATAAGTTGGAGATTAAAGACGTGCGATGATTGGTTTGTAGGTGTCACGTGGTTTAGCCCACAATTTTGTGAATGAAATATTGTTGATAATGGAACACTTCTGGCTATACTTATTGAAATATTTGATGATATTTTACCCCCATTATATGAGGATATTTCGGGAGCAAATTTATTGCACAGATCACATATATTGATTAAGTAAACCAGAGAACAACAATCAGAAATGAATACGTTTAAATCTCACTGCACTTAATATGATAATTTACAATTAAAAATGGTAATAGTTTACAATATCACCCTGGATTTAAAGCTTTAAAGTATAAAGTCATTTGAAACGCAAACTCTTAAAACCAAAGCGTGAACTTAGTCACTCTTTAACAGAATGAAAAGAGTGAATTCACTCCATTAGAGTGATAATTCACTCCAAGGATAGTGAAACTTACTCTAAGAAGAGTGAAAATTCACTCTTAAATGAGAGGCTGCAGTGATCACTCTTTTGAAGAGTGGTCCCTGTAGGCACTCCATTAAGAGTGATACTTCCTTGTTTTGGAATGAATCTCGCTCTTCTTGGAGTGGATTTCCGCTCTTTTAGAGTACACTTTATGACTCCCACTTTCTAACCAGTGAGATTTCAATCTTTTTATTCTTAAAGTTCAGGTGAAATGAATATTTGTATCCAGAGTTCTAGTAACTTTGTTTCAACAGCACTCAACGTTCACATTCTGTTCATGTCATTCGAAAAATCTAAGATTTTTATTAGGTAGCTCCTTGTCTTATCAAAATTTTGCATTTTGGTTGTGTCGCTTTAGGGAGAATGCAAATGTTTTAAGTACTTAAAAGAAACCTACACCAAAAAGCTTTATCATAATAAGTCAATTTATTGTTAGAGAATATTGAGTTACTTAACTTTTTTTTATTGAACATGGTGATCTGCAAACTATTATTGTAACATAAGAATGACTGAATCGGATAAATAATTAGTAGTGAACATATTAAAATTAACCTATCGGAACTTCAACAAGTTTACTTTTGTTGATTCTGTGCTGACGTCACAGACTAGTACTTATATCAAAAAGTTCTTCCAAAGTATGTTATGTATCTGTCCCTCGAGTCAACGTGTTGTTTTTATTTTCGCCTTTGTAACCAAACAACTAATAAAGTTTCGAAAATTTAAAGAAACTTTTCCCGAGAATTAATACACCTATTACAAAAGCGTTAGCCTAAACATTACCGAATGACGTAGCTTATACCTTTCTACAAACCATGGGTATTTTTATATCTCGTTCCCTTGCATGGGTTGATACTTGAATCGCCAGTTCAACAAACAATGTTTGGAACATGACTCAACTTTTTTAATGTTTCAGTGCACCCTGAGATCATTGCGATTAATCACCGAATGTAGTTTTCATAACAAACAACTGCTAATGGAGACTAACAGTTATTATTTTCGAGCCATTAATAACACACTCCACGAATCACTCACTCACTCACGATAATGGGTTTTCAGTGAAACTGATTGAATGGAACACACAGTCTGCCGTACAAAAATTCTCACAGACCTTCTCGGTTGCCAACATCAACTTACTACTTCGTTTCTCACTATCTAAGCTTGAATTTGTATATATTTTATTCATTCTGACTTATTTACTTGACAATGAGTAATTTATTTCACAATAGTAATCCGGACAAAACACGTAATGTAGATATTGTTGGCAAAATGGATTTAAGTAATTGTAAAGTTGCTCATGGCTGTATATCTTTCGTTAAGTAAACTCACACACGTATTTATTATTTTAATACTGCCTATATATTGTTTAGGAATGTTCAAATTGGGTAGCACGGGGTTCGCCGATTTACAAAGAGATACATTCAGGCGGTATATGTTTATTGATCGCTTCTATTTTGAGCGTAAAATTTGAAAAAGCACCTTAACATTTTTCACATAGGGATAGATTAATGAACGTGTTTCCCCCTTTTTTACTACATGAAATCCTCAAAAACGACTTTTCAGAAAACTTACCGACAGACTTAAATTAATAGGAACACCTTACCTGCTTATTGCACGGTGCTAGTATTAACACTTGACATCAAACTCTGCTTATCAAGTTGACCTATGACCTTTTTTGCTAGAAATTATAAAGAAACATCGGTATGTAGATAGTGGAGATCATGGTAGATCTACGACATCTTGTAAAACTTTGAGAAAAGTGATGTTGATCAGTTCATAAACTTCGAGAAGGGTGGCCACCCGAGAATGTGGCAGTGCCTCAAGACGATTATACTGGGAGAGTAGTGACTTTTTTCCGAAACAACCTTTTAACCATTTTTGTGCTGGTAATATTAAAGCCAGTCATGAGGCAGATAGTTCATGCACTAAAACTCCCAATCGGACCGTGATTAACAATCGGTAACTTCATGTACCTGTGTACAGCAAAAGGTTTTAGGAGAAGATTCAGTTTTTCATCTCTCGTCGAAAAATACCCAAGCATGGGTGCACGGGAGCATTTCAGTTTGAGTGTGGGGGGGGGGGGGCAGAAGATTTTTTCCCGAAAATATAATTCTGCCGGAAATGTATATAAGCGGAGCGACACCATTGTTGGCCCATTGTTGCCCATTGTTGTGAATTGAGAACATGCTAACGTATTTGACTCTATTTAGGCTCTTGCCTAAGTTCAATATATATATTAAATTGATGAAATTGTCTTTGTGACTGCACGGACTCCCGACTTTGAATGGTTTCCCTTCTTTTAGTCACACTTTTTGAGAAAATGATGCTTTACGAGGTGGGATTAATTGAATTTTAGGCAGACTTATGAGAAGACACTGTATCATTATAGTATCAAAAAATACCCGATTTTCATAACCATTGTCCAAATTTGGACTCTAGGGGTAGGATAGAGGGCGAACTATTGGGTACTGCACCTGAACACCCTCCCGTCTGTCCGTTGAATTAGTTTGGCAATTGAAAACGTTCCAGCATTTTTCAACCTTCGCCAGAATGGTTTACCATTTCGGGAAAAGGTTTTGCAAGACTAAAATATGAAGTGGAGCGAAGGAAATCTTTTTTCACAGCCCAGTTAATGGTTGGAAAAGTGTTATGTGGTGTTTTGAAACTTTTTGTACCACCACATGACACGTATTAAAAACTTTTGGGTAACCTGGGAAGTTAAAGGCAGTCGTTCGTCACCCTAAACTACAGTTTCAGTATACATATATCAAAACTCTCAATTGGCACAGCTGTTTGATTGGCATCACATTCAAACAATGCATCATAGCTAAATTACACAGCATGGGCACTGAGAGTGTCTTGATTACACATTATGGACTTGTATGGCCACTGGGACAAGCCATGAAGCAATAAACTAGGGTTGTGTCTGGATAAAGATGAGTTTTAGATAAATGTGGGAGGGGCTAGAAGTAAGTAGGTTGGGAGAATTGGAACTGTTTGGGATGATGAAAATATGCCTTTAAATCCGAGTTTTTCTCAAATGCGGCCAATCTTTGTTTTCGTTTTTATTTTCCGTGAAAATTTTACTTTGAACGTATAGTATTTCTTGTTTTGGGCAAAGATTTCAAAGTATCAAAATAATCGGCCATTTGGGGTATTGATGTTGCACAGGATTAAAACATGCCGAAAAAACGATTGTTTCTCTTAAGCGTCAGCCTTCCAAAATGTGTCTCGATTTTTTTTTTTATCTCTTTGATTGTTCGTAAATATGTTACCTTTACTATGATACTTTTCTATTTTCGGACAAATGCTAGGAAGAATTTGGGTATTCGACCATTTCGGGAATTTTGTTTTAAAAAGAACTGTGAAGTTGCACTCTCAAACAATAGCTTTTTCGTTGCCAGAATCTGTAGCGATTTTTTGAATCTTGTTGATTTTTCATGAAAAATTTACTGCGACTATGACGTTTGTTTCCTTTTGGGGGCATGTCCTTTAATTTTTTGGGGCACGCTTCAGAATTTTCTGAGAAATTATGTCAAGTTTTTTAAGACTTAGGCCCTAATTGCCTGTCTGAATTTTGCGGAAAATTGGGGACAATCTGCATTCTTGCGCCTCCTCCTACGCCAATGCCTGCAAGAATTTCTTACACAGGTTTTTGAAAACTTCAGTCTCATGTTCAAAAATTTTCCTGTAATCTTCAAATCTTTACTGCAAGGAAGTTTCAAAATATTAGGTTCATTTCATGCGTTTGTGACTATAATCCATACCACAACAGATTTTAACAAAGTATTATACGGTTGGCGTTGTCAGGGATTTTGTTTTAGGGTGGCAAATGGTAGGATCCCTGTTTTAGGGGAGGAATATAAATTGAGGGGCACCCCTTTCCCTTAAGAATTGTTTGATTATTTTAGTAATCTCAGATGCAACTGCATGGTCCACATTTAGCATTATTTAAAGGAATTTGTTTTAGTGCTACATTACAAAATATTTTGTTTTTAAAATTTGTCGGGGGGGGGGGTATTCATGTCCACGCCAAGTTAATTTGTTACATAAGACGAGAATTAACTGGGTCTTAATTCCTAAAGTAGTATGTATATGTCTTCGGAGTCCTTAGGTAGAATGTGTAATTCTCGAAGTATGCCTCCCCTCACAAACTGATTTGCAAATACCTTCAAATTCACCTTCGTACTAAAATCTAACTCGGTAATTCAGCTTCCCAAAGAAAAGAATGTATAGATCACAAAAACTTCCATACATTACCTTGAATGAAGTTTTTTAAAAAGGATACCTTTTGTAAGGCTTTATGATCTATGTAAGGGAAGATCGCCTTGTTGTCGGTCATAAATAATTATCATGGGTTTTCCAGAATATTAACGGTTTCAACAATGGCTAAATTTACCACTTTTCCACCGAAACACCTAAACAGAAGTCATTTATTTTTTCGTAGTCAAAGGTTTCATCTCTTCCCTTTAGACATCTAATTCTTTTCAAGGCCAAAAAATCGAAAAATTATCCCTGGAAAGCTTTGACTAAGCCATTTGCCAATACACTTTACATAATAGGAGGCGATGCGCGCTGTTTAACAAGAATTTTCCCAGCTGGCTAAGGATAACCCTAATCAATAATCTAATCCCCAACCCGAACAAAGAATACAATCGGTACAATACAATGATATTTTGATATTTATTTGTTCATACAATAAAATCACGAATGATATAAAATCACCCATGAAAAATCGGAAATTGGAAACAATCAATCAAGAAACTTACCTTGTTAAACAGTGCGCATTTACGCCATAATAGTCATCATTTCATAAGAGGTTCACTGACCCCCCCCCCCCCCGGACATGGCACTCCCGCACTTAAAGGTCATTTGCAGTCCCCTAAACTTATTTTGAAGCAACAGCTAAACATCACAATTATCTTCTTATTTCTCTTCAAAGTATCTTTCATCATATTTTAAGACTTCAATATTGCCTATTCAGGGTAAACCAAGCAGTAAATTTCCCAATTGACGGGAAACAATGTTGTCACATGACTCTACACAACCAATCACGAAACAGGACAGTCTACTACACTCCTTCACGTTGGGTTGACTGCCCTTGCCCCTTAACGACAAGGCATCTTTATTCCCGGTGCCATTCAGTTCGTTCCTAGTATATGGTTTTTTTTTATGTGTGCCTCCTGTTCCCCTAGCAATTCACGACTTGAATCAATTGGTTGGGAACTGGGCCGTAAAACTTCATCTTACTAACTTAGCAATTCACTCGGGCTATAACCAGATGAATCTTATGAATTTCAACATAAACAAATTGAGATTTAAAAGGAGATGTTAATTAATATTCACTTGAATAACATGTAAACGTGTACTATTCCTAGGTTTTTAAATGAATATCGTTGATATTATTTGTAGATTATCTGCGGTTTTTGAATATTATACATTAGTCATTGAATATTTTACATTAGTCTGCGAAATGCTGCTGTTATATCCATTTACGTGTGAGTGAAATGAAGGACAGAAAAGAGTGGAGGTTTATATTTTCTACTAAAATTGAAGTGTTTAGATGACCCAGTTCTTTAGAGAAACTTTCGTGAAACGTTTGTAAAAAGTTTACTCTCTTTTATCTACTTACAGGCGAGATTTTCCTGGCCGTATGACTAAGAGAGCACATGGAGTTCACTAAAACTTTTCCGGGGAAAAATTTGGTGTCTTTGTTCAAAGGGGATCATTCCGTGGCCGGTTATTCTCAAATCTTTAAAAGTCAAGAAAGTACAAAAAATGTTTTATTTTACAAGTGGAACATGTCGTGAAGATGTAACCTAGACGGACTGATTATATTTTGCAAAAGATATCGGTGGGTTGCTAATTTTAAACGTATCTGAATTACCTGTGCAATGCTATAAAAGCATCGTAAATTTGAGTGTCGTCCAGGACTCTATACAGTACGCATAAAACTGTACATTGGTACTAGCAATCGTGTGAAGCCGAAGCAAAGTCCAAGTATGAACGCATCTATAAACCATTATTTTGTTCAGGTTAAACAAGGATTTCATACGATCCGTTCAGCTTTCCTTTTAAAATTCAAAATATGGCAAAACATTTTCACTTGAACAGAAGGGGATCCCTAAAATTACATTAAATAGAAATTGGAGTAAAGGGTTTTCCGACAAAAACCGAGTTGGATCTCAAATACGCATATCGTACATGGTAGGTTCACTCTCTTCACTCTTGTCTGCTAATTCGAAGGGAAAAATGCTATTTTGGGAGAAATAATATGTTTTTGGCGGCAAACCAGCATGCTTTGCAATATTCGACTAAATTACTTCAAATTCCTGCACCCATCCTGTTCACTACAAGTAGTTCCCCACGCTTCAGGACGTGCATATAATATTCCTTTATTAAAAACTGTCATGCAGCCAGCCTATCTTGAAATTTGATTTTCAGGTTATCCCTTGAAAGGGGGCGCTATAATGTGATTAACTTTACCTCAGAGAGTTGTAACAACAATTGGGATAGTAATGCAAAGAAATCGGCAATGCATTGAAAAAGGAGGAAACCATAAAAATATTCAGGAATTCTTAAGGTCTTTTGCAAATTCTGAGTTGCTGGATTTCAAGAAAACAATTTTGCTGTTTTATTATTTGTATTTTCAGTTTCAACTTATCATAAAAGTTGTTTCAAGTAGTTTCAAACATGAGTTTTAGATTTTTGTTAATTAAAAAAATAACACTTCCTATAGCTACTGTAGTGGTCTCGATGTACATGAGTGAAAATAAGACATGGCAAAACATCATAAAAACAAAAACAGAAAAAGCCAAACTGTGAAAGCATAAATATAGTTGGGCTGCTCCATAGAAGTATGGAATAAAATTGGTGCCATCTACACAACCTCGATGGGATACTTTCGACCTGTGCCACTTCACCTGTTGGTGAAGCAGGTATATTAAGTCTCACTTGAGGCCATCAAAATAGTACTTAATACGGACGTAACAAAGTACTCATGGAACACCTATGAGGGACGACAATTAAGAGTAGGAAAGTTGTTAAAGGTGAAAAGGATACATATTTCTCACGTTTAAAATATCAGTTAGGGACTCAAACAAAGTTCTTTTGTAGAAATTCGTAAGTCATGTCATTTAGTGTTACGCGTCACAGAGGTTATGCGTACCTTCCAACACAAATAAAATGCCACAAAAGGTTATGGGCATCATCCAACGCACATGCAATATCGAGTCATTAGATTTCGATTTTACAAACTTGTTGACGATAAGTTTTGCTAAATGGTACTGATATTGGACAAGGCGACGTTTATTTTGGGAGTAAACTGAAATGGTTTCAAAACTGTTCGAAGCCTTTATAACCGAATGTCTTACCACATCAAATATTGAAAAATAACGTTTTATCAAGCCATTCAACATCTTGAGGATATGGAGACTTTCCAAGGATAATTCCCTCTTGACGTCTAGTCCAAACTCTTAAAATGAAAAGAGTGAAATTTCCCTCGATAGAAAGGAGAAAGTTGTAAGGTTCACTACAATGAGGGTGAAATTACTCCAAAGGCGCGAGGTTTTACTCTTGATGGAGTGACTGAAGGGACCATTCTTTAAAAGGAGGCACTAGTTAAAGACTGAATTTTCATTCTTTTTAGAGTGAATTTCACTAACCTTGGAGTGAATAAACACCCTAATCGAGTGAACGAACAATTTTTAAAAGGGTAATTTAATTCACTTTTTGGTTTTTAGAGTGTGCAAGGAGCATTCATTCGTACTGGGTCATTTTCTGATATAAAACAATGAGAATGGTAGCATGATGTATAGCCTCACACCGTATCCGTAAATTGACGATCGTTTAGTACAAATTGTTCTATAGCGGTAATTTTCTGACTTGGTTGTTTTGGCATTATTAAAGACCCTATTTGGATTTTGAGAGGAACATGCTGATTGCCCCTATTACATCATCCATAAGCATCTGAGATTAGTGAGGATAACACCCGACTCAACTCATGATAGTAATCCTTGATGAGAATTAAGAACGTCAGTTGTCAATAGTCAAAGGATTCCTTGAGATCATTATTGTTTAAGGAGGGGGGGGGGGGGTGATTAACCTAGCAGTTTCATGACTAAGTATCATTCAGGTTTTCTTTTTTTGTCTTTGGTTCCGTGCGTCATTCATATAACTGTTTCTGTTAGAATATGCATGCTTGTTGTAGACACGTTGTCGTTACGTACCGTGCTATACACTGCTGCAATATATAAAATGTAAAGAATTGCCCAATTCGTTGGCAGAATGGGTAAAACTCGTATTTTTGGAGGGATTAAGTATTGGTAAATAAAAATTATGGGGTTTGATCCCAGAACTTAAGAAGGCAATGCAACTGATGTAAAATGCAATTTAGAAGGAACAGTTGTGTAGGCTATTCAGTCTTGTAAATTATTGTGAAAAAGAATGAAAAAAGAGTGAAAAAGAACGAAATAAGAGAAAATAATATTGAAAAAATGATGTTTTAAAAACTCATAACTTTGAAGGAACAGTGTATGCTGAGCAGGTAGATAATGTCACCTTCCCGTTTTCAGTTATGCTTTCACGGAACATATAGCCACAATGACGTCACCAACATGCGCATTAAACAAAAATATTCGTGAAGTGAAGTAATTGAAAAAAATCTTAGCCTAGAATAATCAGTATAACCATGTAGCCAATACAAGGTGATAGATCCATGCTATAAATTTGTACAAACTTATTGTATACTACTTCAAAATGAATCAGATAACCAGTATTCTGCAAGAATGAGTGTATATTGTTCGCTATAAGGTCAACTATTTGAAATATGAGGTGTACATGACAAACATGATGACCATTCTGTCAGTAATGTAGGAAACCACTGGACGCCTCAGAATCCCCATGTCAACTGGACACAAAGGTTTCTGTTTGATGAGGGGACGAGTTTGTCATGTAACCTACTTTTAAAGCAACACACTTATTGACTTAAGATTTCTATTAAGTTAACTTTTGACGAAAGTAGTCATGCTCTCCCCGCCCCCAGCGTCCCAAACAAAAGTCGAAAAGATATTAATATCCATGACTGGACAGAATTTAAATAAATGAACATCACTGAAGCAACATTTTAGAACAGTTTGTACGATAAGCAGTTCTTGAAAGATTTGCACAGGTTGGATAGGTAACCCTAGCTCTCACTTTGCTGTTTGGCCAGTGAAAGAAACTTCTACGTTGGTTTAGAATGAACCTTGTTTAATACAACTTGACCTCTGCTGTGTGTAGATTCTCCTTTTGGGAGGTTAATTTGCCCAGTTTTAGTTGCAAGAACCAGCGTTATTTTATGACTTTCTAACTATTGGATGGTTTTCATTTGATGAGGGGAAGGATGTGACATGTAACCTACTTTTTGGCAATATAATTATTGACTTAAGATTTCTACAAAGTAAACTTTTGACGAAAGTGGATATGCCTCCCCCCTCTAAATTCGTATAGATTAAACCTATGACTGGACAGGCTTTAAATGAATGAAAATCTTTGCAGCAACATTTCAGAACAGTGTGTACGATAAGCAGTTTTGAAAGATTTGCACTGGTTGAATAGGTAACCACTTGGCTGTTTGGCCTGTGAAAGAAACTTCTACGTTGGTTTAGAATGAACCTTGTTTGATACAACTTGACCTTTGCTGTGTTTAGATTCTCCTTCATCTGGGAGGTGTTTTTGCCCACTCTTTAGGTGCAGTAATTTTGGTTTTTTTTGTTTTTTGTTTTTTGGCTTTCTAACTATCGGATTAAAGTACAACAGTTCACAGTCTAATTAAAACTCTTATTGTGAGTTACTTATATTTTCTGTTGGATTCATGACACTTTTTTCTATTTTTTAACTTATCAAGAAATAATGAAACATAATATTAACAACATGTCAAAGTTGTGTTGTTTACAATATTTATGAAAAGTTTATCGGAATTGATCAAATTTTGAGGGAGAATTTCAAGCATATATCACAGTTTTGTGTAAATTAGGGGAAAACTGTAGACTGTACTCATGTTTTAACACTTGCAATGCTTCAAAGGGTTAGCCATGTTATATGTTAGACACATATATGCATCAGGCGGTCATTTGATAGGAAGACCAATTTTACCTGGTTGTTAAATAAGCGGGATTAGCATTTGCGGCAATTATCATTGGAAAAGAGATGAGTTTATATACCTGAACAAAATCAGATAAATTAGGAAAGTAACTTTGCAGTTTGTACTAATTTACACATTTGGACACTATGTCTATGCGTTTTAACTTCAGTGCGCCTGCATGTTGATGCTGGACGCAGTAAGTATCGATACTCTTTACAACAGCGTTTCTGCACCGCTTTGATGTTTTCCGATTCTATCAAATAACAATACAGACATCGGCATTTTGCATTGAATCATCTCAATTTAAGATTATAACAACAAATATGTCTGGAATACTCATGATTTGATTAGGTGACATTAATCAATTAATATACAATGATTTGAAATGAATAAAAACTTTCCTATTTTTCCTAACTTGTCTATCCTGACCTTGTCATAAAATCGCACTTTGTTAAATGAAAACCAGGAAAATGGGGCAATATTGAAGAAACGATTGTGTCCCTTTCTTTCCAGTTCCCAGAGCAACTAGGTTATATTTCTATGTTAATTTGGGAGGATAATAATCTAGTTTTACGGACAAATGTAAAAAAAAAATCTGCAAGAAAGAAAACTCACCGATCGGCGGCATCATGTTGGGTAGGCTGGTAACGGTCTTAGCAGTCGATGCCGGCAACAAGTTTACGTTCTCGTGGTCACTTGTGATGGTAACAGGGGATTTATTTGGCTTCGATGTAACGGAGTCTTGTCGTCCGGGAGATGCCGAGGGTTCACTTTCCGACACTGAGGGAGAAGGCGACCGAATTCTGTGTTCCATTTTCCAATAAAGTTGTTGTCCAATAAATAAAATTTAAAATGATGTTCAGAGCTCTTATCTATGCAACGTTGCAATATAAAAAAGTCTGCTTCAAACAATTTGTAAATCGTCCCGCGTTCTTATGGTAACTTACAGTTTTAGGTTTATTAAGTATTCAAATATGCGCCGTGTGTCACTGCTGCATGATTACACCTCATTTGCCTCTGGTCACATCCAAAGACAAGAAAATGTCTTCATTCAACCTATAATGTCATAGAATGACTTAAGTTTGGTATTACGCTCTTTAATGTATTTGTAGCACACTCTGTAAATCTGTGCCGAAACATTCGGCAGTTCGCATGGCAGTTTAAAGTTCTTGAATATCTAAATCCAGTAAGGTGACGAAAATTTCGAAGTTTCTTCGACAAGTAAGTAAACGATAAAACAATTCATAGAAAGTCAATTGAATTAAAATTCCACTAAACTTATCTTGACGACAAACACCTTCTACCCTGCTAACAGTGAGAATGTCTGGTACCAATTGATAAGCACCAATCATTCGCTGTCATTCAAATAATCGACTGCGTTCTCTCCTCCGGTCTCACGTTGCACAAAAGGCAAACCGCGTCATCCTCGGGGAAAATTGTTAATTAATTAATAATTGGGATCACCACACTTAACCGTAGATAACAATCAAGTTTCAAACCCTGCCAAAGAGAACAGCCAATCACGTCGACGGGATCAGTCGTCTTATATGCCATTCGCTGGATACCTAACGACGCTTCGTCATGATTATACCGAGCCACACGATTACAAAAATAAATGCACCACCAAATCAAAATCCATAAAATTAGGTAATATTAGATTTTTCTTCCAAAACATGTTAGTACTGATGTAGTTTACTTAATGCATCGATCAAAATGCGGATTTATGAGCAAATGGAGCTCTTCTAAGTAAGAGCAACTATTGGTTGACGACGCACGGCACACAGCTAGACGCTAAGCACGTCATAACTCTGCAGACAGTGCTGAAAAATTAATGGCTTTCATCGTTCGATCTCGTTTACCAGGCGCTAGTAAAATTATATACCTGTAGGCCTTTAATCGAAACAGATGCTGGATTAAATCTCAAAAATGATCTTTGATAGAATTTGGGTTGAGTAACTTGTTTCTTGTGAATCGGCGGTCGCGCTGTGCATCTGTGCGACAATTACCGAGTACTCATGGCACATGCAAAATTTATCATGTCCTCAAGTTTTCTTTTATGCCCTTTTGCTAAACAAACCTATGAATTACGATGAAGCCGGATACATACCCTGATTACACTTGTGGAAAAAAGTCTTTCCCCTTGTGTCTTTTCATGCGAGGAATGAATTGCTTTTGTAAACTGAGATATCGAAGAAGGAAGGTAATTGGTTTTTTTGCCGAATGATTGGCCACTGCTGGGATTGACGTGCGTCTTTTCGACGGGCCGGTGGCCAATGCAGCATCAAGCGTTAACATTATCCCACCAGTTTTTTCGATTCTGTTTGTTAAAAATGGGATTTTCCAGCGGCTTGTTCATCACATTAGATGGCACGTGGCACCGAAGCTTCATTGAACACCATATGTCGAAAGAACGAAGGGACTTGGGGTGTTTTATTGCACCCCTCACACGTTCCTACCTGGATCGACAGAGTCTGCGACATTGTCAGCGGCTCACGCAAACAACGCGACCCACTTCTAATGTCGAGCAGAGCCCATCTAAATGTCGGCTAATGCAATGTCAGAGTTTTTCTGATCGATTAGGGGTATTAAATATTCTATGTAAAACAAGTCCGACGATATATACCAGTCCTTGACACAAGGTTCTTCTTAACAATTTGAAACGACAAAATGATAATAAAACCCTTCCTACTGTAGATTAACAAAAGTGGAGTTGCCGAAATGAAAGGTGGTGTGCAGAATTGATTTAAATCAATGAATAAATCATGACTGACCAACGACTGTGAAACAGATTAAATGACCAGTTGCTATTAAGATGTTAGATACTAATGACAGTTATTAGTCTGAAAGTAGTAAGTGAGTCACTGAAGTACGCAACAAACCTCCAGGTAACAAAGTACGACGTTGAACACAATGCGTCACAAAAAGTCAACTTTGATCTGTTTTTTAGTCTTGTAGATTTAGATTCAACCCAAAGAATAAATAAACTTAGATGAGTTCGTAAGACGCTCTTCTTTGTCAGATTTAACGATATGGGGTTTGATAGAGACTATCAGGTGAGGGGATGACGTACGAGTTATGTTGAAAAATATGTTCCCTCTCGTTAAGAAATTTAAATGACTAATTGATAACGTATCTTAAATCCAAGGGTGAAACCACTTCTGTACACTTTTTAGTCAACTGCGTCGGCCGTGGAAAACGGTGTATTCAAAATTGTTGTAACTTGCAATGTCGGTGTATTGCGAAAACAACGGTTGGGAACCCATTCAATTAAAGACAACGTCGAGAATGACGCATTTATTAAAATTATTTGTCTAATTTATTATTAATTTGTCTAGTTATTTTATTTCCCGTTCTGCATTAAACTTGACAGTTTTTCTAATTTTTGTTTAATTTGACATTTTAGTCGAGACATATTTGGCTGACCTTGTTGAAATGCAAAGTTTCGTCAAACACCCGACCCCTTCACTAAACCCTAAACTGAAGTCATGACGCAACGCGTAAACTGGTCATTGGCAAATGTGGTTACACTAAATCAAAGATACCACACTGGTTTGGACATGTTAAAAATCTGAGATAATCATTTTTTAAGAACAAGTTTGCATGTAACTCGTTGGGGAACTTTTGAATTTTCTCACTTTTTTAAACAAAAATTTTATAAGTTAATACTTAACGTGTTACCACAAAGTGACGTGTTAGAGTGTAAGTATCCACTATTTGACAGCTATTTTACAAAAAAAATGGGAAAATTAAACCTGACTTGTAATCTTTAAGTGTTTTAGTGTTACGGTAAATACTAGAGGGATCAGCTGTGAGTTTTACACATTTAGATGACATATCTCTACAAGATTTTTTCCATAGAGCACCAACATAGTTGTAAGACATACCAGAGAAGCAACTATAAACCCGAAATCCTTTATCGAACATTGATGTAAGTTGTTTGAAAAAGTTCACTCATTTGACAAGGACAAAACAAAATTGCAACAGTTCACAGGGACCAGTATTTGATTTACATACGTTTATCTATCGTTTGATTTTTGGAATAGTTCACAAAGTCCTAAGTTTACGATTTATGACTGCTCGGGGTAGCCGCTTACAGACTCAGTGTCAGCACCGTCACCGTGGAAGAAAATTGACTTTCACACTACTGGTATTTCTTTGTGATCACGTGACCACCAGTGCACACTAATTACATCAAACTGTTTTACTATGAACTCCAACCATGCTGTTCTTATTCATTTAAACAGGACAGATCTTACATCAGTCCATTTACTAGGGGAGCTGGAGCCTCCAGCTCCCTCATTAACCAAGGAAGAAGAAGAGTTTAGTTAATTCTTTGAAGAGGATATATAACTCACACTTAGATTGTAATGTCATTTTGTTTTGTTTCCCCAATCATCGTGATAAAATATCATTTCTTCTATATTGCCAGCATTAAAAACTTCCATTATTTCTTTTGCCATTTGGCAATACATCTTTCTGTACTTTTTACAACTCTATACAGTTGACAAATGTTTCACGCACATCGTTTAAATCAGGATGACAGAGGTGTTATTATAAAACTAATTCCTGACTACAATTAAGCCGCTTATCTACTCAAACTCTTTGTAAAACTTTTCGCATAGAATATTGATATAGGTTTACAAGAAAGATGTGCGTGCATACGTGATAAGAACTGAGAAGATATATTCTAATGAATTTGATAAACAAATTTTAAAATATTTTTTCCTCGTAATCTTTCTCCTGACGGAAAGAAGGTTACGATGCAGTTAAAATTCAGCCCTATGTAATCAAGTTCATGTTAATAATTCAAGGATATGGATAATCTTCTCAAGAAGTCATGTTTTATACTTAGTTTTAAATACTTGGTGACAAATATTTGAAGTTAAAATTGGCAGATGATATCCACATGCATAAAAAGGTTACTTTAAAAGGTGAAACGTTTGAATAAAATGAAGTATTAATAAGCGTTAACACAAGTACTTAGTAAGTACAAATTTGAAGCAAAGGTTCAAATGATCGACATACATTTTTTGTAATCAATGAAAACACGAAGACCGTACAACTTAGTGTAAAAAACTTGAATATGTATTTAAAGTACGAAAGAGTTTGAGAATATCTTTTCTGAAAAGCACGCGAACGTCAAAGCACACACGTACAAAACGTCATGTATTGACCATCAGTAATGTCCATGAGTGATGAGGCTTGGATACAATGTGCTTCTGCGTGCTGCCTCTTTCCAAGAGTTTCACTTTTAAAGGTGGCGCTATGTAATTTGTTCCTCTAGTCACCAAATGTGAGTACCATAAATAACGTCGGCAAGAGAATGAAAATTGAAGTCGACCATTACTTCCTATCATATTGAGTCTCTGACATACTGTGAAAGATTTCCCTTCTCGGTCTTTTGGTTAAAATCCTGCGTAGTATCTGTTTTGTCATCCGGTCTAAAAAGAGCTATACATGATAGACCATTGATGTAAATGGTCTGATGGCCAGTTTGGTCACAAGTGTTTTCCTTCAGTAATAGCTTCTTTTGGAAGCAGGTTATAGTACAGTGTTTTTTTCGCCCAACGGCTCTTTGTCGCAGAGTCACGAAGACTTTAGAAAAAGCATACTGTGAAAGGTTTGCTACATGTGACAATGTTTTGGATGTTGTAAGACCTTCCAGAGATAAAAGACGTATTAATTTATTAATAAAACCCTAAAAATGTTATAATACAAAACAAATAGACCGATGTCTTAACTTAAAGAAAAAGTTTAGAACCCTTTAAAATTTGATTCTTCTTTGCAAGAGCACCTTCTTGGTGCTTCCGTTCGACTACTTCAATTTTATGATATTTCATCGTATCTAATGTAACTTCTAACTCATTCAAAGTTCTCTACAACTTCAAAACCAATAATGTTTTACTTGTGGCCCCAGTATCTTTGAATGGTGTTACAATAAAATGCTTCTCTCACATTTTGACCCTTACGTAACCAACACCTTATTTTACGTTTATACCAAAGATACACGGAGTCGGGGGGGGGGGGGGGGTCCGTTGGTTGAACCCTCCATCACCCAAGCTGGGAAAATGTGGTCTCCGTAAATTTAATAATGTGTGAGGCACAAAAACCGCATTATTTCTGATCTGAAGACCTACAAAACCATGGGTAGGGGGTGTCGAGTCGTCAGAACTTCCACATGTCATAATCTAAAACCCTCCCATGACACAATGCTTCATGGCTACATGCCGAAATAGAGATAATGCCAGGCTTTCTAGTGTAACATCAGTTCACCATAATAATGGTGAATCACAATGCAGTAACACTTGTCTCTTTTAGCTCGACAGAGCCAAAGTTACCTCATTTTTTCCTGTTAATTTAAAACGTCCAGAGGCATTTTCGAAGAGCAAAAATTTCCTTCTAACCAGTTGATCAAAATGCACGACACTTTTATTTGTTATAAAATGTTGAGTTGAAATCTTAATTAATGCACGTCTTACAGCGCCACCACTTTGCAGATTTCACTGTTACATAACCTAAGTCAATTAAAGGGTGTCTGCGTTTTCTGTTTAATTGTCAAACAACAACGCAAAGTTAAAGATACAAACTCTGAATTTCTTAGCATTCAAACTTACGGGGAAAATGGTTGGTTATACAAAGTATAAGAATTTGAAATTTTATGTTTACACGTAATCTACTACATGTACAATTTGATCGATGACCGACAGTTTGTACCGCTTTTTTTTAATCTGGTTTAACACTCATTTGATACGTCATTTTAAGGGCATAATGTCAGGAGTAGATTATGCTACTCAGAAACTAGAAAAAGGTGTATGCACTTAAAAGTTGAATATTTAAGAGAAAGAAATGAAGTTGACTGCGCTTGTTAAATTCAAGCCTTCGGTGCAGAAACTCCATTCAATCTCCAATTGAATTTGTCGTCGATCAAATACCAAAAGTCACCCACGGAGGTTACCACAAAGTATTGCCTCAAGCAGGCTGGTTTTACGGCTTGTCTCTTCAACACGCGCAAGAGGAGTTTATGGACGCATCGTTTTTACGATAACATGCGCCACGTGGCATGACTAGGCGTAGATAAGAAACGCACATGACACAAAGAGAACTCCATATGAGAGACACTACGTTTGTTTTCTTAAAAGTGATAAATTTGACAATGTTTTAAATTTTGATAACTGTTAGAGCGAATCCTTAAATCTACTTCTTACAGGCCAAAAGGTAATGGAAGGTACACTGTATGAATAAATTATCACCCTGGTTTATTAGAATTTTGAGACTAAAGGATCCTTTATGAGAAACCATGCATATGCGCCACATTATAGATGTAAGGGTTTTCAAAAGGACTCTGAAGCTGATCGAGCTCATCCATAAGAAGAATTAGTTACGTTGGAGTAAACAGTTCTCAACGACCACTGAGATCATGTCACGTTCATGAAAGTTCCACTCAGTAGGTTCCAGGCGTTTCCAACGGCGTGCGAGAAATCATTGACGTAGCTCCCGTGTAATTAAGGGGCTAGACAATGAAAGAGACTCCATGTTGCTATCTTGCTACGCAGACTACCTTACAAAACAAACAGCAAACAGCATAAAAACTACGGTCCTTGCATGTTTTCTACTTGTTTGTCAACATGGCACGCGACAACTACCGTAGAATCTATGATTTAAAAATAGCTTCCAGTCCCGAGCATAGCTAACAGGAAATGATGTATTGCCGCAAGGTTGCAATGTCGCCCTCATTTTTAACACTGTCATGTTGTGTAGCAGCTCTGTATGACTGCTGACACTCGTGGACCAGTATTTCAATTATAATGTATTACAGTAAAGTAGCTACGTGTTTATCAAACTACCTTCGTCATGCTACGCTTTGTAGCCGGATATATATTTGTTAACAATTTTTTCTTTTGCAAACTCTTTTAGGTTTTATGCAGTTTATTTTAACACTTTCATAAAATACAGCCTGAAGGTCTATAGTCTCAGAAAAATTGACAATCACAGAGATGATTATATCATAGTTAAAAATTCTGTTGCTAAAAATAAAAGTTATGTTCTTCAAATGGGGTGCTTGAAACAAATTGTTATACAGATTTGCAGCTTCGTGTTCGGAAGAATAAAATAGGGTCTAAATCGGTCACTGAACTTTAGGCTCATGCAACTCACATGCAAGGAAATATTTATATATTTCGTTTAAAGGCCCAGTTCTCTTACCACAAACAGTACCAATTCTCCTAACATTCTTACTGAAGCCCCTTCCAAAATTGTCTGAAATTCACCCTCATCCAGCTACAATCTCAGTTTATTGCTTGAAGGTGAGTATAGAAAAACTCAATTTATATAATCGAAACTCCCAGTACCGTTCATGCTGTGTAATATAAGCTTTGGTATTCTGCATTGTTTGAATCAGCTGTCAATCAAAAAGCTGAGCCAATTGAGAATTTAGGTACCCCCTAACCAAAATTGTAGTTTGGGATGAGAGGTTTGGCCCTTTAATGAACTGCTTTTGGCAAAGACTAAAAATGTGCCACTGTCCTTACTCCATTGATTCAAGTTGAATTTTCCAACTAAAAATATGAAATAACAGGAAAGAAATTTGTTTGACCAGTTTACTAATTTACTTATACTGTGGAGAGTCTGGTAAATACATTTGGTTCGGTGAGATGACCGCATAGCACACTTACATCTTTCATCATTCCATCAACTATGGACAGTGAGCAGTTTGCATATACTCAAAGCTTGGATGGTCAGTGGAAACGTCTCCGAGTAAATTGCCGATTTTTGCCCTCTGTGAAGAATAATTATGATTAAACTTTGTGGTGAAATGTGTAAACTCCAGGAGAATAGCATTTTATTAACCTCATAAATGCAAAACTCTTGCCTAAAGCTGAAGTCGTTTAATATTTCCTTATCTGTAATAAAGTTTGCATAAAGTACAAGTTGGCATGAACTTTTTGAGGTTTTGCCGGATTCAGCATCGTAAATTTGACTATTTCTGGTTGTTGAGTGACATGCAGAGAGCCTGCATGCATACTTTCAAAATTCAAGAGACTGAGCCAAAATAGGCCTATTAAATTAAATCATGGGTTGATAATATCTGACATACTGCTTGACCAGTAACTTGACAAGTATAACGATCTATGAGTTTTAAGGAGCCGAAACTGAATTTTTTTGCTTTAATATTGCATCGGTATTCTTTAAAAGAATAGTCTTTAGGCAAATCTTTTTTTGAAATGTTACAAGAGAGACATGTTCTTAGCAGTCTGGTAATTTTTTTGTTCATTTCCCATGTTCGGTTCTCGAGATATTAGGGCAATTGACAGTGCGAAATGTTCTCCATGAAATGAACTTGAAGCAAGCAGGATGGATGTCATGGATTCACATTGTTAGCCAATGTTTTGTTTTTATTTTTAATTTACCTCCAAGTTACGAACCGAACTCTAATATATTGATACCAAAATGTAAGTGCATTTAAAAACTTGACATACCTTAGGGGCAAGATAGAATTCCTAATCAATTCAAGGTTAAACTAGTAGGATGAAAAATAAAGAGAAACAAAACATTGACCAACAATGTGAATACATGTCATCACGCCTGCTGGTTTCAAGTTCACTTTTTTAAAGAAAATTTGTCTACTTCAATTGCTATCTCGAGAACCGAAGATGAGAAACAGTGCTTGAAACTTTACCAGAATGCTTAGAAAATGTTCCTCTTTTACATATCAAACAAATTTGTCTCTGGACTATTCTTCTAATTTCATAGCTGCTCTCAGGACCAGGATTGTTCGATCTTTTGCAGCAGTGGGCCACAAATAATGATTACGATGGACCAGGGACCGCATGCATACTGTACTTTTTCAACTTTTTGTCTGAACCCCACGGCGACAAAACTAGATTATTGCGCGTGGGGAAGTGGTTGATATTCGTTTTTGATCGAAGAGACAAATTTTATTTAAAAATGACAGCGTTGAGCAAAATTTTTGACACAATTTTCGTGTTCTTCCTGAATCATTCTTACTGTGTGCATGATGGACCACACGCTTAAAGTGTACCTAAAGTCAAAACATTCAAAAATATATGTTTAAGAGAATGAAAAATGAATTCTTACAGTCCAACTCCCATCTTCATATAACATTCTTGAGCTGAGATATAAAATGTTGAAATTCATTCACTTAAAACAAATTGGTCTATTGCGTAATAATTTGTGACTTTCTTGTTGTACAACTCACATAACATGCTTTGTTTCCCTTTAATATTAAAAATGTTTTTATGACCTTGAACACTTCCTGTTTGCTTGCATAGCATGCTGCACAAGGAGGGCTTAATTAATTCATCACCTCATAAGAGTATGAGTGCTATCACACCTTGGTACAAGGGCGCAGTAACATTCGGAAAAACAAAGAGATACAAAGATTGTAATTTTAGTAGTACAAGAATAACATCACAAATTATTGCGCAATATACCATTTTAGTTTGAGTGAATAAACTTCTGTATTTTATATCTCAGCTCAGGAATGTCCTATGAAGATGGCAGTTGAACTGTTAGAATTTATTTATTTTTCAGTCTTCAATTTATATTTTTGAATTTTTTGACTTGAGGTACACTTTAAGTAGTGCACATACAGGCTACACAGTTTCTAAGGTTCGGATGGTTATTCGAATGCCGTAGCGGACGGCGTAGCCTAAATTTCTCATCAATGAATCTATATAGAATATTTCTAACGGATTGCACTCGACCTTGTTGCTGGCAGGACTGTGGCCCGGTGCCGCAGGTTTGACAACCCTGTTCTTAGGAGATTTCATTAGTTCATAATGGTTATAAAATTCAAGGCCCTCAATCTCAATTAACTATTTCACGACGTCCAGCGAGTATGTGAAAAGTCCGCGGCCTGTATGAATTCAAACCCCAAGAAGGGTGAAAACCAACGAGGGTCGTGATCAGATAAGAAGCATGCTACTCGTAGTGCAGACCACTGCGCCCCTTACGAAAAATAGAACACATTCTTCACTAGGCCGACGGTGACACTTCTTACCTGGTGCCCTCCTTCCGGTGTCTTGCTCCTCCCCCAGTGTCATCTTTCAGTTGCTATCATATTATTATGCTGTAAGCCCAGAGGAATCCAAAATATGATAGAAAAATAAAACTTTGGAACTGTTAATCGGGCAGGAAATATTCACAGTTAGTAATCTAAATCTGTGAGTATGAATTAAATCGTTGCATTGTATATTCCTCAATAGAGATGTAAACCAATGATGGCGATGATTTGACGTGTTCAACATGCTGTAAAGCCTAGGCTCTCAACCTTTTTTCATCCCCGGACCCCTTAGGCTGTTCCAAATTTTTCGAGAGACCCCCTTCGGAACAAAGAAAAACTCTTGATTGAGTTACGACCTACGAATAATGGAAAACGGACAATTTTACTAAGATTGTAAGAAATCTAAATTGAAATTAAATTGAAGATAGAAATTGCTGCAAAATTATAGTACCACTGTAGACCTATATGCATGTTGGTGAAAAATAATCTCCTCATTAAGGTATGTGCGATACATACAAGTATAAAATTTGGTATCATAAAATACCTAATCCTCTTATCCCAAACTCCAACTTTCTTAATCTACTTAGTACCTTAAAGGGCCAAACCTCTCACCCCAAACTACAATTTTGGTACGGGGGTACCGAAATTCTCAATTGGCTCAGCTCTTTGATTGACAACTAATTCAAACAATGCAGAGTACCAAAGCTTATATTACATAGCATGAACCGTACTGAGAGTGTTTTGATTATATAAATTGAGTTTTTCTTTACTCACCTTGAAGCAATAAACTGAAATTTATCTGAATGAGGATGAATTTCAGACAATTGTGGGAGGGGCTTAAGTAAGAAGGTTAGGAGAATTGGTATTGTTTGGGGTGAGAGAACTGGTCCCTACCACAACTGTCTAAAACTCATTCTCATCCATACACAATTTAAGTTTATTACTTCAGGGTGAGTTTATAAGACCCCAATGTTACCATAATACTATCATTAGATCACTATGCATGTGAGCAATAGCAGTGACGTAGCTAAACATTTTTCCTGGAGAGAAGAACCCATTTTTTAATTGTAAAAACCACTGTATAGGGACGTAATTTGAGGCCCGCGGAGTGTCCCGAAATTTTTGTCCTTTCTTAATGAATATTTGAAAATATGGAGCTTTTTTGCAGACAATTTTGGATTCCGTGCTTCCTGTTATGAAGATTTTGAAAAGTTGGGAGATTACTGAAGAATCTTGGTTTCCTATTGGCAAATCTGAAATTTCGCTATCATCAAACATCGTTGTGCATGATGTTATCTACGGCCTACAAATTGGGGCTCTCTGACATTTCAAAAGTAAAGAGCTTGAATTGGAGAGATATTGGGATTTAAAAAAAATATATATGAAAATAGCTCTGTAGTTGCCGGTGTCACTTGCTGATACAGTGTCACGTATGACAAAATTCCGATTTCGTCATTTCTAGAGTGCGGAAAGTTTACCAAACTGAAGTTATGAGCGAGCACTAATGACTACTGCATTAGGGGTTGCAATGTGCCGCCCGCAAAGCGCGAGGGAAATTTTGCTTATTTGAAACTAATAACTACAAATATGGACCTTTATATAGGAGAGAATCAGGAATTTCACGAAATAAGTGTGGGAAAACCACACTGTAGTTGACTGGTACAACGAATAGAAATTTTCCGATTCTATAATACCCAGAGCTCAGAAAAGTTTACCAAACTGAAGGTATGAGCGAGCACTACTGCATTAGGAATTGCAAATTGCGTAGACTTGCCCCAAGTCTCTCACGTAATCCTTCCATCCACCTTTCAATTTATTTCTGTTCCTATTCTTCACGGCGATCCCATCGCATTGTGCTCCAATGCAACCATTCAGATTACGTCTCACTGCTGTAACACCTGTTTACAACTGTTCTCGAAGATTGTACACAGCTCACACACTCGAACCCGCCGAGCGGCCAGATCAAACTTCCTGCTTGCCGTGAGAGATCTGTATCTTTTGCAACTGATTACGTCATCATTTTTAACTTCTTTATTGTTTTATTCATCTTAGAAATCAGATGAATATTTTTCGAGATAGTTTACTGTATCATCCAATCGGCTTCGACATTATGCGACTTTTGCTGGATATTCGTTACGATCATCGTGTGATGAACGGTGCGTAGTTCTGTCTGCTAACATACAGCATGGAGCTACTCCATGCATACAGTAAGCTTTTCATTGGTTACAGGGATTAGTGATTAAAAACCGGACCGCTCAAAATTCTACGTCCCCGGTTGCAAAAGCTAAAAGTCTCTCGAGCAAGCCAGATCTCCGCTGGTTGATATGTGCATAGGGGTACAAACAGGAATCTGTCACGCACGATCGTTACAGTGGTTCAGTGTCTGAACGTTCGAAGCGGTGAGTGTATAAGAACTTGTTAATCGGCATTGCCGGTCGGGTGAGCCTGTAGGCGATGCCTTGCCGGTTACGGGCCGCTCACGGGGGCTCAAGCCTCGCACGTCTTTCCTCGCTCACGAGGAGCTCGTAACTGGCATAGCTACCCGAAAATTCGGACACTGCAATGAGTTCTGTCACGTGATATGCAAGAGCCTGCCCTCGCTCGCGGCATTCACGTGCCGCATGACTTAAACGTCTAAAGGGGAATTCCGATCATTTCCTTACGGGGAGCAGTTCTGTGAACCCCGTAAGGCATTGAATACGGACGGGTATGTGCTGTGTTGGTCGATGTGGGTTGGTTAGCACAGTGTGTATTGGCGTTATAACGAGTAGAATTGGAAAGTGGAGAATTAAAGTTGGTTTTTCTGCAGAGGTGCACTGGGAGAGTTCAAGGGGGTGACACGTAGAGTAGAAATAGTGACAGAGGAGAATTCTTACAGCTGGGAGGGAGCATCTCGAGATACTTGGGGCAAGTCTACAATATGCGCCCAAAGCGTGCCGAAAATGTTGCTTTTTTGAAAAGAATAGTGACAAATATGTGAGCTTTTTGGAGACTCGGAAATTTGTAAAAGAAGAGTTGGGAAATCCATAGTGTAATGGACTGGTGTCACACATGGCAAATTTTCGAAAGACACCGGGGGAAATCACCCATTGTAGCTACGCTACTGATCCACAGTTATCAGACTGCCTTTTTGTACTTGCTGTCAATCTAAGAGCTGTGCCAGTTGAGAATGTCTGTGGACTCCTACAAAAATTGTTTTTGGGAGAGAGTTGACTCCCTTTAAGTTATTATGTGGTGATGAAAGGGGGAATTTATCAGCCAGCATGACGCCACCATGATTCGTCAAGCCAGGAGAACGCTTACTAGTTTAGGAGTACGGGTTGCTGTATGATTTGTATTTTAAAATTTTATTTTACTCGTACAGTTTTCCGTCTGAATTTTTGAGATCACTTTCGCATTTGGGGACCCCTAATTTTTCTACGGACCCCACGGACCCGTTTGCCCTTCGCGGACCCCCAAACAAACTTCACGAACCCCTTTGGGGGTCCGCTGACCCCAGGTTGAGAACCACTGCTGTAAAGTACAGTTCAACTTAATGTACGAATTAAATCGACACATTCTTACCAACGAGAAATGACCAATTTTTGGAAGGATATTGGAATGTCCCCACCCCTAAACCCCTTAAAGACATATAACGCACTCATAACGCACTCATAGGTTGTAAAGGGGGTAGCCTATGGTAACATATAACTTGACGTGTTGAAAGGACAGTTGTGGTACTTTATCTTTTTTTTATTTATTTTTTATCACTCCCAAATGCTCTTTTGAAGTTTGAAGTTCTTTATTTTCACTGCGACATATTCCGATACAAAACATTATATTATCACATAAATTATTATACAACATGGAGGAGACCTAGAGGAAGCAAAGATTTTCGAGGCTTGGTTTTAAGTAAATATTTGCAGATGTTAATTTTACTTGTAGCCAAGAGAAATGTCTCAAAATATTAGGGGAAGGAGGGTCATTTTTGGCAAGAGATTTCCTCGTTAAAGGACCAAACCTCTCACCCCAAACTACAATTTTGGTACGGGGGTACCGAAAATCTCAATTGGCTCAGCTCTTTGAGTGACAGCTAATTCACACATGCAGAGTACCAAACTTATATTGCACAGCATTAAGGATACTGAGAGAGTTTTGATTGTGTAAATTGAGTTTTTCTTTATTCACCTTGAAGCAATAAACTGAGATTGTATCTGGATGAGCATGAATTTCAGACAATTGTGGGAGGGGCTTAAGTAAGAAGGTTATGAGAATTGGTACTGTTTGGGGTGAGAGAATTGGGCCTTAAGTTACTCGTTTACATAGACCTTGTCTTGACATAGTTAATCGCCTTTCCTCCTCACCACGTTCATGATCTGGGTGGACAAAGGCGCTAAAGTGGCAGTATGATCAATATTAATTCATAACCCTTGTCAGTGTACACGAATCCAAACAGCAAGTAATGGTCTGATTTCAGTCGGCCATAACTGGGGCTCATCACCTTTAAATCTTTCAATATCCTTGATTACCTCTATCATGGATGGTTGTACACTAATTTATATCTTAAATTCTCCAAGTTCGCTAAATATGAGGGTAAGAAATTCATGTAAACAATAAATAAAGACGGTTTTAGGCTGATGGACCCCACTAATGGCGGCCTACATTCACTAAATACAAGCGCTAATCGGATTCGTCTATAAGACCCCACATAACTCAAGACAATAAATTTAAGCATTTTCAAACACTTAGACTTTTGTGCCAGTTATGTGACGTAACTTCGACACGATTATTTTCTTGCCTTTATGTTATGAAAAGCAACCCTGATTCTCTTGTCCGGCTTCGTTATACCACGGTTCGTTTCGTACCTATGACGCTTACTCTGAAGTAACGGTTTTACATATTGGAGGATAACTTCATCTTATTTGTCACGAATAAAGCGCACTTCCAAGTATTACAATTTTTTCTCGAAAATTACTTAGCCTGCGCGACAGTTTTAATTCTTTACCGTCACTTTGTGTTTGACTGTTACTTTTACTTCATCGACATCGCAAGGTGGTCATTTCCTTGAGACTTCAGTCAAATTCATGATTTCAATCAATCGTCCACGTTAACTAATCACTTCGTATGATTACACATTAATCACTAAAATGTTTCTTACTGAACAAACTGTAGTCTTATTTCCTTACACTTAGAAATGATGTTTTTAAATCTGTGATGAATTACAAAGATTTCAAGCTTCTAATTGTAAGACTATGCCAATGTAGTAACTAAGAATAATATTGATATAAACACGCAATCACTTTGTTGACATGATCGTGAGTTAATACTTAAAATAATACAAATAGAACAGATCCAGTCCGCCTCTAACGTAAATCAACGACAAGCACCGTAGCCTTATTATAGTGGAAGTATTATTTATTTACCCATATACACACACAAAATAATTGGTATCTAAACGTATTAGGCATACATATGATGGCCATAGAGCACAGGTTTTCAATTATTTTGTTTGGCAGGATATATGTTCTTTGTGGAATAATCTGACAGACCCAGAACGGTGCGGGATTCTTAAAATTAGTTTTTGAGAGATCTCATCTTAAAGTAATTTATCTATGGGTGAAAAGTACCTACACAAAAGTGTGACATTCAGGGACCGACTAAAGTGTCCCTGAATGGTGGGATCGTGCAACGCGGGACGGACAAAGCTTTTCTCGTTCAGGTTATAGATGCGGAAGGCCATAGAGTCGCTACGCAGCTTGTGTAATCTATGAGCAATTAGTTATCTTTAGATAGCTTTAGATGTTTAGGATACATACCAAGCTCTCAATTCTCAAATGGCTTCATGTATTGCAGCCTCTTGAGATACTAGGCCAACGGGCGTAAATAAACTAGGGCTATACTTGCAAATGGAACCAACCAATGATACTACACATTTATTTCAAAATTGTCCTTTTCTCTCGTCGTTCAAATTAAAAAAAAAAAAACACACTAAAGTTGCCACCTGAATCTGAAGAGCAACGGCTGTATTAGACACCCTGTTCTTGTTTGTTCCGGAACATGCCGAAAACATGGGAATCCCTTTTGCAGTAACGAACACTTGCGCGGTACAGTTATCATGGGCACGCATCACATTGTGCATGTTGGTACAACGTGACGCCGTACCGTGTCATACTTCCACCTCTTACTTCACTCAATTTTCATAATAAATCATAAAAAAATCGTTGTACTAGTGATTCATTCCTTTATAAGTTTTTTTTAAGTGTAGTCAATGTTCTTCTGATGTTTCTTTACACTTTTTTTCTTTGAGAACTGGATGAGATATATCCTGCATCTTGTTTACTGTTCCTTCTCGGTGCACCTCCGGCTAGGTGTTGTGAGATTTGAGTGCATGATACGTTCGCGAATGTGTTCTGTAATGTTCGACTTTTTACAGAAATTCTGTTCTCGGTTCCCCGAACAGGCTGGGAACAGGAAGTCTTAAACAGCTTTCTTGTGCTCCAGCTGCCATTTTAAGTTCTGCTGAAAGTTCGATGCTTGTTTTCCCGATCTCTGTTTTTTGCGTTTCTGTATTGCAAAAGGAAGGGGAAAATCTCACAACAGGAAAGATTCTTTCGCGCAGTGGGAACGAAATAAGCATCGAATGGTAAGCCATTTGTGACACAGTAGCGTGTTTAAAGGGGACCGGCCCCCACTTCCAAAGTCAGTCGGGGGGAAATCACTCAGTCGGGGGATTTACGGGTTCGGGAAGAGGAGAAGTTTGAAGAGACACACTGATCATTCAAACCTTTACCACACACCATCACAAGTATACCGACGTGAGTTGGTCGCCAAGGACTGAAGTGTGGAAAAGCAAAAAAAAAAAAAAAAAGTGGGGGGTTAAAATCTGTTCCAGTCCGGGGAATTACAGGTTGTGACCCTCTACTTGGAAATCATGCACACGCCGCTGTTGTGACAGGTTTGAGATATAATTTCTTATGATTCCCGGGAACTGGTCATAACATGGTATCACTATTGACTACAAGCATAACCCCTCTTGTGTGCCCCTTGTGTCGTACCTGTTAGTCGGTGTCCCCCAAAGGCCTGTTTATGGGTCTGTCGTCGTAAAGATGTCCCCCTAATATCTGAAACATATCGTCGGTACTGGTATAACTTGTGCACTAAGCTGTCACGGTATTTTGGTTCGGTCAATTTCACTGAATAAGAGGGTTTTAAATTCATTTAGACAATAAATGAAGACGATTTAAGGCTGATGAACCCCACTAATGGATGCCTACAATCACTTAGGATAAGAGCTGATCGGATCCGTCTATATGATTAGCAGATTAGTGGCGTAACAAGAATTTTCCCAAGGATATGGGACCTACAGTATGTTGTGCTATCGCTGGCCGAGATAAAGGTGTAAGAGGAATCTGTGAAACAATGGTGTCCTCACATTCAATATGGAGCCACATATGCTATATTTTAGAGTAAAATCGTGACCAAAATATGTTATCAGGAGTTTAAAATAAAGTTGGCTTTATCAAGGAGGTCATGGCGCAATTGTTCCTGGTTAAGCCACTGTAAAATGATTCAGCTTAGTGATGTGATAACTCGACAAAATGCACGCGAAGCTCGACGACAAGATTTCAAGAACTGGCCTATATCTGGACAAGCTGCGGTACTAAAGATTAAGAAGAGTCGGAGAATGCTCCTAGTGAGAGCAGTTATTGTCTTCCATGGCGAGATTGGGTAAAATGATGAAGGCAATTGGTACTTAAATTTTTCAAGAAGGAGACGACACTTCTTAGGGAGGATATTTCATCTTCTAAAATTGCCTGATACAAGCCTATTGAAGATACTTTGTACCCTTTGTTAATTTCATTTGACACTGCGCTGATATACATGTTAAAAGACAATAAGTTCTTAAAAGTATCTTCTTTTTTATTTCTAATTTTATTTCTATTTAATAGCCTATCATTAACTCTTGAATTTGAAGGTCTGATATATTGTACAAAGTGCCTCGTAATACTAATACCGCTGCTGATACTCTCTAAAAACAGTTGGGTAAAATGTTCATCAACCGGTGATCACTTATGCGACAATACTGAAATTGGGTATTAAATTTTATGCAATAATCGGCAGATCGGAAAGCCAAGTGTTGACTAGTCACCTAAGAAAGCAATATCTAGTCACAAAATTGACCTGTCAGTTTAGCAATTCTGGACAAGTTTTACCCAATTTCAGTATTGTTACGCACGGGTGGTTGATTATTTTACCCAAACGTTTTTAGAGTGTAAAAAACACCCTTTAAAGTAAAAGGATGTTGTTCGACCATGATGATTGGTACAAATGTGGTTTATTCGAGCAATTCCCATTGTAGCAAGGGTAATTTGATGACAATGCTCACATTCAACACGCGATCTTCTTTGCCTATCCTTCTTCTATTTGGGTCAATTTAATTTTCATTTTCGTATCTCGACGCGAGGAAGGATGTGCTCTTCAGTTTGAAATTGAAATGGAATACTATTAATTACATTTTAAATTATTTGTTTTGAAATGATTGAAAACGTGTCATTTTAACCGAAAACCCCCTTAAAATATTGTACCTTGAAAATTGATAAACACTCGAGTTGTACCGGATGGGCAAAGAAGCTGTCTTTAAATCAGATTATCTATTTTCTCAGTGAGATATACCATGTCATCACCGCACCTCCTCCCAAAATTCCTCAACTGCAAATAGAGGGAGCCATACAACTAGTAATTCTGAACAAGATACAGTACCGCGTAAGTAAGAACTTTAAGCTCACTATTGGTGTATACCGATAAACCCCTTTTCGAAATAACGATTCGAAAGCCTTTTGGATAAGATTATGTGTAGTATCTGTTCTTTTCATCCAGTCTAGAATGGAAATTCACATGACAGACCGATGATGTAAATGATCTGAAGGCCGTGAGGTTGGTCAAGTGTTGGGCCTTTAGTGGACGTTTCGCTCAGTTCTTTGAGAAGCAGTTTATAGCTTGGTGTCGCCGAACAACTCTTTGCCAGAGAGTCGGGAGGACTTTAGAACAAGAGATTACTTCTCGGCCTTTGGACCAAGATTATGTGCAGTATCTGTTCATTTCATCCAACCTAGAATGAAACCATACATAACAGGCATACGCGTACGGGACTAAGCATTTCAGAATTAGGGGCAGACGATTTTTGCCCGAAATAGTACTATATTAGCGAAGCACCACCGTTAATTGGCGCGGAACGTACATGAAAGTTTGAAAAATCGGACCCCTCAGACAGCCGGAGATGTCATTACCTGTGCTTAGAAGGAGGATCTAAACAGCCGCTCTTTTGAACGCAAAATTACCAGGAAAAATATACCTCTACTATTGGATGAAAGTGTTTTGTATATTTACGGTGAAAAATTATAAACGGAAATGAAAACATGCTAATGTATTTTACTCTAATGTGGCTCTTGGCTTAATTAGATATGTATTGAATTAATGGAATTGTTTATGTGACTGTCCGAATACCCGACTTTCAATGTTTTTCATAAAGATGCAGTCTGATGACTTCAGTCTTTGGGTAATCTAACCGATGGCGGAGTATCCATATAATCTGGGGACCACCGATCCCCAGTGAAGAACCTAAATCTTACTCTAAGCCCTCCGTAGGTTTACAAACAGTTTGCTTTAAAGCGCACCTGCTTTCTACTGTCGCTTCTACTGACAAAAATCCCTATCTCCTCCACTGATTCTAACATACAAGATCAAAACAAAAGCAAACAGAAACGACAAGATTTAAGAAACTTTGTGATAACTCACCTGACTTATGACCGCTGTATGGGGAAACGACGCTTCTTACACTGGCAGCCACATTAGTATCTACGCATTGGTTAGGGGGCATTGTTACTGAAATAATTGTGAAGAGAGCCATCTCTTTACAATGTCCCTCTTCGTATTTATGAAGAGAGCCCTCTAATTTCAAAATAAATCATTCTGAACACATGCGATCAAGTTTACATTTTACAAAAAAATATTTATTTCTTTTCCCTTTCTTTCAAACAATGATCTTTTTGTCAATTTTCAAAAGTTTTTACCAACACTTCAGTGCATGAGATGATGTCTTAACACCCACTGCTCGCCATGTTGTCTTGAATGTTCATTGGACCCCTTGTCTTAAATGAAACCTACTGCCATTGTACTTGAGCTAGTGCTCATCATAAACGAATGAGGGTAGGGAAATCAAGCCATAACTGGAAAAAAGTTGTGATCGGCTTGAATTAAAACAGTTGGTTAAAACTGCGTCGTAAAACTTTATCAACCAAACTAACAGTTCAGAATTTGGGCTTTTAGGAGGTAGTTTCCTTAGGAACCAGATTTCCTTTTGAGGTAAACTAGTTGTTTCGCCAAACCTATCTTGCCCGAAGAGTAAGGAGGACAAAAGATGAAAAGTTCAAAATCTTTCGAGACATTATAAGAACTTTCAGCTTCAGCATCTAGGATGAATCTAATGGAACGCTATAGTGATTATGGAAATTTTTTAGTTAAATGACGTTACAGTTTATAATTTTGAGAAATTATGAAAAATATTGCGTTTGTTTCACAGATAATTTTCATGATTAAGTAAGTAACCAAAAGTTTTGTTTATTTATATATGGTGGATGTTAAGAAATTAAAAATAAGGCTGTTGGTTTCCTTTTCGAGAAATACACCTTCACGGACTCGAAAAATAGTTATTAATTGGTAAAGAATACTTATTGGACAAAACTTACAAAACAATCAAATGGTGCACTTCCAGTGGCGTAGCTACTGGGGGGGCAGGGGGGGGGGGCAAGTTGCCCCCCCTGGAAAATTTTTGGGGAAATTTGATAAAAATGGGGAAATTTGATGAATCTTCTTATTATTGCAAAAATTTCACAAAAAATCTCAAGATTTTGGTAGAATAAGAAATTTTGAGACATTTCTCATACATAATTCGTATTTTTCATACAACAATTAACTCAGATTTCGTCAGTGTCGAATGAACCGGCCCAATTCGCGTTCCACAGAAATGTCCCCGTCGCGTAGCAGATTGAATGTTCTCTTGTGCTTGTATACGCACGGGGGTTTTGATCAGTGCATTTCAGTGCACAGGAAGCTGTTATTCAGGTGATACTTTGGGAATTCAGCAAAAGGACGTGAAAACTGACAAGTCACTACCGTAGACCCCGAGGTTGTTATGTGCTTCTATAAGCTAGCAGTAGCTGTACGATTTTACTCTGTGTACATAACGACGGATGGGGCTGAAAAAATCCATGGCCAACGATAAACTTAATCTATACATTAAAATTAACGGGATCCGTTGGCACACTTAGATTTTGTTACTTAGCCTAATCCTTGGAGGCTTACAAGCTAGTTCGGGAAAATAGCTTTCTGCTCACTTTGAGTGTAACAATAAATGGACAATGAGTACCTTGTGGCCTTCTACACTTAACAGACTGCTTTTCTCACAGGATATCGTGTGTGATCGAGCCACTATTAGGCCTCCTTAGTGGCGTGCGAAGGGGAGACCATTTGGCCATGCCCCCCTCACAGATGCCATTTTTCTTTGTTCTTAAAAATACGTGGTCTAACTTTATCAACACAGATTTTACATCAAAAGATAGCATATGTGGCACCAGATTGCTTATAAGGACACCAAACTTTTCAAAAATTTTCAAAGGGGAAGGACTGTCCCTGCAAGGTCTTTCAGTGATGCCAATTTTTTTTTAATACCTACAAATAGACCTAGGCAAATTCTGTCAAATTCCAATTTTTACTTAGAAAAGGTAGACTCTGTTTCCCACTGGTGGCATCTATCAAAAGACTACATGATTAGATTTTCTTTACAAGCATAAATACGCTACTTTTGACCATCTGAGGGGTCTGATTTTTCGAAATTTTCTTTACGCTCCGCGCCAACTAATGGTGGCGCTTCTCTCGGTCTCTTGGGCAAAAAACATATTTGGGGTAAAATTAGCTCTTAACTCTCTGATCACTTTGCAGTTTACGAACATATTTTGAAGTGAGCATTTTATTGCAAACGACAAAAGCAGAAAGCGACTGGCTAGATTCTTCGTATAAGCCTGGAAAATGCTATTTCCGGTCATCTAAGGGGTCTAATTTTTCCAAATTTTCTCTACGCTCCGCGCCAACCAATGGTGGCGCTCCGCTTAGATAATCTCTATGACAAAATAACATTTTGTGGCCAAGAAAACTACAGATACCGATCAATGCTCTTTTATTTCGACTCCTAAAAGTGTGCAAATTTTATGACAAGTTTTTCTTCGTAAGGTTGCATAAATGGCATAAAAAGAAATACATGTCAAGGTACAAAAGTTTCAGTTTTATCCTCATGAACCACCACGATTCAACTTTTAACACTGTCCCTGTCAAAGTCGAAAATCTTGCACCATTTTGCATGTAGGCTCCTTGAAAACGTCAAAAAATTTCCGGAGACCCCTCCCCTTGACCATACTGCATGTCCTTCCCCCTTCAGAGAAATCCTGCGTACGCCACTGCGTTAGTATATACAAATAAACCAGATATTGTTTACCAAAATAATATACTTTGTTATTTCCGATTGCTCTATGTTATACTTTAAGATTAAAATGCAGGTAATATTACAAAATGACATGGTAATGTTGTTATACTTGTAAGTTTGCATATTTTACATGAAATACATACACATTGACCGGGAAAAGTTTTGGGGAAATTTCATACCTTTGCCCCCCCTGGAAAAAATCCTAGCTACGCCACTGTGCACTTCCATGAAAGTTGTATTGCATACTAGGCGTGGATCCAAGGGGTAATTTTACGGCCTCGGCGGTCCCTTTTTTGCCACTTCAACAATAAAACACACAGGAAATAGTAGCAGTGCAACTCCCTCCCACTCCTGTTTTCTCTTAAGTAAGCCTCCCCCCTTGAGATGTCCAGATCCGCGCCTGTATGCCTTTACTTTGTGGAGATAAATCAAAGTATTACAGGTACAGAATTTGTCGGTGAAAGTAAGCTTTCAGCGTTTACTAATCATGAAATCTTACTCTTCCATATTGCATGTCGATTGATTTAAGCACATTTGTCCTTTACAGGTTACTTACTGAAAATGAAAAACAGAGTGAAATTCTAAAAAACACAGCCAGTAATGGAACAAGCCAGTTGGAAATTTCGAACCTTCCGTCTGCATGGGTCACAAAATCAAACATGACGTTAATACCCCTCCACTTGTGTGGGCATGCGCCTATTTTCACCACTCGGCGAAGTGTATTACTTCTCAATTGGTTATGACCGTGAACAAATTGCACACGTTGCGAAAGAGGAAAACTGCCGCGAAGGTAGAAGTACAACTTGATCATTGACCCATTCCCAAGATGCAATTCGAAGTCCCCTGTCTATTTGTAAATGTTATCCAGATACATTCAAATGTTATTTAGTTGCTGTGACCACTTTTGCACCGATATACGCAGATGGCAAAGCAATATCAAGAAGGGTTTAAGGAATATGCATAAACGCATTTAAAGATGCATAGATCTGTAAAAAAAGAATGCAACGGTAGTAGTACCGTAACCAGGGGCCGGGGGCGGGCGAGTTCCTGATGACATTTCGCCCTCCTTGAAAATTTCAAGTCTGCCATAGACTAAATTCAACCCTTTCAGCCTTCCTGGAAAATAGTCCACAGGAAGCTATTTCACCCCATACCTTGCCTGGCTTCTCGGCCAAGTAAACGACTGTGGCTGGGTTTGCGGGAGACTTGGGGCTGTAGGGGCTGCGGATGACTTAAGTCCCCGTATTCTTCGTTTAGCAGATATTTTGAGCTGCCTTCAGTTGTGTTTTAGGCCGCCTTACACTGCATTAATGTTTTGAACATACTGCGCCGCTTCGATCTTTAGTCCCCGCACTTCAAAAAAGACTCCTCGGTCCCTGGACTGCGGTGATAAATCTACACGTCTAGAAAATAATATAAAATAAATCAACTAAATAAAGGCTAAGTACAAGAAGATGCAATGATAAAACTTAAACACAATTTTGGTATGTTTTTAATTGCACAAAAACTCCTAAGCATGTACACATACTTTTAAAAAATACCGAAAATTTCAGAAAAAAGTCAACGGTTACTGTAAAATTTCGATGAAATTTCAACAGAAGTAACAAAAAATCACCAATTCTGACAGTTTTTGCATGGCAAGAACAATTTCCTTACTCACCCTTGCCTCTTAGTCTTGCACAACGATTTACCTGAAATGGTGGAATATTCGAACAAAAGTTGCAAAACAGTTAAGAGCTGCCAGGTTTAGATGGGAGGGTGTACAGATATCAAAACAAAGGCTTCTTTATGGGTCGAAGAAGGGAACAAGGGGTGCCACGGAATCAAAGTTAATAGTTGTCATGGTATTTAAAGGGGTTTCGGACAGTTGAGGGTGTCTTTGGGTGTAAAACTTGAATTCATCATTTTTTTTTTTTCACGTGAAAACTGTACGCGCCGCTCGGACACCATTATTCATCACTTATACGCTTTGAAAAAGCACGGCATGACGTCATATCCTATGAGACAAATTTAGGTTGTAAAAAGAAACAATTATTTCTTTTTTTTATTTTGTTTAATTGAATCAAAGATCAATTCTTGCACTGTTAACAACTCTGTAAATTTACGCAACGATGACAATTACAGAAAGTATACAATATTAGAAATCTAGAATAGCTTCTGCAGAGAAAGGATAATGATGTCAATAGTCCCGTGTCTCACTAGTTCCACGTTTCAATAAGATGGTAGGTTATCCACCCCATGTTTTTAGGTGTTCGTGTTCCATAACCCTGACTTCTAAATATACCCCATGTGCTTTTAATCCATAATTCTAACACACAACCCTAAACCTAATGATTAGTTGGGATTGGGACCATGAGGGCCGCTGAGAGGTGGGACCAATGATGCAGGGACTTATGAAATGGAGGAACAAATGACCAATGGGACAAGGACTTGTAAGGAAGGGAAATGTGAGATATGAGCCTTCTAACATCGCGACCTCCACCAATTTGGCAGTGCCAGAAGTAGTGGCATTTGCTCGCGTCTGGCAGTTTCGGTTTTCTTGCCCCCAAGTTTCCCCACCCTTCCCAATCATCATTTTTTCGTAGTTATGTTTATGGAAGTATGACCGTATGTAAGAACAGCTTCCATGAAATCATGATTGATAAGGCTGGTCCCTCGACCCCACTGGCAGGAACTTGCGCTTCACGCTCCCTTTTGCACTGCAAGGGAAATCCCCCTTACCACCATTTTGACATTCTGGTGACACCACTTCTATTCGAATTAATAAGGACAATATGCATTTGTTTTGCATGCAGGTGTTAGATAGTTACATTACATAGGGCAGTTAGTTCCGCTCCACCCCCTTTCATTCCCTTCCCGCACCCTCGTCTGCCGTTCACTGCAGGAAATTTGCTGCTGGACTCGGACTCGGCCTGGGCTTGGCTGACTCGGACACAACTTGGACTGGATGCCTTCTGGACTCGGCTCGGCTTGGAATCGGACCCTTTGTACTCGGACTCGGCTCAGGACTCCAGGCAGATGGATTCGACTTCAGCCCTGGCAAATATACTTGATTAAAACTTACATGCAAGTCTAATTATACTTTGTTAGAAATGATCTTATATCAAATACGAGCCAATCATATTTATTCCCATACTAGAACTCCGGATAACTCCTTCAAAGCGACTGTATGTTTTTAAAACTAAAGTAAACAAATTGTTTAAAACTTTTCAACCACGTTTTCAGCAGTGAATGGCTGGATGGTATTTAAATCACGGTTAAAATTGTTTTTTTTTTTTAATTAAACACCGTTAATACACAACTTTACACATTATTTAAATTTTTACACGAATCTCACAATAACTTTCTTTAAACGGCGGTATATCAAAACAATGTGTTCACCGCCAGTGTACATCGGATCTTTAAACCGTACATCTCAGACGATTGTGATGTAGTTGACATGCGGTTACCGGCTGTTTTTAAACACCAGCATTTTTTATGCTAGTTGGCATTATCACATTAATGGCAAAGACACTTGGCGTGCAGTGATTGGTCTCATAATAATTCGTCCCAACTGACCAATTCCCAGACGGGACAGTTCATCCCTGTCGCTCAGTTTACGTTCAGTTTTATCTCTACAAAAAAATCAACAGATTAAGGGCTGAAAGGGGCTGCAACAGACTAAGACATCATAGTTTGTCGCCGGAAAACTCCTCAACAGACCATTGACTCCAGCAATTCTCACCCTCACAGTATTTCTCTTTGGAGAAAAGTCCCTACCCAGTTAATTCGAATCGTTTTGTCTTAGTCGAATTTGGGCGAGGGGTATTTTTCATGAGTGGGAATTGCCGTGAGCAAATCGTCCCTTGAGCAATAACGTTAGATGTCCGTCACGAGAATTTGTTCTTGTTGGAATATTTATCGGAGGGGTGGGGTGGGGGTTGAGGTGTCGGTGGAATTGTCCTGTCAGGATTATGTTTCTAATTAATTTACGTAAATATCATTAATGTTGTTCAGGTTTGAGTAACACCAGCAAATCACTTTTACAAAACGTTGTGAATTTCAAGAAATTGGAATGTCGCATCACGTGAATATTGGAGAGTTTTTACCAGCAAATTATTGGTGAAGTACAAAACAAGGGATTTCCACATTAATGCTTTACGTAGGTCATGATGGCAGTGCTCAAAATAAATGCACCCTAAAAATTAAAACAGTGAAATTTCACTCTTTAGAAGAGTTTCAGTTGAACAGTTCATTCCGAAAGAGCTAAAATTAACTCCAAAAAGAGTGAAATTCACTCCAGAAGATCGGGGTTTTACTCTTGATAGAGACAACTCTTTAAAAGAGTGATCCCTGGTGGCAATCGTTAAAGAGAATGGAATTTCACTCTTTTTAGAGTGAGTTGTACTATTCTTGGAGTGCATTAACACTCTAATGGAGTGAATTCACACTTTTCACTCTTTATTAGAGAGTGACTAGATTCACTCTTTTTTAGAGTGTGGGAACATTGGTACAAACAGTACTTCGTAAACTCTTCTCCGTTGACCAGGGGTTCGATTTCCTCAATTTTAATTATACCTGATTAATTCCCACACGGGGAACCATGTGCGTCGTAGTAGCAGAAGGTGTCTCTGTTGAAAGAAATTAAACCAATAATCAACAGAAAAGAAGAAGTGGTCTCCTAGAATTATTGCCAGAACCAACTAACCAACCAGAACATCCTCTGTCCTGTTAAGAAACACCTCACTCTTGTCACCATCAGGATTAGCTTGAAAAACTTAAAGGTTAGACCGGTAATGTCCCCCTCGTCGCCGATGGAGCCACCCTTCTTACTTGCTAACCGGGATAGCTGTTAACTGAGAGCTGTTTGGAAAGTGGCTAAACGTTAACTTTAATCTACCTACCTGCAGTGTGGTACATGAGCAACAATCACCTTCATTGCCCTCCGTAGCCCGCGGGGCGGACGATTTTTTTTCGTTCAGCCCATCGCTACGAAAAAAACAAGGGGAATGCAGCCACAGAGACGCTACGCAGACTAAGCCCTCCGTCGACAATGACGTAAATTTGCACAATCCACTCTTCTCTGTTTTCATCAGTTGTCAAACAAGAATGCCGCCACCATTTCCTCAATAGCAAAATTTTCATAAACGAGTTTGGTCATTATGGAATTGTGAGGCACAATCTGGGATGTAGAAACCGAGCTCAGCACAGCACCGAGTTCAGCTCAGTGCACTGAGTTTCTTTCTTTTCGTGCAGCACGCACACACAGTACTGCAAAATAAGGATGTATCTCATTAATAGGCGTCTCAGATCTACTTAAAAGCAAATTAAAATGCAAATTTTTACATCAAAAAGGCAATAAGATACAGTCCGTCGCACACAACCAGACTTAAGATTCCTCCTGATATTATGGATCGATCAATTAAGAGAGATTCCACGGGAGCGTTTTGTTTTTCCGTCTACTTACAGGATGTGCACAAGTTCGTAACTCTCAGTTTGAATTACTGAACTCGCTTTTAATTTGATATCAAACATCAAAACTGTAAAGGCTTTAAATGATTTTTAGTACCACTGAAAAAAAAAAAAAAACCATTGGTTAGAGAAAAACATGTTTTCCAAATGCTTACTGTAATAGTCAATTTGTGCCACTAAAATAAAAAATGTTTAATTTGTTAAATAATAAATACTTAATTTAATTGTTATTAAAAATCGTAAATTTGTTATAATCATGAATAATTTGCTGTTACTTCATTAATTTCCTATTTACAAATTTTTAATTTGTTATCAGAACGCATGAAGTATAAAAACGACAGAACAATAAAAATACAGACAATTATGTAATCAAGTGTAAGAATTACTTTCAACTAAAATAATTACTTATATGCCACTAAGGAAATATGTATTTGTTTGCTCTCAGTCCAAAAATTGTTGATTCTCCACCAGAAATCGCCTCACGCACAACAAGATATCGTTCTCTTGGCCAGTTAGTTGGCATTATATTTGGGTTATACGTTCACCTCAGGTCTAGACTTTTAAAACTGTAGTTTAAAGCTCGTAAAATCGTGAAATGAAACTTATGCATTCAACTCTCACCTCCACGTAGTTTGTTAAATTGCTGAGATATTTAATGTTGATGTTTGTTTCACTTAATTGTTTACCTAATCGAAATAGTCTATTGCATAATAATTTGTGACTTCCTTGTTGTACAACTCACATTACATATTTTGTTTCATTTTGAATGGAAAATGTTTTTTTTTTTCATGACCCTGAAATCTTCCTGTTTTCTTGCATAGCATGATTTACGGGGTGGTCTTGTATAGTCAACCCATCTCATAATAATAAGAATGCCATCGCACTGTGGGGCAAGAGGCAACAAAACAAAACTGTAATTTGAGTACTTTAAAGCTCACGTGACATGAAAATGACAAATTTGAGTATTTGATGTATCTAGCATTAAATTACGAGCAAATTTATGCAATTCACTTCAAAACACGTCATAAATTTGGCTATTTAAAGGGGTAATTTCTGATTTGCACTTCACCATGAATAAATATGAGCTCAATATGCAAATCTCGTGATGACTACAGTGCCATATATGGCTAATGTTATCGTTTGTGTTTGCAATCTTCATATCAAGGACAATCGTAATATTAGCATAACCGTTGGGTTTTATTTAATTTGATAGTTTAAAATGTGTCCTTGAAAATCATCAGTATCAATTACTAAACCATAAAATGTGTGATGAGAAATTAAGAGACAACTGTAACAGGGTTAACCAAAGAAATATCAACACTATGCAGCACTCACGTTATTTTGGGACCCCTGAAAGATACCTCCATATTAAGAAAATGATCTTTCCTCGGGAAACGTTACTCTTTAACTGTCAAGTAAAGTCAGGGTTTTTTGTTTTGCTGTCATGTCACCCTACCTTTAAGAATGATAATACAAGTTCTCCCGCAATCTACTGATTTAATTTGAATTATTAATCTAAAATATCTGTCCCTGCCCTGAATTAGTAAACTGAGGTTGTGTCTGAAAAAAGATGAATTTTAAACATTTGTGGGAGGGGCTTAAGTAAGTAGGTGGCAGAGTTATAACTGTTTGGGGTGAGAAGAGCAGGCCTTTAAAGTACACCAAAGTCTCAGCTCAGGAGTGTCATATGAATATTTGAGTTCTCCTACCGTATTTGTATTCTGTTTTATAGCTCTGCATTGCATACTACTTTTAGACTTTACACTTTAAATTGGGGGAGCCATTTAAAAATTGAAACAAGAAGTTTGGAAACGACTTTTTCATGCCTACCGTTTTACGGCCCAGTTTCCAACCTACTTGTTCAAGTCTAGCCAACCAAGGCCCTTTTTCAAGTTGTGGCTCATTGGCTTGCTTTCCCTTATCCATTCCTTATGCTGGGTATCAAGTAGGCTACAATGGCAACAGGTTCCGTTTTTAGAGTCTTCGATATGACCCGGCCGTGACTCTGAACTCCCAACCTCCCGACGGCAAGTCGAATGCTCTATCCACTTGACCATGAGAAAAATCGTTATTGGAATTGTCATAGAAACATATTTCCCTAACCGTAGCGAGTATACTGCCAATTGTGCCATAAAGAGTTACCTGGGTTTACCTTAATTTTTTGTTTCTCACATTTGTCTCAAAGTACCAAAATGACAATTGCACGCAACCGACATGAAAGAAAGAAACAGACTTGTCTATCTGGAATTGAATACTAAATAGCGCCATCCCTTAGGTTTATCAGGCTGTGAAACCTTGATTGTGCATTTCCAACTGCCCCGCGGTAACATGACAAGCGAAATGTGGCTGTAAACTAAGCCTGATATGATGTAAACGTTTGAAATATTTTCTACAAATAGATAAAGGGTATTGAAGCACTTTAGTAAACTGATTTTTTGCTTGAAGGCGCCAGAAAGTCATTTTTTTTTTGGGGGGGGGGGGACTAAGGGCAAAGAGAAAAGTTGGAGGCAAAAAAATTCGGACACAGCGAGAACCGAACTCAAAACGCCCGTCCTTGTGGGTGAGATCAATGCGGCAAAACCCTAGGAAGCTCTTTATATATTTGTGTGTTGACCTAAGTCCGTATGGACCCTAACATGTGGGGGAAAAAGTGGGAAAGGACAACATCTGGGGGGGGGGGGGGGTATCCCCTCTTGACTCTGCAGCATCGCCGCTGATACTATCAACAAAAGCATTGTAGCCTATACGGCAATGACGTGAATATTTTTGTTACAAGATGAAATATGTACTATAACCCCAGTTTGGATTAGTGTAATCTAGTCAAAATTTTGACAAGATTCCCGTTCTTGTCCCTTCCAGTTGGATTCAATTCAAATTTGACGAGGACATATTTAGAGTGCACGTTTATAACTTAAAGCCTCGTCGATTGTGTTGATAGTACAGTCACAATTAAATCTTTTACAACAAAAGAGTGTTCTAAACTTTAATGAAGACAGTAGACAAACGAGAGCAGGCGGAATTCGGAAAAGAAAAAAAAAATAAAGACAATTGTTTTGACTGACCACGTAACACTGAAAATAAGATTTGAGAATTAATGTAGGTTTACATATCTCTTGGTTATCTGCGTCGCAGGCTGTAAGGCTTAATCCTTGATCAGTCATATCTTCTAGAAGCTGAGAAAACAGAGACCGCTCCGCCCTTCATCGACCGCCGTGACCCCATGTACTGTTGCACAATGGCACCAGTGTTTGCCTGTTAAATAAACATTTAGTAGCCTTGCTTCAACCAATCCAGGTAGAGCTATGGAAATGAAGTTTCCGTAGGATTGCTACGCAAGTTTAAATGATTTTGTCTCCAACGCCGGCGGATGATGGTTTTCGTATCGATGAGCTGAACGAAAAGGCTTCGTCCGCTCCTCGGGTGAGTCGGCAGTTCACTATTCATGTGTAACTTCTTCACAAAAAGTCCTCCGACTAAAGTTCGTTGAAGAATTTGGTTTTTTTTTTAAACAAATTGTACCACGGGTGATGCTTAACATGCATAATATTACCGCAGATACAATTAGCTGAAGAACCACACTGTTCCCTTAATCGCAAAACAATGATAATTAATATTACAAACGAAACAGAAATAAAAATAAATTGTTTGAAAGTAATTTGATCGATATGTGAAATAAAATAGTGAATAACAGTTACAACACCGATCGGATGTTACTTAATGAAGTCGAGGAGGTTAATAGGCTACTGGCACATGTTTGTCTTGTTTAATCACCCATTCTTCACAAAGTACATTATGTATGGATAATAGTCATTCCCTTATTTTAATTTGAAGAATGTTGATGTCAAGCCACGAATATCTACTTCGACTGTGCTATAAACTCTAAACTAACTGAATTGCAAATGTTTTCCTCATGAATTGCAAACTTGTCGCTCCAGCTTAAGAGGTAACTAACGTTGTGAAGTAGACTAAACAGTGGCGCTTAACAGCACAACCCTCGGTCGTCGACACTACAGCTCTGTTTGAGGACTCATAAGACAGTATATTTTTCAAATTTGCCCTCGTTTGGAGACTTCAAGCTCGTATCGTTTTCCATTCAACTTTGATAAACTCATCAAACCAAGGATAAATATTGTTTTCGTTTTAATATCGAAGATATTTGGTTTCTCATGAATTATTCATGAACAGAGGACAGTGAATCATATGACACAATTTGATACTTGTGAGAGCTAGAAGTAACCCTTTGTTGCCCAAAGCCTTCGAGTACTTGAGGGTTCTGATGGATAGCTTTCCCTAAGTGGCCGATTTTAAGTATCCTCCCTGTCCCTTAGAGCGTAGAATGCATATGTATGCGAGAAACGTAAGGATGAAGACTATAGCTTTTTAAAATTGCTCGGATGAAGTTATACAATAAGGCAGCTTCGCTCACGTCATTTGCTGAGCTTTTCAAGCTTGGTCAGTGATATATACGAAACAACTAATAAATGATGACAAATATTTCAGAACAGGTTGGAGAAAGAGTTCGATTTATTGAACGTCGTCTTGGCAAAACGTGACCAAAATTCTCAAACTCATAAAGCTTTTCAGTTACAACATATTTAAACAGAAAAACAGTGTTATAACATCAGAATGAACTTTTGAAATGACCTTGGATATTACTACGCCAATAGGTAATTTTGCCTGGAAGGAAAGATTTGTTAGTTAGGTGGGCATAATATAGGTCTAACCAAGCTGACCTCTCCTTGGTATGAACACTTTTTCTTTTTTCTAAGTCCTCTCGACTCTCTGGCAAAGCGGAGCCGGAACCAAACGTTTACTCCAGTGGCGGCGCTTCCATGTAGTCAGGGGGAAGGGCCGTCGCCCCCCTGACGGACCAAAATCGTCTGTCGGCGCCCGTTTAAGGTTTTAACATACTTCACTCTTGCACCAATATTGGCAAAAGATATAATTTAATAGCGTTGTTTTAAGGCCCAGATAACAAAATGCTGAAACAGGTACCATTTACTGTAGCCTACTCTCTGCACTTTATTCTGATGAAAAGGGTCATCTTCTGTAATAGGGATAGACTTTGCAGAAACATACCTTCATCCTTTATAAGCACTAACGTATGCTTCCGAACCAAACGTGATTATAAGCTTGCAAAATTCACACCGAGACTGATATTAAAATTCACCCTCCCGCCCAATAAAAGTTGCAGAGGGTGCAACAATAATTGTAGAACAAATAGCCCCCCCCCTCCCCCTTGTAGGGGATAACTGTCAACATAGACGATAAAAAGAGTTTAAAAAGATACCAAAACAGCTTCCACAACATTTTTCAAAATTATTTGGAGAGAGCATTATGGTTAAAATGAAACTGTTATCGTAGTTATCGTAGTTATCGTAGTTTAATGACCAGTTTCCATTTTGCCTTTCTTCGAGTAACCTTTTTCGTGATAAATGTCTATTTCATTCCCTAAAGGCAGAGTGGTCATCTCACACTGCACGATAATGTCATGAAAATGCTTCTTTTTGTACTTCTGTGGTGTCAAAAACCAGAAAATTGCATCTAAAAAAGTTTAGGCTTCTTTTATTCCATATGAATTCGGTATCTAGAGAGCCGAGCAGATCTTTTGTCTTGGGTATTTCTTGTAATGTACTTAATTGATGAGTGACCACACAATGTAAATTATGTCAAATGATTTTTGCTTCTTGTACTTGATTTCCAGATGCCAAAAATGCACACATAATGGTGATTAATTTCCAAAACTTTTCTGCTGTAAGATTGCTTACTATTGGATCTAGAAGGTTTAATCTTTACCTTCACAAAGTAGTCCATGATTATTACATTAAAATTTTAAATCGAGACCTGAAAATAACACAAAATATAATGACCACCTTCATACTAGAATGTGAACGAGAAGGATAGAAACATGGGCCTGTGCAGGTAGGGGCACCTGGGGGGAATTTCCTTCCCCTGGAAAATAAAAAAAAAACTTGAAAATGAAAAAAAAAATAAAGAAAAGACGAAAAATTAACATCAACACTTCTTAACAGTTCACTCAGTGTTTCCCCTATTTACACGTCATGCTGTAAATAGGCTTAAGAAGTGCCATTTCTAGCGATCTGGACCAAAATTTTCTTGCGCTGGGTTTTTCCCCCTAAAATATTTTGCCCCCAATGGATAGAAAATTTATGTTTTAATTGAAAAACTTGCTGAGGAGAAATGGCAAAGTAGTCTTCTACCAGGTGTGGAAACCAAATGAAAAGTCTGAAAAGCCATGAATTAGATCGTGCTGAGACTCAGGGTATATACTTCTTCCAATCGCCCCTGCAGACCATTTTCGCCCCTCCGACCTAAATCCCTAGCTCCGACACTGGTTTTCTCCCGAAGGAAATCTGTTTCCCAAGGAAGGTGGGACACAAAATTCCTCTTTTCCCAAGAAAGCCAACAGACTGCATGTTCAAGTGGTTAGAGCATCAGACTTGCAGTCGAAGTTCCAGCACTGGCCGGGCCATACCGAAGACTTCAAAACGGAAAGTGCTTAATGCTCAGCATAAGCAGTGGAGTAGGGAAAACAAGCCAGGGAGCCACCGCTGGAAAAAGGCCGTGACCGGTTTGGACCAATTGATTGGAAACTGGGCCGTAAAACTCCATCTAACCAATCTAATCCATAGACCTATTTCCAAATAGCAGTTACAAAGGATTGTGGGATAGAGTTTTGGTGTTTGTCATTTTTGTCAATGGCATTTTACTGTGGTGAAAATTGACATACACCCAAAACTCTATCCCACAATTCATTGTAATTGCTATTTGGAAATAGGTCTATGGAAGCCCCGGTCCCATAAAGACAACACCTAACGAATGACGAACCTCAATTTATTCCTTCACAGCATTTACATAATTGGTCTGTCAGATGTGATTCAATTTTAAAGTGGATAAAAGCAGTGCTGTAGCATGTTCGGAGAGGCCGAGTCAGGAGCCCAGCAATATTCAACTTTCAAGGACTCTACCCCCTCCCATGACCGTACTTTCTCAATGGGGGAAAAACCTCTCTGGCCGAGGCCTTCAAACTCTGGAATCACGAGTCCGAATTCGGACTCGACTACAGCCCTGGATGAAAGACACAGATATTACACATTATTTTAGCAAAAGAGGCCGAGAGGCGAAAACACAAATTTACAAAACGTCACTACAATTACAAATCAACACGTAAAGGAACAGTGGCCTAGCCGCTGGGGAAGGGGTTGGGGCGGTCAGAATCCCACATGACCCGACCTTGCAATGCAAAAAACACCTAAAATAGCGGCTTTTTCTCTCTATCCTAAGACTTTTCCCTCATTTCGTGCCCTCACCTTCCATGACACCCCCATGACACAATCCTGTCTACGTGCCTGTAAAGGACTACCAAAGAATGCTTTTATGTTTTTAATAAAATTGATAAATTTACATTCTTACTTCTTATGTAATATATTTTTATAATGAGCTACACTGTTGAAAAGGTGACCACGTTATTAGCTCATATCTTGAGAACCACACAATATATTTCGTATGAAAATTTCACCAGAATGCTCAAAATAAATGTTGACCTTGCAACCTTCTTTTAAAGTGTAACTCAAGTCAAATATATACCGGTATTAAATAGCATGAAAAAAATTTCTAATAGTCCAATTCATAGGACATTCCTGGGTCGAGATATCAAAGTTTATTCACTCAAATTAAATTGGTACGTTGAGCAATAATTTGTGATGTCATTGTTGTACTACTCAAATTACAATCTTTGTATTTCTTTGCTTTTCTGAAAGATACTGCACACTTGTACCGAGGTGTGATAGCATTCTAAGTCTTAGGGGGTGATGTAATTAAGCTTCCTCTGTGCAGCATGCTATGCAAGCAAACAGGAAGTGTTCAAGGTCACGAAAACATTTCTTATATTAAAGGGAAACAAAGCAGGTAAGTGAATTGTACAACAAGAAAGTCACAAATTATTGCGCAATGGACTAATTTGTTTGAAGTGAATAAATTTCAACATTTTATATCTCTTTTAAAGTCCTCCCGACCCTCTGGCAAAGGGCCAAAACCAAAACTTTCACTGCAGTGCTTCCCGAAGAAGCTATTACGTCCACTGATGGTCAATACGTGACCAACCTCACGGCCCTCAGGTTATTTACATCATTGGTCCGCCATATGGCTCCATTCTAGACTGGATTAAAAGAACAGGTACTAAACATGATCTTAGCCAAAAGACCAAGAAGCGATATCTCGGCTCAAGAATACCCCATGAAGATGGAAGTTGGACTGTTGGAACTCATTTTTCATGCTGTTTAATATATTTTTTGAAGTTTTTTACTTTAAATAATTTAGATTACTTTAAGTGTACCTCAAGTCCAAATATTCAAAAATAAAGGTTTAAGAGTATGAAAAATACATTCTAACAGTACAACTCCCATCTTCATATCACACTCCTGAGCCGAGATATAAAATGATGAAGTTTGTGCTCTTAAAACAAATTGGTCGATTGCGCAATAATTTGTGACTTTCTTGTTGTACAACTCACATAACATGTTTTGCTTCCCTTTTCGATTAAAAATGTTTTAATGACCTTGAACACTTCCTGTTTGCTTGCAGCATGTTGCACAAGAAGAGCTCAATTAATTATATCACCTCAAAAGAGTAAGAGTGCTTCAATTCACACCTTGGTACTAGGTGCAGTAACGTTCGGAAAAACAAAGAAATGCAAAGATTGTAATATGAGTAGTTCAAAAATTAAATCACAAATTATTGCACAATGTAACATTCTAATTTGAGTGAATAAACTTCAACATTTTATATCTCAGCTCAGGAATTCCCTATGAAGATGGGAGTTGTACTGTTAGAATGTGTTTTTCATTATCCTTAATATATATTTTTGAATTGTTTGACTTGAGGTACACTTTTAAAATTTCTGGGGAAATGAAAATGGCAGAGTTGGGTATTCGATATAAAAAGCTTTGAAACCCTAGAAAATAGGTACCATTCCTAAAAATCACACTTAAATAAGTTTTTTTAAGTTTGCTCTCAATTATGCATAAACATAAGCTTAATTTGCAAATGTTGTGGTAGTGAGAGACGGACAGGTTACATTTTCACCAAATGTTAACCCTTGTTTTTGCAATCTTTATTTCAAGAACTGTTCCAACATATATGCTATGTTATGGGGGGTTTAGTTCGGGAATTTAAATTGTGTCCTTGAAACCCATCTGTACTACTTATCCAAACGGTAGACTATCTGATGAGTAATTAAAATATAGTTATTATAAGATTAGCAAAAGGAATTTAAAGACCGTGTAACACTTCACATCATTATTTTTGTATTAGCAGTAAGTTGCCCCAGAAACTTTCAAGCTATGAAGACGTATATCTTGAGAAACGTAAAAGATGCTGGAATAATTCAATCGAATCCTTCCTTGTAAAATTTTACTCTTTAACCGTAAAAGTAAGTCAGGGCCTATTGCTAGGATGCCACTACAACTAGTAGAAATGAGTGTAGTTAGAGAAAAATTTAAATGTACTTGAAGGGAGTTATTTATACCCCCAGACAGTTCTAATCATCCCAACCTACTTACTTCTAGCCACTCCAATGACTGTCTACATCTCATCCCCTACCATGTCAGTTCAATTGCTTTAGGGCATCCTTTTGGTGAGAATAGAAGGCTCAAATTCTCAGTCCATGCACAAAATAGCAGACCTGAGGAAACTCAAATATCCAATCTCTAAAACAGAATCTTTAAAAAGGAATCCCTACAACGACCCCACATGCGCGTATACCATTTCACAAGGAGCGGACGAAATCTGTTCACAGACCAGAGAGCATTTGGAATAACAGCTCCCTGCACAGACTAGACCATAATTTGGTGCGAAACGCACAGAATATTTCGTCCGAAAGTTCCTTTCAAATCACTGGACAGGGCACTTCCCTGAAATATTTTCGGCAAACGAATAGGGAAAATACTAGCAATATCGGGGAAGAAATACCAAAATGTATCCTAAGGGTGAGAAATGGGGGAGACTGCCCTTCCTTCTCTACCCCCCCCCCTCCTTGAAAACCACATTGGTTGCAAGTTGAACAAAACGCCTACTACAGATAATTCGGCTCTTAGATTGCAATCACTTCCACTGCTATGTTAATGAGAAATATTTGGAGACTAATTTGTACTCTCTTGAACCTTTTAGCAACCCTCCGAAATATGTTTGCGACCCTCCAAAATATTTTTCGTGACCCACCGAAATATTCGCAACACCAAGTCTGTCTACAGCTGAATAATGCTAACCGTGTTTTAACGTTGTTTGTAAACAGAGCGATGAGATAAAAACAAAAAGATAAGGGAAAATGAGATCAAAAGGTGTAGAATATATGGAAATTACGTTACCTTGTTGAGTATTACTTAAAAGGTTTATTTCACAATAAGAGTGCCTATATATGCAAGTACAATAATAAAACACATGTCCTCATGTAGTTCAAGAGTTTTAAAGGGTGTTCAGAGCTGTCAAGTTGTACCTTTTAAACACTTGAAAAGTTGCCTATCTGGGTTAAGACGTTATGTGAGAGAATGCTGGATGATACTTTAAAATATTACTTTAAAATATTTTCATGTACAATTGAAATTTACCGGTGTAACATTTGGTTTGAAGTAAATTGGTTTCCATGGAATAAGTAATTTCAATTTTATTATCATTCAAGCGTGGAACGCACTTGTTCCATGATCTTTATAGGACAAGAACAGTCACTCCAAACTTATTTGGCATCATCAAAATCTCACAATTTTCTTCTCATTTCTCTCAAGAGTGTTTTTCCATAATATTTGGGACTTAAACATTGCATATTCAAGATAAACCAAGCAGTAACTCGTAGTAAATTTCCCATTTGGCGCTACGGGGAGGGGGATTAACCCAACTCTTAACTGGCTTAAGTTGGGGGCTAGTGGGGGTAAGACCAAAATCGGTGGCCCCCACCGATTTTGGCTTTAACCCCACTAAAGAGTTCGGTTAATCGTAAAAAATAAATAGTATACCTTTCCAGATACTAATTTTTTTCATCCAGAGATATGCTAAAGCCTCCGAGCTTTCCGAGGCTTTCCCCCGGTCCCCGGCCACCCCCAGGAACTGGTGCTTTGGACTCGGTTTCGCATTGGGACAGAACATTTTGGGCGGTGACTCTATCCTTTGCCCTAGCCCCCTTCCCCCAGTTCTGACTTTCTGACTTCGCCACTAAATACCTTACTACGCCATTACGTAAACATGATTGACAACAACCGATGATAATTTATGCATGCATGATTATTCCAAGTGTTTGATAAAATGAATAAAACCCAGATGCAGTTGTTACATTGCGTTCATTTTTAAAATACAAAAACAAGATATTACAAACATTTTACAGACCAGTCCGAGTCCAAGTCCGAGTCCATGCCCAGAGATCCCAAGTGGACTTAACGGACTCGAGGTATAGTCCGGTCTCTGGTCCTCCAGTCCTGGCTAGAATACTTGTAGAAGGACCATTATGTCTTAATGAAAGAGGACAGAGGAACAAAGTATTTTGTATTGTTTTCGTTTCGTTGAATCTAGTGTCGTCGCTGAGTAGATAAAGGCGGAGGTGTCATTTGAGAAGCGACGAACCTTGGCAACCGGAATGTTCAATCTCGATTCCTGTTCCTTTTTCTAAAAGTCCTCTCGACTCTCTGGCGAAGAGCCAAGGGGCGAAAACCAAACATTTACTCCCAGAGGAGTTCTGCACCCTTAAGGAGCTGAACGTCCCAAATGGACAAGTACGCCCTCTAAAGGGCAAACATGTGTGGTCCTGTTCTAGACTGGCTGAATAGAACAGAAGCCACACCCTGAAGCATGAATCTCGATTCATGCTACCGGATCGAAGTAAGGTTGGGTTTCATTGAAGAACAATTCACTGCTTTCCATCAACTTTATAGCTTAATATTAGATAAAGCCAAATTTATAGGAATTGTTGAACTCGTTATCCACTCCACTGCTCGACTTGATGTTTTACATAGTAGGCAAAACAGGCATTCCCCAATTTCGTGGTCACTTGTCTATATGAAACAGCTTCCTGCCAGGGTTATTTTACCCCTAAGTCCAAAATGACAGTTCTTTTACACTCCATGTTTGTAATTCTTACAATGGATTATGGGAAAGTACAAAGATCCCTACCCTTCAATTAACTCTGACCTTCATTTTGAAACAAGCTTAAAGGGCAAGAGCAGTCATCCCAAATTGAAGTAGTGTAGTTGACTTTCCAGTTTCATGATTGGCTGTTGGAAGTCATGTGACTTTCTTTTCAAATGAAAAATTTACTAGGAATAATGGCTTGATTTACCTTGAATATGCAATAGTATCGTCATAAAATGCAGTGAAAGATACTTTGAAGAGAAATAAGACGAATATTGTGTTATGTAGCTTCTTCTTCAAAATAAGTTTGGGGGACTGCTCTTTAAAAGGTTAAAATTGAAAACCGAAAACTTTCATTCATCCCGGGGAAGTTCAGGCTCCGACATATCCTTAAAGGGGAAGTTAAAGCAAAACAAATTATTTTTCACATGTGAATAAAGAACTAAATCTACTCAATGTGGTGAAATTTCCATTCAAATCAGCCATGTATTTATTGAGATATCAGCACAGTACTTGATTTGTGCTCCAAAGTGATATTGACAAGGAACGCTTTGTTTCCCTTTGTTTTTCAGGCTGGTGTCTTGATCTTGACGTTAATAGGAATAGGATCGCCCCATGGGGATTGCAAATTTTGAAAAGTTCTCGTGCCACTTATGGAATCAAATTTTGGTAATAAGGGATTGTTGAGGAGAAAATAGGCTGTGAAGTTTAAAGAAAAACAAAAGACTGTCCATAAATGAGGGAACATCATGTCATAGGTGCATGCTTCGAGTTCACTGTGTGTTGAAAATGTGACAACTTTACTTGCTCATATCTTGAAAAACACAAGTCGGATTTCAATGCAAATTTTGCCAAAATGCTTAAAATAAGCACCCCTCTAACATATCAAAACTTGATATGACCTTATAACCTTCCTTTAATTATTATTTAGGCCTGTGCATTAGTCATTTTAGTTCAACCAAAGTGACCGATTGTACCCCCGCTTCAGTTTCGAATTTATTCTTTTTCGTTTAGAACACGATTCCGTAAATGTTCAAACAGTTGATTATAGAGTGCATAAGAGATAAAGTGTACGATATATTATTAGAGCGGCACCCGACTCTGACTCAGAAGGTCCTGAAGTCGATTCTCAGGACAGAGTGACTTAAGGGTAAGTTTAAGCTAGAAGTTTCATATATGAAAGAGGAAACAAATCGATAGTGTGGTGAAACTTCCATTCAAATCAGACATGTATTTTTCGAGATATCAGTAAATGAAGTCACTAGATTTGTGTTCTAAAGTGAACTTCAGGGCATGCAGAGGTCTGGAAGTTTTACTACTTCCTCATATTCACAAGGAATGCTTTGTTTGAATCTGTTTTTCAGACTGTTTGAACTTGAAGTAAATAGGAATAGAAGCTACCTGTGGTGAATTTTAAGTTTGTAAAGTTCTCATGCTACTTATTCAATTAAATTCTAATAAAATGGGAATTCTGAGGAGGAAATTGGCTACAAAGTTTAAAGGCAAACAACAGCCTGTCCATTAACGTGACAATATGATGCCATATGTGCTTGCTTTAAGTTCACTTTTTGTTGAAACTGGCAGGCTCATATCTTGAGAACCACACACCAGGTTTCATTTGAAATTACACCAAAATGCTTAGGTAAGCGCCCTTTTAATATATCAAAACTTAAGGTAACCTTAAACCCTTCTTTTAAAAACTGCAACCTACTGCATAATGTACCGCATAAACAACGGAGTGGGGATAAAAATCCAGTGCCCCCTTTTCTAAAGTCCTCAGGACCCTTTTGCAAAGGGCCGTTGGGCGAAACCAACTTTAAACTTCTTCCTAAAGAAGTTATGCTTCCACTAAAGGACAAACTTGACAAAGCCCACTGTCCTCAGACCATTTACATTATTGGTCTGTCATGTCTGGCTCCATTCTGGACTGGACGAAAAGAACAGATACTATTCATGATCTTAGCCAAAAGGACGAAGAACAATGCTTACTTTTTCTTAAGTCCTCCCGACCCTCTGGGAAAGGGCCGTTCCTAGAAAGCGAGCGTTTTACGTGCTTGGAAACGGACACGGTCGGAACAAAGTTCCAAACAAATTCCGGAACTAACAACAAACACAAGTACAAAACATTTACAAACAACAACTATATACACACCAACAACTATTTACACACCAACTATTTACACACCAACAACTATTTACACACCAACAAGTATTTACACACCAACAACTATTTACAAGGGCGGGCAGGGTGATAGTTCGTTACACCCCCAGCGCAAGGATACCTCCGCCACCACGGGTTGGCCTCCGGGAGCTCCGCCTCCGTGATCACGGACACTCCTGCCCCACTTAAGTTCGGAGAAACTTTTTTTTTTTCAAAAGTCCCCTGACTCTCTGGCAAAGAGCCAGGGGCGAAAACTAGACAATACTCCCGAAGGCGTTCTGCCCCCATTAGTAGCTACGTCCCCAAGGGACAACTCAACTCAACAAGACCAACTGAACGACCTGGGGGTGCGGAGTCTCGTTCTAGACTGGCTGAATAGAACGGCCTCCTCTAGCAAAGAACATTCTTTTCATTTTCGTGATAGCTGTGCTAACCAAACCCCCCACAACTGGAAAACGCCGTGCGGCATGTTGAAGAGTAGATCGTTTCTAATCTTATGTACAGTACATAGACCCACACAAGGAAAGTTTTCACGTGAGTGTTTAATGAGGCTTGTCACGGTAAACTTTTTGATTGGATAATATTGCATGTATATGACGTGACGTCATAACTGGTTAGCCACGCCCAGTGCCGGGAAAAGTTCAGCAGTCATCATGTCGGATGTCAGCTGCTTCTCAGCTAGTTATACCAGGGACTCCCTGGTTATACATAACCACACTACGGTTTTGGCCCGCCAGGCAAGAAAAGGAGAGGCACTTATGACGTCAGTGGAGGGACTCTATCGGATTGATTTCAAATGTGGAGATAGTGTAGGGGCTGTTGAGCGCATTGTAGCAAGCCAAATAAAAACGCAGCTAGGGTAAAGCAGGGAGGTATAACTATCACCTCCCTGAGTAAAGGATGTCCTTCTTTCACTTTCAATGTTAACCTTTGAATAGGCTTACTACTCAAAAAATAAGAGTTAGGAAAAATCTGACAAGTATAAATTCTCCTTAGCTTAACAAAACATTTCCGATTAGTTGATTGGTTAAATGAGTGAGCACATAAAGTGAAGCAGTTTTTCACATATTCTCAGTCATTTGAATTAAACAAACTTGCTAAAATCGGAGTCAACACCTTTCACATTTTCCGTCAAATTTCTTTCCTTTTTTTCTAAATGAGTAGCAATGAAAGAAACCGGAATTCAAAATATTAAAATTCTCGTTAAGAATTTACAATATCGAGTGCAACCGCAATGTACTATGGGATAACATATGCAATTTTTTCCTCGTCTTGAGGGAATAAACTTTTTGGAATCGTAAGCACAAAAAATAGAATTACGCCCCCAGTCTCTCCGTCTAGAGTTCACCAACATTTAATCAGGAAGGTGTACTTACACACCTACCTGATTTAACTCCCGTGTTCTTACTTTCAATTCTTTAATCACTGAATGATTCATCACCATGGAGCATTAACCCTGTTAAAGGTAGTAGCACCATGATAACATAAACCCTGAAGTTCTAACACACACAAGTGAGGGAACACTAATTAACACTGTTCCATTCACTTCAGGTAGCGGACCACTAACTCCAATACTCATGTTCGGGAAAATGTTTACTGACAGAAAAAGCGCCATAAAAAAAAAAATTTATGGGATGTTGCTTCTGACTGTGTTACTTACAAAATATGATCATTTTTGCATTTGGATTTTGTAGACAATGAGTTGAAATACATGCTGTGTAAAATTCAAGGCAATGTGACCAATTTTAGTGCCATTTTTTATTGTATTACTCCGCTCTGTGAAATGCCGTTTTTGAGTAGGTATTATGGCGGGAAACACATCCCTATCATTCAAGGCTCTCTAGCTCAAAATTTCAATGGTCATGGTATGAAAATTTGAAAGTGCCATGAAAGCCGATATTGTGGGCTTCGATCAGAGGGGTAGCATATCTTGGTTGAAAACTTCTACTGGGAGCTAGGGGGCACGGAAGTAGCCTAATTTAGTGTGTAAGTCAATGGGACTTATAATTAGTGGCCCGCTACTTTCAAGCGTGACTATTTGCACAAGTCTAATAGCGACATTAACCACAGAACACCTACAAAAGTTAAGAAGACATTTTCCCTGTTAAAAAGATATTGATTCCCCAAATTTCCCCAGTTATATAAACCTAGATGTAAAAAAGGTATCACACAAATCAAACTAGGAAAAACCCTTCAACATTATTTTTTTAGTATGAGCAGCATGGGTGCTGTTATTTGGATGGAGACAAAACGCTTTGAACTGAGGTTCACGCCAAATAACAGCTCCCTGGTATGAGGTCCACCGCTCGATGCTGTTAAGGAACAGGTAGTGGGCGTACTTCCAAAATAAATAAGTCATACTAAACGAGAGGAATAACCCGTGCGCACGGCTTTTAAAAACATCATTTCCTATATGTTTTGTATTCTTCATTTAAAATCACTCACTAGGCAATTTTGCAATCACGTTCCTTTTTTGTTTCTTGGGATTTTTAATTTTCCAGATATTTTACATTTTTTATTAATTTCTCGATTATTTTTTATCATTGAGTTTTTCGTGGTAGACCTAGAACCTAGCGCTAGCCTAAGTTAGGTTAACGTTAGTACTGTTAACTACATTAACAAATGCACCGTAACACCAGACACACTGCATGCGTGGCTTTGATAGGTATCGGTATCGGATCGAGTTGATTAACCAAGAAGCATTACAGAATGTGACGTAACAAAACTGGCGTGCAAAGAATTTATTTTACTGTGGTGGCTTACTCTGCAGCTCCTTTTACATCCAGCAATCTATTCGTTGCAGAAAGAAGGACTACTTTCCTTACATTGGAGTCTATAAGATGTGCCCTGAAGGCGGCACACTTTCCCACAATTGAGGTTCCCATTTTTGTATATTGCATACTAGTGCAAAGAAAGAAATAGTGCGTTTCTGTAGTTAGTAAGTTAGATAAGATTTAACGACACACTAATGTGTTATACAGTGTCATCAAGTTCTGTTCAAGTACTTTTCAAATCTTCCCGTCTAGTCGCCTCTTACGACAGACGGGGAATACCGTAGGCATATTCTACAACCCCATCCCACAGGGGGAAAGCTTTACTGTAACAGACTAATAAGGGTGGCATGTAGTCAGGGTTACACCCCATATTTGCAAATTATGCGGGATTGTGTTTAGATTTACAGTATAGCTCCCTCTATTTTGGACATTTTGGAGGAGTACCAATTATGTTTTATTTGGTCTATGAATCACGTTTCCCTGCTGTGTGACAAATGATGGTCTCTTCGTAAATAAATTAGCCTCAGCAATTTTACGCCTTGTTTCATCGCCGTCTCCCATGAAACGTTTGCTTGGTAGATATAATGAGAGAAATTGCAATCCTAACATTTGGTGGAGTATTTTTTGGTGGCGTAGTGATAAAAATTAGTTCAAAACTTTCTGCAGGTCGGGAACATTTTTATGCTATAGTAGAAAATTTTTATTTGGCGTCATTGTTTCCTTATAGAAAATGGAAGCAGAAGGATAAATATACATCTTGATAGAAATAACACAGAGGTCGGTTATCATTAACCTCTGCTGTGTGGTTTCTAGAAGTCAATTAACTTTGAGATCTGACGTTGACGCTTCTTCAATTGAATTAAACAGGGCAGAAAAATGCATCGTGTTTACTTTTCTCGCTTCTGTGTATTAGTCTTCGGGCTGATTTGCAAAACGCGTTTCTGTTAATGAAAAGTTTGATTTTGGTAGGTAGAGCAGTTTTGTTTGTGTCTCGTGGGAATTTATGGAAATTATTTTCATTGGAATTTGTCACTCCCACTAGCAAAAATTAAAAGTAGAACATTGAGAGAATCCTTGCGGATTTATATCCCTCTCGTAAATCAACATTCAAAGGAAATAGAATACCCGGCAGAACGAGAGAAACTATTTTCAGTGACAGTCGCTGATCTAGGATTTCTAACTGACGACAGCTCGATTTTAAGCTGAACAAGAGAAATAAGCCGTAAGGACTGAATCATTCGTTCCTTGGTCGTTGGTAGATTTTGGAAATAATTTATTTATGGTTGCACTGAAGAATAATTCCAAGAAAAGAATTTTTGAAAAAATCGGTAACTCACTCTATAAGGTGAACTTTTTCGTGTCAACGTGCGGGATAAATTTTTGCATATAAATACACCAACTGCCAATGGAGTTGCAACTCCATGGTCTCTAAAGAAGAGCTCTTACACAAACCAAATTGCACTCTGAAGACCGTTGGGTAAAATGTTCACATAACCGCTGGTCACGTATTTTATTATTGTCACATACGTGACCAGTTTTTGAGATTATTACTCAACTGTTTTAATGGTGTGTGATTATCTCCATTGTTTTACGCGGCCTTATGCAGTGATGTCACGGTACGTCTCAATAATCCCCGTCCCATTAGTCCCTTGGTCCCCTAACCCTAACCCAGGACTAATGAGACGGAGGACTAATGAGACGAATTACACAAATGGGGGACCAATGGGACGGGGGTTAAATTGACGGGGAAATATAGAGCGGACTATCTAGGCCTAACTAGAACCCAAGGTGCCATTCCTATTTATGTAATTTGCAAAGCTTCATGCTTACCTAAATGGGGGCGTGGTTTTCTGATCTGTGACGTCACATGCATAAGGTCTATCTATAAACGAATCCGGACAGCAAGTGATGGTCTAATTTCAGTCGGTCATAGCTGGGTACATCACCGTTTAATCTTTCGATATCCTCGCTTACCTGTATCATGGATGGTTGTACACTAAATTGTATTTTGATTCCTTCAATTTCACTGCATATGAGGGTTTAAAATTTAAGATTGATGGACCCCAGTAATGGCTGCCTTTAGTCACTAAACACAAGCGCTGATCGAATTCGTGTTTACACAGGTACGGAAGTTGGTTTATCGACCATGTGCATTCATGCTGTGTAAACATTCCAATTACATATCACAAGGAACTTCATGCAACCTTAATTTCCTTTCCTTCCATTTCATTTCATATTATTTATTTCCGAAGATCCGAAGACTTGAAAAACGGAACCTATTGTCATTGTGCTTGGTGCTCAGTGTTTGCAATGGCGTAGGGATGCAGACCAGTTAGCAAAGACTTGAAAAAAGGCCGTGGCTGTCCGATTGAAACCAATTAGAAACTGAGCAGTAAATCCCCATTTAACTGACCGACCGACCGACCGACCGACCGACCGACCGACCGACCGACCGACCGACCGACCGACCGACTGACTGACTGACCATGGAAGTGAAAGGAGGTGCAAGCTAAAGGCGTGTAGAGAAAGCACTCCCCACAAATGCTTATATAACACTAAACAACAAATATGACAAACATTTAAAACACAAACCGTGATACATATCACCTTCATTATTTTTATAAACTTTTTGGTAATACTACCCTGCCATTCTTAACTAAAGGCATCTCACTCTAAAGAGTATCGCCATTATTTTTGTCAATATATATATCTTTATTTTTGGTCACAACCACGTACTGTGAATGTCACCGATCTAACATTGTCTCATTTTTTTGATCATTGAATATACTATTTCAGTTCTTAAAATGTGATTTTGTTGGGATTTTTTAACATCTTCCTCGTAAATTTAGTATGTGTGGAAATGCATGTGGTGTTTTTAATTTGTTTCCATATCACCGCCAATATAATAAATAAACATAATGCTATGTCGAATCAACTAACAGCGACGGCATCACATAATTAATACGATTTATCTTAAGGGAAAACTAACATTCCTTCAGATATTAGTATCTTCCAAATACTACATGCAATTGAAATGTTGACTCAACATTATTGTTTTCCGCATTGTCAGTGCACATGCAGTTGCTTTAAATTATAATTTGGTACCTCCCAGAATAAGAGAGTTGTCCGTTGCAGAGCCCTGCCACAATTCTATAAACATATGAAGAAAATGAAGCATTTGCGACATTCTAATATTTCGTAGTTTCCCGTGGTTATTTTCCATTCTATAGAATACTGTGATTTTAAATTTCACGACAGCATGGGAAATGCAAAAAAAGCAAATTTTCAGTTTAGAGAGTCTGGCCAATATCATAAAATCGAGTTTCATTTCGTTCAGAATAAAAAGTTTGTTTGCTTTTTGCGGTGTGTAAGTAACAGAACGTGTATATTAGTGTTTACCATTTATTTTCCGAGCAAAAACTATGGAAAACATTCACAAACCAATTATTTTATAACTGTGATGGTAAGCTTCTTCTGACCTTTTTGACAAAACATTCATAGGGCTTTTGTCTAAGAATGGACAACAAAAAGCTTATAGCTGGAGATGGCCTTTTACGAAAAAAAATCCATTTATAGGAATATCATTATGTCATATATGTTCCAATAACCACATTAAAAACAAATAATACGGCTGTTACAATTATCAGTAGGGCACATGGTTGGAACTCGGATTATCGTAATTTAAAAATTACAAATTAAAACGATAACGACAAGATTCCTCACGCTACATTCCCATTGGTAGATGCTGTGTAGGAACGCATTCTGTAGACCTGTATGTAGACACCTTTGATAATAAAATTTACATACACAGTGAGTAATGTGTTTGGTTTTTACGAATGTCGATTTTTCGGCAGGCTGCTTACAGCTTCACCGGCGAAGAACTTATTTTGAAGTGTTGCGCCTGAATCAACAAGAGCTAGTGGTTTCATCGTTTGTATTATCGTCACGATGCGTCAGTCTATCCGTTATAAAATCTGACAAAACCTGCAAAAATAACCAGGTAATGGTCAATCAAAGAGAACGATATAGTTTCTTAATCTTAGCGATATTATGATTGAAGCGAAGTATTGATTACAACGGTGGCAGCATCATCTTACAGGAAAAAATGAAAGTACTCGTTTAATTTTCTTTACACAGGTGTGTCTGTGTGACACAGAACATAAATCGTCCATAGGCTAGGTCTTCTTCACAAGGCTCTGCAGCTGATCTCTCAGTTAATTGATGTATCACACTTTTTGCATGTATACATGCCTTGGCTTATCCGTGGACAAATTCTGGTATAATTGACTAAGAAAAATAATAACAAAAGAGTTAATCGAAAATAATTTAATTTCTAATTGTATTGAATTACTTAAAGGGAAAGTTCAAGCATTTTCATATTCATATGTGAAATTTTGCTTCATATGTGAAAGGTCGACCATATCTGCACAGTGTTGTGAAACTTCCATTCAAATTGGACATACATTTCTCGAGATATCACTCAGGAAATGAAGTCACTAGGTTTGTATTCCAAAGTGTTCCAACGTTGTAACACTTCCTCACATTGACAAAGAATGCTTTGTTTCCCTTTGATTTTTCAGACTGATGTATTAACCTTGAGGTTAACAGGGTCAGGACCTTCCTGTAAAGCGAATGCAAAATTTGTAGTAAAGTTCTCATGCTACTTATGCAATTGCATTCTTAAAATATGGGATTGTTGAGAAGAAAATTGGGATGCTTAAAGAAAAACAAAAGACTGTCCATTAACGTGAGAATACGGTGTACTTAAATGAAAATGTGACAAGAACGTTACCTGGTCATGTCTCGCGAATCACACATCGGATTTCAATGCAAATTTCACCAAACTGTTTGGAATAAGTACCCCTGTAACAGAAAACTTAATATGACCTTAAACCCTTCTTTTAAGGAGTTGAGCGATTCGTTCATTTCTCATGAAGTAAAAAACCTTCCACGGTTTCCATATTGAACTTTTTTCTAAAAGTCCCCTCGACTAGTCTCTGGCGAAGAGCCAAGGGGCGAAAATCAAACATTTACTCCCGGAGGAGTTCTGCTCCCTTTAGGAGCTATACGTCCTAAATGGACAAGTACGCCCTCTAAAGGGCAAACATGTGTGATCCTGCTCTAGACTGGCTGAATAGAATAGAAGCCACACCCTGGATGCAGCTTAACGTCATGCCCAGGACATATCGATATCGAACTCCTATCCAATTGTTACAAACTCTGGGTTAAATTTAACCCCAAATGGTCAAATGTAAAACTGATGTGGTCAAATATAACCCAATTTTGGTTACCAAACCTCGGCCATTGTTGGACCCATTTTTATATCTGTTCCCCTCCTGTCCCACTTTTTGCTTCATTGACCCAAGCGTTTTATGGGGCACCTACTAATTGAAACCATTTATTTCCTACTTTGCCTACATTTTGCAATCTAGGAAATGTAGTAGTTGAAGTCATTTTCATTTTAGAAAAAAAATCGTAAAATCCCTCCTATATGATAAGCTGAGATAATCTTGTGATCACATACCTTTCGATATCGGCGGGTTTTCGCACAATATTAATGATACATTTGTAATTTAGTATGGAGATATCGGTTGAACGCAAAAGTCATTGGCTTCATGAACCAACGACTCCCATCTCATGCATCACAGATGGTTGCCATAGTGATAAACCGATAAAATACCAAATTGTAATTAATTTGTGATTAATGGAGTGGTGCTAATTGATTCCCTAACTGCTACGTGTAATATTCCTGGCATTAGCATAGTGGTACACTATTAATCAATCTGATTTTTGGAGATATACAAAGCCTAGCATGACATAACGATCAGTATATCAATCAAGGATCAGTTTTCCGAATTTGCATTGACGAGATTTCATCCAATTCTTTTTTTTATTTCTTTGACAAATAAGACTTGAGATGCAAATTAAAACTCCACGAACAGTTTCATAAAAGATCAGTTGTCTAGAAAGCTTTTATCTCGCAAGTCAGCAAGTAACTGGAGAAATGTCAATTACATTTATAGTTGATACAGTATCTTCCTGAACTTACTCTTTGCAAAGAGTTTCAAGGTAAAGACCCTCAAACACTATGTAAAGACGCATACGAAGAATGACTAAAAAAGGGAGGGAAAAATATCCTGGATTGTTTAATCATGCATGGATAATATCTCATGGTATTATTTTCGAATTTTTAAAACAATTCTGTTCATGCATTGTTTTCTGTTTATTTGTTTTATCTCAACAGTAAGTGAACATGATGAGAGAAAGGTGCAGTTAACGATGGCCGTAAACAACTGTTGTGACTGAGATTATGCTCTTCAAAACCCTCCTGGGATTGAAAAACAAGAGTACTCCCGGAAAGAGCAGACACGAAAGTAAACAAACGCCTTGCGTAAAAGGAATCCCTCCTATACCCCGCCCACCAACCTACCGTACCCCGCCTACAACATTCTGGTACTTCCTCTGAATATTGTTTTATTACATTTTTATCGTAAATGGCATCACCTTTCTTTATTAAGACTTCTGTGGTGTATTTAAGTAAATGACTATGTAGTATTGGGATAATTCTTTCCTTGGTACTGGTATGTCTTACACTGTGACGTTTTAAACTCCATTCATAGCAGTTCAACCGTTAGCCCGCGGAGCGGACGAAGTCTTTTCGTTTAGCCCATCGCTACAAAAACCAACTGAGGGGGGGGGGGGGCAGGTTTAAGGGGCTGCAACCACAGAGGTGTTGCGGAGGCTATTCAACCATCTGTTGTTACGGTAAAACAGTTCTACTCTTTTCCTTGGGTTGAACTATATTGTTTCCTTTCGCCGAACGGCTATTTGCCAGAGAATCGGGGGACTTTAGAAGGTTAAACTTGCATACAATTGAGTGTACTTTAGAAAAAGTATACTCAATTGTATGCAAGTTCAAATAAGGGTCATTCATGAAAACACATTCAACTTACGTTTTACGTGTTTGTTCCTGTGCCTAGTGCAAGTTTTCAGGTTAAAAAGATAAAGCGATGGCTGTAAAGCCCTGCCCACACCTCAAGGACTACTTTTACCCAGATCCAAAAATAGTTTTCAATTACAGACAATTTTCCTAAATCGAAGATACCCTGGTGCACCTACTGAATTTAACTACGGGTTAAACTGAATGTTTAAAAGCGAAGGGCTTACGACACTATACGGAAATCGGAGAGATAGTAGACGTGATGTGGTTAACTGCACCACATTTTTACCTCACGTTCACTCCGCCGCTACTTTACCCACGACCAGACGTCACGAATCGTTGGGTCGGATCGAAGGAAGACGCAGCTCAAGGACCTGGTGAGCCCCACAAGTTTTACGTTTCGTTCTTTTCACGTATCTCTTTAATATATTAAAACTTATTTTCGGAATATTCAACATTTTTCAAGTAGACCTACTACAGACGAACCTATAAGTCGTTAATATTCTAAATAAAATAAACGTCATATTTAATACATCCTGACATCAGAACGTAATTATAACACTTATTTCTCGTAAGATGATACTAGCCAGGTCGTGTTCTTTGAAACTTCCATTACTAGGATTGCCATACTCCGAATTGAACAGAAAACTGAGTGTTCCGTAGGCTTATACAAAGTCCTGCATGGCTAACATAGATGGCAAAAGATATATTTACTCATACACTTGATTTGCGAATGGATCTTGGAACTATACATGGTTCCAACTCGAGGGTCTTATGTTTGCTTTTTTCACAGGAGTAAGTTTCTCTTCGGTTGATTTCAATTTAAACATGGCGGCACATTCTTGGCAACGTTTTTGTCTTTGTGCATGACAAACTTCTCTTTCGCAGAGGATTACCCATCCTCCTGTCGCCATGTTCATCGTAGAATCAATGATGGAAATATCTGATCCCAAGCGACCGAGACTCTGACGTTTTATGAGGTAGGCAAACGAGCTCTCGGGAGGATAGTTAAGTATTTAGAGTAACCAAGCAGAAATTGACCCTATATTGAATCGGTAAACACTCCTGTGCACTTTGCGCAAGCTTTCAGTTCTTCCCTAGCGGCTTACAAAATTAGACAGTTTTCATTGTAAACTGTCGGCGAAAGTCTTCAGCAAAGAAATAATTCTGCCACCATTATTACGGATGTCTTAGGAAACGTGATCCTTTAGCTAAAAACTTTCTGGAGAGTGACGTCAGAAACATTTTCACTTTCCGCCTGTGGTAGACATTCACACTGTCTTTTACTTGTGAATCAATGGTTCACTTCAGGCAGGTAACCTGGCAAGGTGCTGAAGGGGGTCGAATAACCTGGGGGGGGGGGACATCCCAGAGGTGCGGGGTGGGGGATATGTACAAGCAATTCGAAACTTCCTGGGAGCCCAAATTCAATGAAAAAATGAAAACAAAACATGTTTTTCAAGTTGCACATAGCCAATGGGCTCTAACCCAATTTTTTAGGTTGAACCGTTACAATACATTAAAGCTATTTGAAATGTTGAATTTGGTTGCGTACACATTTTCAAACTGTTTTCAGTGGAGTGGATCAGTACCACGATTATTGAGTAGTTTCACGTTACGCCACAGTTGGTAAGCCACGCCCACAGTCGTGCAAACAATGTTGTACTGGGTCATCAGCTTCTCAGCTAGCTACACGCTAGCACACTCACACCATTTTCCGCCCGTCAAAAGCGGCGTGACTTGTGACGTCAGTGAAAGCCCTCTATAACCAGTTTCCAAATAAGCGAGAAGAGGGTGGTTTGTGTTTACTCTGTATTAACCAGCTTGATGTATACAAGCTTGGAACAATCGTATTACAGAACTGTCTTAGTACCTATACAGAGAACCATCCACGAATACAATGTAGAATACAGTGAGCGCTTCCGCGATGGGATGTGCCTTGTTGCATTGATTTTTCTTTTTCATTGTCATCAATTGGAAGGTTCTTTTCAGCATCCGTAGGCACTAAAGCATTTTCAAAACGAAGTCGGTATTTTATACGTCATAAATGTAAGCAAATATCGCCGAAGCTCTCCTCGGATGTGATTAATACAACATAAAATCAGAAATTCCATCAAAGCAGAAATCACGTCCCTTGGGTCTCATTTTATTGGAGGGAGTATTTGGATGTAAATCAAGTACCCTAATGGGATGAAACCAGACAAAATGAGGCTCAAGTTAACGTCCTGTCAGAATGACAGTTTCGTCATCACATCTTTGCCAGTCTTCAGTTCACACATATTAACACAAGGATATTAAAGGGAGAAAGAAAGAAAAAAGGGAAAGAAAGAGAAAAAGAAATCGTTCATTCATGTACAGATGTGTTCTCTATCGTTTGAATCTTTTGGGATCTTTAGTCGATTTTGTGACAGGTTTTTCTGGTTTCACCAGGATGAGGGCAGAGTGTAAATCTCTTAAAAGTGTACCTCAAGTGTTAAATTTTCAAATGTTGTTATTACAAAGCATGAAAAATGAATTGAAACAGTTCAACTACCATGTTTATAGAATAACCTTCTCCTGAGTTGATATATAAACTGCTATAGTTCATTCACGCAATTTAAAACGATGCATTGTGCGATAATTTGTGATGTCGTTCTTGTCCTTCTCAAATTACAGTCTTTGTATTTCCTTGTTTTTTCTGAAAGTTACAACATCTGGGGGTGGTGCAATTAATTATGAGTGATGTAATTAATTAAGCATCTCTGTACAACATGATATACAAACAGGAAGCATTCAACCCGTCAACGTTATAAATCTAAATATTTTTACTTTCAAATGGAAACAAAGCAGATAATGTGAGTTGTAAAACAACAAGGTCACAAATTATTGCGCAATATATTATGTTGTTTTACGTGAAAAAAAATAAAAATATCAATATTTAATAGCTCAACGATGGAACGAGCTTTGACAATGGGAGTTGAATGAGGAAGATTCAGTTTGCAACCTCTAAAATATACATTTTGAGTTATACTTTTAATAGGAACTAAATAGGAAACTAACCAGACGGGATTATTTTACTAGCGCAATACGGTCAGAACTTGTCCAAGTGAAATTTTCATGGCCCGGGTTCTCGCTGATTCCGTTTAAGAGCCTATGAAATGAGTATTAACAGCCATTTGATACGATTCTCCTAACCAATCTTACAAGTTTTTAAACACGCTGAACGTTGAAAAAATATCCCTCGAGGGAGGAGAAATTACAAAGAAAAAAATGTCGGAGCACCCCAAATTCCTAAAAAGGTGAAAGTACATTGACCCTTTGAAGGATATCACCACCGGAAAACATTTTGTATCCCATTGACAAAGATCAGCTGTGTTGAGCCTGCATTCGTATTGGTACCAGTGTCAAAGCTAGATGGCGACCTATTTTCTAATTCAAGAAGTGTTTTACTTTTCGTTTTCCAGATACATTACACATGGACTTATACCTGAAAGTTGTTAATAACATTCAGAAACGTCCTCTTAAAAGCTAGTTGTATTAGCAGTGTGTACAATCATAACATTTCTATGTACCTATTCATATTATCAACTTAAAAGGTATAAAGGCCTACTGCTAAGAGCAATCAATTCTCTTTATATCACCGAACAGGCAAGCTTTCTTGTTTGTGAGATTTTAAAACGCGTCGAATAAGTTCCCTTTTTGCTATATACCGTAGTAAGCTAACTTCAAGGTCGTCATTGAGTGCAATTTTGGCTTGAGGGAATATTCTGAGATATACTTACCTCCGTTACAAAAGTAACTTGCCCACGTGATTAGCTGTATGTTCTTTCACGGGACTCCCCATCTGTTGACGCTTAACTAAACACAGTTCACTGTGTATGAGCCCTTATAAAATCGAATCTTATCAACTTTGACCTGCTACAATCATGACATCATTTTCTGACGCGTCTTTAAGCAAAAGCGTTGTGCGGAAAGTTTTCTCTCTTCAGTCATAGGTAAGCTGTAATAGAGAACTGCGTCCCTTAACGCATTTTCATTTAATCAAGCATGTCTCATGATATGAGTTAAGAGGTGAGCAAATACTTTAGCGGGGTTGCGGCTTGTGTATATTTTGTCCAACTCTGTCGGAACAGTGGTCCGGTATTAGTATATATTTAACATACATATCTGTAAATAGAAATCATTTGTTTCTGAAACCTTTCACCCTTTTTCCTATTTTGATTTTATTTTATCATGGTGATTTTTAAAACTCCTTTAATTACGACATTTCCCCTATTTTATGTTGTTTTCTGAAACTCTTTCATTAACGATATTTTGCTTCAATTATTTTTTCTTTCAAGGGGAAGTTTAAGCAAAAAACTTAGTTTTCATATGTGAAAGACGAACAAAATCTACACAGTGTGGTAAAAGTTTCATTCAAATTGGACATGTATTTCTTGAGATATCAGTAAATGAAGTCAGTCGATTTTTGTTCAAAAGTGAGTTCCTCACATTGACAAGAAATGCTTTGTCTCCCTTTGTTTTATCAGACTGTTGTGTTGACCTTGAACTTAATAGGAGTATGACCTTCCTGAGGGGGATGCAAAGTTTGTAAAATTTTCATGCCACTTATGCAATCACATTTTAATAAAATGGGATTGTTGAGGACAAAATGCAGTATAACGTTTAAAGAAAAACAATAGACTGCCTATTAATGTAGGGATGTGATGTCATATGTGCTTGCTTCAAGTTCACTTTTTGTTGAAAATGTGAAAACTTTTATCTGTTCATATCTTGAGAACAACACATTGGATTTCAAATGCAAATTTCACCAAAATGCTTAAAATAAGCACCCCTTTAACATACCAAACCCTACTTTGACCTTTACCCTTCTTTTAATTTTGATGCTTTTGACGTGAATATTTGCATTTGTTTAACATTTCCTGTTTTTCCTGTATTTGAACACCACCGTATTTAATACCACACCTGCGTGGTGTCTCTGTGACTGCGGCCCCTCAGGTTGCAGCCCCTCAGATGGTTTCTCGTAGCAATGAGCTGAACGAAAAGACTTCGTCCGCTCCGGGATGTTTATTTATACAGAGCTGTTCTTCTCTTCCAAGGTACTCTGCAATGATACTTTTCTGAGGTCCTGTGTCTTGAACTCTAGGTGAGGCAGTGGCTTCGAGGAAGATGCCCCCTCTAAACTATGATATTTCGAGGACATTTGGGTGCCCCCTCACGTTGCTGTATTACTTTGAAGCAGCCGCTGCCACTCCTTGCTGTCAAAACAATTGTATATTTCAACAATTCAGGTAAGGTGTCATTCCTTACCTCTGAAACACTTGTGCGATTCAAGAAAAGTACTACCTATTCACCTTAAAAAGGGGTCATTGGTCAATTTGCTACTTATTCTAAGCATTTCGATGGAATTTGAAATTAATTTCGATGTGTTGTTCTCACGATGTTAACCGGTAAAATTGTCACATTTTCAAAAAAAAAAAAAAAAAAAAAGAACTTGAAGCAGGCACATACATGACATCTTATCCCCACATTAGTGGGCAATCTTTTGTTCTCTCAAAAATTAACAGTCACTTTCCTCATCAATAATCCCATTTAATAAGCATGTGATTGCTTAAGTAGCATGAGAAATTTGCAAAGTTTGCATTTCCCAAAGGGCGGTCATATCGCAACTTCAAGGTCAGCTCCACATACTGAAAACTCAATGGAAAACAAAACATTCCTCCACAGTGTGAAGAAGTGATATAAACTCTGCTGCACTCAAGCTCACTTTAGACCACAATTCTATGGACTTCATTTACTGTCATCTTGGGAAATACATGTCCAATTTGAAAGGAAGTTTCACCTCACTGTGTAGCTTTGGTTCCTCTTTTACATTTGAAATTTATTTTTGCCTTAACTTAGCCTTTAATTTATAAAAAAAAAATGTAATAAGATATATTGGCCTAAAAATAATAGACTGATTACATAACAATCAAGTGATTTCTTTACAAAAAATGCGTTTTTGCTTCTTAATCAAACGAAAACGGGAGACAAAGAACGAGACAGCTGGAATGAGTTTATGTGACTTGACTTGTGGTTATTATACTTTTTGGACTATACTTGATGCTGATTACAAATCAAAAAGTTAGCTACGTTGAGAGCTTAGTTGAGAGAGGAAATTAAAGATAATATTACAGTATCTTTTCGTACTCTCTCTACAACCTTTATAGTAAAACAAATCACTATTTTAGTGGAGTGAAATTAGATACCAATCTAGTAGATTTGAGTGAAAAAATGCAATTAAAAAAGACTAGTCATCAGTCTTTAAGATTGGATTCAGATTTTAGTCTGTATGTAGATCCTTTCCTTATTTAACTCTTTTGGACTTAGAGAGAAGGGATTGAAGACCCCCACCCCATCATAATGGAATTAGATTGCACAATTTTTGAATTATGTGTGAAATATGTGGTTAGAGTATACACTTTCTTGGATAACATATCTTTTGGCTGACCAGTTATTAAAAAATCCCCGATTTCAGTATTTTCACATACGTGAGCGGTTGGTGAACATTTTTCCCAATCATGACTTTTTTAGAGTGAAGAAATATGTGATCAACTGAAACCTACAAGTTCGAAAAAAGAAAGAAAATTAGATCAGAAATGTTTTTTCATTTCAATTCACAAGGCAATTGAAAATAGTTGCGATCTGCTGGGTGTCTATCGAAGTGTGCCACCGTTACTGCTTGTTGGACGACATCAACAAGAAACGTCTGCACATAAAATTGCAACCATTAGTTTCCCATTTAGAGGAACTCATGCAAATACAGTCCTCGGCTTGTTGAAATCATAGATTCAAGTCTGTACTCAAGATTTCGAAACATACATATTTACTCATGGTGAAAGCTTTTAACAAACGGATAACACCACCAAAATTACACATGCATATTCGGCAAGTTGTTGGCAGACTACAATATCTATCGGGGATAACAACCTTGAAAGGATGTTTTTTTTATTTTTCATCTTCACATCCGTGACGTCATGTTAGCCAGTTTGAAATAAAACTGGTAAGAAGATTGGCCTTCCTATATCATTTAAAAATTCCATTCTGTTCATGAACACCTCCTGTGTTTTGTCGTCTTTTTCTTGCTCCGCGGAGTTTAATTCAATTAGCTGGCTCCCTCCGCATATGATTTTCTATCGGCAGCAGCAACTGTGCTCAACATTATTTGATTTTCCAATGAAATATGGTTTTGTGCCTCCCAACCGAAAACGATTGCCAAAAGCCATCTAAATCGTACAAGAAAATGAAATAAACATTCTGTTTTGTTATTGAGGAAAAGAAAGGTACAAATTTAACTGAACAAATGTATAAAGGATGAGAAATACAGGTTACGGGGAAAACATCAATAGGTAACATTACGTACGGAACATACAAAGGAAGCACCGGCGAGATAAATTTTTACTGTGGTGACTCAAGGCGTAAGTTCCGACACAATGTGTGCAAGTTCATGTCGGTAGCTGCGATTACAACAGCACAATGCAACGATTTCGGATCATATCCGATTTTGGGGAGTTTTGGTAAAATTTTCTCCATCCCTGGTCGAAAAGAGCCAAAATTTGACAACCAGTGTAAATATATGATTTATATCGCAGGACTACGAAAATTAAATTTGAAAAAATTATATCGGTACATCTTCAGGAAACTTTTATCGGACTACGCGTGTCCGATCACAATGCAACGATTTCGGATCATATCCGATTTGAGGTGTTTTTGTTAAAATTTTCCCCATCCCTGGTCGGAAAGAGTCAAAAATATGTCTACAAGTGTAAATGTATGACTTGTATCGCAGAACTACGGAAATTAAATTTATACTATTTATATATCGTAACATCGACAGACAACTTTCATCGGACTACGCGTGTCCGATAAAACTTGTTTGTTAGTGTGACGTCACGAAAAACAGTCAATAGTCATTGGAAAGACAACCATTGTCAATACAATGGTCATTCCTACCAGCACTACACTCTAAAATCAAAAGAGTGAACTTAGTCACTCTTTGATCGAGTGAAAAGTGTAAATTCACTCCATAAGAGTGATAATTCATTCCAAGAGGAGTGAAGTTCCCTTCAAAAAGATTGAAGTTCACTCCAAAAAGAGTGAAATTCCCTTAAAACGAGCAAAGTTTCTCTCTTGATGGAGTGCCCACAGTGATCGCTCTTAAAAAGAGCGATCTTGCAGGCACTAGTGGAAGAGTGAATTTTCCGTCTTCCTCTAGTGAATTTCACTCTTTTTGGAGTGAACTGCACTCTTTTTGGAGTGAACTTTACTCATCTTGGAGTGAGCTATCACTCTAATGGAGTGAATTTACACCTTTCACTCGATCAAAGAGTGACTAAGTTCACTCTTTTGATTTTAGAGTGTACATACAGAGTGCTTTCATGTGACGTCATAACTGGTTAGTCACGCCTACTGCCGAGCAAAATATCAACAGTGCATGCATATGGCGCATCACACGTGTCGGTCTTCAACTGCTTCTCAGCTATAGCTACACTACATGCACTACTTAGCGTATTGCACTAGTTTCCGCTCGTCAAATGGGGCGGAGCTTGTGACGTAAGTGAAAGCACTCTTAACCTGTAAACCGAACTTTACATTGTTACAACATTTTCGTTTTCATCAGAAATTCAGTTTCACACATGTCTGAGATGTATCTCCCTGAAATTGTTTGAAACAGTATTTGTTTGTCTTGTTTAACATACTGCCGATTAGTTCAAGTCTTATTTCCAGCAAACCATGTATCTGCTTAGCTATCTTTGTTTATATATTCAGTTGGGTTTATTATTTCATGTCGTTTTGTTGTGTATTGGGTTTCTTCATAAAATAAACAGTGCTGTGGGGAATAAATCTTGCAAGCTCTTATTATTTTATTTCAAATAAGAAGCCAGAAGGTGGGAGAGAATTACCGAATCTCAACAAATACTGAGAAAAGATCATAGACAAATAAGGTTATGATTTATCGATATCCGCTTTGAATTTTTAAAGCCACGAAAAAAATAATTTTACTGATGCAGCTGAAACAACGAGCCCGCAGCTGGTCAATACTCGGCTATGCGGACGTAATAGCATTTGAATATAGATGTTTGTTTAAAGTTACAAAAGACCTAGCAATTAAATGTCATCTTGTTGAAATAAGACGACATAATTTTAACGATACGCTTCCTTCATTTTGTCAAGACAATGCAACGGACCACTAAAATTTCTATCTTCAGAGCTAGACAACGCAGATCATCCTGCGCATTTGCCTCAAGTTACTCTAATTAAACTGTCAAACAACATAGTTTTCTGTATTTTCTGTTTTCTCGATTAAAGGCCTAATTCTCCCATCCGATAGTTCCAATTCTCCTAACATAATTATTTAAGCCCCTCCCACAACTGTTTAAAACTCATCCTCATTGAGACACAATCTCAGCTTCAGAAGGAGTATTCAAGACCCGAATGTGTAATCAGGAAACTTTCGGGGCATGACGTGTAATATGAGCGAGAGTACTTTTCACATCATTGTGTGGATGCTTTCCTCAAATGCAATGTTTTGTACCATTTCTCCTTCTCAAACTTCAAAGTAGACAAAACTGCCGTATTTTTAAAGTAACAGTTGGGTCCCAAATGGTGGACCGCGATTCAAAATTGGACCGTGCAGATAAAACCAAATCCATCTTGCAAAACCTGTAACGGTACTACCCTTAAATGACAAGAGCAGTAACCTCAACTTAAAGTAGTGTAGTAGACTATCCTGTTTCATGATTGGCTCTTGAGAGTCATGTGACAATTTTTTTTTTTTTTCAAAATGTGAGATTTACCTTACATATGCAATAATGAAGTCATAAAATATTATTTAAGATCCTTTGAGAGAAATGAGAAGGAAATTGTAAGCTACTTCATTACAAGTTTGGGGCAACAGTATATGCCCTTTAACTATTCAATCTTTAAGTTTTCAAACTTAGGATGTATGTGATTTGTCGATACCAGGGGACTAGAAAAGACCTGGTCGATACTTTGGCGATCACTATTTTTATCAAATAATGTGCAGAAATCTCTGCTCATAATCGTCCTTTGTGTGGGTTGTTGAAGAATTTTCAAACACGAAATTTGGGTCGCTTAAGCAAGTCGGTGGGAATTATTGGCTTAATCTCAGAAATTTCGTAAAATTTCCCTCCCATTTGCTTTCATGTTAATTCAGAGTATAACATTTTTAATTTTACTCTCCGTGGATTTCATAGTTCAATGAAACATGTATAATTGTCACGTGGTTCTCAAAAGACAGTCATGAAATCGGATATCATGATGTAGTAATCCAACATTGGATGACTGTATCGTCCCTGTGCGTATGAGATATGAATTTACTTTGAAAACTTCCATAGACCGAGAAAGGAGTGCGATGATTCAATAATAAAGTATACCTTAAGTCTTAAAGATGTATTTTTTAGAGATTCCCACATGAATCTCTAACTCCTATTGTCATTGATCATTCCATTACCGAGATATTAAATGTTGAAATTATATTCACGTAAATAGTAATAGTCCGTTTAAAAATGTTTATATGACATTGACAGCTTCATGTTTTCTTGCATAGCATGTTGTCCAAAAAAGGACTTGTTTTATAACATTACAACAGTAGGGTTGCCCTCACATACCGGCATAAGGTGTAGTAGATTCAGAAAAAAAAAAAAAGAAATGCGAGGAATATAATTTGAGTAGTACGACATTTACACCACATAATTGAGTATGGATCTGCAATTTTCAATTGAGTGACAAAACTGAAATCATTTTACATGTTGGCTCAGGAGTGTTCAATGAAGATGGGAGTTGAACTATTCGAATCCATGTATGTGCTCTCCAATATATATTTGTGGAATTTTAGACTTGAGGTACCCTTTAAGATGACAAGGTTTTTCAGTGGCAGGAAAAACAATATTCTACCGGCTAAATTAGCCATAACCAAAGTCCATTGGACGGAAGTTGTTAGGTAGCAGCCCAAACGTTGAGGCAGCCCCACGAGTATCACAAGAAACTAATTGATAGCCCCCGGAGTGAACGAAGTTTTTTCGTTCAGCTCATCGCTTACGAAAACCATCTGAGGAGCGGCAGTCTAAGAAGGCGGGAGACACAGAGAAGCTACGCAGGCAAATTTTCTGACAGACTGGATCATTTTTCTTGGGGATAATTTGGAGAGGAGAGACGGTGAAACAAGAGCTATTCAAATGGCGGCGCTAGAAATGGGGGTGACTAAGGGCAAATGATAGTGTTTGGGGTCAACTAATTTTGGGGGCAGGGCGAAACCGAGCCCAAAGCTCCCGTTCCTGGAGGCGTGGGTTCAGTGGCGAAGTCCATGAAAAGCTTGGAGGTTTTAGCATATCTCTGGATGAAAAATTAATCTCTGGAGATGTATACTATTTTTTGGTTAACCCAACTCCTTACCCCACGGGGGAGGGAGGGGGATAGGGACAAGCGGGGGAAAAATCTGTGGACAAATGCCCCCTCTTGCAGCCACTGAGGCTATAGTAAATCCGTCTCCTGACGCGTTCTGTATCTATAAGTATATATTGTAAAAAATTATGTAGACTAACAACTAACGCAGTTGTAACTTGCAATACTGGTGTTACTCGGTGTTAAAGTAACGGCATTGTTATTGCAACAGCGTACGAGGCACTGTTAGTTTCCGTCAGCTGTGAAATATGAAACATCAATTTGTAAATTGACCTTTAGTCAGGGTCATGTATGTCCATTTGGAGTTAAACTGCACAGAAGTTTTATTACATTAACTAACTAATCTAATAGTTCATATTCGACCACTATGTATGTATGCAATGACAACACTGGTTGCAGCTAAAGCTATTTGCAAATGAGTATGTAGTACATGCCCCGAGAAAGGCTGGTTATCAGGTTATCTTGCCGTCATACTTAAGCCTTTAGAAATTCGTTGATAAGGGGTCTTCTTGGCTCCAATATACTAAGTTCAGTCAATGCTACAGTCACATTTTCTTCTGACATTTGTCAATGACGTACAGTTTATTCCCTGTACGTACATATTTAATAAATCACATGGTTAAGGTTCACCAAAACAAAAAAGAGTACCAGAAAGGGAGGAAAAGGAAGTAATAAGGGGGGCGGGGGTAATATAACCTTCATATTAAAGATAATGCTACGACTTAAGGTTCTACTACAATAAAAAAGGATAAGTATACAGGAGATAATTACGAAAGTTCAAAATATGAATAATAAGCAGTAGTAAATAATCTTTGTTTGTATTTGTATTCAAAAGATCTTAGGCTTTTACAGTATTTCATTGCATTAATAGAATTCCACATGTTCACGCCAGAGTACGAGATACACAACTATACGCACAACGTCTTCTCTTTTCCATGTTTCATCCTTTAGTTATAACCTTATAAGAGTTCAATTGGCTATTCAATCACGCGACTCGCTGTCGACTTCCCATGTCTGCATATGTACTCATTGTGCCAAGATAATCCCACTCTTGTGTATATTTTATGACAAATTTCGGATAAGGTGTGAAGCACATGAAGTAAAATTGTGATACTTCATATACGTTTATTTACTGGCATGTACTATAACTTTCAGCTAAAAGCCAACATTTTCAAGTACAATGGCAACATAAAACCACGGATTCAGATCCCAAAATTGTTAAGGCAAATGTCACAACAAACTTACGCATACACATATAAGCCTAGTCAGAAAGGTATTGAAAGGGGAGAAATGGCCACATTTCCAGGTCCCGTTTTTGCAGAGATTGGGTACAAGTGCATAAAATGTTGAAGGCATTTTCAAATTTTCTAACGACTAAACAATTTTTCAGGGGACACGCCCCCACGCATCTCCTCGTAGCTATGAAGTCCGTAATTACTACCTAAGAACAAGAATTTTTATATTCGTTTTCCAGGCGTATTCCTGTATTTGGACAGCTTGAAAGAGAGATTGTACAAATAGATTTTATTTCGACTGCATGGTCAAGTGGTCAGAGCATTCGAATTACGGCCTGGTGGTCAGCCTAGTTAGACTCCTGGCCGGGTCATACCGAAGACTAAAGATGGGACCTACTGTCATCGTGCATGGTGCTCAGGATAATCAATGGAGTAGGAAACACAAGCCAGTGAGCCACAACTGGAAAAAAGGCCATGGCCGGTCGTCTTAAACCAATTGGTTGGAAGCTGGACCATAAAACTCCATCTGACCTTAGGCTAACAAGTCACAACATAATACATACCTAGCACCACAAATTAATATAAAATGCCTTGTTAACGTGAGCAAGGAATTGGAACCCAGCTCTAATCCGAATTACCCACACAACACTGTAAAATCCAACTCATCGGGATAACTTGTTTTTAAGTCCAGTTAATTTTAATTAGGCCAATTTTGCATTTCAAAAAACTAAGTGAAATGAACTAAGAAAAACCTATGCAGTTAATTAGTGGTGAAAACGATCAACCTGTCAACGGGCAAGGTGTGTCCGAAAATACTAGCGTTACCCTTTCTCAGCCCCCACGTCGAGCGACTGCACCTCTATCTACTATTCAAAATATTTCATTGTTTCAAGCAAGTTTAATACTTGTTCGAATACATGTTTCAAATATGACGAGTGAGCATGAACTATCTTACCAAGTTTTTTATTCAGGTTTCGTATGACTCTTTTAAGGACACTCAGAGACTACCAGCGTGAAAGAGCATGTGGCTGATGAATTATTTTCTACGTCAAGCTACTTCAAGTGGCGTCACTGACCAAATCAAGAATTTCAATCAAAAGTTTTGCTTTTTTTGTCGATACTATGAGTTCGTTTGAATGAAATCCAACCTTTCTTTGACCCGGCCAGATCTTGATCCCAAACATCCCATTAATAAGCTTCATATCTTAAAATACTACCGCCTTTGTGCTCTATAGCACCTCACAGTCATGTAGATGATTAAATCCAACGGAGCGATTTGCTCTCCATATTTTACCTCATTTCCAAAGAAACCGAGTCCGTGAAGGAAAGCCAAGAGTACAATTCAAAACGTTGAATTACCTAGTCCTTAACTATGAAGATACTAAGTTTTTTGTGCTAACATACGGAAAGGTTAATGGTTACCGTACTTTCTTCCATTATTTCAAAATACAAAAACGTGAAAAAGGGACGGGCTCCAGAGTCATGCTCTAATTGGCGCTCTAAAAGAATGAAAATGGCTTTTGTTCAATTTAAAAATTTCAATTGAATTTGAATGGACGGATCCTTGCAATGGTACTCCTATTGAGTTTATTTTCAGTCTTAAAGGGCAGGAGCGACCAACCCAAATTGAAGAAATGTAGTAGACTGTCCAGTTTCATGATTGGCTGTTGGGAGTAATGTGACAATGTTTTTTTCTCTTCAAATGTGAAATTTTCTGGAAATAACTGCTTGGTTTACCTTGAATATGCAATAGTAAAGTCATAAAAGGTAATGAAAAATACTTTCAAGAGAAAAAAGTTGAAAATTGTGTTATTTAGCTTTTTCTTCAAAATAAGTTTGGGGGACTGCTCTTTACCTTTAAGGTGTAAGAGAGTTGCTTTACTAGTATGGAAAATTATATAAACTATTAATTTACAGCTAGGCCCATACAATAGCAGGATGATGATACAATGGTCCAGCCAAAGCAATCAATCAGATTAATCGCAGCTGAATTACAGTAGAATACGAAGAGGAGTATACTTGAGATTAAAAAGCAGACTCGGAGTAAGTGTTGAGAACTGAAGTTGACTTTTCCGAAAATTTGAGTGAATCGAAGGAGGACAATTGTCACTTCTTCGTCAAGTAGAGGATGAATCGATTACACCTAGCTAATCGGACCCTTTTGGTTGACCGTTGGTCACTTGGTCACCGCTTTTACATTGTACTACTTGCTCCATAGTATGATGTAGCCTACCTGACTATTGAAACTGTTTTAGTCCTGCATAGTTTTCCCGTAATTTTATTTCAGAATATAATTCACACCTGCTGCGAAGGTAAACCATGACCGTGAACTTCTACAACCATTTTCCTGTTTCTGTGGTGACCAATTATTAATGGCATGATTTCTTCATGGAGAAATGTTACTTGAAGGCACATAAAAATGTATAAAGAGGGCGTTTATTGACTTCCTTTACAGTCTGGGCATTTTCAAGTTTTCATCACCTGAACCGATTTTACAGTGCATGTCGCAATGGTAGTTTGGTAGTACGCATGTAAATCTTTACTCTGTCGGCGTACGGTCTGCTTTAAGTTCTTTTTGTAAGAGTAAATTAAGCTCAGTGAAGCAAGCTGAACACATATACCTATACTAGCATACCTTAACTCCATTTTGTTTCTGATATTGATTTGTCCGAGTTACGCTCGAATTCAGTCGCTGGTGAAGACTGTTTGATCTATAAAACCGGACTCAATCAGGTGTAAAGCAGTGACAACGGGGAGGGAGTGGAATAGGCCTACACGGTTATACAGCGAGGAATAAATATGTACTGATAAAGGGAGGCTACCAGGCCACTGCGGAGAGAATTCTGATGGACGAAAAGTAGACTTTAAGGAATCGAACCTTAGTTGTTTTATTGATCACATTGTCCTGGCATTTAGGGGACAATTTATAAACTTTATTAAGTATTTCTTAAATCCAAGCTTGATTTATTTATCGATTGTTTTTCATGTTTTTTTATTTATTTCTTCCCACATACCAGAAACCCATTTTAGAGAGCTTTTAAAAATGTAACCAACGGGCTCCCTCAGCCCAGCTGGTGGAAAATGTTTTTATATGGCTTCTCCCGCAATAGTATTCAACGTTTGGTATTCTGAAAGATTTGATGTGTGTTTTGCCTAACAAGTCTTTATTTATCATCTTCGTTCGAATGGACCGATCAAACCGTGTAACCATGTTTAAAGAATGATAACTTTGTGCATTTGTCTTTGGTAAGCAGGTAACATCACTTTAAGATATTTGTCCACTGAAGGTGAGTTGACCACAAATATGTTTGTTTTTGGGATGACGTCTTGAAACCAAGGAGAAGCAGACTTATTAATCTTTCATGCGAGCAAGTTTTCTAATGGGTAAAATTTGTCACTGCTAAAACAAGGAAATTCCTGAGCTGAGATAAAAAATGTTGAAGTTTATTTATTTAAAACAAATTGGTTGGTTGCGAAATAATTTGTGACTTTCTTGTTGCACAACTCACAGCATCCTCTGTTTCCCTTTAAAATTAAAAATGTTTTTATTATTTTGAACACTTCCTGTTTGCTTGCATAGCATTTTGCACAAGAACGGCTGAATTAATTACATCACTCATAAGAGTAAGATTTATATCACACCTTGGTACAAGGTGCAGTGGCATTTACAAAAACAAAGAAACACAAATTTAATTTGAGTATAGTTCAACAATGACATCACAATTAACTGCGCAATGTACCATTGTAATATGAGTGAATAAACTTCAACATTTTATATCTCTGCTCAGGAATGTCCTATGAAGATGGGAGTTGGACTGTTAGAACTAATTTTTCATGATCTTTATTACATTTTTGAATTTTTCGACATGAGGTACACCTTAAATCGGCCGACTCAAAACAAAATTGGGTTTGTGTGATCACGGCTTAAGACAGTGTTTCCTTAACTTTTGAAATCGCCGTCCCTGATTTGTTACACTCTTTCCCCTTCACATATCATTAAAACTTACATTGCCAAGAATATTTGGGCATCTAACAAATTTTAGGCTAAATACCGGTATGTGCAAAATTTGTCCAGGGTCGTAACCCTAGAGATATGTTTCATGCCACCACATTTGATTACTACATAGAGTAGCTTTACTTGACGTCACCATTCGTAAGCTACGCCCTCTGCCAGGTAAATTTCAACAGTGATTGAGAGCAACAGTCACAGCTAGCTGCACTAAAGTGCATGTCCATCAAACGGGACGGAGTTTGTGACCTAGTTAAAAGAACTCCATAGAACCCCTTAAAATGTGGAAGAGACGTTGCAGGTATAATCTGCTTGGAAACCAGTGTTCTTAGAGTAAAGACGGATGTAACGTTTCGATGAAGGAACATACGAAAAATTAAAAATACAGTGCTACGTTACAACTATGACAGACATTTACTTTCGAATCTTTTTGGCCACGTTTTCAACTATATATTTCTTAGAAGGATAATTCCATTTCAACTTATGTTGCAAATATGTTAGTCAACACGCCGTCGTTTTAAAAGAGATGCAATTTTTTCGTACGTAACACAACTGCAGCAATACGTTAACATACTACTTTACAAACCATCGTTCTAATTCCACTTGAGTTTCTGAAGACAAAAAATAAATTTGAAGAATTTTCATATTTTCTGTAGGCCACCCTAGCAGTAGTTAGCTCTGTTGCAGTCGGTATTCAAAAGGGATAACATTTACCACAAAACCTTAAAATTTTCTGGCGAAGTTCATAAACCTGTGGTTGCTCAGGGGGTCATGTACATATTTCATGCATTTTGTTTTGCCAATGTTTTTATCATTGTGTTATAAACATTTTTGGTGACAATTCAAGAAAATGTTCAGGGGGAGTTTAGTAGCCAGACAAGGTATTGAGGGAGGTGAAAAAGTATCTATATAGGAGAGAATTTTTCATGGGACCCTGCAATATGTAAGAACGCAAACTTCAAGGGGTGTCTCCTCCCCCTGGTTACGCAGGAACTACCAGAAGTTTTCGACCATTCGAACTTAAGGCCTGTATACACGAGCAACATTTGCAAAACATTCCCCAAAACATTTCCAAAACATCCACTGGCAACAAATCCAAAACATGCTTGTTTTCGGTTTGTTGCACATTGTAGACAGGATATAAGCATGTTTTGAAAATTTTTTGGAAATGCTGCAAAAGAAATATCCTGTCAGTTCTTTTCAAAACATTCTTAAAACATTTTTAAAATGTTTTCAAATTGTTTTAACTCTGTCTACATTGTGCAACAAACCGAAAACAAGCATGTTTTGGGTTCGCTGCTGGTGAAGTGTTTTGAGAATCTTTTACAAATGTTGTTCGTGTATACAGGCCTTTAAAGTTGTGATGTCCGGTACATGTCTGTCTACTTTTCATTACGTATGGCTCTACTGAATTACTGTGCTATCCCGTCGACCATACCCGTTGGTATGCACAACAGCATTTTCACCGGTGATAGAAACAGTCTGACAGTGTAGTCTCTTGAGTTCTAGAGCAAAATGGCAGAAACGCGATCCTTCGGAAAATTTCTCTGCATACTTCATCGATAAATATACTTAAATCTTGATGATGAAAGCGTGCTCTTTTAACAACTCCTCATTTTGTTGTTCCTTTCCCAGTATATTGTTTTGATGATACCAATGTTGCTATGAAAACTTACTTTGAGGAATATTTGATGAATAATGCACAGTCAATAAATAGAAGACCATCAAAAATGAAGAAACCATATCCACCGTTATTTTTTATTTCATAAGTTGGCAATCTCTCCTATTATTCGGTAAATTTCTCCTCTTCGTAAATTAATCTACGCATATAAAAGTGAAAGCTCTAGCTAGGATATATGATATTGTATTCAATATGTGGCAAGATTTCCCAAGGGACAAGTGATATTTGTGGTATATGATACGATACACCGATTTATGTCTTCGCACCGGTGGAAGGAAAAGTGTTCTAAAATTGAGTCAGTAGAGGGGTTAAAATTAATGACATTAGACGGAGACAACAACTGATATTCTTGATAAAGGAATGTTTGAAGGGCTAACGAATCATATTCAAGAGAATCAGATGGAGCTGGGAGTTAAAAATTGGAGCAATCTGTTGACACAGCAACACTTTGATATTTCGTAACCTACTTTACACTCTCGAATAGAAGGATACCACCACATGTTTGAAAGACGATCACCCAGCACGGATGCTGTAATCGAATAATCGACGGGCAATTTATATAGCGTATATCAACCCATGGAAGTACTTCCACGATCGACCACACTTTAGTCAACTGTACACTTTTTGTCCCTTGAAGAAACTTTTAAGGAAACCCTTTAGGGAGTTGTTATTACTGAGAGGGTTGTCCAAATAGTATCTTAACAATAACGAAATATGCCACAAATGTTGTGAGCTGAAAACCGTGGATCTAATTTTCATGGTACATTTGTGCGCTTAGCTGGCATAATGTGTGGGGTTAATTGGCTCAGTAGGCTATGAAATGATAAATTGCGCAATTATTTTCTGATGGTGTTCTTTAAAAAGTTACAATACTAACATATTTCTTCTATAAATGAATAAAATGCTTAGAGAGAAAGGATTTTGAGAGAAGCAGTATTGTGTAGTCTTGTCACAAGTATGTTATTGAAGCCTCCTTTTGGAAGCAGGTGAAGTGACATCACAGTAATGCAAATGATATCACAAATAAATTGCAATGCACTCAAGATGGCGGAAAAGGCGAAGTGGCCGCCAAAACTGTTTATCTATAATATAAAGTTACACAATAAAAATGATCCATAACAAAGATTTTGTACGCGTTTAAATCTAAAGTACACATTTACTCGTGGTTAAAACCTTAAGTTTATCTTCACTAGAAACTCAATAATCCAAGTATTTTCAGACATTTCTTTTCTGATTCAGTTCAACCAAGATGGCGGAAGAAAAGAATGACCGTCTGTGTTAAATCACCATACTTATAAGGAAAATAATCCTTAAAAAGTACACAGATCACGGCTTTTCTTCATAATACAGTCATATGTCAATGCTAAATTTAATGAAATTTTAAACTTTACAACAAGTTGGTTTAAATTCAGGTTAAAGGTAAAGGGCAGTCCCCCAAACTTATTTTGAAGAAAAAATCTAATAGCACAATTTTCGTCTTGTTTCTCTTAAAAGTATCTTTCATTACATTTTATGACTTAACTATTGCATATTCAAGGTAAACTAAGCAGTTATTCCTAGTTAATTTCACATCTGAAGAGAAAAACATTGTCACGTGACTCCCAACAACCAATCATAAAACTGGACAGTCTACTACACTAGTCTACTTCAATATGGGATGACTGCTCCTGCCCTTTAAGCAAGAAGGCAGACAAAGCAGAATGCTGCCAGCGACATAAATGCAATTTATTATAATAATGATAATAACAAAGCAAATAATCCTCAGAAAATATATTTTACTCATTTGAACCTAAATTATGTCCCTGTTCTAAACAAAATCATTGCAAAATATTTTCTACACAGGTCAAAAAAGATGGTGATAGTAGCATAGTGGTTTTCATCATATGATGAAATATAAATGGGCAACACTCGATTATGCTATTACTTGATATCTTGGTTGACCTGTAAAAGGAAAACGTTAATTTATTTTACAAAATTGTAACAACACTTTTTGATAATTTTGTTTAGAATATTGACATATGTTGTGTTAAAATGAGTAAAAGCTATTCTTTATATTCATACAAACTGGTATTGTATTTATGTTTCAGGCAGCCATTTTGCTATGTTTGACATCTTGGTTTGGCTAAATTCCAATCAAATCGTTGTAAAACTTAAGAGTTTTTACTTGGCATAACACATGGTCACTTCATAAAAAAAACACTGTGACCTGCGAATTTTAAGGATTAATTCCCTTCTTACTACATTACACTATAATTTCAACATAGGTGGCCGTTTTGCTTTTCCGCCATCTTGGTTGGCTTGGGTCAGGAATGACTTATAAAGAAAATAATTTGTATATTAAGTTTCTACTGTGGATAAATGTTAGGGTTCAAAGATGAAAAAAAACTTAGTTTGTTGTGGATAATTTTTCATATTTTTATTACATCTTGTAGATACACTTTGGCGTCCATTTTGCTTTTCCGTCATCTTGGTTGACCTCAATAGGAATAAATTGTTATTAAAATATTTTTCAATTTATATGTCGTAAAATGTGGCCAGATTTTTTAAGGGCAACTGTGTTTAAATTATTTTTAATGATAATTTCTCATATTATTTTAATGAATTATTATTGGGCCCTTACAGCCCACGGACTAGTTATATCACTTCTTCGCATTGACAAGGAATGCTTTGTTTCCCCTTTTTCAGATTGTCGTGTTGACCCTGAAGTTAATAGCAGTTGAACCTTCCTGGGTCGAATGCAAAGTTTTTAAAGGTCCACCAAACTCTGTTCAAACAACAAGCATACCCAAACACACTAAAACATAATCGAAGGAAGGGGTTTTCCCGGTCATTTCAGCTCTAAAACGATACTTAATGGGCCCAATATAGCCATTCATTATTTTGGCAAGCTAAAAACGTTTCACAAGGACACAGGGAAGCCTTAAAACTGAGTTTGCCGATACCTAATTGATAAGTAAGAGGTATCCGTCGTCGAAACTATGTATGTTCTAGCAATTTAATTTTTAACGCTTTAATTCCAATTCAAGAAAACAGATTTTTAAATCTTGAGCCCGTGCACCTGAATCATGCTTTAATTTGAAGCTGGTAAGGTCTTCAACAGTAAGCAATAGTCCGGCCACACGTCCACAAGACCTAGAAAACAAATGCCATTGAAAACCAAACTTTATTAAAAGGAGAATTACGGAAATCCAGGGTGCGCTGTATGCCAGTTGTGACTAATTCATTCCAAATATTTAGCGGGTACTTTGTACGGGGTCATTTCTAGCAGGGTGCGCGCGCGTGTGTGTGTGGGTGGGGGTGTGTTGCAAAAAACATTTATAGCAATAATTGTTGGAGTTTTCTAGTCTTTTACTTGGTCTTATACGTTTTCCCGATCAAGCGCATGTCTACTTTTTCAACTAGATCATGTGCTGTAGACTTTTCCATGTTTCTCTATTTAAAGTAGCAAAGTCTCATTTTTATCCTTCACAAGTGCTAAAATTTTCGCTCTCTCTGCGTCCTTCCGTTTTATCCATTTGTAATCTATAGGATCTTAAGCATATTTATACTTTGAAGCAGCCCGTTTATGGTTGATTGTTCATGCCCATATGCTGATGGGTGTTAGTTTTGAATGAGTTAATCATCTAAGATAACACGAGAACTCTTTCCTTTCTCTGCTTTTGCAAGTCATGTTTAAAAAATATTGAAAGCTATATCGTTTAGCCAGGCAGTATTCCACCTTGAAGGTAACAAATACATTTCTAGGAAACTGAAGATGTCTTGGCTCAGAGCCTGTGTACAACCTTTGTCATTGAAGAAATTACTTCTATCTATGCCTGTGGGACATTTGTAATGATTTGCACTGATAAACATTAAACCAAGAAAATAAATTACACAAAAGAAACTTATCGAAAGTTAATTAAAGGTACAGTGCAATCCACTATCTACAGAGGTATACAGTGAGGTGGAGTTTTAATAAACGAATATAAAATCACATTTATTGTTTTCTATCAAAACTGTTTCCCACATTACCAAAGTCTGTTTGCACTTTGCTCACTTGAGTCTTCGGTCCAATTGTTTCATTCTATTCAGAGTCTCAATTGCATCCAGTTTTTTTCAATTATACAACTGTTCTAGAGCAAGAAGAATTCGACCCGCTTTGCTCTCAGTGAGTAAAGGGTAAGCCGTGGTAATACTACAACAAATTCGGACGGGTCGGATTCCGATTCGAATTTTGTGTTGAAAGTTTTTCTTAAAAACTTCTCTGGTCGGAATTTTCTGATCGTAGTGCAATTTGCTCATTTCTTATTTATTGCAAATGAAAGTTCAAAGGAATGACTCCTTAGACTGTTAGAGTCTACTTAAAAAGCTAGGAAATGCCATTTCCGACTGTCTGAGAGGTCGCGATATTTCGAAAATTTTCTGACTGTACACTTCTCGCCATCAAATGCTTAGATCTTCAGAGTAATGACTTTTTATTTTTTCAGAGAATCCTCTCGGCTCCCAATGCCCGAACTTGAACTCACTGTTGATATTCTTATTTTTGTTGCTGTGAAAACGCAATAACATGATTATTAGCAATTATTTTCTCTAGAAGTACACGTACAAGCTTCGTCAAAGCCAGTCTTTCAATAATTCTCAATCCTTGAAAAAGTATAAAGGCTCTTAAATCTGTTTAAGGCACTGTTATAATGAGGATATCAAATCGAAAATGACGTCTATCTGACGGGGTACCATTTTCCCAAACTGTGCTGTGCCCTCCGCCCACTATATGGTGGCACTCTGCGTTTTCCCGATATCTCACATTGTTCTTCATGCCCCCATCCTTGAGTAAAATCATAGCTCCCTCACCATTCTAAAGCCCTGACTACTAGACCTTTTGTGCAATTCCTTCTACTAAATTTTGTACAATAACTAAAAAAGTTAAGAGACAAAAAATTTAAGAAAATTTCGAAATGTCATCGGAGAGGGTCAATTCGGAGGCCTTAGATAACATTATGTAGTAAAGCCTAGTCGTGGTTGAATCATTTTCAGATTTGCCACCAATTTACTAACTGAGTGAAGATGCTTCAGTAATCCCACAATTCTTTAAATTTCCTTACAGGAAACCCAGGACCCAAAGCTTTCTGCAGTAAAAGCTCCATATGTACATATATTTGTGTAAAAGGGGCAACAATTTCAGCACTCTTCCGGCTCCGCAAAATACGTTCTTAATGCAATGGGTGTTCCCACTTGAAAGAAAACTCGAAAAATTTGGATGCTTGCCCTTTTCCCCTGAAAAATTTGTTTACACCTTGTAGTTAAGCTACTACTTACAAGCCCGAAAAATGTTATTTTCTGATGTCTCAGGGACCTCGATTTTTCAAACGTTTTTGTACGCTCCGCGCCAACTAAAGGTGTCGATTCGCTCAGATACTGTAGTCTTTCGAGTAAAACTTCATGATTCAGACAGGGGATCAGGTATACCTCCCGTACTCAAATTCTCTCACATACACCTATCATCAGAATAATACCTTTCAACCCTGTCAGTTGAGTAGTCTGTGTAGATGAATTCTTGAGTTGTTAAAGTGTCAAAATGTTATCAATATTCAAAGTCGCAGAGCAGTGACGTACCTTTAGGAGGGAGGGGATGGCGATTGCCCCCTGGTTCGAAAAGTGAAAAATTCGGGAATTTGCCATTTGAGACACCAATCAACTACAGCTTTTTCTTCATAAAATTTTTCCTAATAAAAGTTGAATATTTGTAATTATTTGTTTTAAGAAGGCAACTTTTTCGCTCGCCCGAAATTGCAACCTCTAATGCAGTAAGTGGTCGCTCATAAAGCGGTAAACTATGTGCCGTTTCCCTAAAATTTCTTTCAATTCAGGCTCTTTATTTTGAAATATTTTGTCTAAAAAAGGAAACAATGGTTTTGGGAACCCTATGAATGTCGCCGAGAAGCCTCAATCCGCACTCCTCCTTAGACAACATGATGTAATAACAACTATCTTCAGTCGACATGATATCTCAGATGTATGCTAATAGGAAACGCAGAATCCCCCAAATATTCAAATTTTCTTCCCTAAAAAAATGAATCTTAAACTATTTCCTGCAGTACAAGCTTCATATCAACAAATATTTGTTTAAAAGGAACCAAATTTTCGGCGCGCTCCGCAAGCCGCAGATAACGGTACGTTCCTAATACAATATTATTCACACTGAAGAACGGAAGCAATGGCACAGATGATATGAGGAAACACATGAGAAAAGAGTCACAACAGCGTACCGAAAAATCTAGGCTGAAGCGAGAATTCAATTTCTGCATCACGTTGTTTTTAATAGTGTTGTCCGAAACTGGTGGCTCCGCTACTCAACAAAACATCCGGTCAGTGAGAAATTTTAGACCATGACACCCCTAAAATGAGATTAAGCGACGGTCCTATATGTACACCAATTGAAAGCAAAAGTTAATCAAATGTTGCATCGGCTGTTCTCTGTTGGGAAAAGCAAGTTTCGAACCCAATGAAATAGTCGAATCCGTCGCCGCAAACATTACCGCCATGACCAGTGGCGTAGGCAAGGGGGGGGGGTTAGAACCCCCATGACCCAACCTCGCAATACAAAAAACATCTAAAATAGCGGTTTCTTTTCTCTCTATCCTTAGACTTTTCCCTCATGTCGGGCCCCATGACAAAGTCCTGGCTACGCGTCTGGTCATGACCATTCGGTGTGGGTGGTAGTTCGACACCCAAATTTCGTCAAAGCGACGAGAGTCTGAAAGTCTGAAATACCAATTGGAATATCTGAAACGTTAATGTAGCACATTTTTGCCGAATGAACATATGTCAACTTTGTATATTTTTTTCAAACTAGACCAACCAAAAGTAACAGCAAACTTTATATTCCTCACGTACCGTAAAATCGAATTAAAACTTCCCTTTGCCACAAACTCGTGCCGCTCTTGCATGGCAGGTCCGAATAACTGGATACCGCGTGTCCTTTTAATTATTACGACGCATAGGTCCATACCATATCGTTAGCATTTTGATAAAGTCCGACGGTAGTAATTAACGTCTCTTACTAGTACGATTTTTCAGACATTGCAAGTCTTACACATTCGGAAGGACCGTTCGCCATCTTCAATCGTTCTATACTGTCATGATAAAATTGGGCTATTGAGGATTTAGGAAATACGTCGAAATTCTTTTGTCGACGTTTAGCTGATTTCGCCAGTCTTGTCCCACTAACTACGAAATTCTTCCAGGTGTGAAGGATATCAGTGTTTGACAATAGAATACTGGGAATATGAAGTAAATCATTTATTATTTATGTCAATGACCTTCATACAGCCAGTGATACTTTCAGTATAACCTCATATGCTGATGATACAAGCCTCTTTCATTCTAGCTATGACATTAAAGATCTGATACGTAATATTCAAAATGATTTTGTCTATATACAAAACTGGTTTTATGCAAACAAATTATTACTCAACGTAAAGAAGACTACTGCTATTGTATTCCGTTCACCATCCAAGTATCTCAGTGCAGACATAGACTGTGTCCACCTTTGTGGTGTTAAAGTTATTTTTTGTGATGCTACCAAATTTCTCGGAGTTTATATTGATAAGAATCTTACATGGAAAAATCACATCCAGCATGTATGTATGAAAGTCTCACGAGGTGTTGGAGTTCTAAATGGGCTTCGAGGACTGTTACCTCGCAGAATCATGGTTACCTTGTATAATACCCTTATCCTTCCGTACTTTACTTATTGTAATGTCATTTGGGGTAGCACATATACTTCTAGAATTCAACCTCTTTTCATTCTTCAAAAGCGAGCTCTGCGCCACATTTGTAATGAATTCCATCTGCAATATACAAAACCTCTCTTTGCCAATCTCAATATCCTTAATATTTATGATATTAATCGTTATTATACTGGTATTTTCATATTCAACTGGTTAAGTGATTCACTCCCGTCAACATTTAAAACTTACTTTGAATTGCGTACTGGCACATATTCCTACCCCTGTCGACATCGAAACCACATAGCAATACCTTTTTTAGACTTAGATCCTCCCAGTTTGGAATTCGGTTTAATGGTCCCAAATTATGGAACTCGTTTCCCAATGATATTCAAGAGTGTAAACTTTTAAGTACATTTAAGAAGCAATTAAAAGATCATTTTATCACCAACTACCTCTGAATAATTTTAATTCTTTGCTATCTGTTCCATTTATTTGTGTTTTTGTGTTTCTTTTTCTGTATTATATATGTGTTTTGTAGTAATTGTTTTCTGTTAATTTAAGTCTCTGTAAAGGGGTGTCAACGTACATAAGCTCCCTGGAGCTTCTTGTTGTCACTCCTCAGTCTCTTCACTACCCTGTACATACAAATAATTCATAACATATTTCTTTATATGAAAGACTGAAATAAAGTTCTATGAAATTGAATTGAAATTGAAAAAATCAGGCATTTCTGTGATAAATTTCATCTTCAGGAGCGGATTCCATGCGGTGCAATTACAGCACCGTTTTGCATTTCAGCTCTCTCTGTTGTTGCTTGGTACCCAGCATAAATAATGGGAGTAGAAAAACCAGGCCAATGAGCCACAACTGAAAAAAGTCCGCGACCGGTTCAACTTCAACCAAATGGTTGGAAACTGGGCCGTAAAACTCCATTTAACTAACCAGCCGACCGACCGACCGACCGACCGACCGACCGACCGACTGACTGACTAACTGACTTACTAACTTTTTGAGCAAAAAGAACACTTGGCTCCAAAAGAGCGCCCATAAAATTTAGAAACTATAGGTTTCTAGTACAGATAGATACGATGTATTAGCGAAAATATCAAAAGATCCAGGCAAAAGACGGCTTGATTTTGCGACGACTGAGTAACATTTTTGATATTACATGTTTCTACACCTAAAAATATCGTAAACACGTTGAAAATACATATAATCAGGGAGTTGCAACTCCCTGATATAATATACGTATCCCAGTTTGCCGTACTTTCAGGGAACCATCCATTATGCTATCTGATATGCACACAAGAGCGAGTTAAGGACTAGATTAATTCTGTATATATCGGCTTATATTCCGACTTTTCCGTCGAGTCTGTATGTCATATTTCGTCTTGTCAAATATATTTGTCTTCAATGAATGGAGAGTTCGCAGTGTTTCATTAAAATTACTATCTGTGAAACCTCACACGGTCATTGTCCATTGCCTGTGGTGTCATGTTTTACAAGCCGGATAGCTAATCAAACGCAAAGATCTTGGGATTTGACTCTACCGATGAGATTACCCAGGCACGCCGCTGGGCCGATAGTGAGCTCATTGGTCCATTAACATATCACGGACCTTAACTCTCGGCGTCGTTTATGAGGCCACTATAATGAACACGGAATCTTCATTTTCTTCTCTGGTCTAATGTATATGAATATGACTCTGGCGTGCGTTTCCTTTTGCAGAATATTTTATGTGTTGGATTTTGTGACTCATGGATGACGTCATTGTTTCTTGTAATGACTTGTAGTATAAATGAAAAATGCTGAATGAAATCACAAGACGACGAATTTTGCTGCTGTCATTGTTGCTGAGTCGTAACTCAGAATCGACAACAGATTTTCCCTAAAACGCACGGAGAGTAAATATTGGCACGATTAATAATTGCAATTAAATGGAGAGGAATAAAAAAGGCAAAAGTTAAATGAGGCTAGAGAATGTTGCTTCGAGGAAATATAAACAAAAGTACGGACGGAACGGAAAAGTTATCATCACTTTGCTATAATTTTGTTCCAAATCACCGTAGCAGGACATATACATTAAGACTCTTGTAAATGTATAGTTGTTCATACCATGGAAGTACTTCCATGTTCATACCGAGGTGAATAAGATTACTGAATAAAACCTCCGCAGTGTAGGACATAACCTTTAGTCTGTTAGTCTTGGTTTCTCAAAAACCCGACATGATGAATAATAAAAGAACAAGTCAATGACTTGAACAGTTTCTATATTACATTGAATCTGATATATTCGAGGGAAGGGTTAAGTACACACCGGTCTAAATTGTATCTTATTTAAAGTGTATTCAGATCAATGATCTCCTCCAATTGAATCTCCAAACACTTATAATGGATGGCAATGTATCTGGGTAAAGAGGCTGATGTGTCACTAGCACGCCAGTAGATTGAATTTTCTCTTCAATTCATCTCATGAACAAATACCTCACGTCTCCTGTATCTATTTTTCTCAAATATTGAACTGGCTCGCTTTTCTTCACTTTACTAGGCCGTTTATGCTACATCGTGCGCATTAAATTCGAATTCTGTTACATGTAATATAGTCATAGAAACGCTTTCTCTGTCTCGATAATATTGGAGAAACCTTTTAGCCGAGCAAATTTATTCAGCGAGAGGCCTAACCTACGGAACCTTAATCAAATTAGGGAGTGAGCTCAGATTTCATCGGGTATATACTCAAGGTAGTTACGAAGATGGTAAAATGCCTTGGGAATAAAATTCAGGCGTATGGGCAATCAAGGAGTTGGGTTCGAAATGAGATTACCAGATCTAGAGAGCTAAATTCACATCGCCTTCTAAATGCCAAAAACGTACACGCACTCAGTATCTTCGTCAAGAATTTACAACTTCCAAATAAGATGGTGTGAAGTTTAGAGGAAATTAATGTTCGGAAGAAATATACAACCGTATGAATGATATCAGCGCTAAAGGGTGCAGTGAACAAAACAGAAAACCACTTCAGAGGAAATATTTTATGGAAGACGACCTCTTCACTTTGAGATGAGTTTAACGAACAGAAGTCGAAACGAGTGATGTCAGAAATTTTGGAAAATAGGCGGAGACTAAGAGACTGATTGCATTTCTATGTTATAACGTCATGGATATTAACGAAAGAAAACCGCCTTTATCAAAGTTAATTAGTCTTTGCACAGTTTGTTATTGTTTTTGAACCAATTTTAGGGATAAATGATTTGAATCAGCATTGTTACGTGATATAATAATTGCAGTAGTCCGAATATTTAAATTTTGTTGAACTGATCTCCTTCATGGACATTTCTCTTATGAAGTGTAGCATCAACATTATAAAAATACTCACATTCAAGGGCATGATAGACGCTTTAGGTTTTTCTTGCTGCAATCTGGAGGTTTTATTTTACCTTATTTTATTCATCTTTGTGATATTTTTCTCTATTCAAACCCGTTTCAAGTATAGTTATATTTCGATGAACTTACTTAATACATTTCTAACAAAATATGGAAAGGACTGCACCAGTAGGAACCTATTCTGGACTGAGGTAGAAGTGGTTCATTGACCCTGTCCCGAAAGGGGTCACAGAGGGTGTCTCCATATACTGATATAGTGAGCAATCCTACTTATGGGGTAACCTATTTTTTTCTTATACTTTAGAGCGCATCCATGAAGACTTAAGACGAAAACAAAAGATATTTTTGTTATTGATATATGTAGTTTAATGTATATAACAAGAAACAGGCATTCCTTTCGGCTTGCTTCATGTGCCAGAAGATTCGATTTTTACATCCTATATTTCAATTCTCAAGAATCATTTCGCTCACTCGAGTTCATGATTCATGCCATCTATACGTTTATATCCCATGGCATCTTCTTCCGGGCATTTGATTTTATTGTGGCCTTTGACCTATCAATAATCATAAGGTGCCACTGGTATATATCCAGGGGAATGGATAAAAAAGAACGAGAAAATGTTTCTTAATTGTTTGGAAGAAAAGCAATTTTGCGACATCTTCTCTCGCAATAATTAAATTCTTTGTCAACAGCCCGAGGCTGGCATGGATGCGTTGAGTAAAACAACCGTAGTATGAATTCCCTGGGGGCGTGGCCTAGATATGGATCTGTCCTCAGAAGGTGATACACTTCACAGGTTACAGGAGTAATAGTGCATTGACCCTTTTCTACGAAATCTGAACATCTGTGATCTATAAACATTTTTTCAATGTACTCATTCATTCTCTTGTCCTTCTATGTTTTTCTATGTCCGAACATTTCATTATGATAATAGGTATGAAAGTCGAGACACATATGGAGATGGAAAAATCTTTTAGTAAAAAATTATTCTAACCAGAAACTGATGTAATTCTCCTTAAACACAGTGCTTGTTTGTTAACTACCCAGAGAGGTGTGTCAGATGTTTTACTTATGGAGAGCTGTAATCCTTCAGAACTTCAAGACTGCCTTCCAACAATTTTAAAATTTTAAAATTTATATATGTATAAAAATATATATATATATATATATATATATATATATATATATATATATATGTATAAAAATATATATATATATATATATATATAGTGCTTGGGTGTGTTTGTGTATTTGACTATACACTAACGTATTGCCATTTAAACAGTGTGTGAAAACGTAAAGTGGAAAGTAAATATTCCCCCTGACGTTGATATTTTGCCCCCAAACTTCCCCTTATTCCACAATTAGGTATATATATATATATACATGCACACACACACATATATATAAATAAATATATATATATTTATATATATAAATACATATATGTATATATATATATATATGTATATATATATATATTTATTTATTTATTGAAAGTAATCTGACTTCGACATGCTCGGAGACAGTTTCGCTTATTGAAACATGCCCATGAGCTGCATTTAGTAAAATCTTTTTAGGCCTTGAAACTTTAAGGCCTTGGCTGTGGATCGGCGTGATGTACTATTAAATTAAAACAAGGCTATCACGCGACTACTACGTGAATTATTTATTGCGAATGATGAATGTGAATGGGCCTAGATTAAATGTAGCCTAGCTTTTATAACGAATGATGCCATCGTGTGTAATGACACAGTTGTGGTCAATGAAAAGACTTGGTTTATCGGAAAAATGCTTTTCAGACAATTACGGAGAGCGTGCTTTAGGAGCACCATTACAAACGACAGTTGAGCCAGAGATGACGGAATCAGCTGTACTATTGTGCGTTAGAGCTGAGTAATGTTCTTGTAAAAGCGACCGGCTAAGGAAGAAGAATGGATATCTTACGTGTGTAAAGTCATTATCTTGAATGCAATATGGGTCTGGGGTGATCATTGTTTCTTTACACTGGAGAGCAGGCTATGGTCCATGCAGGCCTGAAGAGATTTTGAGACAAACCACCTCTCCAACTTCTTCAGTAATATGAGTAATTGTGTTTCGATATTATTGTGAAATGGTTGTTTTCATGTAAATAAATCGTCTTTCTATCTTGAATGCATAGTCAGAGGATCCTTCCTATGATCTAATGTAAACAGTATGCATAAATATATTTTGGTTAAGTTTAGGAAGAATCAAAGGAATGGAAAGAAATGAAAATTGAAAAATATGAATTTTGCTGCAAACACATTAACATTGAAAGTTGAAAAACCTATATTTCTTAACATTTTAACTCCACTCACCAATTACGTGGGAAAACTTCTAAATTAGAAAACGGTCGTCTTGAATACGGTATGGGAGGATTTGAAATTTAGAGACATTTTATAGATATATTTTCAACATCGTTCCTTACTGCTGTGCCACTTGTGCAAAATTTGCTTCAGACTCTTAACAGAGTGCAGGTATTCAAAAAGTAATAAAAATACCGGAATTGATAAATATTCTAGTGATTCAATGCTTAACTTGGCTGAATGATGATGTATCACGAAAGTATGTGTTATGATGTAACTTACCTGAGAGTTGAATTTGTATAACATTTTTAAAATCAGAATCCGGTGCAAAGTGTTGGGATGGACTGTGCGTGCACTATGCTTTTAGATAGCGATATAAACCTCTTGAAGAACCTCTCAAGTCTCCGTGCATCATTTCTCAAGATGGGGGCCGTCTAAAGGAGATCCGAATGCTGGACTACTCTCTTGAAGGTCAGGATGTAGGATGGATTTGAAAACAAAATATAGGGGAACAGATAATGACGAGTCCACTTGACGGGAAGAAGGAGGACCTTGAACTCAACAAGAGTGACCATTGACGCATACAACACTACAAATAAACTATCAAAAGAAAATTTGAAAGGGGGGTAATGTAGCGTAACAAAGATTGACTTCGGGATGAGGGTTACAACGGGTGAATCTCTCAATAGTAGAGACACTCGAACGGTTTCACATTATATTCCTTTTGATTAATTTGAGTGTTGCAACTGGGTTTTCTATAAGTGAATTTACCAATCATGATTCCAGTAGGTGACAATAAAGGCAAAGAGTGCCAATAGCTAGACATATGTAACTTTTTTAAACTGTAATCTTAAGTAAAGAACTGCAAGAGATAGGCTTTGAATACAATATATATATATATATATATATATATATATAAATATATATACATATATATATATATATATATACATACATAGTCATTAAGGGGAAATTTGTGGGCAAAATATCAACGTAAGGGGAAAAATTTTACTTTTTACGTTTTCACACACACACAATATATATATATATATATGTATATATATATGTGTGTGTGTGTGTGTGTTTGGGTGTGTGTGTATGTGGTGGGGGATGTGCGTGTTAGAGGTTACAATGGGAAATAAATTTCATTCATCCTCAATGTGTTTTCATAGCGTGTTTCATAGCATGCAATAATTTGTGATGGTGTCTTGTGTGAAGTTCACATTACCTGATTTTGTTTCCAATTGAAATGTTTATTTGACCTTCAAAAATTTCGTCTCCTTGCACAACCCGATGTGCAGAGAAAAAATGAGGAGTCAAAACAACCAATATATATGAGAAAGTAGTATGAAAATAGTAATCATATTTTTAGTACGGTGGGCAAGCTCTGAAAAAAACAAAGGGAAAAAAGCTGACTACTTGAGTGTATGTAGCAGTTACTTATTATATCGCACAGATATCACTCTGAATGTAGAAGTTACAACAGCACCCTTCAAAGGAATTAAACGTTTTTCTGGCTACTTTTTGCCCAAATATGTTAACACGTTTAGATGCCTAACAAGCGAGTCTAATTCCTTTAACATTTCGCATTTTACATGTTAAATTGCTAAACATTTAGTATATAGCTAAACATGCTTAAAGTTTATACGTGTTTACAAAGTTCGGCAAAGTAAGTGGTTTAGCGTTTTAGAGCGAGTAAGTGGTTTAGCGTTTTTAGAGGGAGGTCTTATCATATTCCTTTTTTAATCCAACAGAGTGGTATTGAGTAACGAATTTAAAATGAAAACTAAATGTTCGCTTTCAGAGAGAAAGGATATGACTCCGGATTTCCCACTTCAAAGGATTTAGAGAGTTGAAGAAGCCAAATAAAATATCTCAAATACTTCTGGGATTGACGAATTTAACCTTCATAGTAGATGCTGAATACGTCTTTCTTTTTGAAGCCATACCATACCAGTACAGTCAGTACATAAGCTGGATTAATAAAAGTTCATCGAGCGAGCAAAAACGAATCTGGTCCAACAAACACACGTCTTAGACGGGAGTCTTGCTCTGGATGATGCTTTTCGCGTTTGTCAACTAATGAGGAAACACCTTAAAGTTACCTCCAGTTCCGTATGCGAGCCAGCATTTCATTACAATATGAAAGTATACAGCTACTGTTTGAGTATTCAAAGAGAGGCCTAACCATTGCAAAAATGAAAACATTTCCTCTGTGGGTTTACTGACAGCTTATGTTAATTTTATAAATTGAAGGCTTGTTTGATATCTATGTGTCTATCCTTAATAGCTACAGGCGCATGGGGTGATTCACGTTGAACGTTCACGAGTTTCTTCCAGTAGTGTGCGCACTTACGACTGGAATATAGACGGTAGCATTAGCATGTACCGGTTTGACCTGCTTCATGCGATGTATCCATTAGAAAATTCATCAGCTTGAAAATGGGCGTCATGACTTGGCCGATAGCGTTATGACTTGGCCGATATTTTGACGATAGAAAACCGCAAATAATAAACTGACCCTGAGATATCTATCAGGTGTTCACAGTCCAAACAATGACAAGAGGTGTACCTCACTGCTGAAAATATCAAGAACTATAGCTCGTTTGTAATTATTAACGCCTTTTTCGTTAACTTTGGAAAATTAAGTACCTATTTGATATGTGTTTTTGTCCCAAATAGCAATAATTCAACAGATTTGCTGGAAATTTTCAATTTTATTCCCGTATTTTACTAAATCAGAACCGATTCTCACGGTTCTGGATTTATGTGGTATCTAATTTAGCCACTGAATTTGATTCTAGTCACATTAAACATGGAAAAGCAAACCAGTCCTTAAGATTCTGCTGAAGGTGGATGCCCAGTATCTAAAGGTTAACCGAAAAAGAATACATCATTTCGCTACTGGATTCGGAAATCAAGGTCAGAGAATGGATTTACACCGTTCAAGGTGCGGAATTCTTTAATGTCTGTATTATGAAGAGAGCTCTAGCCTCATAAGAGCAAAAAGGATTGAAACAAAACAATTCCTTATACCCCATGGAATTCTCATAGGTCAATGAGACCAAGTCGTTGATTTTATTTACTTGAATGAAGTCTTAAAATCCAATTCAGAAAGATGCCCCCATGTAAACAGTGGCCTAACCAGACATTTTCATATGGGGAGGGGGCAAAGTTTTGACGTGGTGGGACAAGCAGTAACACTATCTAAGCGGAGCTCCACCATCAGTTGTCTCGTAGCGTACGGAGAAAATTTTGGCTGAAAAAACATTTCATCTTGCCGGAAGTGACACCCTAGCGTTATGAATTTCAGCTACACGCTATGAAAGGTGTGTAGGTGTTAAACGTTCTACTTCTGAAAGCTTTTTGCCCCCACTTTGTAAAGATGTTTAGATGTTAAGCCAATGTGTCTAATCCTTCAACATTTCGTTTTAAAAGATGTTGAATTATTAAACATATAGTGTTTCATAGCTAAACATGTTTAGAATTTAAACATATTTACAAAGTGGTAATAAGTCGTCAATTGCTTAACACCGTCTTTTACAGGAGTGTAAATGTACTTAATTTTTATGTACAGGTTGGGATATGAACACTTTCAGTCTGGCATTTGACTACAGTGATATTGCAGCGTACGACAGGGGTTATTGTGAAATTTCAAAGGTGAATGATCAGTTCAGGAAAATTAGTGATAACACTGTTTTATTGTGAACGCCAAAGAATAACCTTCTACATTTTCTTGTACAAAGGTTCCACCATTACATCACTGCATCGTATGTCTCTCAGGCAGTTTATCATGGTTCAATTTGACGGTCAGTCTTTTATCGTTTATTGTGTTGAAAACATGTGCTCCTGTACTGTGCCTTGTGCACCAAAGCCAGGATCAATGTTTGAATCATGATTGACACATCTGCTCAGTAAGAAATCTTTCACACTTGATCTCGAGCAGAGGATCAGACCCGGATCTGATCCACCCCTCGAGATCTACTTTGTAGTGTGAAAGCTCTCGCACGCAGGATCATTTGCGGAGATTTTGATCCTCCCCCGTGGGCAGATCAGATCTCGTGCGGGGTATCAAAAAAAAAAAAAAACTTGTGTGAAAGCTCGGGGGATCAAGATAACCCGAGAACATGACCTATGACGCAACCTCCCGTTTCTCCCAGGAAATACAACACACACAAACGCGGAACAGCTGCGGTACTGCCTGCACTGCACTTTCACTAACACTGCACACAGCGTACACATTACTACATGCTAAACTCCGTTTGACGTTAAGTGTTGATTGGCTCTGACTTCAAGCGACTGGTCTCTCTCTAACTTCAAAGATTACTGTTCAATCGAGAGTTTTCCCGAATGTGTTTTAGAAAAAAGCTTTCCTCTGGCTTCTTCTAATCAACGTAAAGTTTCGATATTTCCAAACTGTGTCTTACATTTCGCGGGAACGAATGTAAGTTAGAGCAACGGGACAAAGGGGTCTCGCATAACCGGACCAAACACTTTTCAAACCAAGCCAAGTCGAACATAATGCTGTGTCTGCAAACTCATTAGTCGTAACTATTAGCTTTCATGCTAATTACGCACGAGGTCCTGGATAAGTCGAGTTCATTGCGTCACCTCCTGTTTATTGATCGTGGTTCGCTTCACCGCGGAGGATCAAGTGTGAAAGCAAAACCTTTGATCTCAAAGGGAGGATCTGATCTGTGCACTTTTTGAATTAGAATCCAGGTCACGTCTTCAAAGGTTGCCTTTTTAAAGCTATGTAGTATGGAAACTTAACAATTTTGCTCAATTTTTCGTTTCATTAATCTGTTTTACTCTCTAATTTAAAGTAGAATTACAATGGCATTTGCCATCAAAGAAAACAGCCCAAGTTTTCTCCCCAGTATTCCTTAAGGCTTACTTTTGAAGTGTGCCAAATATGAAGTAAAACTAATGACAGGAAATGGTATTAATTTGGGGATAAAACAGCCCATTTTTCATGATAGAAATCGAACATTTCACGGAAAGAACTGCAGTGGTCACGTGTTCCAAGTTGACCCTTGATGTCACTGTGAAGACTCATTCTTATCGTGACCTAAGCTTGTTTACATGGTGAAGTGCAGTGTATACATACACACGTGCAAAGTATATGCAAGCTAGCGTTAGTTGTGGATGTACAGTACAGCATGCAACGTGAATCACATCAAACCAAAAAGGTTTCGCTGTTGGACTAGAACTACGAATTGACGCAAAATGCCAAGAAATTGCGTTGTTGGGGGATGCACCAGAACAAGTGCGGATCCCTCGCTGAGCTTAGTGTTAATTTATGTACAACCGTGCATACAGGCTCATTTCCAGTTATTACTTTCCATTTCCCCAACTTGGCAGTGGTATATCTCGTAATTTCCTCATCATTTTACAATTTACTCAGTTTTTACTAGAATGAAACTTCTATTGAAAAAAGCTGATCAGGCGACTATCGAAGGTTTAGATTCTACTAACAAGCCTAGGAAATGCCATTTCCAGCAAGGGGTCGCGATTTTCCAATATTTTCTCAACGCTCCCTGCCAACTGATGGGGTGGAAGCGCTCCGCTATGGTCTTTCGGACAGTCACAACTCACCATTTCTCACGCCCTCCGCCCAAATTTACTTTTACACGAACTCCTTGAGCCTTCTTCCTTAGCCTCACCGGTGCCAATACCCATATCATAGTGGGAAAAGGTTTTGAGCTAAAATTTCTACTGTCAAATGTAGCTATGAAATGGGAAAAGAAAAGCTGCAAACAAATGGACATAACAGACCCCTTCACTAAAGGATAATGATGATAGGAAGAAATTAAACTCCTTTAGATGTCTGAAAAATGTTATCACACATTAGGGAGGTTAAGAGGAAGGGCGGGTTTGGTGAGGGAAGGTGCATGTCGGGTGGTTAGTGGTACCACCCTCATAAGTTTTAATACAACCCCCCTTCGAAATTTTGTGTATTCTTATAGTGGTGAGGCCACATATGCTCGGAAAATACTCTTTCAATACGGTTTCAAACAATTACATCCCTAAAACCTAGCCCGGGAGGGGAGGGGGTGACTACCGTGTAGAACATTGCCGATACCGCTCTCTTACAATTTGACCAGTGAGAAGTGATTAAAAGTGATTTTTAGGGGATTAAATGGGTGTCTCTTCTTCATTCCATCCACTACGTACAACACTTAGGCCTATTAAACGTTTTCGTAGCCTATACGAATTTCAAAGCGCGCCTTTCACAGAGAACAAGAAACTTTTTTGAACTTCATTCATCATACACAGACTCTTCTAAGTACCTACGTACAGTATATATTTTACTTAAAATTAAAAAAAGGAGAGAGAGAGATAAGAAAGGAAAAACGAACCAGTCTAGAACTTGGAGACGGCCCTGATTGGCAGGGTTCGCGGCAGGTTGTTCTTCTCTGGGTTGAGCTCCTTCAGCAAGGACAGGTTCAAACATGTAAGGGTTAACTCCCATTCTGGGTACATGACCTTCCGCTCCATCCTCTCCTCCCTCAAGATCAATGTCATCATATTCATCATTTTCTGATTCATCAAATTTCCTCTGAAGATGATGATGAATCACTAAATGGAGAATCCACACATTCTAATTCAACATATCCCTCAGCTGGTTCTTCTTCGACCTCGGGGTCTGGTTGGTTGGAGGCCATTCTGACCGCGGAATGTCGATGGTTGGCAGACTTGAAGGTGAGTTCTCCTATATATACGGGACTATCCAAACACTTGGTGAGCTTGTTTTGTTTCCCGTTTTAATTTTCATTTTCAGGGTTATGACTTCAGTGAAACTTAGCACGCAGTATAATTAGCACTGTTACCGAAATATCGGGACCGTACAAGCGGGACATCACTGCAGTAAAACAGCGTAGCTTGCATTGCCTACTTGTATGCTTTTGTGTATTGGATCAGCACAGTTGTTTTCTCGTAGCCTTCTCCAGGGACTATGGAAGTTTATTCACTTTGTTATGGATTGAAAGGGTTTTCTATTTCGTTTGGTTTTTTGTTTTCTGGATGTTTATATGGGTTTAATACCTTTCTCGGATATGTGGTAAGTTGACTGTCACGATTTCGTTCACTGTAACTCAGGCCACTTGTGTGATTTCCGGTAGCCATTGTGTGAACGAACCAAGCAGGCAGGGCACTGTTCTCAATGTGTTCTTCTCATTCAATTGATAAATTAGGCCTAATTAGTCTAAGTCGACATTTGCGAACATTCTACAGAAAGTAGCTCCCATAACCCGTGAAGCTTAACTGGTTGTGAAACTGAGGTATTGGCGAACTGCCCCAGCCTGCAGGGACTTGCATTATCTAGCTAGCGGTATTGGAACCGAAAAGGTGAAAGTGGTATTATCGTTGCCAAGAGGTAGCCTATATTTGCAGATTTTGATATGAACATGAATAACATGATTTTCATAATTCGCCCGCAACCCGCGGGTTGCCAACAGCCTGGACATTGATTCGAAGTCACCTGAAATCTTGCACAGTGGTCGTAGTAACTCAACACAGATGTGTACGATTCTTTGCACCAACAGGCAGAGAGCTCGACTCTTCACAATGACGTCACGCACTGACCCGTGTGCTATTCTAGGTCATATCGGTGTTCTCAAATTGAGTGAATTCGGTTGTGTTGAGTAGGAGAAAACCCACGTTTTTATTCCCTTCGTTTGTGACTTTGTGAGGAGTTATTTACAAAAATCAAAAAGGATGTTGTTAAGTAACAATTGAACTACAATCTGTGTAAAAATGAGAGGTTTTTGTTTCTGTCATTGTAATTCTACTTTAAGTTTCTGTACTATTTTAAGTAACCTTTAATTCATACATATACCAGAAATCCAAGGAGTATGTGTGAACTTCAAGTTTTTTTTTAATCACGTTTTTGCGGATATTTTTCCCCCGAATATCATTGGAGACGAGCGGAGGCAAAGCATTTGAGTGGGGTCTATTCTCCTGCCCCCACTCTGGTGACGCTTATACCTGCAAATTCGGTAAACCCAGGAAGTTGTAGCAACTCGTAGAAAATCTGGGTCAGAAAATTAGTAGTCCACCAGGCGTTGAGAAAGGAGTCGTAAATCAGGTGCAAAGCAAAATCGATTATAGGCAAGATACCATAGTAGTTTCTTATACCGCAACACCCGGTTATAAAGCGAGTTTAAATTCAATATAGGTCAAATATGTTTGAAAAGGAGTTTCAAGAAATAATTGTCTGAAAAACGTTAATAATTTACCAAATCTTGATGGCACTTCTAAAGTTTGGTGGCACACTCCTTCCTCCTCGATGTTTTAATAATGCATAATAATTATACATGAATAGTTAGATACATGAGGTTTTACAGCTCAGTTTCTAACCCATTTAAGTCGGGCGGCGACCAAAAACCCTTTTCCAGTCATGAATCTTAGGCTTGTGCTTCCTACTCCATTGATTTTTCTGAGCACCAAGCACAATGGCAGTAGGTGTTGGTATTACATGATACATAACCTCATGTATGTGTAGGCGCCGAAGAGAGAGGAGTGGTGCATGAGGGTAAGTACCACCAAATCATGTTCTGTCCAGGGATAAACTTGCTGGAGAAAGTATAGGTAATGAGCAATTTGCATTTTCAAGGTTTGTGGTTAGGTGTGAATAAACAGAAAACACTAACTCAACAATGAAATGTCACTTGTTCTCAAGATATCCTCGGGCATAAAAATGCGATATGACGGTGTCAATAATGGTGGTGGCGCTCCTCTAAGGTAGTCTCGTTTCATAAACATGTGACAACATGCGTGCACAATATTAGACCCAGAAAAGGGCTTCCGTCGGTATGCAGCTAGCTGGTCTATATCTTCCGTGTCTAGCAACTCCCTGATAGAGTCAAGCAACGTTGTGTGCCAATGATACATTTTCAATTCTCCTGACCTAATTTTAAGCCTCTGTCTATACACTCATCTTCACCCAGGTACAGTCTCAGATTATTGTTCCAAGTCCCAGTGTGTTATTAGAACCGTCGCACTACATGTTGTGTAATAAGAGCTATAGTTTACTCTCCATTTTTGGTTTTTTTATTTTCTTGTTTTTCTTTGTTGTTTTTTATTTGCTGTCAATCAAAGTGCTGTGCTAATTGGAAAGTAATGAAGACTTCTATAAAAAAAAAAATAGCTTGGGATGCAGGGAGCTGTTCCAGTTAACAGCTTCCTGTTCTAAGATGTGTAAGACCAGGCAAAATACCCTCGGTGCACCACAGTGACCGTACCAAGGAGATCTTATTTGAAAAAAAAAACACAGCTCCCTGATTTTATGGATCAATTTAATGCACTCTAAAAAATATTTAAACGATTTTGTTTAAAAATTAGGATACTCACGAAAATGAGTATTTCTGCTCGAAATAAGTGAGTACTTCAACTGAATTTGTGCGAAATTTTACACAAATTGCTGAATTTGTGCAAAATTTTACACAAATTGAGTTGAAGTACTCACTCATTTCGAGTAGAAATACTCATTTTCGTGAGTATCCTAATTTTTTAAACAAAATCGTTTAAATATTTTTTAGAGTGTGTATATGTTCCTAATCATTGAAGAAACACCAAATCAAATCATATAGTTTTAAATCTTCACAAAAATTCTTTCCAGTGAACCTGAGTTTACGAAAAGAAGATCAACGAAAAAACCCACCGTTCAACAATTATTCGACAATGTGGGTAAAAAACGATGAACACCCTAGTTACGTGCATCTGAAAAGCCCACAAATATATGAAGGCAAGGATCGCGCGGCTGACGTCTGAGTGTAAAATTTGAGTCAATTTCATTACAAAAACTGCTGATATCATGACACAACTGACACTTTATTGTCAGGATAAGTCAAGCGGTGATTGTTTGCCAATCACCAAAATTTAGCAGAACAAACTTCACACCTGTCAACCCCTAATAAATAAAATATCTTTTCAGACAGTAACCCCGTCGAAACGTCTGGACATGTTTTTTTTTGGTGTCTGGGTCACGAAATCCAGCAAATAAGGCATGAGGACCTTCAAATCTATTATTGATTAATAACGCTAGTGTAAAAGGGTAAGAATCTAAACAAATGATTTGGTTTGATTTTAGTGGCATGTATTGAACCTCTTATAGTTTCAATGATTGCATTCATGAAGTTCATCTGAAATAATTGACAGAAAAGAGGAACAAAGAAAGGCGATAGTTTTATTCATTTGAGTTTATGTCACAATTGTGCAAGCCCTGCCAACAGCCAACCTGCGAAACTAGTTAGTAACTCTTCCATTAACCGACCGAACTGGACCCTGGTGATAGTACCATCAGCCACCGACCTCGACTTTGGTCGTAGTGTCATCAGTTGACCGACTGGGGCTCTGGTGATAGTGCCACCAGTCGACCGACGTGTGCCCTAATAAAAGTTCCATTAGCCGACCGACCTAAGCCCTTTTAATAGTACCATCAGTTGACCCACATGGACCCTGATAATAGGACAAACTGCCAACCTTGATCCTGGTTACATACTAGGCTTATAAAATCCTGGGGGAAGAGTGGGGTAAACATCAAAAGAGGTTTAATACTTGTTAGCTTGCGTATACCAGCCATTTCCCGACAAATTTAATGTAAAATCTGTGATCTTCTGAATAGATCAAATGAATTTAAACTTTAATTTTTAGGTGTCTTCCGTGTTTTAGTGTATTCGGTTAACAAATTTTACTTTTCATATCACGGCGGAACAGAAAAAATATTCGGGGCTGAGTGCCAGCAGGACTATCTAAGCGGAGCGCCACCATCGGTTGGCGCGGAGCGTACAAGAAAATTTTTGACTTTACAGACCCCCAGGTGGCCGGAAACGGCACTTCCCGCGTGTTCTAGTTGCATGTATCCAGCCTTAAAATATGGGTCTCATGTTTGCAATTTCTCAACTCAAAAGAAAAAATTCAGCCAATGCAAAATGGTAATACATATCAGATAAATTGAGATGATACAAGAACAATAATTAATTATGCATCCTCTTTCATCCTCATTCATTCTGTTTGCCGTGTTATTCACTTTCTGCACACCTTGTTACATTTGTCCACCCATACATGTCAATTACTCACTTATATTTCCCCTAGATCATACCATTTGTCCCAAAAACACCCCTCGTGATTCCAGGGGTGGCGGCAGGATTTGCCCGATAGGGGGCCAAGCTCCCCTACAGGGGGCGAAAGTTTCAAGGCCCCGACAAAGGTGATGTTATGTCCCGGTGGGACGTGACTTTGCAGAATTTGAGGCGCGCGTAGCGCGCCGAAATTTTGGGCTTTCTTTTTAAGAAATACTTAAAAATCTGGAGTTTTTGAAAAAAATTTGGCTTTTGTTAGTATCATGAAAAATTTTGGGTCTGCATCGAAGAATCTGTCCTTCATATGACAAAAAACCCGTTATATAGGAGACAGCTGAAATTCTTTTGAGGTTACGCGTTAAATCGATACGAGACTACAAGTTTGCCCCGAAAGTGTTTCCCATTTTGAACGAAGATTTCAAAATTAAGGCCTTATTGTATTGGAGAAATTTTGGAATTTAATAGACAAAATTCGGTTTTTTGGTAAGGTTATAATGAATATTTGGCTTTTTAAAGTTAGCCTATAAGCCTTTCAAGAGCAAAATTAAGTAGTATGCCGGGTGATTAACAGAGTTGGCTTTGGTTATTTATTGTACGGAATATCCATCGGAATTGGCAAATTTTGCCACTTTTTACAATATGAAGCTTATATTGAGAAAAAAATTGTAAAGCTTTTGACAGTTTGGGCGTTTTCTGGAAGAATTTTACCTTTTCATGAAAAAAAAAAAAAATTAACGAGGGGGTGATCTGTAGTTTTGTTGGGATTACTGGATATCATCATGCAGATTCAGGCCCTTAGACCATACTGGAACATTCTCCCGAGGAAAAAGTTTGACTTCGCATGTATTCAAACTTTCATATTTTATTTTATTTTATTTTCATAGGCGTACTGGAGCGTTTCAGTTTGGGAGGGAGCAGAAATATTTTTGTTCAAAAAGTGTAATCCTCCCCGAAAGACCATCTGAGTCGAACGCACAGATGTTTTTGAAAAATTGAGAACCCCCAGACAGCAGGAAATGGCATTTTCCGTGTTCGACACTGGAATTTAAGAAGTCAGCTTTCGAGCTTTCTTTCGCAATAAAATTTTCACTTCATAATACTGCTCTAAAGCGAAGAATAATTTAAAAGCGTGCTTTGTTCTGTTAAGTAATCTGTTCGACCAAAATACTATCTATGCGGAGTGCCACCATCAGTTGGCGCGTACAGAAAATTGTTAGAAAATCTAACCCCTCAGGAATGGCATTTCCCAGACTTGTAACTAGAAATGAAGCAGTCGTTATTTTGAGCTTTCCTTTGAAATGAAAGCTTCACTTCAAAAGAAAAAACCCAAATTGCTAAATGATCAGAAAAGTACCAGATAAAAGGTACTGCTACAAGTAAATGTAATGGTCTTTTCTCTCTTCGAGGGGGATAGGACTATGCAACGGAATTACTATAATTGCAAGTTTCACTAAATAAATGATTTTTTTTACGGGCACTGCATGCACATGATCAACCTTTCGTCTGTTTTTGTCAAGAAAGTTCGGAACTGTGAGTTTTCTTGAAGAATGTGGTCTTTTAGTGAGCAAAATCAAGAAGAATTTCCGGGGGACTGAAGTTTATCAGGCCCGCATCTTTTATTAGTTTACCGTGTTCATGAAGATGAAGGCTCCCCGACGAAACTGGGTTTTCTCAACAACAGGGGAAAGGCCGGCAGCCTTCCCCGACGTGGGCATGACCTTGCGGATTGAAGATGGGATGAGGGATGGCAGAGCTAGTAAGGAGTTATTAAAACAGATTCAGATAGGCATTAAAACACAGTTCATGATCATCCATCCAGTAACTTTAGTCCTTTACGTTCATTTTTACTTTTTAGGCCTTCCCCTAAGGAAATTGCCGTCCTCCCCCGACGGAGGAGGAGATAGGAAAAGGTACATGGAATAAGGTATAACGGAGCAAAGAAGAAGTGACTGAAAATCGATTCAGATATGTATTAAAATAACATTTCAAAACAAAGAATATGTTCACCCATCCAGTAACTTCAGTCCTGGTAGTTTTTTCTTTTTTCCTTTTTCATTATTTTTTTTTATTATTTTAGGCCTCCCCGATTAAAACGCCGACCTTCCCCGACGGGGGAGGGGGCAGTGTTCCCCGACGGGGGGTCCATGCCCCCCCCGGCTCCCCATTGGCGGGCCTCTAGCCTTTGCCAGAGGCAATCTGCAAATTTTCATTGGTTTTGGAACTAGGAACATACGGTACCTTCTCTTCCTTCTCAGAGAACCTGCTAAATACAGACGCGATAGTGAAATTGAATTTAAAGATTTATTGGTATATCTTAAACACATTTGAGTCCAGACTTAAATATTATGTTTATTTGTACTTATTGATAATCTTAGCTTTAATTGGTTTATTACGGTCAGGTGACTGTGAATTACCCTCGAATGGAATCACGGTTGATGGATAAAAGGCTCATTAAGGCTACTTTTACTTGGAACTTCGCTGTTTTAGTGTGGTTATTTACAGATGAAACTTTTACTTTCTTTTCCGGTCCTTTAAAGTGTACCTCAAGTCTAAACTTTCAAAAGAGCAAGAAAATTGTATTCAATGGTCTAACTCTCATCTTCATAGAACATTCTGGAGATGAGATATAAAATGTTGAAGTTTATTAACTCAGCTAAAATGATACATTACGTAATAATGTGTAATGTCATTGTTGTGCTACCTCAAATTACTGTCTTGGTATTTCCTATTGTTCTGAAGGTTACAGCATCTTGTGATAGCTCCGCGGACTTATAAACATGGACGTAGCATGTAACGTGTACGTCCTTTCCGTAGCTGGTCGCTACCGACTGGGACAAAAAAGGCGCACCAAGATGGCCGCCGTGAGGCTATAAATCGTCTGATTTGACGACGACTCTGTAGTGTTTTAAGCAAAAGTTAAACTTGAATGGGGAAAAATATCATATTCTTGCAACACGTGAAGGGATTTTGACCTAAAATTATCATATTTCAAAAATATTTCAACTTTTTTGGAAAATATGGTGATATACTTGAGCAAGTCCAAACTTTCACACAAAAACATATCAGGTAGTCATCTTGGTGCGCTTTTTCTCACACGTACGGTAACGACAATGTACCTTGCAGAATGCTCTGTCCATGTATAGGAAGTCCGTGGATAGCTCTCTTACGAGGTAACGCAATTAATGAATTAAGCTAAGTTTGTGCAACATGATACGAAGGCAAACAGGAAGCTTTCAAAGTCATAAAACATGCTTAATTTTAAAAGGGACACAAGGCAGGTATTTGTGAGTTGTACCATAAAAAAGTCACAAATTATTGAGCAATGGACTAATTTGTTTTAAGTGAATAAATTTCAACAATTAATGTCTTAACAATGGAACAAGCTATGGCGATGGGAGTTGGCTGAATAGGGTTCATCTTGCAATCAATAAATATACTTTTATTAGATTCTAGACTAAAGGTACACTTGACATAAAAATATAAAATTGTTGTGTATGAATGAAGCACCCCAGCAAGAGTGCATCCAGCCTTAGCATAAACCAACGGGACTGCATTACCCTCTTTTTAAAGAAAATCTCCATCGTTTTTTTTCACCTTTAATATTTCTTCCAGAGACTGTTGTATATCTGAACAAGGTTTGTATAATAGTGTGTTTAGTTTAATTTATCACCGTAAATACTTGTAAATATTATATTCATTTCTGAAACACTGTAAATATTTGTTTGTTTATATGCAATTGAATGCTGAAATCAAACGTTCCTTCAAAAAAAAAGAAAAAAAAAAGAACAAGGTTTGTATCGTTATTTACTATATTTAGTATGCATCCCGCAATATCACCTGAACATATTTTTTCACCTATTGCAATTAAGATAAAGTTAAAAAAAACTTTGTCATCGTTCTTTTGATAATTTTTCTCAATATTTCTGTTACATCATTTCGTAAGCTTCCTCCTTGGATTTCTTTAAGATTTAACTGTGGTTGAAATTCTAAAATCTATTTATACTGGAGTGAATTAATGACACAGATGCATCCAACTTTGATCTTTTTAGAAACTTAAGGCATGGTCCGTCCTTAACAAGGTCAACTTGACCTGGATAATACAATAAATTCAAACAAAACTCAATTAGCCAGTGTAAGCTTCACAGAACGTCGTATTTAGGGCAGCTATACAAACCTCTCATGAAAAGATGAAAGCACAATAATGAGATCATTGAAATTTAAAGATTTTAAACGGGGATTAAAGAATCATTTCAAAAGTGTGGGCTTTTAAGTTGTTTCACGCAAAAGGGGATGTAATATGAACTTCTACGTAAACAGAAGAATAGCCACGATATATCGGTTCACGTACATCATGTTTTAAGGCAGAAAGGGTTTTCATCAATTGTGTTGTATGTAATACAATGCTATCTAATATCTCAATTACTCAGTGCGCTAAGCGCAACTTTGGTTCAGATGGCCGGGGCAAAATGTGTTGAAATTCTATTGACTAGGCAAACAAATTATCATCGTCGGTGTCAACTCCGCCAGGTGCCCGGAATTCCGGGTGACCAGAGACTGCACACATCAGACCAGATATGAGTTATGTCAGTCTCTAGTAAATACATGATTCATGCAATGAGTGATACAAAAACAACCGAGATGGTGCTCTAAATCCATCTATCCCAGCCGAACGCATAATTACCTGGGGCAGAGGGCACCCCCGAAATTCCAGGTGACCAGATCGGCTGTACTCCTCAGAGCGGATAACTATACAAAGTCTCTAGTAAACACATGATTCATGCAATGAGTGATACAAAAACAATTGAGTTAAAGCTCTAGAAACATCTATCCCAGCTGAACACATAATCCAGACGGGACAATCGTTTTCGCAAAAAGTTAGAATTGCATTCAAAGCACCACTTTTTTATAGGCGGCGTCCTTTTATTTATAAAAAGCTTGCTACAATATTCGAATGTTTTGGAATAAAAGAAATATTGTTTTCTCTGTTGTGCTTGCTGGTAGAGTCATTCGCATACATCGCCTACAACGTAATACGTTCGCATACCCTGTAATGAGTACATTGTAATGAACTTTTGCCGAGTGACCTATTTTGTGCACTGAACTCTGAGGTTTTCAACATGTGTGATAGCACCATCCCAAATATCATTGTTAAAAGACTGACAAATTTAGATTCTTTGTAACTGCAAATATCTAATATGTTGTAATATCTGTTCTGAGTCTATTAAGTCTTCGATTTATCCTCCTCTGGATGGGGGTGTAGACTAGCTTTTCGGTATTTTTGGTCTGTTTTAAAAGGTAAGTAAGGGGGTGACTTGAACCGTATATCAACTTGAAAGACACGATATGGTACGTAATGTTGATGTGCCGTTTAACTTAAAATACTCCGGGAATATAAAATTTGAAAATTTTATATTTTCCACTTTGGAAAAATGAAATTTACATGTAGGTCCCATTGTCATAGTAAGGTTTATTGCTAAAATAAATATTGAGACATTCCTTTAATGCACTTAGTACATTGTGCGATGATTTGGGAAATCCTTTTGGGCTTTTTTTAAACAAATAATTTTTAAGCAACCTTGAAAGCCTCCTGTTCCCTTGAGAAGTTTCACACCGAAGGATAGTTAAGTCAAACCAAATCGTAAGCAGGTAAGAGTTGAGAACAATCAAATTTTAGCACAACCTGCAGCTTTCGGAAAACAAAGAAATGCAGAAACTGCAATGTGATTATTACAACAATGACAATTCACATTATTACACAATCTAACATTTTCAATCAAGTGAATAAACTTCAATCTTAGCTCAGGAATGTCCTGTGAAGATAAGCCGTATGAATTCATTTTTCATACTTTTGTGATATGTATTTGTGAAATTTTAGACTTTGTCTAACACTGCTTTTGTCCCTCTCTAAACGCTTGAACATCCAAGTTTTGGGAGGTCCAACGTGCGACTCCTGGCAAACCGAAGACTTTAAAGGCATTATCCTTTCCCCTAACAGTTTATATTCTCACAACCGACTTTCTTAAGCTGCTCTCAAAGCTGTCTAACACTCATCCTCTTCTAGACACAGTCTCAGTTTTTTAATCAGGGTGAGTATTTTGAGACCCCAATGAGTACCAGTAATCAAAACATTCTTAGTGTAGTACATGCTGTGTGAAATGAGCATGCTGTGTGGAATGAGCATCAATACTCTGCATGTTTTTAACTTGCTGTCATTCAAAGAGCTGTGCCAATTGAAAATTCCTGTAGACTACTACCAAAAATTGACTGGGGTGAGAGAACTAGGCCTTTCAAAATGGAGCTATACTTTCATTGGAGTAAGGAAAACAGGTATGTGATCCACAACTGCAATAAAAAAAAACACTGCGTATCTACCCGAAAAAAAAACCTTGACCGGCCCAACTTTAACCAATTGCTATGGACCCTGAGCGGTAAAGTGTCACTTACTGTAACTAATCACACACCGCTTGATCACTTATAAGGTACTTTTCCTTTTTTTTAGAAGCGACAACATTGTGGAGTGCATGATGTCTTCTCTCTGTTTTAAACACTGTGTTCACTCATGAATTTGCTGTCAAAACAGGCATTCTCTGTTAGTTACGAACATTTTTTCGTATCTTCATCAGCCGGTTCTATACTTAAAAGCTTTTCTGCAGAAATATTCGGAAAATGCCACCATCAATCATAGTACATTTGGAGGAAGTAGGCTTTTTGGAATAACGGTGAAGATGTAATCTGTCTTAATTAAAGAAATAAAGACTCATGAAACGGTTGTTAATTAGATATCATGGAAGCGTGATCAATCAGCATACAGTAGAAAAAAAAGTAGTTTATGGCAGGTTGAAGCGCTTTACAACAAATCGGCTTCTTAACATTCGCATCAGATAGCGACTATGCAACAGGAATACATGATAATTGGATTCTGAAAAGGGCCTCCATCTATCATACTTGTTTGATGGACCAGTTTATTTGTGCTAGTACACAGCAAAATGAAGTGTCGCAGAATTTGATAATGTTGTAGTTTTGAGAGGATTTTAAGAGAGTCCAAAACTGAGATAGCCGGGAGCCGTTTAGCTCAAATGCAGAGAGTACAAATTAGAGCAAGATATCTCTTTCGGGTTTAAAGTGAACGTCAAGTTTAGAATTTACATATATATATATATATATATATATATATATATATATATATATATATATATATATATATATATATATATATATATATATATATATATATATATATATATATATATATATATATATATATATATATATATATATATATATATATATATATATAATGTCGAAATGCTGCGGAGCACTGCTGAAATATGTAGGTCGAAAGAGGTAGTAAAAAGTGCTTTAAAGTTTGCTTAAAACTCCACGACGTCTCCGGTATAAACCCTTCATCAGGTGGCAAAAAACCAAACTGAACAGCCAACAGTAACAATTGGACACGACAAACATCAAATCCGAAGCGATCGCTGTAAAAACAGAACCGAACGAAAGTAACTGTCAGAAAACATGAGTGCGAAGGATGAAACACAAATCAAAAAAAAGAAAAAGAGCGTCCTGGATGAAAAAGTGCACGTACAAATCGAACATGGTCGGGTAAGTGTAAAAGGAGTAAAAACTGGCTCAAAAAGAGGTGAATATTACAAAAGGTCAATTCTAACGTTAAGGCCGTGTGGAGCGAGAGTACCTAGCCTCATGATCAGTCGGTTTTCAGCACTAAGGCGGTCACGGTCGGAGCCTCGGCACATTACAGCTGCCGCAACAGTTAAATGCTGTATAAAACAAGGTGAAGGGGGATTAAAGTGTGCAGCCACCGGGTATCCATGGAGATTCTGTTTGATGGACCTAAGGTGCTCGGTGACTCGATCCGCGAGGCGGCGCTTGGTCTCTCCCACATACAACGAGTTACATCTCCCACCAGCTAAAATATAAACTACATTAGAGGAAATGCAGGAGAATCTTTGTTTGACAATAAAGCTATTGCCGTTGGGGCCTGAAATGTTGACGAGGTCGTGTTTGCCAACAACTGGACATGTATTACACCTCGGACGGTTACATGGAAAGGTACCAGCCGTGTCGTCGAAAGAAGTTTGGAAGTTTGTGGGTGGGAAGCCCGAACTAAATGGTTGGCTAAATTTTTGTCAACTCTAAAAGCAGTGATGGGGGGGGGGTTCCGGGAAAACATCACGGGTTGAGGGGTCTTGTCGGAGCAACTCTACATTTTTGTGGATAGCGTGTAAAATAGGACGGACCGAAGGGTGATAAGAAATAACTAAAGGGATACGTAGACTGGTACCAGATTTGCTCTTTTTCTCCAAGGCTTCCTCTCTGCTGGTTCCTTAAATTCTGCGTAGGGCATTAGAGAGGATTTTGGCAGGGTACTGGCGTTTTTCAAAAAAGGACAAAATTTCTTCAGAGGCAGTAGAGAAGTCAGAATCCTCCGAACAAATTCGTCTGGCTCGCAAGAGCTGGGAATAAGGGATAGATTTAGTGCAAGATTTGGGGTGGTTGGAAGGGTGCAAAAGGTAGTTGTGAGAGTCGGTTGGCTTAAAGTGTAGGTTAGAGGTAATTGTACGGTTGTTAATGGACAGTTTAAGGTCGAGAAAAACAACAGATGAGTCCGAGATACAATGGGTAAATTTCAAAAAGGGGCAAAAGGAATTAACAAAGTCGATAAAAGTTTGTAAATCCAGGGATCCAGTGGCAACTCCTACAATATCATCAATATACCATTTGTAAAGTATAGGTCGTGGCCCGGTAAACTGAGAAAAAAGTTGTTCTTCAAGTGACCCATGGTCAAACAGGCAACAGAGGGACCCATTTTGGTTCCCATGGCCACTCCTTTTACTTGACGGAAAAAACGCCCATTAAACTGAAAACAATTTTGCGTGAGAACAAGTTCCGTTAAACGTAGGAAGGTGTCAGTCGGTATAAGACGATCACGCCGTTTGTCTAGGTAGTAACGGATAGCTGTTAAGGCAGCATTATGAGGAATGGACGTGTAGAGGCTGGACACATCCATGATGAATAAAAGACGTTCTCCGCAATTTTCAGGAAACTCAAAGTCACGAATAAGTCTTAAGAAATGTGGCGTGTCTTGAACAAACGATGGCAAAGCTGAAACTAAAGGGGAGAGCACAGAATCCACAAACTCAGAAATAAGTACGGTGGGGCAGATGTGTGAAGAGACGATAGGTCTGACAGGGTTGTTGGCTTTGTGGATTTTGGGAAGCAGGTAGAAGTTAGAAATCTGTGGGCAAGGGTGGAGTAGAGAAGTAGCGTTTTGGGGTAGTTGTTTATTTTCCATGAGTTGGGTCAAAGTGTTTTTAACTAACTTTTGGCATTCAGGAGTGGGGTCAGCGGGAAGTTCTAAATAAGCACTTTGGTTGGGATAGCTGTTTGTTGGCCTCAGCAATATACAGGTCCTTTCGCCAAACCACAACAGCACCACCCTTGTCAGCTGGTTTAATAATGATATCCCTGTTACTTTTAAGGGATAAAATGGCATCTCGTTCTTCAGGACGAAGGTTACTCAGTGAGGTCATTTTAGGGGGAAGGAGATCGTTGACATCTTTGTTAATGGTATTGATTACATTGTCAAGGGTGGGATTTTCTCCTGGCTTGGGCGTTCAGGAGGAACGGACAGGGTTGGCGGGGTTGGGAACTTCCTCTGAGGGGGTGTCATCCTGATGGTCTGTTATCCCGAAATGGTAGCGAAGGCGGAGTTTCCTACAAAGACGAAACGTCTCTGCGTAAGGAAAACTCATCAGGAAGGGGGTTCAGTGGAACAAAGTTGAGACCTTTCGCTAAAACCGAGCGCTTACAGGAAGAGAGTCCCATATCGGGCGGAATGGTGACTACAAGCTTGGTGTCTATATGAATATATAAATATATATAAGTGAACCAGTGCGGTAATAAATAGTCGCATGAAGACCTTAGGTCATTTTTCCTCAAACATAGGCATTGCCTTATACTAAAAAAGGATCTATTTTTTTGAAATGGAAAACTTAGCCTTAAGCAGGATTCGAACCAGCGACCTCCCGCTTACAAGGCGGATGCTCTGACCACTGAGCCATGGAGGGCTACGTGATTGAGCGCGGTCAACTAATGATAAATACTGTTGTTATAAATATATATATATATATATATATATATATATATATATATATATATATATATATATATATATATATATATATATATATATATATATATATATATATATATATTGAAAAGGTGGCAATAAGTTCTTACAACATAGCTTTACAGAACTGTTTCGTAAGGGCCAAAAATGTAGGTCCCCACTCCTCAGAAGCCTGGAGTAGAAACTTTTCAATATTACAGCTCCCTGAGCACTTTACCATTGCCTGGTTGACATTATTAATTATTTTTTACTATTACGGTTATATATATATATATATATATATATTTATATATATATATATATATATATATATATATATATATATATATATATATATATATATATATATATATATATATATATATATATATATATATATATATATATATATATATATATATATATATATATATATATATGTAGATGAATGAGAGACTTGGATAACAACGATATTCCGGTGTATGCCCAGGATCCAGAGGATTCTCAGAATTCTAGTTAAAAATTATTTAAAATTAAAAATGAAAGTTAAAACTAGAATTGCAACTGCACATACTATGATAAAAAGACCCCGTGATTCGAGAAGCTTTCGTCTATTTTATTCAGCCTTCCTCGGCTCGAATCCGAGGAAGGCTGAAAAAAAAGGGGGGGGGGGGGCACTCCCCCCCCTGCCCCCCCCCCCCCCTCGCCTCGTACGCCTATGGATGAGTGAATACTGGTCAACTGTTCGTTCACGTGATGGCAATGGCAATGCTTAACTTCTCGCGGAGGGAAAATACTACATATATACTATAAATATGATATACTACATACACCTGGTTTGCGGACCGGGCGAGGTTGCCAGATTCTTGTCATGATTTGTAGCCAAATACTAGGTCATAGGCATAGAGCATGGTCGCAGGGGACCGTGACAAGAATCAGCCAAACAATGGCAGAACATAGGCTAAGTCAATTTCGGCTGCTCTGTTCGGTGGTGGGTTAACTATAGTCTCAACTTTGAATTGGTTCAAGGCTCCCAAGTTTCTTTTACTTCTTCTCTGATTTTTTAGGGGGAAGTCCCCTCGCTAAGAATTTTAGGGGGGACGTTCCCTCGCTAAGAAATTTAGGGGGGACGTGTCCCCCCGTCCCCCCCCCCCCCGCTTCCGCCGCCAGTGATTCCTATTAACTTCAAGGTCAACACAACAGTCTGATAAAACAAAGGAAAGCAAAGCATTCATTGTCAATGGAAGGACTCGTGATATAAGCTCTCCTGCCCTCAAACTCACTTTGGAACACAAATCTACTGATTTCACTTACTGATATCTCGAGATATACATGTTCAATTTGGATAGGACTTTCAACACACTGCATAGATCTGATTCTTCTTTCACATATGAAAATTAAATTTTTGGTTTAACTTCCCCTTTAATGACATCACGGATATGACTAAGAGTTCTATCACACCTTTGCACCTTTGCAATAACTTTCAGAAAAACAAAGAATTACAAAGACTGTAAGTTGAGTAGTACAACAATGATATCACAAATAATTGCGCAATTCACCATTTTAAACTGAATGAGTATACTGTATGGTTTTATATCTCAGCTCAGGAAGTCCTATGACGATGGGAGTTGAACTATTTGAATTTATTTTCCGTGCTCTCTAATACATATTTTTGAAATGTAAGACTCTAGGTACACTTGAAACATTTAAGCCGTGAAGTAATGATTAAGGTATCTCTGAAAATAACTTGTGTGACAAGAAGGTCAAGGTTGTTTAGAGGTGAAAAAAGCTACATGGAGGCATTATTATGATGCTTAGAAAGGTTATGTATCACCGTATCGACCAAAGTATATAATTAAGGTTCTCTTTGCCGGGATTTGCTAAATACAAATACAAAGGGTTCAAATGGAAGCATTGACATTCTTTTTGTTAAAAAATTCAAAGAATAAAACATCGTCAAACAGTGTTTTAAATATTTATTGTGGCCGCAAAAGCAAGTTAAAAGTTTGTTTATAAATGATCAAAGCTGTTGAGAGACGTTGCTTGAAGTTAAATAATTGTTCACGTTATGCACTCTAAACATGTCCGGTTGAAATTGAACTGAAAAGGATAAAACATGTGACTACATGTGGTAAATTTTGAATAAAAAAGTGTCAATTTTTCTCTTTATGGTTTAATTTGAACAGGAGGTTCTTAGAGTGTGCGTCATCGTAACCGAGAGCATGAAGGAAGATTCCTTGTGGGATAAGAAATTGCCGTTGAAACTCTGTACAAAGATATAAAGTTACCACTGACGAGGCTTTAAGTACTTTACTACGTCCAAGACAGTGAATTCACCTGAGGCGTGATCCCTTTCCTCTTTTTCTTACACAGGAACAATACTCCACAGTATTGTGAAGTGTGGCCGAAGCACTCAACGTACTATACGCTAACGGCACACGCGCTATTCTCACGCACACCTTTTTGGAACCATGTCGATTGATGTATGGCACGCCCGCTGAAGGTATTATGTTTATTAATTACAAGTTTTCCAATCTAGCTCCTGAGAGAATATTAAATTAAGAGGATTTTCTAGTTCCTGTATGACAAAGAATCTCTGCCCCGAGCCGTTTGATAATGGAAGCTTTTAAAAAAGTCTCCCTGCGTCGAAGTTCTAGTCCGTGATTAAACTCCTAAGGCGAGGTAAGTTTGCTGATGGCGACTTAGTTAATCATCGTTTCGAATCATGGATAGGGACAAAATAAGTGCAATGTCGTGGCTTGGTATGGGTATACAGAGATGTTATGACTATATAAACTATAATTACTTTCTGGGAACTGGTGATTTATCCGAGATAAATATTTTACTACCATCAGCACTTTGACAACGTATTATACACAGCAGCTGATAAACAGCCAGTTTGCTAATTTTAAGGGAACATAAACCACACTCGATAAGGCCGGTGCCAATGTTTTTGTCTCCTATTTGTAATTTACTTTGGAAATCTGCGGCACTACCTGTATCATTTAAGAAGAAACGAAGAAAAGGAATAAAGCTGAAATGATGGGGAATATTCTCATAGATTTGTTCCAAATGTGAGCTGTCTCAGTTTCAGATATATCCCAGTCAATTCTGAAGCTACATAACAAGATAATTGGCAACATTTCTTGTTTCAATGTCTAAATTACTTCAATGAACTGTGCATCTACATTAAGGTACAAAGAAGTCATCGCAATATACAAGAAAATAAATTAAACTACGAAGGCGACGTCTGTGAGATGTACCACACCTGATTCTTTAATTTGAGGAGTAAACACCGAAGTTTATTCTGAGACAATGCCCTGACATAAGTTTAGTCAGTAAGGTCTAACGCTTGTCAAATACTTGAAAATAATTAATCCGCATAAATATTTTAGAGGTCTAATCATCAAAATGTAAATGTATGAGCTTTGTACGATTTTTGCAATTAGTCGTACGTATATTTTATTAGTCTTAACAAGCATAATTTGTACAGTGCAACTATCCTATTGTTTGACATATTCTATGCACGCACACACCACTTTCACACACTCATTATGTCTCGAATTCTTAACAAACTAAAGGGAATTTCTTAAGATTTCCCGTCTTTGTTCTTTTAACGAGAAGTTAATTGTAAACTTCTAATTAAACTGCTGATTAGTATGCAGCGTTTGCATGATACTTGAACAAGTCTAAGCCATGCATCTATTACCTTTCGTCTATTCACACACACGTCTCGTGTCTATACGTTCAATTCATTAGTCAACGGAAGGAAATTCCATTTCGAATGCAGTGTTTTGACAACTGGGGGCGATTCAATTAAGCGAGATCTTATTAAGCAGCTCGAGGCTCCACCAAGCAATGCTGTATTGGCAGAGAAGAATCTTTTTACCCTCTTTTCATTCGGTAAAGCAAATCTGTTCTATGTCGGATTGGAGATTTTCATCAGCGGCAAGACAGACATTATGGCCTGATAAGAAGGCGTGAGCAATATTTCCGAAACACAATAAAGTAGAACATGTAATATCATGAAATTAATTCTCCGAAAAACGAAGCTGGAGAAGAACTGTTGTGTGAATGCAAGGACATTCGAATACATTCCTTGTTTTATGTTAGCTTCCAAAATTAGCTCCATGGAAAAGAAAAAGAAACTAATCTACTTTAAGACTTGTTGGAATAATTTCAATATAACTTTCATAGGCCTACCTCTACGGTGGAATAGACGGGTTCGAAGTTTATATCTGCGCATGCGTTAGTGACCTTTATGCTCAGGTCAACTGATAACAAAGCATATGAACGCTGCTCCAATCGCGCATCACATACTATTTTACGTGGGTTTATTTCCTGCCATCAGCTGTAAACACGCGTAACAGTGTTACCCCTTCGACCTATTCTACAATACTGCTCCCTGAAGAATCAGTGCCAAACTATGGTAAGAGGTGAAAATTCAGTGCCGTATATCAACTATTGTTACTTGCGGGGACCGAAGAAAAGACGATTTCGAAATTTATATCTGCTCATGCGTTCGTGCCCTTCCTGTTCAGGTCAACTGGTAACAAAACATCTGTGCACTGAGTTGGTCGAACTTACCACACTGTTTTACGTGTGTTTTACAACCCACTATCAAGTGCAAACACGCGTAACAGTGTTACCCTTTGACTTTGGACCAATTGCACAATTCTGCTCCTAGAAAACTGCATAGTCTATTGGATCTAACCGGGTAATACTTTGACATAAAGTTATGTATCAGCAGGCTTTACTTAATACTGGAAAGCACCGTCTGTGCTTTAATTTTACGCCAATTCATTGGGGGAGGGGGGGGGGGCATGCACCACTTCCATCAGAAATTTACTGATTAAAATTTTAAGACAATGGATGAAGTTTCAAAATGCAAGGGGACGTGTCCCCTTGTTACTTCCCCGGATTGACTTCCTGGTTGGGAAGGAATGCCTGTCCTTGTCAAGTCACGTGGTTCTTGTGTCATCCTAAGGATACGGCCCTTTACAGAAAATGACTTATGGATTAAACGCACCTTAATAAAAACGTATTGAGCTTTTTATTAACGACAATTCGTAAAGGTTATCTATAACCGTAGGCCAAAGTTTTTGATAAACGTGACCCCAAAAGAAGTTATGAGGCATTGAGACTTGAAGAAAAGACCAGAAGTCATTAACAATAGAGTGACCAAGAGCTGTCTTGAATATGCTCAACAAAATGAAAACTACCCCTTTTTTGTTAAGATTCATAAGCCTAGAACCCGACTGATGGATGAGACACAAGTGGCAGCGACAGAATGTCAAAATTGGGGCCGGGAGGACTAAGTGCGAAGGATAATGTTGGGGCAACGGCACAAGGCGAAACCGAGCCAAAAGAGTCTGTTTTTAAGGGTTGGTGTCAAGGCCCCCGAAGCTCTGAAGGTTTTAGCATATCTCTGGATGAAAAATTAAGTCTCGAGAGAGGAATATTACTTGTGTTTTCAGTTAACTTATCTCCTTACTGACCTAACTGGGGGAAAGTGAGGGAGAGGACTCAATCTGGGGGAAAATGCCCCCATCTTGTCACCACTGCGAGGGACGGTTTAGGCTTAACTGGCAAATAAAAATATGTTTTTTATTTCAAACAAAAAAAACAACCCAGACTTCCATAGACAATAACCAGAACTCATTGATAAGAAAGCAAAATGGATTGACGTTGTTTTAATTATACTGGTTTTTACACAGCTGTTAAAAAGTGCCATGGGGAGAAGGATGTCCCATCCAGGGAAATGTGTCAGTTCTGCTGTGGATACGACATTTCTATGATTAAAATGCAGCCACAAATCGCTTCAGCCCCCACGGTTCTTCATTTTGTTTCAAGGACAGCAGATTCTTCAATGAAACTCCCAAATTTTTATTTCCTTAAAAATCAGTAAAAAACGATTTTTTTTCGAAGCATCGTATTCTACCAACAAACTTAACATTACTTACGAAACCCTCTTGACTTTGAACAACACATTTTGAACTTGTATTGCCAGACGACAGGTGCTCGAATATGCTTTTCAAACAGTCATCCATTAGATCATGAAAAGCCAGCAACGACTCAGTTTTTCGAGACTGTGATATCCTTCTCCAACTTCAGAATTTATTAAAGAAACGACTGTTTCTTCCATTTTAACTTCCTCACAATATTTCTATGCAACTGATTGGCCTTAGATTACATAGTGATTGCTTCTCTTGCCTCTTTCTGCCCAGATTGGTTTCCCAAATATTTGTATGTTCGATTGTTCCAGGAGGTAAGACTAGCTAGGAGCGGAAGGAAGCTTTATTAACTGAACCAAGCAAATCTAGGACACATGTTCCTAGAATAATTTTGATTGCCTTCCGTAAGGAATAAGTATAAGGCAGAAACGCTGGGGACTATTTCAGTTTAGGACAGAAGGTTGTTTGCCCGAGAATGTAATCCTGTCCGAAAGATCACATCAGCGAAGCGCCATCATCAGTTGACCGGGAGCTTTCGAATAATTTTGAAAAATTGCGAACCCGAAAATAGAATTTCTTAGGTTTGTAAGTAAAATCTAAGCAGTAGCTATTTTGAGCAAGTTAACGTTTGCAAAAAAACCAATGCAAACAGCAACTTGGCTAAGCGATCAGAAAATAACAAACTGAAATGTACCATTACTATTGTATTTTCATGTAAACGATGAATAATAATTCCTTATCTTGACAAAAACGAAAACTACACTGTAAAAAAGAAGCGCTAAAAAAAGCACTTAAAGAACAGTTTTTCTGTACTATCCAAGAGCCAAAATAGGGACTGCACCATTCCACCAGAATACTATCTAAAATGTGCAGATAATTTTGAAAAATCGAACCCCCCAGAACCCCTCAGACGAAGCAGTCGCTTTTTGGAGCTTTCGTTTGCAATAAAAATTTCACTTCAATAGAAAATGCCGCAACTTGCTCACTAATCCCAAAGATACCAAGTAAAATGTATACAACCACCATCAGATGGGATGATCTTGTACCTTGAGGAAAAAACTCCAAACGGAATTGAAAACATGTTTTTTTTTTACTCAATTGCGACTCTTACCTAAATTCAATTGCAAGGTCCACTAAATTGATGAAATTTTCTATGTGCACTACTCCCGAATACCCCTACCGTAAATGAATTTTTCCTCTGACGCCTTTGGAAAATATGTCACGTTACTAGGTGAGTTCAAATGAGTTTTCAGGCAAGCTACTTGGAAGATATTCGTACACTACGGTACTGTATATTATTATGTACAATTGAAAAACAGCGCGACCGATTCTTATGGCCGTTGAGAAATCCGACTCTCTGGATAGGATAGATGACAAACTATTGTGAACCGCGTGTACCTGAACACCCTTTGATCGTACGTCAGTCTGGTCAGTCCGTGAGCTTTGAAAAAATCCCTCGACATTTGAATATATGTAATGTTTTCAAAAAATAATATAATACTTTACCGTTTCGGGTAACGTTTTTGGAAGACTATAAGTGAAGTGGGGGGTAGGCGGTTCACTATCTGACGTTACCAAGTCGGTGAAATGCTTTATTTTTCGGGAATAGCACCCATCATGTCAATATATGCATGATTTAAGCAAAAGCTTTAAATTCCACTCTTTTGGAGGAATATGAGTCGTTCTCAAATTGACATTTTAGCGGTTTTTTATATTCAAAGTGGAGATGAGGATTTCTTTTTTCAAAAGCTGCCTGAATATGTCGAAAATCTTTGTGGTCATTTTTATTTTCCATGAAAATTTTCATGAAGAATGTTTTTTTTTTTATCAAGCGTTATAACGTGCGGCAATGTAATAACTTTTCTTTAACTTAGACTTCTCAATACGCATATGTTTGAGTATGGTGATTTAACATAATAGTTCTTCAAATATCCATAATAGCTTAAAACAAAGGGTACAGACCACAACTATATAAAACGTTAAAAGGAAATACAAAAGCGGCTCTACTGATCTATTAAATGACACATGTATTGTAGTAAGTCCTATTCATTCTATCCATTGTGATGCTAAGTGAACATTATTTCATCTCGGGTATTATATATATTAGTGACTGTTTTGTTTGCAAGCGGACTCCTAAGTGTTGTTCTCTGTCTGTACTGGTGGAAAAACAGCTAGTAGAAATTAGTGAGCACCTTCGCCTTCAACTACTTTTAGACAAATCGAATTACTAGTTTAGAATAATGTAATGGACTTGTTAGGTGTTTAGCCTCCTTTCTATAAACCTAAAACTACAAAATGTCATGTAAAACAGTAACTGGTCACTAGAGAGGTGGGCATATTTCTTATAAAAGAGTTATAAAGAGTTAATGCCTTTTCGTTCGTCCGTAAAACCTTCTATCAAATGATTCAACTAAACATTAATACCATCAAATTAGCTAGGGATACCTTTTATTATGTTTATTTCTTTCTCCCCTTTGACGTTCAAAGAATACCGCTATATTATCAACATACTACACTGCATCTTCGCCGGACTTGACGGTGTGCCTTTGTGGAGAATGTCATGTCGTTCGTGACACGAGTAAAAGCCATTAGGCTGACAACCGATCAAGTATCTTTTTCCAGAGAACATTTGAAAAAGGCAGATTGGAGGATAGTCATTATCTGTTTCGATCATGCATGGTCTCCAGCGATATCCGTTTCGATAGACTATCATACTAATCACTTGGTCAGCACTACAATATTACTTTATAGTAGCTGTGGTTTGCTACGGCGTGATGATGAAGGAGTAGGTCACCAAAACAAATCGTAATCCTCCTCGACCAATCTTTGATTAAAAAACCTGATGAATGACTCTATGTTCTTTCCTTGATGATGCTTTCCAAGGTATAATTTTCCATTGCTTTCATCACAACGGTATTAAAGAGGTAGTTTGAAGTGAAACGTTTCTACCAGCTGCAAATGATGCAAACGATTTCATTGGCTAAAGCTGGGTAGTATAAGATTTCATTGACAAAACAAGTGGGTAACATAAAATTTCATGGCTACAACAAAACAAAACATAAGATTTCATTGAACAAACAAATCGGTTACATTAGATTTCATTGGCTTAACAGGTGGGTAACACATGATTGTTTAGTGGCTAAACAATAGAAAAGGTAAGATTCCATTGGCTTAAAATGTGTAACGTAAGATTTTATTGGCTGAACAAAACAAAACATAAGATTTCATTGAACAAACAAATGGGTAACGTTAGATTTCCTTGCCTAAACAGGTTGGTGACAAAGGATTGTTTAGTGGCTAAACAATGGGTAAGATAAGATTCCATTGGCTAAGAAAATGGGTAACATAAGATCTCATTGGCTACACAAATGTAAAACATAATATTTCATTGCTAAAAATGGGAAACAGAAGATTTCGTTGGTTAAACTAATTGGAAACAGAAGATTTCATTGGCAAAACAAATGTGAAACAGAAGATTTCGTTGGTTAAACTAATTGGAAACAGAAGATTTCATTGGCTAAACAAATGTGAAACAGAAGATTTCGTTGGTTAATCGAATTGGAAACAGAAGATTTCATTGGCTGAACAAACGGGTAACAAACCAACAAACGTCGGACAGGAAATTTTCTTCCCCGTTCTTTTGTTTATTTCCCATTTACTCTTTGTACAAAGACACTTTTTTTCGAAATCATTTATTTATTTATACTCCAATTTTCATAGTCCAGTTAGTCCTTCCAATCTTTCTGTATAAACACTGACAATATAAATCTTTTTTGGTTCCAAGATCTGTGTTTTAGTAGACGTCAATGCCATTAGCATTATTACTGCACATATTGTACATATGTTAAAATTGCATTTAAAAGGTCACAGTGCTTGTGTATCAGAATGTAAATACTGCATATATGACTACATGATCTAAATTAAATCTTGTTAAAATATTGAAATGAAAAGAGAGAAATACACGGATGAAAGGGAAAAGGGACAGGTTAGCTCTTCCAATCTTTTTACCCTAATTTGTGTAGTTTTTTTTTTTTGTAACTGATAAAAAGGACTCATTAAAGAAGAAATCAGTTCGATTGTGGGAGTCGGGCTGAATTTAAGCTTGTTTGTGACCTTCCGATCATTTTTCTAATAAGTTTGCAAAATCCAAGACAAGTAGCAAAGGTCCCGGACTCTAATGTTGTATAACGTTTCATCCCATTTAACATGGAGATTCTGCCAATGAGGAGAATGTCCTCTTGCCCGATCGGGTCTTACAGTCTTAGGCGCCGCCGTTTTCTTTATTTTTCAAAATTAGACGTGTTATTTGTCTACATTGTCGATGGCAAATGGGATCTAGAACCCTTTCTCCAATTTTTTAGGTTCAATCTAACTTAAAGGAAACTCAACATTTCAGTAGCTATCGTTTTCGCTGAAACTTATCTTTTAAGCCTGCTCCTTTTTGTATTTAACATGTTTCAACAGATTTACGCAATTCGGTAGGATGTTTTTTTTTTACCTTAACAGGAGAATATTCTGATCTAAGTAATACTATAATGTCTAATTTTAATATATTTTAATTAGTAACTCTGCTGAAAAGAGAATGTCTGACTGTCTTTACGTCACACTTGTCTTTAACAAATCTATTCACATGAATACGAAGGGTAATCTGTCATTGCAATTATCTACAGTGCTAAGACAAAACTGAAACCAAGCTGTCTCTAAATTCCCCCGACTCCCTGGCAAAGATTCGTTCGGCGAAAGCAAACGCTTAGTACTCCAGGAGTTCTGCTCCCTAATTTAGTAAGCTAAGCTTCACCAATGAAGAAGAAGAAGCACATTTTATGTAAATATCTTAACCTACTACTGATTTAAAATTTTACGTGAAGAAACTGCCATGTACAAAATCCAATTATTTGAATCCTTCATTATGATACAGTATGTTACCACATAAGTCCCTTTGACCATTCCTTCGTCTGTTATTGTTTTTGGCTTGCATGAAGACAGGTGAATACAAAGCAAGAAGTGCTTAGAAATTTCCCTTGTTCTTCGACATAAGATCTGCGATGTTAACGCTGATGTTACTTCACCAAAGCAATCCATTACAATGTCAGCTGAGGTAATGATATCCAGAGTTGCCCTTTTCTAACGTTGTGCTTTTTAACTACAAATGGTAATGAAATATAATTAGCTTGATGCATATCAATGGAGAGATGACACATTTATAAACAAACAAACAGGCAGGCAGACAAAAGATGAAACAACAAATAACAAACAAAGCCTTTCCTTACTCTTTTGTAAATTGGAATTTCAATTTTCTTCATAGACCTAAGATTTTAACGTTTACTACTAATATGTTGAAAGAGAACCTGAAACCGTTTGCGAAAGATGACTGAATAGCAACATGTAAAACATATATATAAACTAATAAGTAGACTTAGATTGTTATTTTAGTCGTTATCATCAAATGTAAAAGATTGAGAGAATTAATGACCTCAATAGTAAGGTTTGGAGACGCACACACATAATAATTATTCATTCATTCATTCATTCAAAGTCGATTATGTCGTCAATAAATCTTTATTTCATCGTATCAATTGAATTCCCTCCTATTTCTGACCTCTGTGTTGATGTATTCCTTTAAGGTCTGATGCCGTCAGTCCAGAGTATTTTAAGGATTCTAGCAAAAGCACTTAAAACCTCTCGTCTGTTTGTCTCGTATATTTAACACCAAGGGTGTGCAGCTTTCGTCGATGTCCGTGAAGCTTTCAAAATGTCTTCCTAAGAGGGAAAAATGTTTCAGTGAAATTAAACAAGAAACATTGCTGATATCTGCGAATTTATGAGCACTCAACTCTGAGAATGCCGACGTGATGCTGACAATGTAACGGTTTGTGTAGGCCTCTATGAATCAGTAGGGAAATGTGTTGTCACAGGACATGAGAGCAATCAATACAGTACTGTAGATGTGTGAATAACCAGCGATACTGTGCTCAAATGACATTACCAGATAAATACTAGTCAAGATGCTATCAAATACAACACCTTTTTACAGTTCCTGCCCCAGGGAATGGGGACAGGGTTTCTTGGTGATGGTATAAGTTAGGAATGTGTTTCATCAACCTCTCCGTTGAAGCTTAGGTTATGCTACACTCTAAAAAAATTCTAGTCAAATTTGAATAGAATCTAATCAATTGAGGGGGGGGGGGGGTGGATGGATTGGGGGCGAACCGAAATCTTGTATCTTCCATTAGATACGCCCCATAAATGAAACGATTAGTTTCACTTATGAACTATTTCTAGTCAATTTTGACACGAATCTTTTCAAATATTTGACATATTCCGGTTCGAGCCCCATTTGACTAGATGTTTTTTAGAGTGTAGATTGATGGTTAACATCTAAAAGTTTAACGTTCTTGTTATAGAGGAATTCGGACAGTCCAGTGGTGGTCTGATTGTCGTGGAAAAAACTGGAATCCGTTACCTTTAGTCTTTTAATTTCCTCGCTAGCCTGTATCATCCCGCATCCCGCATTGCCCCGTATCATGAATGGTTGTACACTGAAGTGTATCTTGATACCCAATACACTGAATAAGAGGGTTTGAAATTCATGCAGATAATAAATGAAGATGATTTAAGTCTGATGGACCCCACTGATGGCTGCCTACAGTCACTAAACACAAGCTCTGATCGGACCCGTCTATAAAGCGCCCAAGGCCTCTTTTCCCGCTGTGCTGCACTGAATTGTTATCCCTACTTTACAGTTTATGTAGAGCATCACGCACAACGGCACTAAGTTTAATATAGCCGCAGTTTAGAAATATGTAAGTACTGAAAACACCCTTCTGTGAAATTAAAAGGAATGTTGTTACAGTTAACAACTCATTTCTTAACTTCAAAATTTCGCAACTTATTCTTCAAAATGAGCATTTTACTGAATTCAAATCGTGGAAAAGAATAAACGTTTTGTTAATTTTGTTTGTGATTCAGGATTTCATTTTTATATAAAGCAGCAATATTCAATTTAATTAATTCAATTCATTACAATTAAATATAATACAACTATGTATAATACAACTATTTATGGTGCATATAGACAAAAGAACTTTAGCATCTAGCCTTGGAACAGAATACAAATCTGGTCCATATACATTTACCGCACACAAAGTGTGCTATAACTTCGATCTGCTCTGGTAATGTATTTGAATTATAGCCTGATCAAAATGCAGCTAGTAAGACCAAAAATATCTGGAATTTCAGTAACTTTACCCAAAGCTGTAAAATTACAATTAATAATACAGTTTTGGATTACAACAAATTGCGAACGGGCGATATCATGTCGAAAGTGAAGTGACAGAAAACGAAAATGTAATCGGTTTCTTGTTACTATCAAAAATGGATTTAATAAAGCCTGTCCAAAGATGCAGCGTAAATCATCGTAAAATATAATAAAATGGAGAATTATTTTTGTATCAATTCCATTGAAGAAGGTAGAAGTGATTTATAAAACAAAAGGGAACGCGAAAAGAAGTATTTTGTCCGTATATTAAATTTTGACAATTCAGATTCTACAAAACTGACAAATGTATTCTTAGAACCTTCTAAAACTGTAAACTGAAGCTTTGGCATTGAGTAGTCTGAATGTAAGCTGGTAAGCGATAGCACAGTTTGGCGAGCAACGAAGCTCACATGCCACAAAAGATACTATCAACCATAGAATTTGTCACTTGTTTTTAACAGGGGCTGAGTTTGGGTAAATGGGGGCATCCCATGACGTAGGCAGAGGGGGAGGGGTAATTTTTTGCAATGGTACAAAAATGCTGACTTCAAAAGATGCTAAATTGTGCACCAGATCTTCCATCTTAAATAATAATCCAAAATTTCCCTAAAGGGGAGGGGAAACCATTCCCATTAGACCCTCCCTGTTCACCAGGACTGCGATGGAGCTCAAACAAAGTTTTTGGCTAGCCTAAACAAAGCTCAATGCACTCTAAAAACGAAAGCTTGAACTTAGTCACTCTTTAATAGAGTGAAAAGCGTGAATTTACTCCATCAGAGTGTTATTTCACCCAAAGAATAGTGAATTGCATTCAAAGAAAAGGCAAAATTCACGCCCAAAAGAGTCAAAATTCACTCTTACACGAGTACCTGCAGGTATGGCTCCTTTTAAGAGTGATACCTGCATGCACTCGACTAGGAATGAAATTTCGCTCTTTTGGAGTGAACTTTATAACCCTCACTCCTCTCCTTTTATAATTTTTTTTTTTTTTTTGTGTGGCTACGTCAAAGCAGGGATCAAGATTCAAATAGACGCATACAAAACCTTTTACTTGGATTTTGCTCGGAAACATTTCTAAGGAAATAGGGTTAGTTAAATTTAACACAATAAAGCGAGAAATGATGCGACCGCGTGTGTGTATTTCACAAAATGGGAGGGTGGCGTTTTGCACCGATAATTAAATTCTTCATTTTGTCCAAGGAAATCACCACATTAAATTTCCTGCTGCCGGTATGTAAATAATACAGAGACGGGTAGCTTGGGAAGGAAGTCTTGAAATCTAGAGGGTATCTCGGATGGAAGCATGCTTCCAATCTCACAATTCAACTCTAAAACATTAAGGCGAACCCTTTGAAGTATTGCAAGTGTTAAAACCTGAGAAGTCTAAACGCCCCAAACATATTTTAATGTCTTTAAACTTTACCCAATATGTTGCATCAAAGTTACTTTAATGACCTTCAAATATCCACCCACCCCCTTGGACCAATTATCAGGATGTTTGTCTAAAAGGGCTTTCTTCCCACAACACAAAACCCCTTCTCATGGTCATAAAACCGAATGCATTTATTCAGTTACCCGTTTGTGGTGACTTTCTGCAGCATTAAAACTGTGCTAAGTAGGCATTAGTTTAGCATATTAGAAATGAAGGTTGTGCTTTCAGTATCGTTTCTTCAGAGTTACCTTTGCAAAGGGTTATCGCAATATTGTTTGGATATTAAGAAGTTTGTTGAAATGCGTAGCAAGCAATGAAAGCTTGCTCCTTTAAAAAAAAGGAATCTTTATAACAGGTAAATTGAGATAAAGAATGTCATTAATAAAAAGGTTGACAAATATAATATTTAAAACACATATCGTGATTTTTTGATGTCTCACAACTAATCACATAGGTGTTATAATATCTCTACATCTTCCTAATTAACAACGATTTTACGTGACCTTTTTTTTAACATTGAGCATGTTGAAAAATGTTCTTATTTACGTTAGTAATGGTATATATTTGATTGGTAAAATCACTACCAACCCTTTACATTTAAATTACTACAGATTATGCCTAGAGGTTTAATTTTTTTTCCATTTAAAGGTGCAATTTTAGAGATAAAATGGTACGTGCCAACTGCACAATAAATCTCTTGGTACAGAAGTGTGCATGCTATTTTCACTGGTTCGTTTACTCTTTAAAGTCTCAAGTTCAATACCCGTTCAACAGAATGTAACATTTGCGCTTTCAGATGTAGGACTCTTGCCTATGATGGTAATTCGGAGATTTGTTCTTTTATAACAAGAGTTTCGTGACGCCATCAAATATTGAGATAAATATTACATCCTGCGCAGATTTGATTAATGATTATAGAACAAATATAATGTAAGGTTGACGAATAGGTTTTAAAAAAGATAAGACGTACTAGAGTCAATTAATATTTAATATGTAAGAGTCATTTTCTTCCAGTACTGTGCCGTTGATGTAGTCATACGCGTATGTGCTGTTAAGTAGGATAAGCTTCGTGAAAATTTTACCTTCATGTATACGATTCCAAGCAGCTTGTAAAGTCGGCCATTGGTGGGGTTTTCAGCCTTAAATATTCTCAATTTTAATGTCTACATCCAATTCTAAACCCTCATATTTACTGAAATAAATAGAAATGAAGAGGTATTTTAATGAACAGTTATTCATGCTACAGGTAAATTTAAAATAATAAAGCTGATGGACCCCAGTTACGACCGACTAAATCATGCCATCATTTGGCTACTCGGATTCGTCAATAGACTTAAATACACCTTGTCTATATCTTGTTTCATCACGGGGTCGTGCACGGATAAATTTATGGAAGTCCAGTCTTGGGGTGGGCAAGGAACCTCAATAAGTGATACCATTTTCGATGTCATATTGCAGTCATGATAGCCATTATGACTGTATTTGACCTCATTATTATTTTACAAAGTTTTTGACATCTGAAGGGTTAAAAATGTGTTTTTAGACAATATGTTATGATATCCGTAAAAAAATTTTGGGGCTTGAATAGAGGCCACGCCGCTTATCACGTTGATCCACACAAAATTGTTTTGCTCAACTTTGATTTATTTACCAACATACTAGGCATACCGGTACACTCTATAACTATAGTTTCAAATTTTCAACTAAAATATGGTCAAAAGTTTGACTTGATTTGTTTAATTTTGAATAAAAAAGGTTTAACTTACTTAGTTCTCTTTCGAAATTAGTCAAATATTCGATTCTTTTCGGTCGAATGACCACTTAATTTCTCTTTGGTATATTATAATCGGAGGTTTCTTGGTCTAACCAGGAGAGTCCATTGTCTCATACAAATTATAATCTTATTTAGTTTATCAAAATGCGACATTCTTATAATTACAAGTAATTTTCATGACAGCGTCAATGTTTAAAAATGGCTTGTCCTTGCTTGCTCCTTTGTACCTTAAATCTCATAAGTCACTCCGTCTTTCCAATTCTTTAACCTTTTGCTGCATTGATAAATATTAATAATTGATTATCTATTTTGGGACAAAAATCCCAAAGCAGATTTCCAAGCATAGGCTAGCAGAGAAAGTCATTATCCGTCGAAGAGAAAATATAATTATGGACACACCACACATACACACATTACACGTTACATACCGGTACTTCCATATGCTGTGAGGAATTCGGTTGTTCATGCATGTGTGGTGTTGACAAATAAGTGAAGTTTAAGTGCGGTGTAGAGATATCTATTGATGATAACCTTTGTGAAAATAGATTTTAAGTTGGTTAGTTAGGTAGAGTTTAACGTCTAAGATTTAAACCAATTGGTTCAAGTTAGGCTGGTCAATGAAAAATAATGTGGGATCTTTCATTACAAGTGGAATGTATTGACATTGTAATAAAATATTCAACCTTGCAGAAAGACAATTTTCTTGTTACGAGCCGGAATAACAAATTAAAACACATTGTTATATTCATTTTATAGCATAAAAACATGTAAAAAATACTGAAACCTTAACTAACGTATATTCCTCAACATACGCTCCTTTGCAGAAATGGAGAAGGAAAAACAAACCAGTGAACCACAACTGGAAAAAAGGCAGTGACCTGCTCGACTTGAACCAATAGGTTGGAAATTGGACCGTAAAACTTCATCTGACCTAATCTAACCTAACTATTTCGAAAATGCCTCTTTTGTGGAGTTTATTAGAGAATACTTTTTCTAAAGTCGTCCTGACTCTACAGCAAACAGGCGAAACCAAACTATACTCCCGAAGTAGCTCGGCCTCCCATGTACGTCCACCAAATGACAACACTTACCTGAACGACCTCACGACCTGCATGAGACCATTTACATCATTGGCCTGTCATGTGCGACTCCATTCTACAATCTTCGACAAATATACAAGGGACAAACCCCACTCCCTGTATCAATGTTGAAGTTTCAGGACGCCTTAGGCTGCCGCAACATTAAATGGGGAGGCGGAAAATGGTGATCCGTTAATTGCTTCTTTTGATTGCTTTGTCCCATAATTTTTGTCGAGATAGTTAGTAAGTTAGTTGGTTGGTTAGTTAGTTTCCCCTCCCCATTCCTTATGCTGAGCATCACGCAAAACGGCAGTAGGTTCCATTTTTTGTCTTTGGTTTGACTCGACCTGGGAATAGAACCCGGGCCTTACGCGTGAGAGGCGGAATGAGGTCTAATTTTTGTCGAGGATTTGCAGACTGAATGCAGAGAAGCGATGCTACACATGCTGACATGATCTTAGCCAAAAGGTCGAAAATCGGTATAATGAGACTAAACGGTATGACATTAATGTGACCAAGAGTATTCTCACATACGTCACTTTTTATTTAGAATTCATCAACTCCTTCCTCAACCCACTAAGTGTTTATATGCTACTCTTCCATGTCTAGCCAATAGACGGTATCTGCAACTGTCTTATAAGACTCAGGGTGGAAATCGAAGACAAGACTCTTCGTGTTTTTCTTTTAATTTTCTGATTGTTACGGTAAATCTTAAAACGATGCAGTATATACGATTGGAGGGCATTTACTAAAACGAATCAATGAATGTGCGATGTTGTATGAACTTATTTGAGTCCCTGATAAAAGTCACAAAATTTATTACCAAATTGAATAACCGCCGGAAATTTTAAACTTGAAATTACTTCCATAAACCGTGAAAATTTTTCTCAAGCGACTATTTTTTTGGTTAAATCACTTCATAGATTAAAGAAGTCTAACGTGTTATTATCACTGACATATATGGAACGATCCGCGTGAATCATACACTAGGCAACCAACCACACAGAGCAAAACCGTCGGTCCCTTTAATAGAAATATTAGAACTTATCTCTGACTCCTAATTTTAATTAACCTGCCTTCGAAGTCAAATATGAATCCGTTGATGAGTTGATTCCCTAAGGTATTTGAAAGGAATATGTGATTTCCCCTAGAAGAATTGCTCAAGTAATCCCACGTGAACATGCTTGGATCAAGTCCATCTCCGGCGATATTACTTTCAGTTTTTTGGTCAGAGTATAACGAAGTCACTGTACTATAACTTAGTTGTGTTTTCTCCTTTACAACGCTTACAAATGTAAACTGTAACTGTGACGATCGCTAGCAGGGCTGCAAAGTTTGTAGGTGACTTTAAATATTAATGTTGATTCCATCTGTAGAAATTGAAGGTTATATTTGAACCAAACAACTGAAACAGAAAAAGAAAGTCCCACGCGACTCAAATCTTATGATCTACTTGGGAAGAAACTGATTTTACTACTTCATTATTCATTTAAATGATAAATTATTAATATAAAAAGGTAGTTCATGATATTTGGTATCATTAATAAATGAATAATAATCTATATCGGAAGTGCTCCGTCTACTGTTCATAAACTCTTGCAGCCAAATGGTAACCTTCCAAAATTATTTTGCAAGGAGAACGAAGACGAGTTACGATATCGAACACAATTTATTCAAGGTTTAATGCGTGTGAGTGTGTGTGTGTGGGGGGGGGGGGGGGACTGGGGCGAACGCTCGGTTTTTACAGGTAATCCTTCGTACATTTTACGGGATTATAGATCAACAAAATTTGTAGAAACGTTTTAAGTGATTAAATAACTAACTTCAGTCACTCCTACCACTGTTTAACTATGATCCTCATCCAGACACAATCTCAGTTTATTGCTTAAGGTGGATATACAAGACCTCGATGTATAATCAAAACAATCTCAGTTCAGGCTTCAAAAACGGAACTTACTCCCATTGTACTTGGTGCTCAGTAGAAGCAATGTAGTAAGAAAAAAAAACAAGCCAGTGAGCTACAACTGGAAAAAGAGCCGTGGCCGGCTCGACTTGACTCAATTGGTTGGAAACTGGGACGTAAAACTACATCTAACCTAACCTATCCTCAGTACAGTACATGTTGTGCAATTTGAGCTACAGTACTCTGAATCGATTAAAGGCCCTGTTCTCTCATCCCAAACAGTACCAATTCTCCTAACCTTCTTACTGGAGCCCCTCCCACAACTGTCTGAAATTTATCCTCATTCAGACACAATCTCAGTTTATTGCTTCAGCTGTTCAATTTATATAATCAAAACACTCTCAGAGCCGTTCATGCTGTGTAATATAAGCTTTGGCACTCTGCATTGTTTGAATTAGCTGTCAATCAAAGAGCTGAGCAGCCTGAGCCAATTGAGAATTTCGGTACCCGGGTACCAAAATTGTAGTTTTGGGTGAGAGGTTTGGCCCTTGAAACTGGTTGTCAAACAAAGAGCTGTGTCAATTGAAATTTCATTGGACTTAGTTAAGGATGTAGTTAAGGGGAGAGGATTAGACTAGTCTTTATCTTCGTTTCTAACATTAAACAACCAAAAATTCAGTTATAAGAAGGAAACTAGTCACATGCAATGTCCTTATGACACTTGAACTTCCCTTTAGCCTACCCATTGATAACCCTTTAACCATGGAGTTACCACCTCCGAGGTCAGGAGGTGGTACATCCGTGCTAAACCATGCTAAAACGGAAAACAAATGTTTTTAATGTCCGCACATTAAATTAGTAATGAGATTGACGGAATGTCTTGTTAGATTGGGTCAGAGTGAGATAGGGTCTAATGCCTCAATTTCAGGTTTAATATGTGCATGAAAGAACTTCTGCATGTTCTTCCACGGAGATCACAGAGTTTAAGGCTATAAAATCACGCCGAGGTTTTGTCGATTTTTTGGATTAGTTAATATTTTACCGCCTGCGGAAGGGTGCTTACCAGAAAAGTTGCGAAGCTTTCTTCTAAATTTTAGCACTCTTCTTTACCTCTGTTTTGTTGAAAATGAAGAAACAAATGCAATAAATCTAAATTTCAGATTGTTTAGTTATTTCCAGGTGTGTTCCTTTTAATTGATCTACGTTAAAACAAAGTGTATTGTTGACAGCCGACAGCAGCATCTCATTTTCATTGCGTGTATACTATTTCTTTGTTTCAAAAAGAGTAAACCAAAGCATGTTTCTAAGGCAACGCCTTCCGCATTTTAACCTAAACCCATTTGGAAAATGAAAACTATTTCCAGATTTATTTAACTGAATCAAATTATACCAGACGTAATTTTCCATTGATTTATTCTCATTACTCTATCTTGATTGTCAGTTGACAGACTAGAAAGGTTTCTTCGAAACCAGTTGTATCTGCTATTTAGAATTAGATAAGGAACCGTTGAACAAAAGTTGTAAATATTTTTTAGCTTTTAAAAGATAAAAGATTTAAACGTATATTACTTCTGGAACAAATGCAGTTTTGCCAGGAGGTTTGTCAATGACTTGCAGAGTACAATGTTTCCAAGGTTCATGGCATGTGATAATAGGAATTCCAATGACAGATCCAGGACTCAGACGAATTTTTCAAAATAATCCAAATTATCATCTTTGAAGATTTTTGCAAGATGTGAAAAAACTTTTCCTTCCTATGACGGGAAAGAACGTTGAAACTTCAGTCTTGCATTCCGTTCAAATTACAGGTATGTGAAAACAGATATAAAAACTACTTCCCGGTAAACTACAGTAAGTGATATAACGTATACAATATTTAAATGGTTCTGTTATATGGCTGTCCGGAGTTGTTACACGGAAGGCAGTTGCATGGTTCTAAACATAGTAAGAATAACCTGTTTTTGTCACTGGCTTTATCTGAAGTATTAGTGTATAGCTGTTGTGGGATTATGCTCGTATTAATTTAAAACGGAATAAATTAATCTCAGTATCTCGGTTGTTGGTCTACATGAAAAGTAATGAGCTGCAACTGTTATTACAGTATGCTGTCTGGGAAGAAGTTACTTAGTTAGAGTTTTACGGCCCAGTTCCAACCTATTGGTTCAAGTCGAGCCGGCCACGGCCCTTTTCCAGTTGTGGCTCACTGACTTTTTCCCTACTCCATTGCTTATGCGGAGCATCACGCACGACGGCAGTAGGTTCCTTTTTTTAGAGTCTTTGGTATGACTCGACCTGGGAAGCGAACCAGGGGAGAGGCAGATGCTCTTACCGTTAGACCAAACACGCGGTGTCTGAGAAGAAAGGATGCACTATAAGAATCCTACGAAACAAAACTTGTCAGTAAACTGTTGTGCAAACATTTGCTCAAACATAACTTCAAAGGAGTTCTAAGCTGCATGCACCAAGCATTAAAATATGGATCTCATGTTTTCAATTTCCCATCCACACCCACTTTGCAATTCCTGCCTTCGATAGCCAATTTAAGTCCCAAGTATTGAGTGGATGAACAGGCCTTTTTAGGCCCCACCTTCATCGGGGCTTAGGCCCCCAAGCATCCTCCCTGTTTCGCCGCCTCTTTTAAGATTCCAGAATAACTGTGACTCGCAAAATTGTCAGTCTCTGAGATGGAAAAACAAACTTACCGGCTTTCTCGCAAAATTTGCAGCCAATATACATTTTGCAGTAGTTGTGAAGAGATTTATCAGGCAGTGTTACATAAAATGTTTGGCTTATTTGGTTAAGTGGATACTTTGTGCTTTAACGTCTGTTAAAAACGAGGTCAATTAAAATCACAGTCAAGGAGGGGTTCAGATCGCAACGTACAATACGGGGCAATTACCAATGAACAGCATCTGTATGAGGCTTCGTGACTAACTAACACCAGTTTTCATTTTCCTCCCTATTTCATTCATCGTCACCTCGTCTGTTTTTGTGGTCTTCCGTACTTAACCGTGATACTGTAATTGTCATCGCCATCACCATCCCTCGAATAACTGTGTGAGGAATACATATGAAGTTGCCAAAGATATCCGTAAAAAGTGTGCTAGCTGAACTCTACACAATAAGAGACTTTTTTAAATATAGTGATCTTTTGGTCTAGCTGAGTTCTGCATCACTGGTTTGTTTACAAACTTTTTACAAAGGCATTTCACAAACTGACCAACTTTTCACATGACGTATATATTATTTCATCAATTGTATTGCTTTAACATTAAAAATGATTCTTTCTTTAACTATTTTGACGAAAGATGGCCCTTCCAGTCTATTTTTTATACTTTGAATCGGAAAACAGAATCCACGGTTCCACCCCTATCCTATCCTTTACCAGTGGCGTAGTCACGCAGGGGTGGTAAGAGTTAGACCCCCCATGATCCAACCTTGCAATGCAAAAAAAAAAAAAAAACACCTAAAATAGCGGTTTTCTCTCTATCCTTAGATTTTTCCGTCTTTTCATGCCCCAAACCCCCATTACACCACCCTCCCCATGACACAATCCTGACTACGCGCCTGTTCTTTACCCATTTAGTACGGTCTTAAGAGGAATGAGATCCATTCGAATACTTAGTTTCCGATACTTAGCTTGGAATTTCCAGAGTATAATTTCACAATGTAAAACGAAACCACACTCAAAATTTTTTCTTTTTTTTTGAAGGAATGATTTTATTTTTATCCTAAATATATATTTTTGAATACAAAGGTTGAAGACTAGGTAAATTAAGATTACAGTTTATAGTAAAGTAAAGTATCAGTGACAAGTTATATCACTTTGAAGGAAGAACTTCATTTACATCTTCACAACATACAAAAAAACTTGAAATAAGTGTAATACTTACAAGTATTACAAGTATTATATTAACATATTTTTGTATAAGAAGCAAAACTTGTAATAAGTGTAATACTCACTAATATTTTTCCTCCGAAGGATGAACTAAGTACATCTAAGACATCTTTTGCATATTTGCATACTATTTACAAGTATTAACAGTTTTCGCAGTTCCCACCATTCTAAATTAAACAAATTGAAAATAAATTCTATCTCACTAAAACACAACACAATTTGGATCAAATTTGGCTTTTTCGTTTGAACGTCCATTACACGTGGAACTAACTTCCTCTTTTTTTTTGAAAGCCGCCTTCAGGTACATAATTCAATGAAACAGATATTTACAAATTTTACAAATAAGGAAGATATTTATAAGGGTAATTGACTGATTGAAAAGAGAAGAATTCACACATCAAAACAGCTTAAACTGATGTTGGTCTTCGATAAAAAAAAAAAAAAAATTATTTCACTCATATCAAACTAGGTACAGAACCCAAACCTTCTGAATTGCTACCTTCCGATGTAACCACCTTTTTTTCTATTTTTCTCCTCAGAGGGAGACCTTAATCTGTTTATTTACAATCTGAACAAATATAAGCATACAAAACGAAAGTTGAAAATGAATATATTTTATAATTCCAATGCAACAACCTTCTTTATACCGAAGGAATAAACTCTCCTTTAGTTCACGCGGCCATAACAGTGATAACACTGAAATGTCTAGGAAGAGATCCCCCCCCCCCCCCAAAAAAAAAAAAAAAAAAGAAGAAGAAGACAGGGAGCTGTTTCGACAAACGGCCGAAAAAATTACGGAGTTTGCTTTGTTGAGTCGGGGAGGTATTGATATAGGTGGACATTAGGCCCTTTTCAAACAACAATTACAAAAACTTGTGGGATAGTGTTTTGACGACAACGCCGAGTACAGAAATCCGTCCCACAATCCTTTGTTATTGCTATTCGGAAAAAGATCTATGTTCAGGGACTCCGAAGGTCGAGGGAACTCCTTACCAATCCTGAGCTGATGTGTGGAAGATCTAGAGTCAACGCAAGGCCTGTACCTTACATGGGGATTGTCGAAATATATGTGTGGGTACTCTCTGTGTCTTGTCCATGGGCCAAAGGGTTTTGCTTGATCGCTGCAATTTTAGTCTCTTAGAGTAAAGCATAAACTGTTCCATTAATATTTTATTGCCAAGATGTGATGTTTAAACATACAACTAAACTGACTCGCATGATTGAAAAGTAATTCTTAGAACAAGAATGAATTCTAAAGAAGAAAGAAGATGACGGGATGATAAAATAGCATACATTCTAAAACTAAAAGGAGTAAAATTTCACTCGTTAGGAGAATGAATGTTATTAAGTTCATTCCAAAATCCGAAATTCACACCAAGAAGAGTGAAATTCATTTCAAAAAGAACAAAGTTTCAATCTTGTTGGAGAGTCTGCAGGAACCACTTTAAATAAGAGTAATCCTACAGGTGCTCCTTAAAGAGTGAATTTTCACTGAGTTTTCACTCTTCTTGGAGTGAATTTTTCTCTTATTGGAGTGAACTAACACTCTATTGGAGTGAAACAACACTTTTAACTTTATTTAAGAGTGACTTAGTGCACCTTTTGGTTTGTATAGTAATAACACAGTTTGATAGTTGAGACTACGTATATACATTGCCTTGGTTTACACCTTAGACACTTTAATAATTCTAGCAGCATGTCATGTCACATGGTTTTAGTCATTGGTAGCAGTTCAGACTAGTAAACTTCCTTAAAATAATATTAGTCTGTAGTAGGCCTATAACAGCTGTTTCGACTTTGGAAGCTAGGGCATATATTGAAGTGGGTATCCGCTATCCCCGATACTCTCCGGTAGCCTATGTTAGGTGGTCGCGACCGGCTGGGACAAAATAGGCGCACCAAGATGGCCGTCGTGAAGCTATAAATCGTCTGATTTGACGACGACTCTGTAATATTTGAAGCAAAAGTTAAACTTGAATGGGAAACAATATCATATTCCTGCAATAGGTGAAGTGATTTTGACCTTACCTTGTCGTACTTTTAAAATATTTCAACTTTCTTGCAAAATATGGGGAGATACTTAAGCAAGTCCAAGCTTTCACACAAAACTATAGCAGACGGCCACCTTGGTGCGTTTTTTTCACACGAACGGTAGCGACAATGTACAGTGCAGTATGCTCTGTCCATGTATAGGAAGTCCGTGTTGATAGTTCACACGTCAGCAATCTGATCTCAAGGAATTCATGCCATACTTTTGTTATTTGCACTGATTTTTTTCTCGAAATCATGCACACAAAGTCATGGAACACAGACATAAATTATTATAGTACGAGTCGCTCGAATCGCGCAGCTAATGAAGACGGTCATTAGTGGGGTCCTTCAGTCGTAAATCGTCTTAAAAGAAGGGTTTAAGGATTTGGTATGTTAGAGCAGTACTTATTCTGAGCATTTTGGTGAAATTTGCATTGACATCCGATGTGTGGTTCCCAAGGTATGAGCATGTAAACTTTTCATATTTTCAACAAAAAGTGAACTTGAAGCAAGCACATATGACATCACATCCCCACATTAATGGGCAGTCTTTTTTTTTTTTTTTAAACTTTATAGTGGATTTTCTCCTCAACAGTCCCATATTATTAAAAAGTGATTGCATAAGTGGCATGAGAATTTCACAAAATTTGCATCCCCCACAGGAGGTCATACTCCTATTAACTTCAAGGTTAACACAACAGTCTGATAAAACAAAGGGAAACAAAGCATTCCTTGCCAATGTGAGGAAGTGATATAAGCCCTGCTGCCCTCAAACTCACTTTTGAACACAAATCTACTGTCTTCATGTACTGATATATCAAGAAATACATGTCCGACTTGAATGAAACTTCCACCAAACTGACAGTGTGTAGATTTTGTTCCTCTTTCACATATGAAAATTAAATTTTTGCTTAAACTTCCCCTTTAATTCTGTTGTCTCTGTACAATTCGTAATGGTCATTTTGTGAAATTGAGGGAGTATTTTAGTGTACAAGCATTCATGATACAGTGAAACAACGAATTTGAAAGATAAAAGCCAACTTAACCCAGTTATGTGCGACTAAATCAGACCAGGATGTATAAATAACAACTCCTGCCTGATCAGACCATCACTCGACTAATCGAATTCGTCAATACGGAACAATGGAAAAACAATCAGCTATAAAATAATATTCGAGGTGGCTCTTTTATGATGACATTTACAATTAATGAACGGCTGGACTTGAAAGAGGAACTTGTAAACTATTTTTTTTCTTGGGAAGGTCATTATTACAATTGAAGAATTCGAGCATAATAATTAATTGTATATGCTTAGTAAGCTGTAAGGTTTGAGTAGCCTTCGTAGGCCGGATAATTTTTCAGTCACTCATATTCATATTTGTGAATACGAGTGAGGTTTGAGTACATGAATATTCATATAATGTGAGCCCTATCTAATAATATTACACGCATGTTTATCTTTGGTAATTCATGTATAAACGTTATCATATTTGGTGCACGCTTAATTCAGTTTGAATTGTTGGAAATTCTTATTTTGTAAAGTTTTTATACAGTTTTAAGTTTCAGCACCATTTATATAATCATCTTTGGATCATAAAGCTTAGAGTCTTTTAATGACGAAGAGCAGCCTTCTGAAGTCGTCATTCCCAGCAGTGAGGCTGTAAAAGACTTCAGAACTTAAAATTTCACGTGAAGACGAGCGGAGGCGAACGGTGTACTCTCTTCCAACCGCAAGCGCTATTGAAGCGAACAGCTAGCTGCTCATAATTTCTCAGGTAAGTATGTATAGTGTTGTGTAATAGGGAGGTAAAATTAGCTTTTAATCATTTCTATTTAATGATTCACGAAAGAAAAGATAACTAGAGCTAGTGATCAAGTTAAACTTCATTATTTAGTTGATCATACTGTACGGAATATTTCAATAGAGGCTTGGTGACATTGACCGGTGACATTGACCGGTTACATGGAGGATTTTGGAATATTCATCTGAGAGTACTTCCACTGCAGCCTCTTTGCCCTCGTTTTTTCTTCACGATTTATGACAAAGGACGGAGTCATTTCTTATAGCCTAACAATTGAGTCACAAAAAGACGCATACTCACTGGAGCGCGGTCCATTAGTTAATTGCCTCAGTCCGAGTACACGACACCCTTGAATGTTACTTGAAATATTTACACGTTGGTTCATCAACGTGGTTCAAGATCTGTGGGAAGGCAAGTGTTATTATGAAAATTATAAGTGCACGCTTGCTAACGATATACAAGACTAAAATATCTTCGTTTCGTTACATTTAAACGAGAACATATTCTACATCACCCCTTACGGCAACTGCTTTCAAAATCATACGTTGAAAGTTCGACGGTGGCAGCTCTCTCTTTTTCACGGCAGCCTGTATTTCGTGGTGGGACTGTTGTTACTAAGTGCAAGTCATACATCAGCCTAGGTTTCCTGTTAGGCACTTTACTACCGTCTTTGGTTTCTTTCAGTGATTACATTATTTATCTCGGCAACTTTTTATGACTGGACTCCATGCTTCCTCGGGGTTTTTAAGCTGGATTTAGCACATTACTTGCATAGTGATGAGCCCCGAACGGAAACTTCAGCCGAAAATGGAGTCCGTAAGAAAGAAGTAAAATCAAAGTACTTTCCATGCAATCTTAGGTCGCCGATGGGTAACAGCAAGAATTTACTCCCCAGAAGATGAAATGTATATGTCTTTTAGTAATCCCTTGGGATTGCATTGTACATGGTGTAAAAGTCTTGATTTTGAATAATTTTACTTTCTTCTGTTCTTTTTAAGTTATAATAAGTGTCAAGATAAGGGCTGTATTCATGGATCATCTCTTACTTTAAGGGATGATTTTACCTAGAGACCAAAATTACTAATTTCACGGTACAGAAGCTTTTTTTTGAAGTACCCTACTTGGCTTCGATGCAAAATGTACTTCAAATATGTGTTACTAATCATGGTTTCTATGGGATACAACTTACGTTACAAAAGAACTATCTGTAATAAAACAAAAGATTTAGATTTAAAATATGCAAAATTGAAATTGCTTTGAAGTCTTGAAGGGAGAGAAGGGATGGAGTTTCCAGCAATGTTTCAACGTAAAGGGAATTAATGAAAAGAGCGTAATACAATATGCAAACGCATGCTAATAGTGAATAATCTTACGTGGTGCGACATGAAGTGAACAGGTAACTGAGTCTAAAGCAATGCGCATTGAGAGGTAAATGTATGGCGTGATTGATACAGCTTGAAGTCGGACAATTTAGCTTAGGGCTACGAATTATAGTATGCATATAATAATATATACAGCTGTATGTGATATACATACAGGTTAGTTAGTATTTTAGATGGAGTTTTTCCCAGTTTCCAACCAACAGTCAAGCCGGGCACGGTCTTTTTGGCTTTTTCCAGTTGTGGCTCACTGACTTGATTTCCTTACTCAATTCAGACACCACTTGACTAACTTGTCTTTACAGTATAGTGTGTGGTCAAGTTGGGAGAGCATTCGACTCCCACTCGGAAGGTCGGGTCCCAGTCACATGCCAAACTGATCATACCAAACTGTGCTTTAAAAGTGGAAGCCTAATATTTATCTGATTAGGAATGCTTTGACGGACATTTACACCAGACTTTGGCAGCGACATTATAAAATCGTCCTTTGTGTCATGAAATTCGGTGGGCCAGGTGGGTTTTGATTAAACGTTGTGTAGCATGTCAGCAAAAACTCTGACTTTGTTTAGATGTAATAGGAGTACGGTATTTTAAGGTAAAAACATTTGGAATTATGTCAATATATATATTTTAGGGTTCTCAAGATCCTGAGGCAGATACCCCCTTCCCCCTCCCCGTAGCGTCAGCACTGTTGGTTGCTTGAGTTTTACAGATCAATTTATAGTATAGCTAGGGAGTTGTCGAGGGAAAATATATTTTCAAAAAACCCACCGACTGACGATTCTTACAATATTTGTGTTTAGGACTTGAACGGTTGTTTGATGGATAAATTGATTGATTGATTGAAACTCTCATTTTCATTCTTGCGTTGGAATACATAAGTTCATGGTATTTACGCTCTAAGAAAAGATAATCAATCATCAGCATTAATTTAAATACATTGAAAAATATAGATTTCGAGGCGATCTGACGAAAGCAAGGCTTGTTGAGTTTAGGAGAAAACTTAAAACTGAAAACACCAAATAGTCAAATAGAACATAAATGGCAAAAAGTCAATAGTTTAATGATAAAGATATAGCAAAACATTGTTTCATGAATACCACGTGACATGCTTATAAACTCACACCTTCATAAAAATAAATACAAAAGTCTTAGTTAACCCTGCGTACTAGGAACTATTTCTTCAAACATTTTTTAATGGTTGGATTGGCGTGAACAGTTTATTTTTCAATGATGAGGTTTATTTTACCAGTATAATTTACGAACTTCTAAAGTCTGTCTGTTTTAGAGTATTTTTTGCAGATTCAACAGTAGGGTCAACACTGATACTACACAGCTAACGCAGTTTTGAAATTAAGTTCATCACTATAAGCATTTAACCCGTTCCGTTGCGGCAAAAGACAAACTGACAGAGCTGCCACGCAGTCTCGATCAGCCGATTGCATACGACTCTTCCTTCTTACTCGTTTTCTAGTTGATGTAAAACGTATTAACGTAAATAAATAATGTTTTACCTTTTGGGTAAAATTTTTTCATGAACATGTACGTAGGTGTAACAATTTGACTATTTCGTCAAGGAGAGCGCTGAGCTGAAGAGTCAATCAACACTCGCAAAACAAACCTTCCTCCATTAGGGCACTTTATTCTGTCAGAATTTGTGGTTAGGGGTGTAGAAATACAAATATGTTTGCGTATTTTCCCATTCGCTTCTGCCAATATTTTTTGTTTGTGGGTAAAGAAGCTAAAATAAATTTGCATAATTTTAAAGAAATTTGATATAGACGTTTTCTTTTCATCTGCTTTTCTCAGAGGGCACTGATGAGGATGAGAAACCGTAACGAATGTTTCAACATAATGAATATTAAAAAATATGTGACGAACTCCGACCAGCACAGTTTTGAAATTTTACACATATTCGAAACCCCATTGTAGTAAATGTTTTGAACGTCTCAAAAGATCACAATACTTAATGCTTTAAAATGCATTGTACGAAACGATTTCTTATACCAGTATACGATGAAGTGCTATAATGCAGTTATCATGCATCAGTCTATATTTGTTACCGTATTTCTCGGGACGATGCGCACTGCTTAACAAGAAGTTTCCTTACTAGTTAACGATAACCTAATCCCTAGCCCTAACCCTAATCCGAACAAAGAATACAACTGATACAATACAATGGCACCCGATTTCTCTACATCTGATTATATGATTGGTTGTCACATGTCATGGGCAATGACCCATGGTCAACGGTTAATGCAGATTAACCCACAACTGTGACGTAAGCCAGCATGTAGTCAGAACGTCACTACCGGGGGTGCTACTAACCCCCCCCCCCGAAATTTTCGAAGCAGCATTTTCGGGAAAGTATACGGCCCGTTGGGAAAAAATCCACTCTCCTTCAGGAAGTAACTTCCTCAGAAAATAATTACAGAAGTTACTCTATTTGGGGAACATGCACTTTCAGGATAACGTCATTTTGCCTTCGGAATATAAAATGATATCTTGTCGGGTAGTGCATTTGATGTTTTGAGTTGTTTCTAAACACTATTCTCTTTGTAGAGAGATATTTTTTTTTTGTATGTATAAATGGTATGACCTAGGGTAAATTGGTAATGGAAATGAATGGATAAGTTACTGGGTGAATGTAAAAGAGATATAAAAGGTGGATTTGGGATCAGAGGCGTTGCGCCCCTTGGCGCTCGATTAGCCCGGACCCCCAAATTTTGCCAAAGGTGTCATAAATTGATATCTGAAAATGCACTTTTTAATCTCTTAACATGTCGAGGTACCATGTGAAGTAAATTTAAAAAAAAAAAACTTCAACGGAAGTATTTTAACACTATTAGCATAGTTAGTTACCTCGATTGGCTGGGGAAGTCTGTTTAAGTCTTTCTGTTAGTGTCAATTCTCACGCTTCCAGTTTGCCCCAAATAGTTTTCCCTTCCTCCGCGTCTAGTAGGCACACCTTCTTTGGCAAATACGTTGTCCGATAACTGAGACACAATTTTCCTCGGGAAAAATTTGCAGCACGCCTACATACACACACCCACACACACACACACACAGACACTGATCGAAACCTAAGGACGACCCTTGAGAGTTGGGATATATATCGCAGTTATAATTAGGCCGAAAAAAGTGAAATCCGTGTTCACCACTGACCACTCCCAGCCTTCTCTTGTAAGTACAATTTTTTTATTATCGCACTTCCGGTGCTTTGTGCAACGATTGCCAAAGAAAAAAATGTCTGATGTTTTCATACACATTATTTCCAAATAATTTTGACGTTTTCCTTTTTTTAATATTGGTCATTGTGACAACACAAAACCCACATTAGCAATCTTTGGTCTTCGTTGCACAAGTTTTTTTCATCCCCAATTTAAAGCGCTGCCTTGAAATTCTTCGTTGAACTATATACATCCCTGCATTCAATATGTATCGTCCATACTGTTCAATGAAAATGACCCCGTCCTAGTTTTCTTGTCCCTGCTTTGAATGACCTATATCCTAATTACCTTCTATTGTTCTATCATCGCTTTATCGCTGGAATAAGGAGTCACTGGAACTCGATACCGGATTCTAGTACATTTTTTCTTTGGGACCGAAATTTACAAGGAATCGGACATGATGACTCGTAGTTAATAATTATGGGTGAGTCCAAAAAATAACAGTTACTTAAGAGAAGGGCTTAAGGTCATATCAAGATTTGATACGTTAGAGGGGTACTTATTCTGAGCATTTCGGTGAAGTTGTCTTTGTGATCGTGTGATTTTCAAGATATGATCAGGCAAAGTCGTCACATTTTCAATAAAGAGTGAACTTGAAGCAAGCACATATGATATCATATCCTCACATTAATGGTGGGTCTTTTGTTTTTCTTTAAACTTTACAACCAACTCTCTCCTTAACAAACCCATATTATCAGAATGTGATTACATGAATAACATGAAACTTTAAAAATTTGCATCCCCCACAGGGAGATCCTATTCATGGTCAACACAACATTAAGAAATAAATAATAAAAATGATATTAATATAAAGCAAAGGAAAACAAAACATTTTGTCAATGGGATAGGTTAGGTTAGATCAGGGAGTTGCTAGAGAAGGAGAAACAACGTAATTGAGATAATGTTCGTTTCCGACGATAATCTTGCTTTTATCCGCCAAATTCATATCTCAATACTTCGATAAACAAAGATTAGTGACGCATTATAGAAATTCTAATGAAGAGACATATACTTTACACTCTACTCGTTACCATTTTGTTGCCAGCCGTCATGGAAAATTTTGAAATTTATGTCATTTGACGCTATCCAAGACGCGACCTATGGTTTCATTTGAAGACAGCAACAATTTTTCTGAAAATTACTTTATTTTTAATGTTTCTTAATAATGACAAACTTGTTTAAATCTGAAGTAAAGATAAAGACTTGAACAATGCTTCCATCTAATGACGAAAGGGGAGCAATTGAAGCATCTAGTTTAACCGTTTGTTTCCAGTCGTTCTATAGACTGATAGAAGTTGTAATTCTAAGCTTCGCCATTCGCGGAAACAAACCTCTATATCAAAGGATATACAGGTAATGCCATTGTTTAGGGATTACTCGAAAGAGAATGGAAGAAATGATCATTAAAATGACTTAGACACAAGGGATGTAACAAAAGAAACAAAGAAACCTGTCAATCAAATAGTGGCGTCTCAAAAGATATAATCTGTTTCAAGTACATACTGTCTGGAAACATTTGTTCGTTGTATCTCCTTCTCCAGCGACTCCCTGGTTTTACGGCCCAGTTTCCAACCAATTGGGTCAAGTCGAACCGGCAACGGCCTTTTCCAGTTGTGGCTCACTGGCTTGTTTTCCCTTCTCCATTGCTTTTTATGAGCACCAATCACAAAGGCAGTAGTTTCCGTTTCAAAGTCTTCGTTATGACCGGGCTAGGACTCGAACTTCCGGCCTCCCGATTGCAAGTAGGATGCTCTATAATCACTTGACAATGAGAGGAAGTTATATAACCTCTGCTGCCCTCAAACACACTGTGGAACGTAAATCTAGTGACGTCGTTCACTTATAATACAAAAATGCATGTCCGATTTGAATAAAGTGTCACCACACCCTGTAGATTTGGGTCCTCAGTTCACACATGAGAATTGAATTTCGGCTTTAACCTCCTCTTAGTTCAGGCTACTCTGCTATAAGATTAAGAAGCAGTTTCGGTAATTTATCGCACATATTGACATAGAAATATGGGACACGGGTTGATTTACACAAAGCAACCTCAACATGTATAGTGTATACTGCATGGTTTGTTTTCTTACAGCATACAACACTTCAAATTATTCTAAGTGTCTATCCCAACAGTTCACAAGTAGCAAATGTGCTTTTTTACACAAAAAGGCAACTCAGTTACAGTCCACTTTTCGCAAAACCACACCTTAGACCCTTGCTTTATATAGTATTGGTGGATTAAGAAAGAATGATTCCCTCTACAGATTTGTAACGGTAACATGCACTAGGACTTCGCATCAAAAGCGATATGACATTAAAAAACCCTTCTTCTTTAAAAAGCAATAGAAACCCCACAAAATTTGATTACAATGGCTACTTTTCCCGACCAGTTACGAGTTCAATACGCTCCGATTCCGAGTCAATTCTAGGTTTTCCGATTCGGCAGGGGCGTAGATATGATTTTGGATTGGGGGGGGGGGGGCAAAATTTTCCAACAACCGGAACCTCAGATCGTGTCCATGACAGGGCTAATCTGTAAGAAATCCGTCCACACGACGCTAACACACACCCGCCATATACACATAGAAGCACGCACGTACAGTACACACTTACATTGAAAATTTTTATTCTGCCTGTTGTATTTGTAATCTGCCCGAATTATTGGAGGAAAAACGATATGTTTGCCCACCAATACGTTCATTGGTGGGGTAATTCCCTCTGCCCCGAGGATCGGGGCCCTGAATCAAGATATTCCTTGTTAAACATTGCGTATCAGCTGCATGTTACTCCGCTACTGATCATTAAAACGTTTAAACAAAACAGCTCAATAATTTCAGTTCATCACAATACTACCTAAAGAAAATATGTACGTATATGTACGAACAGCGAGAAATACTCATTAAAATGCTAAGAGTTTCATCCTGAAAATACAGTCACATTTAGAAAATACTTTATTTTGATGATATTTGCTGATAAGCGATAAGCAGAGAGTGAAAACACTGACTAAATGAAAAAGTGAGAACTGAAAATTAGAGTTAAGTATGGAAAAAACGAACAAACAACTACATAAAAAATAAAGAGAAAAACAAACTGGCAAAACGAAAAAGTAGATAGGCACACAGAACACTCTATATCATATTTATAAGGATAGGAAGCAACAGGCAGTGCATCAAACGCACTTCAATGGGACAAAACTCCAGACTCCAACCGCTATAAGTCCTTGTTTTAAATCCAGAGTTGAGGTTATTCGATTTGAGGGTAAGGCACATGCGCTTATCCTCCAAATCCTCTAATAAATAGAACGCTCCCGCACCTATAACCCGTGTTCCAAAATTTGAGTACACTTGTTGCCTTCATGGAACCATTAATTCATCCATAATACAAAGAGAGGTCTTTTGTTTGTTCGGGGTCTACAATGTAAATGGTATTTTTGGCGTAAACAAAGCATTTTAGGCCTAATCTAATCTGCCGTAAAGTACTGCAGAAACCTCTGTTTTAATTACCGGTAGGTAAGACTTGTTACTTAGATTTATGTTTCTGTTAGTGTTGTAATCAGGTAGGCAACGAAAACAAGAGACCACAATTTACACACTATATGTGCTTAGGTAGCTTTGTGATATCCAATCTGGTGCCCCAAAATCCCATGTGGCAACAAATTATCCAACTCGTTTACTCATTCTTACATGTTTTTTAGTACTTTTGAGTTTTACTTTTATTGAATCAGATTTTGCAGCTTGAATGAATCACGAATCTGAAAAAATACCGACAAATATATGGGGGTCTAGAAATAAGTGGAAGGCAGAAAATACGTTAATAGCTCACTCTAAAATCAAAACAGTGAACTTAGTCACTCTCTTATAGAGTGAAATGTGTAAATTCACTCCATATATGTGTGATATCACTCCAAAAAGAGTGAATTTCACTCCAATAAGAGTGAAGTTCACTCCAGGAAGAGGGTAATTCAGTCTAGGAAGAGTAAAAATTCACTCTTTCACAACTGCCTGCAATGATCAATTATTTTTTAAGATGGATCCCTGTAGGCACTCCATCAAGAGTGAAACTTCACCCTTTTGGAGTGAATTTCACTCTTCTTGAATGGATTTAACACCCTAATGGAGTATATAAAAACTTTTTCCACTCTATTGCAGAGTGCCTAAGTTCACCCAAGTTGGATTTCAGAGTGTACCATCTGAAAGGGTGGGGTCTATCACTCCTCCTACACACCACTTAAACGCAATTCTAAAAGGCATTTTCTTACTGACAACGATTCCGTGTCGAAATGGTTTGTTTCATTGTTTATTTGTTTTTATGTTTGTCTTATTTCCATTTACAACAACAAAATGGATAACAATAAATTACACGAAACAAATTTGATATATATGAAAATGAGAGAGGAAAATAAAAAAAAATATTGTGCTAAAATGCCAACTGAAATTAAGAAATGGAAAAACAGATAGAAGACGTTTAAAAGAAAATTACATAAAACCCTCCCCTAAATAATAATTGCGCAATACTTAGTTACATAACTTTCTTATCAAAGCAAATGTTCGTTTGTTAGCTTATACCTATGATAAGGGGCTATGGGATATCGAAGTAATTGTTTATATATAGGCCTATGTCTTTATCACTTGGTCTTTGCGCTTCCTTTTGAAATGCGTTCACTCTTAAATTTGCTAAGATCACTACCAAAATTTACCATTTCTTCAGAAGTTGAAGAAATTTCAGTACACTCTAAAATCAAAAGAGTGAACTTAGTCACTCTTTGATAGAGTGAAAAGTGTGAATTCACTCCATTAGAGTAATAATTTACTCCAAGAAGATTGAAATTCACTCCAAAAAGAGCGAAATTTTCTTAAGACGAGCGAACTTTCACTCTTGATGGAGTGACTACAGTGATCACTCCTAAAAAAACTCGTGATCATTGCAGGCACTCGTGGTAGAGTGAATTTTCCCTCTTCTTGTAGTGAATTTCACTCTTTTTGGAGTGAGTTTAACTAATCTTGGAGTGAATTATCACACTAATATAGTGAATTTACACTTTTTACTCTATCAAAGAGTGACTAAGTTCACTCTTCTACTTTTGAAGTGTATGTTTCTATTACACAAATATTAAAGTATTCGTTTTATTGATGGATATCGCCTGTTTGGATTTGAAGCATTAAAATGTGAAATTAATTATGTTTCACGAAGCATTGATTCCATTCATAATAATTCAGTCAAAAATGCGGGCTTACCGGTATAAACTGAAAGTTCAAACGTTGACCTTAGTGGCAAGGGTTTCGCGAGTAAAAATGAGTGTAGCATGTTAAAATGCTGGGGATATTTTTATGCGCCGAAAAGGCACTCAGTAAACCTAACCGAGGCCTCTATATTTATGACGCAAACGTAACGTCAGGTAGTAGCGGATCTTTTGTACAATGTTGATGAGGACCTGTATAAATGACAGTTACAGCTTTGTTTATATGCATCTCTTACATCCACTGATTACTAATAGAACCAACGGACAACTTACAAAGAATATCCCATACCTTGTAGTTAGCTGTAGACCGAAGCACCGCCCACTGAACACGTGTCTATGCATTAGGTCTGAACAGCTTGCGACTCACCAAGACGGCGAGTCGTATTTATGTATTCTTTGTTCCTTAATAACAAACTTCAACAAATGGCCGTCCTTATTACGCCACACGCTCGCCTTATGCAGTCGGCCTACGCATCCGAGGCCACGGTACCGCAATATTCGCTAATCTTACTCGAAAGCAAAGAATGGGAAATACACGCCGACGGACATGGTAACCATCGCTTGCTTTCATTTGGGAGAATAAATTTAATTTCAAGCCTTTCGCGCATGCGCGGTACACCGATTATTTTCTGCATAAAAAGTCTAATAAATTGAGTTTGCCAAATGTATTAGAAGAACGAGCTAGCCAGCGGAGGCCGCACTCTGGGAGGGAGTCGACAACAAGATTGAGTGTTTCGCAAGGAGAATCCTACGCTACTTCACGTTACTGGTCCACGCCCAAACACTCGCTGCAGCAGAAAGGACGTAAAATTGCAGTTGGAAGGAGCGTCTTAAGACATCTCTATTCGTTTAGCACTACAACATGTATACACACACACCTGACAAGAAAACTCTTAAGCATCAAGTCTTCGCTTGATTATCATCTATGGTAAGTAGTTTGCTGTTCCATCACCTGAAAAATTGATAATATTCATTGCTATTTGTAAAATTGCCGTACGGTGGTGAAAGGAGATCGTTAAACTTTTAAGGAGGAGATATTAGATAAAATAGAGAAAACTGAAGTAAAAACAAATGACTAAACTAGTCAGTCAATACTTACATATGGTTAATGTTTTATGAATGTGTGTGGATTATTAAAATAAGAAGGTATTCAACGCTTGTTCTCCTTCTTTTGTTCGAATAGAGGTATTCGTATTCCTGCTCGTAAATGTAACCGACGATTGAAACGAAATTAAAATAGATCATATTTATTCAATTACGTTTTCAATGCCATGGTTACAACGGAGAGTGAAAAGAATTAAAACTGAAAACCTCGTGATCTTTGAGCGTTACAGAGAGGGTGACAAGTTTGTGACGTAATGATCTTCATACGGTGTCAACGAATCGTCACAAAACCGTCAGCTAAAATGGCGTTGCAAACTTTAAGTTTAATTTTTAAACTCCTTATGATCGAATGACGCCTGTTATTTAAAACTATTCATTATGTAACAACCTTATTAATCTTGTTATTAATCATAAACAGATGTTTCGTTCGGCGGACCAAAAAACTTCACGAAAATTAAATGGCCACTTTCAAATCCGGCATCATTAATTTTAAGTGTCTTAAGCGTGTTCTGAGAAGAACGCGTGCCGGATAATTGAATTCTTGTTTGTATTTAACCACGTAAACAGATACAGTAGGCTGCGTCAAATTAAGACACATCCTGTAAACGGAAAAAAAAACAACAAAATACACAGGTCAGCGAGGAATATTACTTTTTAAAAAGCAATTCTCTGTAATCTGTCTGGTTTGATAAAATAACGGAAACAATTCCATCGTCCAAGAGAGAAGTAAAAGGGTTTTAAACGCCCCAGGAAGAAGGATACATTTCTTTAGGGTTACCAATCAATAAAACGGTAAACCGAAAAGACCCCCAACTCTACGAAAAGGATCAAACCTTTTCTACGAAAATTTTTGATCCTTTTCTATCAAACATTTTATAAGATGGATATGACATGACTCATTTTTGTGAAATAAATAATTGAAAAACAAAATGTTGTTTTTCTCTGTTTCGATAAAAATTTATTAAGCCTTTAAATGAATTAACCTCAATATCACCATTCTTTCTTCTAAAAGACATCACCCTTATGTAAAGTACGATAGAAATAATTACATATTGTGGCCAGTCACAAATACTAGGAGAGCAGGGGGTGGGAGGAAAAGGTCGCAAAATATATAAAATATAATTGGAAGTGTCCATGTCCTCTCTGGTGATTTTTCATGGCATTTCCTCTTAAAAAACTAAAACTGAAAGTCTTTCAAAGGTTTTACAATTTCGTAATTAAAAAAAAAACCAAGTTTCTCCCGACTAACATAAATTGATATTCAGTTATCTTTTCAAAATGTATTTGTATTTCATGTCATCCTTTTGTCTGTGGTAATAAAGCGATATCTCTACTAATTACATTGAAAGTCACTCATAACTGCCTAACCACAATATCTCAACATTTGTTTCTCGTCTTCCGCCCATCTCTTTACTATTTTATAATTGATTTGTATGTGGACTTTGAACAGTTGGAGTCCTTTCCAAATGTCAGTGGTTGCTGAGATTTCCGTATCGTCATTCGTTACCTCATCCAGTTAATGGGGATTTTATGAAAATTCAAAACCTCAAGTATGTCGCTGGTTTTTCTGCGTGGGAGGTTTTTGTAGTTAGGCATTACACGTAACGAACATTTTATGAGACTCTGGCAAGGCTATCATATAAGGATACAAGCAGGTTGCGCAGGCTGTAAGGTGTGTGCGTCATAATTCACGGAAAAGACAAGATCTGACTGAATCTGTTTCCGTACGGAATGTAAATTGCTTCTCTGTACTTAGCATGTGCGTTGTCTTTATTTTTAACTTATACCTTTACAAAACAAACTATAAAAGAAACGGAGCCCGAAGTCGCGGTTGGAAAAATTCATTCATTTTTTTAATCAAACGTTCAGTTTGTAGGAAATCTTGGAGCAATTAGACTCAGGCAAAAATATTTGGGTCAACTGTTTATAGATACTCAAGTATTCTGCGCGTTTCACCCTTTGTTCCATAATTTTACACAACAATTAAGTTTTATTGAAATGGCTGACTTTTTCAGCTATCCCAAATTGCCGTGACGAGATACCGACTCTATCGTAATGGTTTGTCTATATTTTGGGCGATTCTCATTAATTTGTCAGCTCGCCTCAATCTTCGCATATTGCAATGCGGTTTCCGTCTTCCTTTGTGCGGCCTTGCGAACCTAGTCGGTCTTTCGTCTTCGTTAGCTTTTAAGTACTAATTCGCCTAACTTTGATTTGACAACTGCATTGGCTAACCCCGCCGTAAGTGCCACACAAAGAAATATTCCCCGCGGCCTGTGTATAGTCAAGGTATAATGGCGCGTGCCGAGCTCATTGCAGGTTGTCGTTTCCATGCAACCAGATTCAACCGCTTTGTTTGCTGGTCAAATCGGCTGTCAGCTGTCTCTAATCCGTGCTTTCATCATCAAAATTAACTCCGTTTCCTCAGTTGCTCATTGCGAGGATATTTGCTTTCATTCCTATTGAAAGAAAAAGCGGATTGCATTTAACGAAAAAAGATTAAAATAGCAAACCGTTTTAGGTGTCAAATTAAGGTTTCACCGAGTCAATCTAAATTCACACAAAGAGAACACAAGTTTTACAAGTATTGGAACAACACTAGTGCAATTTGTATTTAAATGTACACAACTCGATGAAACTTGTCAGTGCCTTTGTCTCATACATATGAGAGTGACTTCAAGATTTTAAATGTACACATTACAAAAATAAATAGAGACATGTATAAACCAGGCAACGATTTTTAAAGAACTCAAACAATTAAATAAACTTTCCGTCCCCAAGACTCAGGTTGACGTCATCGTAACAAAAAACATAAACTAATTGTGCGGTATCGTATTCTTTTCTTACAAAACAAGGATATAATTTTGATAAAAATGTGAAAACTATAGTGAGCACATTTCTATCGAAAAGAGGTCCCCTTTTGTTTTCCGATATTTTAATCCCAATCGATTGTCTAGATGGGAACACCTGTGAGGAATGAGATACATTAAAATGATGTAATAAAATTCGTAAACTAAACCGTGAATGCTTTCTGTTTCATCTAAATTTGAAAAGCGAATAAAAACTTTAATTAATAGGAAAATAATTTCAGATATGGATAGGGAATTAGAAAAACGCCGATTCAAAATCAAACATTTAAGATCTGCCGTAATTGAATAAAGGTTTGAAGTCAATTTGCTATTTTGACTAGCAGTCGAATGACTCAGCACTGAAGTTCTTCTAGACAACATTCGAGCTTTTAAACATCCGTAGTGTAGGTTTCCTCGAATCTATGTTGTTTTGTTCGTGTTCATTTTAAGATGAATACGGCGATGAGATTTTTTACTATTAAAAAGTGATGAAGAAAGAACTGCCTACAGTATTAACTAGGTTCACTATGCCGGCTAGGGCAACCATGCATAATTAACCTGCAACTTGCAACGACAGCTATAACACCGGCTACAAGACGAGGAAAAAGTATACGTACTTCACTAAAGGAACACAGGTCTGTACGGAAACGCCATATGGGAACAACATGAACGTAGCGGCGGATGCGTGCGGATGCACACGACTGCGCGGCGGACACGCATGCGTGACTTGGTCGGCATCCAGCTGTCGCGTGTGCTTCTATTGTCAGCTGAATGAACAGATGAACTTACGTGGCCATTTGAACGGTGCATTGTTTGTTCTGAACACTTATATATAGGTCTACAATAATACTCTACTAAGCGAGAATGAATTTATCAACGGAATGGAGTGAAATGAAACTGGAGGCAACCATCGTGAAGCAGGTAATTTTTTTTCATAAGATGACGTCATTTTAACACATGATTTGAATCATGATGCGGTGTCTTTATTGGTTTGGTTTGCCATATAAAACAAAATATTTTGTTCGTTAGTTTCAGTTCAAAATTTCATGCTGTCTTTGTGGTCGGTATGTGACATAGGCCTATAGGTCTTAATGGGCTTGTCATCTAACCCCAAACTACACATTTTGTTGTAGTCCAAAGAAATTCTCTATTGGTTCAGCTCTTTGATTGGCATCTAGATTAAACAATGCAGAGTACCATATCTTATAATACACAGCATGCACTGTATTGAAAATGTTTTAATTATACACATTGGGCTTTTCAAAACTGTCCCTGAAGCAATTAACTGAGATTCTGTCCGGATGAGGATGAATTTTAGACAATTGTATTAGGCGTTGGCTTACTAAGTTTCAAGGTTAAGAGAATTGGTACCATACTGTTTGGAGTGAGAGAATTAGAGCTTAATACAATTGGTCGAGTGAGAACTATGCCAGCTTTGATCTAATCAGAATGAAAGATATGTTTTGAAAGATTGCCAAATGGCAGTGGCCTTATGAAGAAAACATGATCATTTGTTTAAAAGAATGGAAGTGTACCATGTTACGGTATCTTGTTTAGTTTACAAAAAGCGGAAGACATTTATCGTAAAAGATTGATATGTAGGCTAATACTTTAATGCGTTTTGCTTATCCAGAACCTAAGCTACTCGATTTGGGAGGGGTAGTTGTAAAGGATGATGTTGGTCTTAATGCCAGTTCCTTCAAAAGAAAAGTAAACGTAAATGTAAGCTTACGTTTCACAGATAAATATAAAGATAACAAAAGTATCATGTTGTGCAGCCCTAGCAATTTAACCTTTTGGTGTGTTATGCAAATATGTATTCAAATTCTAGCTCAAAATTATTCGCAAAAATTAAAAAAAAAAAAACGCATTTAACTTTGAAGTAACACTGCAATACATATGTTATATATGCAGTGCTGTATTCGAGTACTGAGAATCCGAGTCACGAGTGTGGCAATTTTCAACTTTCAAGACTATAGTCTGGACCCAGACTAGAGTCCCTGTACCTATTTAATTGAAAAAAAAAGAACAACCTCTCTGGCCGAGTCCTTCAAATTTTGAAACCATTGACACGAGTCTGTCCGGACTCGACTACAGCACTGTTACTTTGATCGAAGTTAATGTCAATGAACAGATGAACGGTTTACTTATTTGGGATTAGTAGATTACTTTACCTCATCTTCGAGGTGGTCTCGTGATTTGTCAAATGACAAATTCAGCCACTTTCATTGCCAAATTTATTGAGCAATGCCCAGCTTAAATAATCGACCAGTTTAAGTAGAATTAAGCAATAAATATTGCCATTTGGCAACCGTGGTTCTTTGATGTTTAAGATTTGTTTAAGGTCACCGAGGTGACATTATTTCTCTGCAGATATCTATCAATCATTTTCTTCTATGTTGTCTTTGTTATTAATGGTCAAATCAATCAAAACCAATTGACAGATTGACATTCAAAACATGCAGCATACGTGAAAGTGCGTATGTGCCTTCTGCAGTGGTAGACGGAGGTAGGACGGGGGCTTCCCCCGTTTCTGAGGAACGAGGAATACTGCCTCTTTAAAGTTACCCTAACTTAATTAGCGTAGTAGTCTAGCCTTTTTCATCAATGGCTCTCCCAAATCATGTGATTATATTTTTCTCAGTAATTTGATAAATGTATAAGTAGTAACCCATTGGCTTAACGTGAATATATGCAGTAATTTTGTTCTAAATATGATGCTTCAAAGAGAAAGGAGTAGAAATTTGTGCATGGAATTTAGTTGCTGTTTCAAAAATAAGTTTGGGGTGACTGTTCCGGGCTTTCAGTAGTGCAAGGTTAAGGGTGTGTATCGTCGGAAATAAAAAAAAAACATGATATGGCTCAAATTACGGGAAAGTGAAACATGTTTTCTGGATTTGAAAAAGTTAACTAGGTCATTAGTTTGATGAACTCCTGAAATATAAATCAGTCTGTCAGTGAAGGGACTCAGAAGTCTATTAATAGGATTATGTGTTGAAATTTCTGAGTTAACCCTAATAGGAAAAATTATGAAAGATTTACTTGAATTAAGTTGACATAATTATAATGTGATTATGAGCCAGGTCCATAACAATGAAAAGGAGTTTTTATTACACTAATTCGCCAATCAAATTCATTAAAATACAAATCGCATTACCCTATTAAGAAAACAAAAAATTGTAATTAAAAAAGTATGGGAATCCCGTACTATTTGATGCAGAATCGTCCATTAAAACGTAGGTAAAACGTAGTTTAAGTTAAAGTGTCGTCGTCAAAAATAGTGGGGTATTCCTTTTTTGTTTACGCCACGGACTGGACAGATCGTACTGCATGCTTGTCATTACCGTACGTGTGAGAAAAAGCGCATCAAGGTGGCTCACTGCTATGATTTTGCGAAAAAGTGTGGACTTGTTCAAGTCAATTCCCAGATTTTGCAAGAAAGTTGGAATATTTTTGAAATATGGCAAGGCAGGGTCAAAATAACTTCACCTGTTGCACGTATATGATATTTTTCCCATTCAAGTTTAACTTTTGTTCAAAATATAACAGAGTCGTCGTCAAATCATACAAATTATAGCTTCACGGCGGCCATTTTGGTGCGCCGTTTTTGTCCCAGTCGGTGGCGACAATCTACGGATAGGACTTACACATTACACGCTCTGCCTATGCATATGGTTTACGCATTGTTTTGTAAAGGGACAACCAGAGTTTACTTTTCGGCAATTATTCCGCAACACAATCGTACATTGACTTTTAGGTAACAAAAATTAAGTAGGCCCATTCATGGACTAATGTTTTAGCTGGTCATCCTGTGGAGGTACGTAGGAGTCTGTCTTGTTTTGCATATATTATGGTATATGGATGTTTACATGGATATAATTTATTCAACAATTGTTCTCACAATTTCTCTTAAGTTTCTTCTCGCAGGGATTTAATGGAGCAAAAGGGTCAATTTTCTTTGTCACTTTTATTTTCCGTGTAAAAGAAAGCCTTTAAAACTGTCATTATATAGAATGTAAGCCGGAATGCAAATTGATCCCGAATTCCTTGTCTACTGTACTATCATTTTGACCAAAAATATGGCAATAACATTGGGTGTTATAACACATAACCAGATGATACATCAAACAGACAAAAGAAAGAAACACAAACAAATAAAAGAGTATCGTGCCACCACCCACTGAACTGCTGTATATTAACATCTTTTGTTTGTGGTTTTGTCAAAGTGGATTCACGGATTTTTGATAATGTGAATTGGTCTAAGGGTCAGAGGACTTAGTTTAATTCGAATTCAATGAGTTCAATAAATAAGGATTACAATCCACGTGACAAAAAAGTTATATACATTTCATTTTCTGTGAATGGTTTAACTGTGATTCTTCATGACAAGACGTTGCTTCTTGAGAAAGTAACATGTACACCATATCGAAGGCGGTGTGGGGTGTAACTGGTATCTGAGTTTGTTACATGATCTGTACCCTAAAAAGAGTTATGCTTTCATTGTGTTGACTTCGGGTCAAAAGCAATTAACACATGCTCGACTAGCCTGTAAGCTAACCTCGAATGTTACGCAACATTTTCTGTATTTTAATATATCTGTTACCGTCAATCAATTAATCACATGTGAAATCTGACTGTATCGAGTGTGTAGGTAGTGAGCTTCATTTCCTTCTTGAAGCGATAAGAGGTAATCAGGCAGAGAAGGAGGATGAAACAAAAAGTAAGAAGGAAAGTTTCATCATGTTCAATACCGTACATACTGTATCCATATGCCATTAAAAAACTGTCACTCCTTTAGGGTGATATTAGGGACCACTCAAACTTGTCGCAAAAATTTTCAATCGAAAAAGAGTCATTTTTACTCGTAAAGAGGTAATATTAAGTCTCAATTTTAGAACCGTCTCAAATTTCACTCTTTTAGATTAAGAGAGAACAGCTCAATGAAACCATATCAATGCTTACAGCTGATTCTGCATTGTACAGACCTTCGTTGTAGTTTTGCTCTGTTCAAACACCGCACCCTCGTCAACCTTCTAATTGCAATTTACGCACGCAGAACGGGGGAGTGCATATTAAGATCAGCCAAGCATACAATCTGAACTTAAAGCAATAACAGGTGACTACAGCGCTTTCGGTTGCAACAAAGAATACGCAGAGAGAAGCAGATACCGTAGATGCTTTGTATATGCACAGTGAGATAAGTGAGAGTTAACAAAGACTGGAATTCCATGGAAACCTCAATGATTCCGCACGAAAAAATCTAAGAAATATATCTAAGAAGATAATTATCCATTGGAGAGACCAGCTAATGGGATTTATTTTATCAATATGTGCACATATTTTTCAAACTGAAAGCCCCGTGGGATTTTATTGTTATCAAGGTCTGTTTAATAACTTTGTTTTTCTTTCATTTGATTTTACATAACAATGAAATGACTGCAAAATGTCTGTAGAATTACAAAGTAAAAAATAAAGAAATACACAGAAACTGCAGAAAAAGTACCGGAAACTTTTTAAACTTGATTGCCCACCCTTCAAGTTCTCTGCATTCTTTAAATATACTTTTGTGTATTTCTCTCTTGTTCTGTAAATTTACAACAAGTTACAACAGCGTGTGTTTTATTCTTTTATGGAATAAAATCATTTTGCAATACCCCTGTCTAAGCTTCATTGTAGAAAACATGACATCACAATGTGACTTGTTTGATAAGGGTAAAAATCGGAATTCACATTATCTTATTCATCAGAACGAAATCCTAACTCATAAATGAATATTCATCAAGACGTAATTTAGGTCATAACAACATTTTGATCTTTAGTTATATTAGTGATCATAAAATGAGAAAAACTCTTAATTTCTCGGATTAGAAGTTGCAAATAATGGTAATACTTAATTTGACTAAAGCCGTTACGAAGTTATCCGTGGACAATTATTTAAAGTTGGAAAATGTCAAACCATTAATGGCTTTCAATGGTTAAAATTTCAAAAATTTTAAAAGAAAAGAGGATAATTGATTTTGAGGTTAGAAACATGCAGCAATTTTTACATAAAATTGACATACCCTCTTATTACTACTTTAAGTCTGTGCTCGTGGAGCCTAATTTGAATACGAGTATTCTCCATACACATATGCTACTTAATACAAGCCACATGACGTTGTGATGGTTGAAGTTTTACTGTATGCACTTCACACGTCACCGAGCGCAAGGCGAGAATAACGAATTTCGTATTCATCATATTTCTTCCTGAATCCTACTCTCCGTCTGAAACAAGTGACATTTTAAATTACTTGAGCTTAACACCCTAGTCACTATATTGTATCTACGCTTTGATTATATTTTCGTCCCTCGTGTACGAACATTACATATGCAGAAATAATTGCAACGCTAGATATTCCCCTGGGGAAATTCATGACATTTAGACTGTATTCAGTGAAAGAAAATGCATACAGACAGAGGCAGGGACAGAACGAGGTATAATGGTAAGAAAACCTGTGTTGATGAGAAAAGTAATTTCTATGGACATATTAAAATATCGAAGGCATTGATGCTTCATGCGAAATAATTCCAACACCGAAAGCTGTTTTATCTAGTACATGAAAATGTAAATGTTCGTGACAAGATTAATCTTAATTTAAGGAAAAACTTGAATAGTAGAACAGCAGAATGAAATAGTCGAGAAAAAAAAATGTTTGAGTCATATCTGATGGTATTCTTTTAAGAACCGAAATGACTTTATAGAGGAAACGTCGGAACTAACGATTTTTGGAAATATTAAATCTTATGAGCCAGAGAAGAAAATCATAGAGCACAAAACTTTTAGAAATAAGTTATTGCTTGTGCTATTTTTGATTACATATAAACATATTTACCTTCCTTCTACCATGATTTGGGTATTAACTTTGGCGTTGACTTACAAGACAGTATATTGAGATTTTGTTCTTATAGCAATGAAATAATTCAATAACAAAAAATACTTAACAGACCGTAGGTATCATCTCATTACTATTGGAAGACTAAACAATACAGATATGGTTTGAAAATCCGAGAAGAAATTCTATTGCATGTTACGCGCATGAATTTTTCTTCTGACAAAACTGGAATAAATGAATTTTCACATCAGTCGAAACCTTCACCATTTCTCGGGTATGCGCTCCCTTTTTAATTTTCACGAATGCTGTGAAAACTTCTGGAAACGGCCTCTTCTATTCTGGGAACCCTTTCATCCTTCCGTCAGCCGGTCTGCCTGTCTGTCGGTCGGCAGTGCTGGGATCAAGTGATGAAGACACTGGATTCGAATGATCTTCTCTTAAAATGAAAACAATGAAACTAGCCTTGCCTAATGACAAAATAAAAGTTTGGCTCGTACCAAAACAAACTCATACTTAATTAGAATGTAAATCAAGTCAAAAAGAGTCATATATATATAATATATATATATATATATATATATATATATATATATATATATATATATATATATATATATATATATATATATATATATATATATATATATATATATATATATATATATATATATATATATATATATATATATATATATATATATATATATATATATATATATATATATTTATATGTAAAAGAGAATCAAAAATGAATTCTAACACTTCAACTTCAGTCATCATAGGACATTTTTTAGCCAAGAAATGAAATGTTGAAGTTTATTCATTCAACTTAAAATGGTACGGTGTATTGCACAATGGTTTGTGATGTCATTGTTGTGTACAAATTACTGTATAATCTTTGTATTTCTTTATTTCTGAGATTTACTGAACCATTATCAAGGTGTGATAGCACTCTTACACTCCTGGGGTAATATAATTAAGTCCTCTCTGTGCACCATGCTTCGCAAGCAAATAGGAAGTGCCCAAGGTCATAAAACACTTTTAGTTTTAAAGGGAAAAACATGTAATTTGAATTCCTTAACAAGAGATACAAATAATGTGCTCGATGGACTAATTTGTTTAATATGAAGAAATGTCAACATTCAATATCTTAACAACGGATAGAGCTATGACAATAGGAGTTATATGAATAAGATTCGTTTTGTAACCTCTAAAATGTATTTTTAAAATTCTAGTCTTGAGGTACTCTTTTATTAAACAAATCATTTGTCCCGGTTGTGGACATTGTAGTCACGGCATACAATAGAAATTGTGGAGTTCAAGTGTCAATGAAAAGTTTTAAATAGTGATATTACATAACCAATATTGTCCAAGCAATTGACACTGCAGTTGATTTGCATTAAGGATATATCCATTGGAGTGTTTGGGGGTCGAAGTGAGCCTTCGCAGTCCAAATTTAGGATATGTTTTGGTATGACAGTATTTATACTAGCTTATTTATCGTATAGAACTAATACATGCAGATGTTGTATGTCCTCGTTTGAGGAATAACGAACCAACATCAACAAATGTCAACAGAACATTGGTCAACTAAAGAAGGCGTGGAGCGAATTCTACTGCTTGCTTCCCACCGCTCCATAAAAGTTCTACTCAAAGTCCAGTGGTGCTACCACTTGTTTTATTGTTTTTCCTCCAAAATGACGTCCGCGTGTCGTCAATACAAAAGTTCAATTCTGTAGTAGTCTCTGGCTGAATATTTATGAATAACATAAATTATCACAGAGTAACTCATATTCATTGGACAGATGTTGGAAAGTTTGAATAATTTATCACACACTTCTTCATCCCCGATTGTAACCTAATCTTTTTTAAAAATAAACCAACATTTTACATTTTTAGAGATGTACTTGTTCTTCAATACAAAACTAATCACTGCGGTCATTCTAGTAAACCAACATTTTAATAAATAAATTTTTAGAGAATAGCCAAGAACAAAATGTTTTTTATATTGTTGAGGAACACATTCTAGGTGTCCTGGTGAAAGTTTCATTCTTTTCCCATGTTCGATTCCCAAAATTCTGACAGTTGAAGTTGACACATTTTCTTTACAAGAATGGAACTTGAAGCAAGCAGATGTCATGTCATTGACTCACATTGTTGGCCAATGTTTTTGTCTTTTTTTCATTCTATTACTTTGACCTTAAATTGATTAGGGACGCTATCTTGGCCCTAAGGCATATACAATTTTTAGAACTCTATTGCTCATGATGCACTTATGGTATAAATATATCAGAAATTAGCTGCATACAACTGGTGGTTAATTATAAAGAAAAAAAAACATTGGCCCAACAATGTGAATCCATTACATCAAACTTACTTGCTTCAAGGTCAATTGAAGTGGAAAATTTGTCACATTCAATTGCTAACATCTCGAGAACCGGATGTTGGAAAGGAATAAAAAATATCACCAGAATTCTTAGAATATCTTACGGTTTAATATATAAAAGGTAAATTTGGTTCTGGACTTTTCTTTAAATTGGACTTTATAAACACTCCAACGACGTGCACTTCCATGGGTCCCTTCATTTGCCGCTAGACTCTTTTCAACCCTGCGTGATTTAATAAATAAAACTTTTCAAATGGTATAACAAAATTCACGAACGCTAAACGGAAGTCCTTGATGCCATTTGAAAATCAACTCAACATCACCAAGCACTTATATAAACATTTAAATCTAAATAATTTTTTAAGTCTTGCCGTATATATGTCTTTCGAATTAATCTTTAACCCGGTAGAGTGTTACAGATTATTTGTCTACCTACAAGAGTCAAAGGAAAATGACCAAACGTGATGTTAACAAGAACTGGTCATCTCATCTCACCAATGTAATCAGTAACTCACATGGTTATCACGTTTAAAACAGTAATAAACAATTCAAAGGTACTGAGAAAAGGACTGCTGTTGTGCGGTTTGCATGTATGTCGATAGCAAGTCTTTATTATTCATTTATAGCCCGACACTGCTTCTACGTAATTACTGGCTTTGATCAAACACTCTTAAACATCAAATTTAGCCTCTCTATGCATCTTCATTTTTAAAACACAATTAAACAATGACTCACTGCCCGTTTCTCCAGCAATTCTCGACCAATCAAATGCTCGGTATTCTTTCCAGTTTTCAACCTCTGTTCAGTTCTAGCACTAATAAAAGGCAGTCAATTACAAATGGCATTACTTAAGATTGATAGAAAATTCTTAATAAGATTCACGTTGGGACTCAGTGGATGTCTTTATTATACGTGAACTAAGCACACATTAGAAGGACGGAAACGTTCGAGCCTGTTATTTGTAGCAAGCTATGTAACAACGGGCGTCTTATGAGTACCGTAATATATATTATCGGAGTATGAGCGCAGTTTACTGGTTTAGAATACACGGGTTAACAAGAATTGTGTTTTTAAAATTTTATCTCTCTCCTTGACGGATTTATGTAAAGCAATTTTCGTAAAACTTTTTATCAAGAAGTCCAAATGTGTTAGAATTACTTTGATTCGTGGTACAGCCTAGTGATTTTAGAGTTAGATATAATAACAACAATAAATATTTTGGTGGTTGAACGGAATTTTTACAATTGCAACAGTTTCTTAAACATCGTAATGCGTTCCTAGTGCTTTACGGCTTGGTTTGAAAAGTTGTTGTTGAAATCAGCAACGAATAGGTCATCAAATTGATCACTGGATGGGCTTACGTCATTATGCTATCATCTGACATAACAATCCCATCACGTGAATACAACATAAACCGCCTTCTTAGTTACTAAAGAAAAAAAGTTCTATATTCATCAGTCTTTAGTTGAGTGTGTGATAATTTTGTATTGCCACCGTTAAAACTCTTTAACACGTAATGTTTAATATTGGTTGAGATTCTTCCGTTAATTACCTGAATGTAAAACGCATGAGAAATTTCACTGGATGATTTTTAAGCAGCGGATAATTTTGTGAAGTCTAGTTACTACTGTTAGTCCTAGCTTTTAAACCTGAGCACTGCACACTCTTAAAATACCGGGGTTAAATTTAACAAGGTTCGCCGGGTCTATTTACTCCAACACAATCCTGATCACACTTCCGAGTTAAACTAACTCAAATCCTAGTTACTTTAACCAGAATATGTGTTAGCTGAACCAATGATTTGCGTTACAATTTAACCAGGATTGTGTTGGAATAAATAGAACACCGATCCTGGTTAAATTTCACCCCGGTGTTTTAGGAGTGCAGTGATGTACAAACGTCGCCATATATTACATGAAACCTGGCTTAAAGTGCTTGTCCACTCCCTCAGAACTACAGGTTTTGTAGTAGTGTACAAAAATTTTCTAATGGCTCGGCTCTTTGATTGTCAGAGTAATTCAAACAATGCAGAGAACCTAACCTTGTATTACACAGCATGAATTTTACTGGGAGTGCTTTGATTATACCCATTAGGCTTTTCTACACTCACCCTAGAACTGAGGTTGCGTCTGGATGAGGATGAAATTTAGAAAATTGTGGGAAGGGCTTCAGTAAAAAGGTGAGGAGAATTTGTACTGTTCGATTAAAGAATTGGGCCTTTCATTTAATTTCTTTCTTTTGGCATTACATAAACAAAACTCAGTATACTATCTGTGTTTCTTCATACTATTCATTCTGTCAGTAGTGGTTAATTTTTCATTACATACAGTCTTTGCTGAGATTTGGTTGTTGATGCAACTACAAAGCGGACTTACTAAGAGCACTTTTTACATCCGAACATCACCTAACACAATCCTTAATTGAGTGTTTATTCCCCCATCATTAAAATGTACCGTTTAAGATTTTGCTTTTATAGAAAACAGACGGAAAGGCGATAATAAGTCCATCGTTCAATGTCATTTAAAAATAATCGTCTAGACCAAACACTAAAATAGCAAAAGTTACGACGCATTAATTATGCATAAACTATGGAACAGCGGAGACGAAGGTATACGTCACATCACAACTATCTGATAAATTTCAACCATAAGCAACGCGAATTAAGAACACAATTTGTAGATGCTAGTATGGTCTTCCCTTTGGGTTAGTATGATCTGGATATTAACAAAACAAAACGGTTTATATGAGGGTTTATTATGTGTTTAGGCAAATTTGAATCTGACTGGAAAAGGGTGTTGTACAACATAAGTATTTCTTGCCGTTTCCCAAAGTTGTGGCAAGAGTATTAATATATGCTAATATTGTATTCGTGTAATAGTAAGGATGTACAACTCCCTGCTATAAATTCTAACTAGATTTCTTTGTAAAATTACAGCTCATCCCTTTCGACTGCCAGCTTATACGAAATTATCATCTACTTCCTGCTGTCTTCGCTGTCTTCATCTTATAACGTTAAGCAGAGCACCTGTCAAGCGAGTAATAGCGATCGAAATTCAAGACGAACAAGAGTTTAAAACCCTGATTGAAAACGCGATAGAACATAAATATCAGCCATAGGCTAACACATGAGAGAAAGGCTACTTCCAATTCATTCCACTAATGCATTTTTGTATATACAATTACTTTTTTCGAAGATTCGCTGTATTAGCTTTAAAGGGCACGACAGCGCTCAGTTAGCGTTTAATGAGACACATGGAAAAAGTGCGCTTACTCATTCAATTTCATTAATGCGGGGATAAAGGTTTCAGGCTCAAAAGTGTGAATTAGCTGACGGTTCTACTTTAAGTGAAGGCTTAACTTACTTCTCCTTTCATCCAGGAGAAAAGAGTAAAATCATCTCTTTTTGGACGGTCAGTAAATAACAGGTTGTGATTTATGTGTCCTTTTTTGCATTATGAAAAAAATATTTTGCCAAAGCATTTTGATTTGTAACCGTCATAAATCTCTACGTTCATTTCTCTCATGATTCTTAGACGAATGAAAGATCGTAAATGTTAGTAAAACCGATTGGCCAAAAAGAGAAAGGGGGAATGGTAAAATGAGAAACATTACTCATTAGGAAATAGGACTACTAATTGTCTGGGATATGTTTCGGTGCCGATTTATCACCGACAATTCTTCATCTATTTGCAAGGTTGTGGTCTCGGGTTTGTTTACAAAGCGACGTCGGATTTGTATATTTTTCACCGCAATCTGTTAGAGACTAAAAAACTTTGGTTCCAGCGCCTTCCCTAAATGCAGCTTTAATGAGAAGATTGAGAGTGGGAGGGACTGAAGAAAAAGAGAGAAAAGGAGAGACACCCGTGGAAAAAAGACTCAGTGTGAGACACGTGGCTACTGTAAATTTGTGTATTATTACAGCTACCCAAGACAGCAACTTCATGATGTCGTGTATAGCTATTAGACATACATCAATGACGCCCACCTACGTAATGTATGTATGGTAATAACGACGTCGTTCATAAACAGATTGGTTGTGAGATGCAGCGCAATACTGTAATACAAGATGCATGACATGGGGATGAAACATTGAGTATTGCAATGGCTATCTTGGATTACAAAGGCAATCATCCCGTATAAAGTTTGTCATGAAACAGTGCTGCCCAATAACTTTGTGATCTTTCGAATCAGTAATGGAATGAAGAGTGTGTGACCATGCATACTAAGTACAGGTTGGTTCTCTCACTCTGTTCGTGACGTACAATTTAATCAGGCTGAAAAATTGACTTAGCATTCAACGTGCAGTGCATAAAATTCACCTTTTTTAATTTTATCTGTGTTCCATCAATAAAAGGAAGTGACCTAGCATGGAATATTTGCAATATCAGTCGACAATATGGAATAGAAAACAACCTTATGTTATAATTATATAGCAAGTAATTGAGGATTCCACGCTTTTGTGAACCATGATTTAGTCCAGTGAGACTGGAGGCATTAATGAAGGTGGGATTGAAAGTATCCAAGACTGCTTGTAAGATACAGTTAGAAAATTACATGAGATTTAACGACATACCAACACAAATGTGTTTTGTTAAGTTTCAACCACACAAAAATCTAAATTTAAAATACCCTTCCAGGTTTACGACAGGCTGGAAATATCGTCGGTATATTCCACAACCCCAAGCCTACGTGAGGGTACTTTTCATATAGAAACATAGGCTGGCAAATGGTAAATATGCTGAAAACGCCAACTGTGAACAGCAATTGTCAACAAAAAAAACAAAAAAAAACAAAAAAAAAAAGAAAAGAAACGACCAACGTTCATCGTGGAATTGGTACATACATTTAAAGGAAAATTTTTATCCTTCGGTTGCTACACACAAGTCACTTATGTAGTCGTTAGGACCAAATTGATATGAACAGAAAACCTGTCGTCACAGAACAAATTATTTCTTGCTTTGTTTGGCTGGAAATGATGTCTTTATTTTTTTTCAACTATCATGTTAAACGTTTTCTCTTTGGTATAATCTCGTCTTTTCATTTTGGATGTTGAAAATGTTAAATGAATCTTTACCCCACTCTCTTACAGTTATATCGTTGATGTGGAGAAGCATTTTAAAATTATCTCACCAGTTTATTCCACATAATTTCGTGCCCAATGAGTGACCTGGAAATCAGGAAGTCGGCCTTGAGCATGGAATGGACAAACGGACAATAATGATCTCAATACTTTGCATAATTTAAAAATAGACTTTATCTGATCTCATACAGGCTGAATGAAATTTAAATTCCACCCTAAAATTACTTTCTTTAAAGAATCAGTGTAGAGTTGATTCTGATAAAAGAAGATATTCTTTAGCTTCTTCTCTTCTACATGAACTAAATTTATCTAGAGTTGTACACTCTAACACAAAGTAATTAAATTCCTTTTAAAACAAGTGTGCTGAGGGACCACAAAGAGTTCATTTCACCCTGAGTAAGGTGAAATTTCACTCCCCAAAAGGGCGACATTTCATTCAACATAAGTCAAACATCACTCCTATAGCACTGATTTTCCCTCGGACTAAATTTCACTCTCTTGTTATTAGAGAGCTTCATATTAGAACAGACGAAAAGTCCAGTGCAAATTGGTGGTTGTAAAGTGAGTACTGATTAAAACTGTAAAGCATAATGAAATTCTTCCGTTATGTTCAATCTATTGCATCCTAAAATGAGCTTTCTGTCAGTTTAATAACCAGTGACGTGTAAACAAGAGACAGAAGACATAGTTGAGTAAACTAAAGCATTTTCGTCGCATGAACAGACCTTCAGTCAGTTTTATTATGACTTCGAAAGACCCAAGTCAAAAATTTTTTAGGACACTGGAGTGGATGAATTAGTTAAAAATCATTCAGGATTCACAATGGCTATCTCGCATCGTATTGATAAACTCCAATACATTCACGTAATTTGCCAGCGATCAATTTATTCGGAATAATTTCCTGTCTTGATATTTATTTTTCTATACGTGCAGCTCTTCTGGAAATAAGATAGCTTACTTAAATGTTAAGGTTCACCCCTTGTATACACGCCTCAATTTATCCGGTTATTATTGATTAAAGTCCCTACCGTATCATTTGCATTCTTCTTACAAAAAGTCCTGTTTGATGGAGACTAGCCGTAGATCAGATTTATCCGCGCCGAGGGCGACGTCAGTTGATTAACTAGCTTGTCTCTTGTTCAAGCTAGGCAATACTTACATGTGACACCTCGTGCGAGGGCATTGAACGCGCGGCTTTCGAGTTTTAAAAAGGGAATTATTTGTCTTCAGTTCACGTATTCAAGGTTTACCTATTTGCAATTATGATGAACTTCAGATCGATTCCAGTGAGCTTACATCGAAAGTTTAAATATTCAGCCAAGAGACACTATGCACTCGACGTTCTCAAAAACACCTCTTGAGTAGCGCCTAGGCACGCCCAAAGCTAAAGAACGCCGGGCATGGACGACACCAACGCAATTATCCAATTCACTTCAGTTCCGCGCATGTTGTCATCCGGGAATATATTTTATACGTGTCTTAAAATTCATCGAGCGTATCTGCCAGTTCAGGCCTTTTCACTGCCGTTTGAAAGGCTAATTCATTGTTGCCACCGATGAGAAGCATAAATAAAAATCATCGGATGAAATATGATTGCAGTTGAAATCAAAAAAAGCTTTCTATTGACATGGAGACGAGATTTCAAGAGGTTCATAAAAACTGTAAACAATCAGGAGAAATAAGAAGACAAGAAAGAAATGTAAAAAATGGACAAGATAACACTAAAAGATCAAATAGGGCTTAACTTGCACGTTCGTCGTCATAGGTCTCATAAAATATTTTCACAAATTTCATAGGGCATTGTTAACAAATAGTTAAGACCAGCCTGTACAGTAACTAGTGTTAAAAGGTAAAGCTTATTATAGTATTGATATAAAAAAAATGTGGTGAACACAGCTTTTAAAGCAATGTGTTCTTTAAACAGATTGCCTCACTTGAACGCGGATAAATATTGTACTTTTAGTTTTCGAAAGAATTAAACGTTGTTGCTTTGAAGGACGATTTCTCCACCAAAGGTTCAATTTTTTTTTGTTATTGAAATTTAGATGTCAAATCATCTCATGGGATCTCCGTTTTCGAATTTCACCTTTAACCGCAAGTTTATGTTAGTAACGTTAAACAATGTCGCATTTTTTCTACGCGAAACAATAGCATGAACGTTCAAGCTAGTCATTGTTATGGTTCCTTCATCATACACAACCACTACAGCGTTGGTAAACATTTTGATTCAATAAAAAATGTTGCTAAAATGGAGTGTTCCCCGAAACCTGATACAGCTCTCCGGGGTAGTTTTAAAGCAGATCTCAGATCTTTATGATTCATATTTTTGTTTATCAGAGGAATTTAAAAAGGAGCTCAAGTGAAATTCTAGTTTTTACAGGTTACACGAGTTCACGTGAGTTTGATTGACGGGCAAGAAGAAACCTTTTGGCGATCTGAACGTGTTTTTACTCTTCAAGATACCGTTGACGATAGCAAGGTGATAATAAATCCTTTTAAAGCCACATTCTTAAAAGAATTAGGGAAAATGAGTAAATTCTTGATATAATCCGTTCAAAGATTAAGAGCTTTTTCCACAAAATACAGACATTAAGGTTTTGTGTTTATTTCAGCAATTTTTAAAGGTATAGTCGACTGAAAGCATAGAGCGACGTAATCAAACTTGCACAACGTGGCAAGAATAGTGAAGGTATAAATTAAAAATGGAGAATTTGGCAGGGATGACATAACTCTAGCCCGTGGCTCATTTGCTTTGCCTGCTTAAGATGCTGAAGTTCACTTCGTTTTAGATGGAGAAGATATTGAGTGATCACGCCTGAGTGTGCTTCTATGAGTCAACCGAGAGTACTAAGGAGAAGAGCGTGCGAGAGGCAGTGAAGCTGATGATGAAGTAGTAGGTTTTGATCTGACAGCTCCGCTGCTGATTTATTCAAATGAGATGGTAAACTGGGCTGTCCCTGAGATATTTGACAGGAAGGAGAAGTTCGGGATACACTGCTACGATTCACACTTCGTTCGACTTGTTCTTCGTGTTCACTGCGATCCTTGATCTAATTTCAAGAATTAAGGCACGCGGTGAATGCCAAGGGCGAGAGATAAAACAACATTATAGTACCAGCCTTGGAGGAAGGAGTTACACAAAATACAGAGATTACTTCGACAGAAATAATACTAATGGATGTGTTTTAAGACCTGCACGGAACACCTACACCAGGTATGAAACTGTTATTTAAAGGTCAAATGACATACAAGATGCCAGATTTATTGAAAGTAGTAGTGTGTCCGAAATAAAACCGAGATTGATAAATTTGCCCGTCCGAGAAAAGGTCTCACTGTAAATTTCGCGTGAGATGGTTTAAAGGGGTAACGCAGTCAAGTCGTTTGGAATTGGCATACCCCGACATCCGTAGTCATGATTGGTTCTTTTAATTACGTGAAAATATTTTTTTTTTTACTGGCTTGCAAAATCTCTGAAACCTAGTTCCTTCCCTCAGTAAACTTTTTGTTTACATACAGAAATATTCAAAATTCGTCTTAATAGACTCCTGTAAGGCAAATAAAAGGAGATTTGTGAAGGTTTTTGTGACTGCTTAACGCAAGTACAATTTAGTCCTGTTATGCGCCGCAGTATAGGTGTCTTCATTATGACATCTTGTTACGGTTAGTGCTATATCCTCCTTTATACAGAAAAAAATCGGTCACGTGGGAGCCTTTTTCGGGAGAATTCTCAACGGTTTTAGAGGGCAGGTAGCTGTGAATCCTTTTCAAATGGAAAGAAAAAGAATTTGATCCAAAAAGGGGACCTGCGGGGGTGGGGGTGGTGTAAAACGGCTGAAACCGGAACCTCCCTCTCGATCCACGCAGGTGGATATTCAAATGATCAACTCGAATTTGAAAGGAGACTTTTTACCAGAAAAGGCCTCGGCCGGGTCGATTTAAACCAATTGTTTGGAAACTGGGCCGTAAATTTTCATCTAACTTACCAACTTTTGACAGAAAAAAAGTTATCTTTGTAACATTTAATTTGCAGAAAATGTGAATGTTGTATATTTATTTCAATATATTTTATTTAAAAAGTGATTATTTTCACATGAATGTATATCCGACAACGCGGGTGAGTCAGATGGCCACATCAGACCATTTGTATGATGACGGTAATGGACCACGAAAGCACGGCGAGGAGAGAAAGGCTAATAACACATTCATAAATGATCAGGATTTAACTTAGGACAAAATTCAAACATTACTTACATTTATCGTAACGATAAAATCATGCTGAAATTTCACATCTGGTCAATATGTGGGCTTAGTTTACTTAAATAAAATTCTGCCGTCAGACTTGATTTCTTTCAGCAACAAAAATAATTTACGACACTCTTAGGGAAGACGAACTGTAAAATATTCCAGTGATCTGCATGTATTAGCATACAACCAGGCGCGTAGCCAGGATTGTGTCATGGGGGTGGGGTGGTGGTGTCATGGGAGGGGGTTTTGGGCACGAAATCAGGGAAAAGTCTGAGGATAGAGAAAAAACCGCTATTTTAGGTGTTGTTTGCATTGCAAGGTTGGGTCAAAGGGGGAGGGGGGTTCTGACCCTACCCCCCCTCGCCGCTACGCCTTTGCATACAACATTAATAGTACCTCTGACCTAACCAACATTCTCTCGTCAGGAGGATATACAAAATAAATTATTCATAAGAATATCACGCCAGCTGGACATTTTTTTATGCTTTTTTATTAACTATATTAACTATATTTATGGACTTATTGAGGGAAACCGCATGTGCGATTGACATGTCCGTCATTGGGGAGATCCCCGCCATCCTTTGGTGACGTTTCATGCAATTTCCTTTCTCGTTGGGATAAACAAACCAATCCCGCACCTACAACATGTGTTCCAAAATTTGAGTTTACATGAAAATTTGGTGACGTCATTTTTTCTTAATCCAATTATTACATAAGGAGGAATCATAAGTGTGTTTCTGTGCAGTGTTCTTTGTCTAATTGCCTTGTTGGTGTAAAATATGCATTTGGATCTGTTGAAAAGTAGAGCTGCGTCGGGTTGGCTTTTCAGATATGTGGTTACTATTGTATATGCAAGTACTGCGCGAAAACGAGAGAACGCCGTAGAATATGCGAAGAACTCTGTTTGTGTTTCTCACGCTTCGCCGCACAATTTCAGGCCAACTAATTACCGAATAAGCTAATTACAGGTAACATATATGGAACATTAGCCTAAGGACTTAAACGGCAGTGTTTCTTCATACATATACTGGTGATTTTTAAATATTTTATTACTGATCCTGCTGGAAAAGCTCGAATTTGACAGTGACTTGTTCCTCACCTTTTTCAAACTAATAAATACGTTTTGTGCAATAACATTCACTTTGAACAAGTTCAAAACTTAGTCTCAAAGACTTTAAGTAAAGTTCAGGACAATGTGCGTAGATAAAATCATTCATAACAAAATGGAATGGGCAAAATGCGATTTATATGTGACCCTCATGACTGAAGTCCTCGTTAGCAGCTTAGCGAGTTTGGGAATCAGTTGTCACATGCGTAAATCAATTATATGAAATGGTTTAAAAACTCCCTACCTACAACTTGACTTCCAACATTCGAGTTTACTTGAGAAATTTGTCGAAATTTTTTTAAGGGAAATAATGCGTTTAAAATGCTCCAACAAAGCATTAAAATTAAATAGCTCTAGTCATTTTCAAATCATTTATTTTCAACAATAACTCCCAGCACTAGCTTCATCTACTAAAAATATTATGCACAGGAAGAATTATGGAAGGTGCATCTTTGAAATGTTGAAAGTTTGGGTGAAAAAATCATTCTTGAGCAACAAACAATTGAATTTCTGTCGGAGAGAAACCTATTTCTTGAAAAGAAGGCTACCATACTGACTTATTTGTAATTATTTATCACTCTTTGCCAATAAATATTGGTTTGTAAAAGGATAAAATTTCCTTGTAAAACAAACGCAGTATCTCTGTTTAACACACTGTGCGCTGAGCTCGGTTTGTAAATCCCACGTGTTACGCATGCATGCAGCAACGGATTATCGTGTGACGATATTTGAAGCGAAGGTGCCACTCCCTTTTTTATTGTGATTGGTTAAAAAGGAAAATGTTTTTCATATTTCGGTCAAACCATCAATTAATGTAGCGGATACTTGAAATATTAGAACTTTAAAAGTTAGGCTAATTCTCTCACCCTAAACTACAACTTTTCAATAGTTCACAGATATTTTCAATTGGCTAAGCTATTTGATTGACAGTTAGTTAAAAAATGTAGAGCCCCAAAGCTCATATTACGCAGCATGTACTGCCATGCACTATACTGAGAGTGTTTTGATTACAAATTGGGGTTTTGTAAAGTCACCCTGGATCAATAAATTGAGATTGTGTTTGAATGAGGGCGAATTTGTGACGGTTAAAATTCAAGAGCAGTTGTCCCAAAATTATTTTGAAACAACTACTAAATTTTCCTATTTTCTGTCATTTTTCTTCCAAGAAGCTTTTGGGATATTTTAAGACTCAAACATTCAACATTCAAGGTTAATCAATTTATTACTACTTCTTAATTTCACAATTCAGTGAGAAGCACATCGTCACATGAGTGTCAAGATCCATTCACAAACTAGTATAGACTACTATCCTTGTTCAAATTGGGGTGACTGCATTTGCCCTTTAAATATAGCTTGGCCTAATTGGCCTGTTGGGGTGAAAGGGCCAGGTTTTAATATTATAATTTCGTCTGCCTCCACCAGGTATGCCAGTGATGTATAACTGGTACATCAGGTTAAATCGGGGTCACACTACAACGAATTCCCACATGATTCCGTTCGGGATTTTTTGGCGGTTTTGTTAAAATCTTCTCAACCTCTGGTCGGAATGAGCCAAAAATTTGCCAAAATGTGAAAATATATAAGTTGTACCGCAAGACTGTGAAAACCAAATTAACGCTAATTATTTTGTGACGTCACATCGATAGACAGATTCTATCGGACTTCCCTGCAAGATAAAAAATGTACGCCACGGAAAAGTCAGTTGACGTTTCATTTTGCAAATAGTATTTACACTGGTTGGCAAATTTTGGGCTCTCTCCGACCAGAGATGAAGAAGATTTGAACAAAATCCGAAAATCGGATCGGAATCCGATTCAAATTCGTTGTAGTGTTACCACGGCTTTGGGCTCCTTGTTTCCCAAAGTACTAGACCAAAATTATTAAATTCCAAACCCCCAGGATCCATTTTCCTTTTTGTGAATATCCTGTATTTTGATAGCATGAAATGTGATTCCGATTCTTACAGTATAAGGTGAATGAACTGGTTCCGAGGTGAATGAACTGCTTCATAGGCTGGTGTTCATGCTTTCGTATTTTGCCAAGCTATCGTTGGTTCCTTATGTTATGAAAAATATGTAAATTTTCGTCTTCAAATTTAACAACGAAGAAACACAGATGTCAATATTGAAAAGCGGAAGGGAGACGCCGCAAAAGGAAACGATAAACTGTATAAAAAGGGTAGCGCCACACTAGAAACAGTCGTAGTCATGACTCCTGTTGCTTAGGGAATATACCTGGGTAAGTTAATTAAATGAGGTTTTCCAATTGAGACTCGCCAACTTTTTTAAGGAAAGAATTGATGTTCACCATGGAGCATAGATACACCAAGATAAGACAAGGTAATGGATTTCATCTGTTTTTCTCCACCCATGGGTTTAATAAATACTTTTGAGGGAGCCAGTGGCGTCACAACAGGTTGGTGTAGGGGGTGCAGATGACTCAAATTGCCCCCCCCCCATGCTGAACAATTGCCCGTGTTTGATGTCATTCTACCCCTAGTTTGTCGAAGGAGCGTAGAGAGGTTGTCTAAATAAACTGAATTTTTGGAGATCGAAAGTGGAAGGGGGTTATAGGTATATAAATTTCTAGGGGGGTCCGTGGCTAGTATTTGTAGGTATTCACCCCACTGCTTCTATCTGGAAATTCAGTTCCAATTCTAAACAGCCAGAGATTATCATCTCCGTCTAATGCTACTCTTTTTTCCCCTCCACTTTCTCTCAGATTTCTCCTATTTTGGCCACAAAATTTCCTTCCAAGCAAACCCATATTTTGCGCCCTCTGAAATGTACGGGGTGCAGCTGCCCCTCCCTGACCCCCCTTGTGACGCCACTGGGGGAAGCGAGTAGGACTTCTTCTGTTGAAAGTCCCGGAAAGGACGCTATATAGATTTGCACCATGAAGAGCATGTGACGTGTAAAATATAGTTTGGGTTCGATGACTAGGAGTTATGATTGGTGTTGTATTGAATATTCAGTGGATTTAAGAGCTATATAAGTACGTTAAAGGTCAAGAGCAGCCACACCAAACTTATTTTGAAGCAACAACTAAATATTAATGTTCTTGTTCTTCCTCTTCAAAGTATCTCTCACGATATTTAAGAACTTCAAAATCTCATATGCAAGGTAAACAAAGCAGTTACTTTAAGTAAATTTGACATTTCAAGGAAAAAAAATTGTCCTATGACTCTCAACAGTCAATCATGAAACATCACAGTACTTACAATTGGGGTGACTGCTCTTGCCCTTTAAACATCATTCCTAATGATGGAGGCATGAAAGATGCTTTGGAGAAAAAATTCTGTTGTGTGGGATGAGATGCGGTTTGCTGTCATTAAACGTAATTGTTAATAATGGTGGTATGATGTGTGTGTATTATATGATACAAAGAATATATTATTGATTATACTTACTGAAAATTTTATTCGCTCGGTTTATTTTTTTGTATTATGTTTTCTTAAAAAGGTTTCATTTTACCAATTGCTACCACCTCCGCTCTACAACAGCCGCCACTTGAGCAGTTGACAGCTATTTATTTTTCGACGGTGTTCTTTATAGAATATATAAAAAATATTTCTTACGAAATGAACTTAGCTCAGTATTCCATCCCAAATATGCACAGTCTAAATAGTGACTGAATAAAGGTTAAATTACGAATCATGAAGCTGATATCATTGTCGTGTCACTGAGGTATAATATATTGAAATATTTATACCGATCAAGCTAACAACGTCTTTACAATCTTTTCGTTCATACGACATTTTCCTCATCATAGACGTATGGGGGTTAATTTTTGTGGGCAGGGCAAATGCAAATTTTGCCCGAATAATGGCACCCTTTATCATTTTTGCCCGAATGGACCAACTGTTTTTGCCCGAATTGGGAGGGCGAGTGCCCCCCCCCCCCACCTGCACCCGCCTCGTACGCATATGTTCCTCAAAACGGTTTACTTTGCGGACTTAAAAGCCCTTTCAGTCTTTCTACCCAAATGTCTTATGACCCGGAAATGATTTAAGGAAAAACCAACACGAATGTGTTATAAAGTGTAAGTCCACTCGATAAAAAAGTTCAAAGTTCAAATTTATGTATTGTTCATGTTCACGTTTGCTGTCCCTTAAGTCGCCTCTTTCGACAGGCGGGAAATACAATACCACGGGCATATTCTACAACCCCCAGTCCACAGGTACAAAAAGTGTACTTGAAGCGAACATACATGTAATTATATCCTCACTTTAATGGCAGTATTTTGCTTTTCGTTAAACTTGACAGACATATTTCCTAAACAATCCCATATATTTTTTTTCAGAATGTGATTGCATAAGTAGCATGAGAACTTAACACTTTGTATTTATCAAAGACAGGTCCTATCTCTATTAACTTTATGGTCACCACAACAATTAGAAAAAAATAAAAGGAAACAAAGCATTCTTTGTCAATGTAAAGAAGTGAAATGACCTCTGCTGCCCTCAAATTCACTTTGGAACACAAAACACGGGATTTCAATATCGATATTTAGAAAAGAACATGTCCGGTTTGAATGGAAATTCACCGCACATGTGTTATTTTGGTTCCCCTCTCAAGAAAATTGGAAAATAGGAATGTATAATTAACTTTCCATATTAAAGAGCCTTTGGGCAGTTGACTTAAAGGGAAGGTTTAAGCAAAAATTTAATTTTCATACGTGAAAGAGGAACAAAAACTACATAGTGTGGTGAAAGTTCCATTCAAATCTGACACGTAGTTCTCGAGATATCAGTAAATGAAGTCAGTAGATTTGTGCTCCGAAGTGAGTTTGAGGGCAGCAGAGCTTATATCACTTCCTCACATTGACAAAGAATGCCTTGTTTCCCTTTGTTTTATGAGACTGTTGTGTTGACCTTTGAGTTAACTGGAATGGGACCTCTCTGTGGCGGATGCAAAGTTTGTTAAGTTCTCACACCCCTTAGGCAATCACATTTTGATAATGTGGGTTTTTAGAGGAGAAAATCAACTCTAAAGTTTAAAGAAAAACAAAAGACTGTGCACTAATGTGGGGATATGATGTCATATGTGCTTGCTTCAAGTTCACTTTTTGTTGAAAATGTGAAAACTTTACGTGCTCATATCTTGAGAACTACACATCGGATTTCAATGCAAATTTCACCAAAATGCATAGAATAACTACCCCTCTGACATACCAAATCCTTTAATGACCTTAAACCCTTCTTTTAAAGTGTTGTTGCAGCATTTTCTATCGCCGAGACTATTACTTCATAATGCTAATTGCATATTGTATTGACAGATTTAAGACAAATTATATCATTACAAAATAGGTAACGCCTAAAGGTAAACACTCTAAAAAAAGTCTTGTAGAACTTACACAACATTGTGTGAATAGTCCACCAACCAACAAACGTGTAGAAGGTACACATCGTTGTGTAAAAAATTACACAACATGTGTAGAATTTACACAGTGTTGTGTAGAATTTACACAACACTGTGTTGTGTAAATTCTACACATGTTGTGTGGGCTATGTTGGTGGACTATTCACACAATGTTGTGTAAGTTACACACACCACATTTTTTAGAGTGGAGACAAACTATTAGGTGGAATATCTGCTAAATATTTAAGTTAGATTTTATCAACTATTTAGTTTAAAACCAATATTTACCTTTTTGGAAAACGTTTCGAGTGGTATTATTTGTGATTTTAATACCTATAGATAGGGGGCAGGAGTCTTTTTACAAGGCCCAAGAGGTCATTAATATGTTATTAAGTACATTTGTGAAATGCAATAAGCAAATCCAACAATTAATAATTTTTAACCCATTTTTGACCGTTGCTTGGAAATTATATCGAGTAGTAACGCTGTACTAGAATACATATTAATTCAACCAAGCGCGTAGCCAGGATTTGTGTCATGTGGGAGGGGGCACGAAATGAGGGAAAAGTCTAAGGATAGAGAGAAAACCCGTTATTTTTTTGTGTTTTTTTTTTTTTTTGCATTACGGAGTTGGGTCATTGAGGGGGTGTCTAACCCCCCTCCCCTCCCACCCTTGGCTAAGCCACTGAATTCACCTGTGTAACAGTATTAAGAATGACTGTTTTTAACCTGGTAGGGCAAGATCCTTAGCTCTAGTAGAGAGGTACGACGCTGATATAATAGATTGACTTAACGTCATTGACTGCAGTAATATATTCTGTCACATACGGTATACCTGGAGTGCACTCTTAAATCAAAAGAGAGAATTTGGTCTATCTTTGACAGAGTGAAAAGAGTTAATTCACTCCCACAGTGGCGTAGCTAAATATATTTTTCCGGGGGGGTGGGGGGCAAACCTCGAAAATTTACCCAAAACCTTTCCGGTTCAGTTTCAGTATATTTTCAAGATCAAGGTGCATTTTCCGAACAGATTAAATAGACTAATTTTCCGAACCAGTCCTTTAAAAAATAAGGTAAATACCATACGTTTTTCCAGGTTTCCAGGGTTATTATGTCTAGAAAACGGTAAGCTATTCTTTTAGCTACATTCATAGTCAAACACAGAGAAAGCTCAGTCAATAACCTGCCCGGCACTAGCTGGTAGGATGAGAGGCCAGTAAATGCTTAAACTTAACCCAGGGCGCTGTCAATCAATAGATTGCAAACTGGACTGTTAAACCTCGCCTAACCTAACCTAACCTTACCCAGGGCGTTGTCAACTTAAGTGACGGGTGCAGTGAGAGCGACCATCGGTTCGCGCGGAGCGTCCTCCAGGGGAAATTTCGCTAAAACACCCCTAGATTGCAGAAAATGACACTCCCTGTGCATCATTACTGCATGCTTAGAATGCCATATTTTTCTTGTTCTGAAAAACTTTTAAGGAGACAATCTGTTCACACTATATATAAAAAGGAAAAATTGGAAACTCTAAGGCCTACCGGTATGTATTGCTGACAGCTTTTAATCGAATATAAATATTATGGTTGTGGAGCGAAAACAAACGGAAATTGTGATAATTAATGAGGGAATATTTCGTTCACGAGACTATGATTATGTTACTATTTATTAGCAACGTCTTATCCAACAGTGCATCAAGTTGATGAACATAACATTAGCTCAACAATACGTAGGGAACTAGTTCGATGATGGTATCCTATGCTCCGGTCTTATAGCATGTCAGTGTTGCGCAGTATAAGCTGAACTGATCAAAATACCCTGCATGTGTACCAGAGACCATTCACGCTGCTGTACAGAGAGCCTGCTTTTCTGCGGAACGCGAGTCAAGCGCGCTTCATGCTGCAGTGACACAGATGAGATCTGGGGAAATACGTTGCATGGAAAATCGAGTTATGCATGAGGAATGTTTCCCGCCTACTTACAGTGAGAAAACTTTAAAGAAATAGGAAAAGGAAGTATTATTTCGTCAACTTGAAATTTCCCCAAATTCCATAAATTTCCCCAAAATATTTTCCATGGGGCAAGATGCCCCCTGCCTCACCCCCCCCCCCCCCGCATTGGCTACGCCACTGCACTCCCGGAAGAGTGAAATTCACTACAGGAATAAGGAAACTTCACTCTTCACGAGTGCCGGCGATGGTTACTTCTTTTTAAGAGTGATCACTATAGGCACTCCATTGAGAGTGAAATTTCGATCATTTGGAGGGAATTTCACTTTTTCGCAGTGAATTTCATTCTTCTTGGAGTAAATTATTTTTCTAATGGAATGAATTGGCACTTTTCACTCTACTTAAGAGAAACTAAGTTCACTCTTTGGTTTTTAGAGTGTACATTGTAGAGACTGCAGAGGTTACCCCTTTTTAAAGGGGTTAATCGAGTAGGTTCATAAAATTCGACATTTTTTCAGAACCTGTCACGTTTTCTTTTCATACCAGTGACAAATGGTCAAACTTTGACAATTCACTCATATCCTACATACAGATAACTGTTTTTGAGTGAATATTTAAGCGGTTCGATTTTCCAAAAAAAAATGTGACCTTTTCGAATAATGCACAGTGAAAACCGTTACAAGTCAGGACACCAAACAATTCAGAATTTTTTTTTCTTTACCGTTGTATATGAAATTTGACTCATTATGCTAACTATAAGCATTGTGATGTGGTAGTGACCTTTTAACGCTTTTATCAAGTCATCAATATCATTTCAATGAGCCCCTTTAATCCGTCTTTTGGGCCGCTCGGTCCGACCCTTTTTGTTGAGGAAATTTTGTTTGAAACTCGGAATCTTGACCTTTGTGGGGGAATTCTACTCTCAAAATGATTCTAACAAGGAAAATGGTTCTTTTTCTCCTGTATTAATGTTATATTAGTTGAAAGATCATAGTGTATCAATCAAATGTAAGTCGACGTTGTAAGGTCACTAAAAGTCCGGTATATAACCTCACATTATTACTTAAGATCTTGATAGTTATGCAAACTGATCCTTTTTGATGGCTTTTAGTTAAGTTAGATCATGTTTAACTCAATTTGGGGGCAGTTCCAGGTTTTTTGTTCACAGTGGTATCGTAAGTTGATATTGGTCATGCCCCAATGCGTATAAAAGAGACAGGAATGAAGGACGATAGGGAAAAAAGAAAGAGGAACTAAGAAATTAAGAAGAAGAAAAAAAAAAACAAAAAACAAGAAGATACAAATAAAGGAACATAAGTTAAAGTACGAACAGAGAGAAAAGATATGAAAGATGGTTGTCGCTGGCATAGTGCTACAAAAGCAACACTCATCGGCTATATTTGAAGCGATTAGACAATTGTTCGTTACAAGAATCTTTAACTGATACCAAACAGCATATCAAAACTGTAATCATTTAGATAAGAGGACAGGAATATATGAAAGGTGCCACCCCCTTTTACAGTTTTAGTGCATCTAAAAACGAGGATGTCATGACTTTTCAGTACCAGCCATGGGTCAGAATAAAGACAGACGCATACTGAACCGACCTGAATGCGAAAAGACTGAACAGTGGTCGGTTGCAGAGTTCGGCAAATTTCCCTCCCAACCTGGTTGTGTTAGCAAGTAAGATAGAGTTTCACGGCCCCAGTTTTCTAAGCAATCGGTTTAAGTCGAGCCGACTATGGACTTTTCCCAGTTGTGGCTCACTGGCTTGAGATGCAAGGGTCGTTTTTCGTCGCGACTCAATTGGACGTATCAAACATTTTTGGTATCAGTCGGAGGGGTGGGGGACTTAACTTATTTGCAAACATTAACGTATGAAATAGTCAAAGTCAATGGGCGATTTTTCATATATTGAAATATATTCGTTTGTTCGCTTTCCTTACTAAACCTATTGTGATAAGTAAAGCAGAGGGAATCTCTTTTAAACTCATCGAGTCCATGTCTCTCTTTATATGAGGTCCCTAATGTAACTAAACTTTTCACTTTTGCAATCTTGAATCCTTTCCTGAAGAGGAGAGGGGTGTAGGGGGAGATCACACTATTTGATCGTCTTTGTTAGTTCTCTTCCCTTAAACGGGAGAATAATTTGTTTTACTGTGGCCCAAAATATTTGTAAGAATAGTAAAACTATAGTTTATTGGTTGTTCAACTTTCATTTTATTTTTCCCTCGAAAAAATTGTATAAGCCCCTGTGTGTGAAGCGCTTTATGTTTTGGGGCTTTCGTAAAGGTCATGTAGAGCTTTTATGTTTTTGGCTTACGTAAAGGTCATGTAGAGCTCTTTATGTTGTTGGCTTAGATTTCATCCCTTTCGGAGGCTGTCAAAACGGAATGCCGACGGCAAGGCGAGACATGGTCTATGTAAATGAACAAAAATAATAATAAACAGCAGAGTTATTAGCTTAAACTTTGAATTTTTCTACAAAAATAGAAGCACTATCGAGTAATTTTTTACCAGCAGAGTGGGATTTCGGTCAAGCTGGTGAAGAGAAGAGAGGCCCGATGTATGAATTAAACTTGCTGATGACCTATCTTTAACTTGAAGGGTCGTCGCGATCTGTTCAGTTTGACATCATCATTCCTACACAGATACTGTATGTGAACGGAATTCAGGACGGGGAAGAGGGTTGGGATGTATACGGATATGAAAGTCAATATTGTAAGCTGTCTTCTGAAATAATACTAGAATTTAGTAATTTAAATAGGTCAGGCTATCATTTGTACTCTAGAAAGTTCGAGTCTCTTTGTTCTTTTTGGCCAGTTTAGGACCACACGGTCGAAAAAAATAATGAAGGGAGTAATCAAGGTCAAGTCATAGTGCCCGCTGCATGGGGACGTAGTTTCTTTGGCTGGGAAAATTCTTTAGGAGTAACGTTTGCTTTCATCCTTCAGCAGCAAAATTAAGGGGACAATATGATGGCGAAACTTGTAGGGGTGGAGTTTGGGACGTCGAAGGAGTGGGGTCGGATAGGGCGATTCTCTCTTGATCGAATTATGGGTAAGAAAAAAATAACTCCAAAAAAGTGACACATTGCACCAATTCCAAAACTGGACTGAAAAAAATCATCAAAAGAGAAGTCATTCTAACTCTTTTTTTTTTGGGGGGGGGGGGGGGGGATATGAAGGCTAAATGTTGGATCCTTCCCTACTTTCATTTCATTCTTAGGGAGTGGAAGGTAGGAAAAATTGATGTAATGGCAGTTAGAATCGAATTCTTGAAAACAGTTCCTTCATTGAAGGTACGGTAAAGCTTAAACGCCCCTTTGCTCTTCATAAAGAGAAAATAATGTAGTATACTACGCCAATTCATTGGAAAGGGAATGAATGGTTTTGGGGGAATCTTGTTTTGGGACTAGTGGCAACCAGCGGCGCATGTTCATGAAGATTACACTCTCAAAACAAAAGATTCAACTAAAATCTAATAGGAAACTCGATCTAACTCCATCTAACTAACTAGTAAGTCTCTAATATAGAATGAAAACTGTGCATTCACTCCACTGGAGGGTTAATTTACTCCACGAATAGTAAAACTCACTCCAAAAAAGTGATATTCACTCCAAGAAGAGTGAAAATTCACTCTTGAACGAATGCTTCCAGGGATCACTCTTTTTAAGAGTGGTTCCCGTAGACACTTCATCAAGTGTGAAACTTTGCTCTTTTACAGTGAAATTCATTACAGTCGCTCTTCTAACGAGTGATTTTTTAAGATTTAGAGTTCCTACAACCTGTTTTGACTAGGTTTCGACTGAACCATGAAATGACTCCCACCCTGAAATTTTAAACAAAGCCAAATTTATTGCTGTCTATCTATATGCCATGAAAAATGACAACAAAAGTAAGAAAATAATATCATAAGTAGTTGCAAAATTGATATTTTATACTCTTTTCAATGCTAAAATATGGTGAAATATCAATTTTATCTTTATTAATACGTAAGTAATGTCATACATTGAGCTTGATTTAAAACCGAATTTTAGTCATTTCCCCATAAATAGTGTTAGTCTACGGTCCCACGTGAAAGTCGCATTGTTTTAGATTGTTTCACTTTGTCAGAAAGACATTTAAAGCGATTGATTTTTCAGACCTGAAACTTAAACGGTTTCCTTTATTGTTTCATTTTTATATAGCAATTGGGAGAAATAATATTCAAAATGCCATTAGCCGTGAAATTTTTATCCTCCGTCTGAAATTAATGTAAGAACATTTAAATTTGAATGTTATTAAAACTCTTGGATGCGTTTTCAGGCTTTCTGACAATAGTCGATGAAATGAAAGATACAATCTGATTGGTCTGATAAAATGATAAAAAACAGTCTTATTGGTTTATGTTAGTAGATTACGCAAAATTAGTGCTTTGTGATGTATCAGATATAACTGAAGTAATCGAAAAGAAACATTTAAGATTAAACGTTGTTGTAATACATAGTTAAATGTTTTAGTTCCATAAAACTTATAAAAAAAAACTTCACATAGAATGCCATTTGTTTATTAATATGGAACGAATACTAATATGCATGGTGGAATTAATCACCATATAAAGAACTTTGTACGAGCTCTCGTGGAGAGGATTATTTGAAATAGCCTCGGGTTTGATTTCTATACAACTACAACCGTATAGCAAAATTCCCACAGCAAGTGATGGTCTAATTTCAGTCGGCCATAACTGGGGTCTATCACCTTTTAATCTTTCAATTTCCATGCTTACCTGTATCATGGATGGATGGATTTATATTAAATTGTTTATTTATTCCTTCAATTTCACTGAATATGGGACCAAAGACTCTAAAAATGGAACCTATCCTGCCGTTGTGCGCGATGCTTCGCTTAAGCAACGGAGTAGGGAAAACAAGCCAGCGAGCCACAAGTGGAAAAGCTGCCGTGGCCGGCTCGACTTGAACCAACAGCTTGGAAACTGGGCCGTAAAACTCTGTCTATCTATTTCTAAATACGAGGGTTTGAAATTCACGTGGACAATAAATGAAGACGATTTAAGTTTGATGGACCCCACTAATGACTGCATACAGTCACTAAACACAAGCTCTGATCAGATTCGTCCATAGAGCGGCTGTCCTTTCACTGACGTCACAAGCACCGCCCCTTTTGGTTGGCAAAATGCAGTGTACTGCCCATTTAGTGAGCTAGCTGAGAGGCAGTCAGTTCAGGGATCTGTCCAAATACCAGCTCCCGGTCAGTTGACCACCCCCTTGTGACTGTTGTACTAAAACACTTGGGCGTTACGTACCACTGTGACGTCACGTAAAAGCAACCTATACGTTCTTTTTCTCAAAAGTACGGTTAAAAGCAAATTGGCCTTTCACAGTGAGTAACCAATAATTTAATGACCTTACACCATCATCAGAATGAACACAACTCTATTTTTACGAATAACACATGCAATGTTTTTTCCAGTTAATACGAAGTGAAGTGGAAGTTTTTTTTGCCTCTTTATATAAAATATTATAGATAGAAGATTTTGAAACAGATATACTGATTATTTTAAACAACAACATAGCAACTGGTTTTAAGTATAGATATGCTTCATCAATGCAGGTAGGAGGACCCTGATCAATGCAACGGCCTCTTTCATTTCGCCAGGCCCATAATCAAAAAAGAAAAAAAAGACGGAGGAGAAACCTCTCGTGGCAAAAATGTCTTCTTCTTTGGGTGTTTGAAATTTGTCATTGACTTTGGAAAAAAAAATCTGCCGGTTCAAAAATTGCCCCTCCAGAAGCTTGTCTTGCTACAGGCCCGCATCCCTGTTTTTAAATAATCGGCTTTTATTTGCCATTCCAATTTTTCTTTTTTCATTTGTATGAAAAATATAGTTGACCTTTTATACAGTATCCTCATTAATATATAACTGAGGGATAATTCCTTATTGAAATACCAATTAGTTTCCTTTGGCAATATTTTTCTTACGTGAAAATTTTAGGTCCCTTTAAATGCTCCTGAAGTCGTTTTGAAGCAGCGTGAGGATCACTAAAAATTACAAGCAAAAAATTAGCCCTTAATTTCCCCCAGCGTGTCATATTAAAACACCCACTTTAACGTCAGAACGTATGCGGTTACTAAATTTCGTGGCTATTTATCGGGGCCTATTTATAATCTCAAAAACCCAGATCCTTATGATTTAATGTGGAAATCGTCTCATGGCACAAACATAATTGTCAGTGGACGTTATGTATTAATACAGACACTTAACAACATGATACTAAAATCTTTTCTTCCGAGGCAAAGAATAGGCAACAAATGAAAGGAATTAAGTAATTAATTGGTGCTGGATAAGGGTGACCCATCTGTCTTTAATGCGATAATTACTGTGTTAAATCTGCCATTTGTTCAATGTGGGATTACTTGTTCACGAATCTTAGGATGGTAGAATCCAAGGAGATGATGTAAAACCTTGGGGGAAATTCAGTAATCAGCCCAGAATTTAATCAGTTGTCCCCTTTCTAACTTTTGGGCAAATAAGAATGAGTGAATTTACTGAAGATTTATTTGACCCGTAACATTTGTAAAGTAGTTCGGAAGTAAATTTAACGGATGTCTGTGTTCCACATTTTCCAACCTCCTTCAGTCCTAAAAGGTCGAGCTCTCCAGCATACAAACGTTGTAAGGTCGCTGAATCAATTGCACAGAACCGGTACGTTGTTAAGGTTGCTGAATTAATTGCACAAAGCAGTTGCATCTTTAAGCATTTCTTTGGAATGAAAAATGAATATAGGTAAAGAATTGGGTTTCCGGTAAATTCAACGATACATTTAATATACTGAATAACCTACATAGTCTTACATTTAAAATAGTGAACAGACTACTTCCTACACGTCTTGTGTCCCCTGAGAAGAAACAATAATTTATTTAGCATCTAAATATATTCGGATCCAAATAAGTTTTAGATCATCATAGAAAATTTCTTCCAAGTAAAAATATAATTAGTATCTGAATTGTGAATTGTTAAGAGCTTGGTGCTCTCCCGCTCTAATATATAGTGCTCCTAAATTTTCCATGCTAGTGTACTCATATTCCAAGGGTATTCCCTAAACTTCCTTTTGTATCTCATACTAACATCATGCTGGACTGCAGCAAATCTTTATATGGCAGTTCTTGGTCTCCATACCGTTCACAAAGTATTTACCTTTACAACTGTTTGTGTCTGAGCAACTGAAGAGTCATGACATAGAAGAGTTTGGCTGTCAAGTGTATAGTGGTATAACATTGCTGGAGTCCATCAACATTAATTAAGGCAATGAGTATAAGTGCCAGGGTCGTCGTGACTGGGCCGTCGTGACTGGGGTTTCCTTTCCCCACCAAAAAACGCCACAGCTCCCCACCAAAAGAAAATCACCAGAGCGACGACAGTTGGAAAATTTGAAATTTCAGTTGGAATTTTCTCATACTCCGCTTTGCACATTTCTTCCACCGAACATGCCGACTTTTCCAACTAGACCTGAAGACCAAATGCCGTAGACTTGTCCGTGTTTCATTATTTAAGTCAGCACGCACCGTAGAGCCACATTTTCGCAAACTGCGAAAATTTATCAATCAGAAGCTCAGGAGGAATCACACAGTTGTTGCACCCGAAAATAAAGTGATACCTTATGGGCTTAACAAATTATTCATGCAGAGAATTGAGACTTGACTTGATACTTTCTCATAAAGACTTGAGACTTGGGTTGAAACTTGACATTTCTGACCAGTAACTTGACATGGGACCTAGAGATTTAGACTTGTTGACATCTGTTTCCTTGCGAAAGGGGATGGGGAAAATTCCCACGAATAGCAAAGTTTTGGCGCGCTTCGCACTCATGTGTACATATACAACATAGGTTTGAGAATATGGTTCATGCAAACTGTTTTCACATGGTGTCATTACTGGTAGAGTAACTACGAAGAAAACACTTTACGGTGCCGGTGTCCCCTCTATCAGAATTTCTTCGACTACCGGCCGACCGAGTGGATGGACTGAGGGCCATGGCGAAATGGATACGGGAGTGATTTTTCAAGAAACATATGGAGCTATCCAGTGTCAAGCGAGGGGACGGGAAACAATTGCCCCAGAAATTTTCAAACTGTTACTTTTTAAACGTCAAGACTAAATAGTGAAAACACGGTAAAAGTAACAGAAATTGCAAAATGTAAAATGGCTTAAGTCAAAGAAATCTCAAATATCTGCATCAATCTCTTTGACACAAGTCGCACGCCAGTATATTTACGTGTGCAATGTTTTGGATATGAACGGTCAGTGCGTTTTAGTAATGTTGCCTTAGCTTTCAACGTTGTTTCATTGTATTGTAACACCTGGCCAGATTATCTGGACACTTGTGAGGGTAGCGTTCCATCATCAATCCTTCTACCATCCTCCCCCATCATTCAGATTCACCAATGTTCCCATCTAGGCAGAATCGTATGCGCTCGAATAATTTTAGGAAACTTGCCTCCTTGTGGTGACGTCTTGTGGTATGTCGATAAAAAATGTCGGCTTTTTTCATTCAAAACATGAAATGATTCGTTGTAAAAATACCACGTACAAGATGTAAAAGTTTCTGTGCCGCCGGCGAAAACAATATCTTGACCCTCTTGACCGGGCCGCCCCGGGGACGGCGGAGACAGGGGAGTACAGAGACATTAGCCCCCTGGCTTTAAATCTGGCCATGGACATTTTGGGTCTCTTTAAATTGAGAACCGGGGCTTTTACTTTGTTGAACATATTGGACTGCTTGGATGTTTATCCCCTCACATCAAAATCACACACTGCGGCAGCCGAAGTTTTCAAACCATTGCCAGTACGAACCGAGAAAGGGACAGCAGGAATCAAGGCAAGAATCACAAAGCTCATTTTACGATTTTCGACAGTTTTAAAGCCGGAGAGAGATATGTTCTTGATGTTTATTTTTGATGGGCAATGTAAGAAAATGTAAGAACTGAATCTCTTGCTTTAGAGGGAAGTTGAAGCAAAAAATAATTTTACATGTGAAAGAAGAATCTACTCATTGGTAACGGAAGCCTTATTGTATTAGTTGTATGTAGCAACTAGTTTTGTCTCCAATACCACTTTTGTCTCATCAACCACTTTTGTCAAAACTCTTGCCCACTTTTTTCACAAATACCACTTTTGTCACAATCATCGCCCACTTTTTTCACAACGGAGATCACGACTTTTGTCTCGACAATCGACCATATTTGTCACAATTTGACAGGGCACGACTTTTGTCACACACATTTTGCCCACTTTTGTCACACACATCGGCTTAGTTGAAGTGAGAAGTGTTGAGGTAAACCTATGCTTACTAAATAGATACTGTAATTTAGTATTCACTTTTGTAAATCAGAGGGGCACGTAGCAAGAAAATGATTTTAGATAAAAGACCCACACTTATAATCATGTCGGGCAGTTCGGAGAGAGGGTGGTTCAGAGTAAACTTTTGTGGCTGGGAACAGTGAAATAAGAAACAGACATGAGAATTCGAATTAAGAGAATGAGGGAACGACGAAAATAACCTATGAATACACCAAGGGATCAAGGACTTTGTCTGGGCGAAATCCTCAGAGGCCAGGTCTCCCTTCAAACGGAGAACTTAGTGGCGTTACCATAGATAACTGACACTCTGTGTAGACCCTTCCTGCCGGCTTTCACCCACGCAAGAGTATTATCTTTTATATTGGTTAAAAGTGAGAGGAGCAACAGTTATTTGGAGTGTAGCCGTAACTTACACTCTAAAAGGGGTTTATCCACCCTCAAAATGACGAATGTTAATCCTGCACGGCGACCCCCCCCCCCCCCCAAGTGGACCTCAACGAAAATGTTGCCACAAGCACTACGTGATGAGTTACGAAAACATACCTGTTTGAATCATTTCTGTGTGGTCTGTGTGGGTCTTCTACTCTCTTTTTACCCTTTTTCCCTAAACTCCGTCGTCTCTTTCTTTCCCCTTTCCTTTTCTTTCCTTTCCCCCCTTTCTGAGCTCGGTATGAAGTCACCCACCAGGGAAATTTTCAAGGGACTCTCCGTCCCTTTCGTCACCAACCATGTGGGATATTCATTACCTTGAGTCAACAATTAATTTTCGAAGCACCCTCTTTAAGCATTTCTATATGGTCATAAATTGTTGGCCTCAAATTCTGATTTAAACCCGTTTCTTGGTAATGTCTTATAATTTAATTTTAAAATGAAAGCAAGATTCTCATTTTCAGCCCTAATGGAAGAAATCCTTGTGCTCTTCAAAATTGTAGTGGGGGGCAAGATCAAAACCTTATATGATTTCCTTGCACAACTTGGTGCACGTAACCACCTTGGTAAAGTTATTTGGGAGGAGGGGGCCCCTTTCCCTCTACCTGTGAGTACTACAGCTTACAGAGGTGATTTGCTCGAAACTGAACATATAGTCGTGCTTCAACTATTTAAAACGTACATATGAGAATGACTTCAAGGCCTATCAAATTTTCTCAACGTGTGACAAAAGTGGGCAAAATGTGTGTGACAAAAGTCGTGTCCTATCAAATTGTGACAAATATGAGCGATTGTAGTGACAAAGGTCGTGACCTCCGTTGTGACAAAAGTGGTATTTGTGACAAAAGTGGGCAAAAATTTTGACGAAAGTGGTTGGTGAGACAAAGGTGGTATTTGTGACAAAACTAGTTTCAACAGTCGTAACCAGATTATTCAAGGCTATTCTGAGAGCAGTATAAAAATGATTGACATTGTAACTCATTGCCATGCACTGAAAGTTTAATGCTTTGCTCGTATGCTTAGCAGTGGTAATGGGGGACACGCAGGTTATTATTTACGAAATTACCAGATTGACTTTTGATGAGTTATATAAGTAGGGGAACGATGTTATTAGACTGGCAAATCAATGTGTAAAGAATGTTTTTTTGGAAAGATGTTCTGACCTCCACTTATTACTATTTAAGTCTGAAGGGTATCTCAGAGCATGAAATTGGAAACGACATTTTTATTTTAAGCCAGCCGCTTTGGAAAAGTAATTTTAAAACAGCAGTCAATCAACCCGTTACTTATTCTCATTGGTGCAAACAGGGTGTGTTTTTTATGAATGATCTCATTGATTGGAATGGTGATTTCTATAACCAAGAGGAGTAAGATCGGAATGTATGACATTAAGACACATTTTCTTGAATGTTATGGGTTACTCTATTTAAACAGCTTGGAGTGAATTTTTTAGCACCGTAGACCATAACCTTCCAAACAGTGTTAATAGCTTATGTAATATTATGTTACGCCGTGATCTGTTTTCTGGTACAGCTGTTTATAGTAAACTTGTAAAACTGTCAAAGTTTCGTAAGACCTCTTATAACAAATGGTGTGAATACTTAAACGTTTCTCCAAAACATAGGCGGGATTACAGGAGGCGGGGGGGGGGGGGGATTTATACGACTCACTCTGGCTGTTACTTGTTACAGCAATACTAATTTTTAACTGATTGGGCCAATCGAGTGATACATTAACCGGGCAGCTGCAACTTTCTGCCTTAACAAAATTGTATGCCTCTTCAAAGGGTATGTAAACGACCGAACAACTCTTTTTTTTTTTTGAAAGGCAGAGTCATAATCATGCGCAGTAATAGTTTTCATTCCATTTTTAAAGGTTAATAATTTGCATGAATTTACTTAAAACTAGGTAGCCTACATTCCTGGGCTAAGAAGCATAAACAGAGAACGTAACGCAATCATGGCTGTGAGTGTCTTTACTCTGAAAGACGTTCTGCAGGGGTCTTGAATAGAAATTTGAATGAACCTGGATGCTAATGAAAGTTATGATAAAAAGGTATACCATGTGCACATTTTGCTGTCGACGTCGGTTTTTTGTCTAACCGGTAGGATTGACGCCCGGTAGTGGTTGGAGGTTGGCTTAGGTCTTGACTGACGTCGCTCTAAGGAACAACTTTTTTAAGGCATAAGCAGTCAACCCAAACGTATTGAACAGCTAGATGTCAAAAATTTCTTCTCATTTCTCTTCTAAGTATCTTTCTGAGATATGACTCAAATATTTATTTCATAATCAAGATAGTAAATCAAGCACGAAATGATAGGGTAGCCTACTACACAAACTTAGTACATTTTCCCTTTAAATACGTCAGATAGAAGTCTGAAAAAATTAATTCTAGTTCCCTGGATGACGTCGGAATGACGTTGAATTGATATTGGGTTTTAGCTCAAATGACGTCCCATGGACGTCTTTGTCGACGTCGATTTGCAAACGGCGACACAGAGGACTTCGGTCAGACGTAGACCTCTTCATAAAACCGACGTCGAACCAACGAAAAAAATGTTTTTGAAGATAGTGAGACTATTCACCATTTTCCGTCCTTCCCCACGCCCTCTTGCACGATCCATGACGACTGTTATTCGTACGGAATAGGAATATGATTACAAAAGTTTATGTGTTATTTTTGTGGTCGCATTTTATGTATTGAAGTTGAACCTAAATGATTTATTTTAAAGACTACAATTTCGTAAATACCTCGAGCGTACAGGACTCCCCACAAGGGCTTTGCCCCTGGATCCCACCAGGGGCCCTCAGGGGCCCCCCCTGGACCCCACGACGTTAAGGAGAGCGCTTCGCCCTCCTGCGGCGCCTTCGGCGTCTTTTGTTAGTCCACCTAGGTTTGCCCCCACTTTAAGACATTAAATCTCGCCCTGCTACAGAATCTTGGAGTTTATATTGTTCCATACCTTTCAGCTGCTCTAATGACTGATTGACGTTCATATTAGATGGTTTCAGTACAGTATTCTCCATCGAATTGTCCCTACGAACATATATTTCTTTTACATAACGAAACTGAAACAATCCAGAACTTCTTTTTTACGGCAATTTCACACATGTTCTTTGGAATTGTTTGTATAACGTTTTCACGAAAGCAAATATCAATATTAATCTCCTTGATATTAGCGTTGTTTTATTTGGAGGTGATTTTGCCCGAGTCGGAAACCTTCTAATAATTTTGGTAAAGTTTCATATTTTTAAGTGTAAGCAACAAATATCAATCCCGTCGGTGTATAGTTTGCAGAAGTTTTTTAAGTATTATTTTTACATTAACGAATATATTTTTAAGGAAAACATGAAAGTAAACATTTGGGTAAGATATTGGTAGCTATGGTATACGTTACTAGATTTAGAAGATTAAGGATTTCTGCATATTTAGTTAATTTTATTTTAATGGAATATTTGTTGGTTCAATGTCATTTGTAATCTTTACCTGGAACTGATGGCCAACAGAAATTAAAGATTAAATGAGAAAAAAATCTACTCAGTGTGATGAAATTTCCACTCAAATCAGACTTGTATTTCTCGATATATCAGCCAATGAAGTAACTAGATTTGTGTTCCAAAGTGAGATTTAGGGTCGCAGAGATTATATCACTTCCTCACATTGACAAAGAATGTTTTGTTTCCCTTTGTTTTTTCAGACTGTTGTGTTGACCTTGACGTTGATATGAATAGGACCTCCCTGTTTGGATGCAAAGTTTGTAAAGTTCTCATGGCACCCATGCAATCACATTTTGATAATATGGGATTGTTAAGGAGAAAAACTGAGATCTTTAAGTCCAAGGAAAAAGTAAAGACTGTCAATTAATGTGGGGATATGATGTCATTTATATTTGCTTCAATTTCACTGTTTGTTTAAAATGTGACAACTTTACTTGCTCGTATCTTGAGAACCACACATTGGATTTCAATGCAAGTTTCACCAAAATGCTTTAAGTACCCCTTTAACGTAGCGAAACTTAATATGAATTTTAAACCTTTATTTCAATGCTTTAAACGGAGAACAGGAACAGTAGATTACTTTTTCCATCCCTATTTTTTATTTGATGAAAGAGACTGAGAAAGAATCTACGCGGAGCGCCACCTTCAGTTGTGGCGGAGCGCACAGAAAATTCCGAAAATCGAGACCCCTCAGACAGCCGGAAATGGTATTTCTCGGGCTTGTTGAGTCACTAGTAGCTAAGCAGTGGGGGGGGGGGGGGGGAGAGATTGCGGTGGTAAATAGACTTTTTCAGGGAAAAGGGACCGGCACTCAAGTTTTCTGATTTTTTCTTTCAAGTGTGAACACCACTGTATTGTTACTAGTAACACCTTCCTGGTGCACCAAATTTATTAATGAGCGAGCACTATTGACTTTTGAGATCAAACTGAACTTTGCGGGGCGCGAAGCGCTCTTAAAATTTTGTCTTTTTTGAGATTTAGAGAAATGACAAAAGAGGTTTTCTGAACCGGGAAATGGGGGCGGAAGCATGTTTCCACCCCATCATTTTCCAGTGGGGGCTGTCGCTCCCAGTCCCCCGCTTCTAACGCCTGTGCATTTTCATTAATCTTTTGGTAGTGGTACAGTTTATCTGGTAGTTTTCCGATCTTTGTGAAATTGCTCAATTTTATTGAAGTAAAAACCTTCACTACAAAACTTCAAAAAACGACTGCTGCTTAGAATCTACTTTAAAAGCTTCGGAAATTCCCTTCCTGGCTGTCTGAGGGGTTGCGATTCTTCAAATATTCTGCACGTTCCTAGCCAACTAATAGTGGCGCTCAGCGTAGATCGTGCTTTAGAAGTTCGCCTACACGGACCGGTTTTAGAATTCTCTGAACTCACTCCAGGAATGCAATGCAATTCTAAAGGACTGGTAATTATATCCGACAACTTGGCAAGTATTTTTGGCAAAATATTTTCCCATATACGACATATAACAATATGACTGGTTGTACCTTTTCCTATTGGCAACAGTGACCAAAAAGTTGCCCCCAGAATGGTAGTGGTTCAATTTAGCTTTGTACTACTGAGTACAATTTTTCTACTCGCTCCCTTTGCATGGATGTAAACAAAAAGAGCTCAATCACGATTAACATAGGCCTCTCAAAGGTTTGGGAATGCCATCTTCGCCCTGTCTGAGAAGTTGCAATTTCAAAATTTTCTGTACGCTCCGCGCCACCTGATGGTGGGCAATGCTAGCTAAAGCTAAAGCTAAATTTTCGGGCATAATCAAACTTTTTGTCCCTAATCCAAACGTGGCTGTGAACGACCTTTATGAGTGTGTTTATATATTTTGCGATAGGAAAAGCTACAGCTGGTTAAAAATGTATGGTGTCACTAACGTGATTTTCTATGACATTTGTCTATCACGCAGTGTGCATGCATACAATTTGACCTGCAGTGCAGTGGGAAATAAACCATACACCAGCTTGAAGTAGCTTATAATGTTGAAGCTGTACATTATATTTCGAATATAGATGTACATGCGATACGTTCACTGCATCCTCTACAAGTAGCTTTTCTTCACAGTGGAAATGTTACACGCCATGCTTGCGGCGGTTCTTATGCTGCGAATCATTTGTGAATAAGATGAGATGATTTCACTCAAATAAAGCTAGATATTAGTAATTTGCATGGTACTAAAGTAAACAAACCAATCCTTATACAACACTAGCAGCCGTGATGACACAACCTGAAGGTTAATGACTACATCATTCACTAATAACCTCACATTAAAGGAAAATCCCACAAACGTTATGCCCTCACATATAAATATTTGCAATACTTATGCCATTGAACGGTTCTTTTTTTTTGTTGAGCACTGAATTCCTTTGCTTGGTATTAATATACCAGCGAATCACGTTAGATTAGATGAATGCTCGGGCAGGTGGCTGTACATACAAATTAATATCTTCCTCAACTACGTATTCATCTGAAGTTTCATTGCAAATGGCAATTTAACGCCAGGCTAATCACGTCTTTTCTGTACTTAATCTTACAAATGTAAAATCGCCTTTCGGGCCTTGTTTTCTTGCTGAAAGAAAAGTGAAATTAAATATCTCCCAGAGAAGCGCCGCGATGTGCTATGACGTCATTGGTTGCTATGTCTTGGTTGCCTTTCAGTTCAGATATTTGCAGCAGTGTTTGACATGTAGTCAGTGAGAGAGGCAAGGAGAGAAACTTACCACTAGTCACTTATGATCAGAGATTGACGTAAAAACCAAAAGTGATCCATGAAATACTTCACGCCTCTCCTTCCCGAGAATTTTAGATGGTGAAGGATCAACATAGGGGCTTTGTAACGAAATGTCCTTACTCGCATAAATCATATTTGTAAGAAATCTGTATGTACCGCTAATACAAATGTGTTTCGTTATTTGACAAACGTTGGAAGATTGCCAAGCTTATAACCTTTAAACCTCAAGTAGGCCTCCTTCGTACAACTCATGTTACGAACAGCTTTGGGTTCTAATATTGATTGGGGAGAATTCATTTCCAGGGAGGTTTTTCAGTTTTTAAAGGAATGCTGTATTCCTAGAGCATGATGAAAACACATTGGTAGGGATAATGTAAAATAAATAGGTGACTTCCTTTCAATCCACCGATTTTACACAAATCTTGTCTTCGTCAAAATAACAGAGTTATATTTCAGGATTTTATATCGATCGAATCCTAAAATGTATGGCTAAGTGAGGTTCATAAGAGGAAAATTTAAGTCTCCTTCAATATATGTCAATTCCCAGTCTTACCAATCTTAGACCAATAATAAGTCATTATCCGGTAATAATAAATAATATGCATCAAGTTGTGTAAAAAAACTGCCTCTTGCTTCTCTAAAGATTTTGCCGAATAAATAAATCACGACACTTGCTTTGATTACATGCAAGTTAAAATTTAAGTTGAATTTAAGTTAATTGACCGAAATGTGTAAGAAAAAACAACGATAATTTTCTACCTGTGACTTCATTCAATGAAAGGGCCGCAGTCTCCCACAAAAAATATTTTGAACATTGGCTAATGAACAGATATTTGGCTTTTCGTTTCCAACGTGTCTTAAATTCTTTAATGATATTGAAGGGCATAAAAATTGCATAATTTGGTAATTTGAAACCAAGGTCACTCTTTGTAAATTTTCGCACTCTAGTGAATAAAATTTTGTAACGTGATTTTTAAGAGCTATTCATGGAATAGGATAGACTGGAGAACTAATGCAAATCAGAATGAGAGCACTTTCCCTTTCCTTTGAGTTTTGCCATGGTTACTATCATATTAATATATATGTATATATATATATATATATATATATATATATATATATATATATATATATATATATATATATATATATATATATATATATATATATATATATAAAGTAGGTCGAAGTATGGTAAATCGAACGTTGAATGAATAGGTCGAAAGGAGTGTTAAAGTTTTTTCAAAATCGAACTTTAACACTCCTTTCGACCTATTCATTCAACGTTCGATTTACCATACTTCGACCTACTGAATATTCAATTACCCCGCTTGGGGACTTACCATGGTAGCAGGAGAGAAAATGAGGGCGGCAGGTATGAGAACCCTAGGTCTACGTCCAAAATCACAAGTGTCACGATGGCCGAGTGGTTAAGGCGGTCGCCATGTACGCGACAGACCCGGGTTCAAGTCCTGGTCGTGACTTAATTTTCTCTCTGAATTTATTTCTTATTTCCCTTGTTCATTAGGGCTAATGCCAATGCTTGGGACTAATTTCTATTTCAAAATCGAACTTTAATATAGTATATATATATATATATGTGTGTGTGTGTGCGTGTGTGTGTGTGTGTGTGTGTGTGTGTGTACCGATATGACACCGATATCGACATTTTAATGTGTTTCTTATTTTATGTTGTAAATTGAAGGGGTAGAAAAGGACCATTCAATTCGGCATGTGTAAGGTGAGTATTAAAGGGCGTTTAACAGTTCTTGCACTGGTAGTTCAAATTTTTTTTGTAGTTTAGCAAACATAATATTGAACTTCTTGACAATACCGTGCCAGTTAAACCTGACAATGAGGAGATCAATAGAGGTCCCATTTTTGTAGACGAAAAGAATGTGAAGTAGTTAATTTATCTAAGTTCAGCATGTACAGTTATTTAAAACACTGCCCCTGCTAAAAACGGAGAATGATAATTGTGCAAAGTTTGAGAAATTTGTAAAAGTCTGTTTAACACTTATTTTGAAGTCTGTTTAATATGTACTGAATTTAGCCCGAGGTAATGCCTTTAACGTCCTACAGTAGAACGATGCCAAACGTACGATGCCTTATGTTACCTCTTCACATGTTCGGAGAGTAAGTTGTTCAAGCGTTGTATACAACCCCCGCATTCCTCATGCTTCCTACCGTCTTTAAAATAAATATCCAGTTCGTGTGGTTACTTTGCAGAAGGTCTAGACGTAATTTCACATTATACACCCGTCATATTGTATAGCCTCCTTAATTATTATAAGTCAATTTTTTACATGTGATAAATTTACATAACAACATACTTCTTACTGGAACTTATTTGATACTACACATCTATAGATTCGTCGACGATTAGGTCAATATGGGTCAACTTAAGGAATTCCAGTGTTTATTTGTAAGATTTCAACACATTTTGTTGACATGTAAAACAGTACACAAACGTATATTTCAGCTTGCTTGCTGTACATGTGGCATTCTAAAAAGGGAACAGGTTGCTACAGAAGATGGGACGATATCGGGAAGATATACGTTCGTTGAAAGTTCTTCCTAAGGGACAGGTATAGCTTCTGCTGTAGATACCATTTGTTTTACTGTTCTATCTTTCATGTAATCGCGTCACCAAGGGAAATTGAAATTATCATCGAAAAAACGAAAGGGTTCTTATGACAGCACCAGTGGTCTTACTTGTTCCAAATATCCAGGCAGATATGACAACAGCGAGCAATGCCATTTAGAGAGCGAGCGTGTCTCATTTACAAAATGATTTCCCCTAAGACTGGGTCGAACCTCTGCGACTCAAAATCTTGATGAATTTCGAGGGATGGAAAATGGTCTTCGATTTCAAGCGTATAATTGAATTTTTCGGGATGTGGAGATGGGGAATAGCCGACTGCATCCATGTGAAAATTAAAGTTTCTCTAATGCAAGGCTTGCAAACAAAGCGGATATATACTGACTGTGTGCTAGCAACTGCTGCTGTAAGAGGTACAGGAAGGGCGAAATTTAGAACATTTTTTAAATGAGGTGTACCGGAGCAAGCTGTCATGGCGTCTCAGTTCTGTTAAAGTAAGAAAAAATGTTTACAATTCAATTCAATTTCATGAATAAAGTTACCAGTTTGCTCCTCCATAAAGAGAGCTTTATATTGCCAAGTTATGGAACACCCAAAATGCTTTAAAACAAGTTAACAATGTGATGCATTTGAAATGACTTGTTTATTTAGTCAGATGGGAGTTAAACGTAACACTAGGCAAATGTATACTCAACGTGCCAGCTAAACAGTATTAAGGTAAGCAGTTATTGTATCCTCCAACTTCAAATACGGTTTAAGTCTTTCCCTAGGTTTGTCTCCTCTCAAAACAGACCGGGGAAAATGCAGTGAGCATATGCTACATCCCCAGCCTACAGGAGGTTTGAGACGCCTAGGAGAGACTTTTTAAGGCAGTGGATACCCGCTATATTTTTAAAAATAATAGCCAGATACCAGGTTGAATTTCATATTTCAGTAAGTTCAACTTTTCCAAAAAATTTGCTTCAAATGTAGAGTAAGCCTAATTTCTACTTATTGAAGGGCATGCAAATATGTCACTCAGATAGAGAAAAGAATGTCACACGGTCTTTAGCTATTGTTAACTGCTATTTTCATTCAACTTTTGTTGTCCATTTTAAATGAGTAGAGACTTATTCCTTTTTAAATTCACGTGGCCTCTTACCTTAGAGGCAGGCTAAACATAAAAAATCAACTGTAGACGGTAGCGTTAGTGCCTCAGCACAGTGTCAATAGCAGAAATTCATCGCGAAGGGAAAAATCAGGGAAACGTAAATATTCTCAAGGCATTCGCCAAAATATCCTTTGTATAATTGCACCTTAAGTCAGAGGGAGAGTGGAAAGGATGTTCCACAAAATTAGAAGATCCAATTAACCAATGACGAATCCCGTGGGTAATTAAACACAGGTCTAAACCTTTTTTAGGAAATATTCGTTTATATGTAAACCATTCTGACATTTACACGGTTCAATAAATCTACGTCAATTTGAATAAATCTCATTCTTTTATTAAAAGTAAATGTCAAATGGACAAATTTAAATTAGTATGTGGTATCTTTCAGTGTTAGGTAACCTGACGACCATGTTTATTGGAGAGTTTACTTATTCATGACATAAAATCTAAAATTCGAGGAAAAGTCAATCAACGGTAAATTATGAAATGAGAAAAACAGAATTGGAAATTATTCGAGGCACACCATTTACCGTTAAGGGATATTTAAATTATATTCTCTTATTAATTAAAATATTTCTCTTCGTTATCTCCCTAGGGAAATTGTTTAAATTTGTTCCAAAGGCAAGTTAACTGTGTATTTAACTTCCTCAGAGTGATAGATTTATCTCGTCAGGTATGTTAAAAGTCGTCTTCTCGAAAATTTTAACTCACAGCTAATAGCAAGACAAGATTTTTCTAAACCCATTACCGTTGTGTTCCAATCGGGGCATATTTGCGTGCCTCGGGTGTGGGCGGACTTAGCACGCCCCGCATCAGCTCCCTTAGGCTATTGACCCCGTGACTTTAACCTATTGTCTCCCTTGTTGTTGTGGCCGAATTTTCGGGTAGCTACTCGCAGTTTCGAGCTCCGTGTGAAACAGTAAAAATGGTTGACAGCCGCGCTCTCCGTCTGGGTCCAAAAGGACCCAAACATCGGCAAAGGGCTAAAATAAGCCTGTGGAGTGTATTAACTGGAAAGTTGATGCCGCTGTCTCTGCGTGTGTGCACCGCTCCGTGGTGCAGATACTTTAGATTAACCATACTAACGGACTGGAATTTAAATGCTGGTTACACTCTCGAAATCTGCTTATAAAGTTTGGTATATTAGATTGAAAAGTATTGCCTGTTTCAAGTCACTCTTCTCCTTTAAACATCCATGCATGCATAAACCAGTAAGTGAAAAGAGCAACGGTTGAATTTTTATATAGTTCATGTCTCTGAAAAAGGGCGAGGTTTTTATGGGGAATGGTATGCCTCACTCTGTTAGGGCACAATTGCCGGAATGCTGCTCTGGGATTGCCCTCACCAAGGGTGGATTGGCTACCTGGTCACAAGGGCATTTAGATAATGATCCATGGGTCAGTTGGTTCCGTTTCTTTGCAAGTCTTTTGACTTCAGAGAAATAGGTGTCTGTCCTTTTGATATAATTTTCCGAGTGTTTCTTAAAAATGCTGAATTCGAATCTCTCTGCAACATATTTTCTTTTTGTTCTTATAGATTGCAGAGCTCATATTTTCGCACATTACATGGCGAAATTTTTGCAAGCTTGAAGAGACTACCTTCATCAATATGGCTATGAAGCCATTTTGACGAATGTTTTATGAGGTCATATATGCCGATAAATATAAAACTATATTGTAGAAAGTGCCTAATCTTGAAGGCGTCAAAAATCATTAGTGTTGAATGTTTAACTTTTATAAGTAAGGAATTATAGAGACCCAAACCCTGGCAATTGGGTAAACAAAATCCTCTGTCTAAGATGAATAATTTGATGTGTTTATTCACCACCGTGAATTAAACTGAGATAACTCACCGTCCCCTCACAGTTATGCACCGTTAGAACAGAAGGATTATAACCAAATATGAATGGGAATAATGAAGGGAAGGGTCACTGGTTCTTCTTCAGCATCTTTGTTTGTTAAAAGGCACTATGTATTAACAATACATTGACGCTGTTTTGGAGGAATAATAATGGAACACGTGACTGCAATTCTGATCTCTGTCCAGGACTTAAATTTGTTGGCCTTCCTGTAAAGATGACTTACGCGCGTTTTCGAGTTCGTAAGTTGATCAATCGGTTTTCTGCATTTGTTGGTGTTGGTGTGTTACTTCAGAGGAGGGGGAACTGTTATCATCCTGACATAATATTCATAAGGTCTATAACTATATCGAAACAGAACAGACCGAAACAAAATGGAATTGAACAGAGTAAGCCCGTTAACCATTACCGACATCAGTTAGTTAGTTAGTTAGTTAGTTGGTTATTTAGTTAGTTAGTTAGCTAGTTAGCCAGTCAGTCAGTCAGCCAGTCTGTCAGTCAGTCAGTCATTCAGTCAGTCAGTCAGTCAGTCAGTCAGTCAGTCAGTCAGTCAGTCAGTCAGTCAGTCAGTCAGTCAGTCAGTCAGTCAGTCAGTCAGTCAGTCAGTCAGTCAGTCAGTCAGTCAGTCAGTCAGTCAGTCAGTCAGTCAGTCAGTCAGTCAGTCAGTCAGTCAGTCAGTCAGTCAGTCAGTCAGTCAGTCAGTCAGTCAGTCAGTCAGTCAGTCAGTCAGTCAGTCAGTCAGTCAGTCAGTCAGTCAGTCAGTCAGTCAGTCAGTCAGTCAGTCAGTCAGTCAGTCAGTCAGTCAGTCAGTCAGTCAGTCAGTTAGTTTTTCCCAGATGTGGCTCACTGGCTCCAGAGATATCTGCCACTTGAAAGGTGGAATTTATTCTTTGACCTTGATTTTTGAAGCTTGCACTGCAGTGACAAATTTTTGCGGTTAACTTTAAGATACTATGCATCGAATCTTCAACAGATTTCTAAAGGGCATGTAATGACGCCCAGTTTCAAGGTGAAGAAATTTCTCATGGAGGGATTATCACGGTTAAACACATGGTCACCTGACCGGAATAAACCAATAGGAGAAGTTGAGGATTATTACCCAGTATGAATGAAATCTGTTCATGACATCCATTGGCACTAAAGAAATTTCCTGCAACAACAGCATATCTGAATCAGTTTCAAGGTTAACCCATTTACCGAATTTTGTCATTAAACCGTCAGAGAAGTCAAAACCCAGAAAATGAAAAGTGAGTTACTTTTCTAAAATTGAGACAACTTGTCCCCATATTGACTCCCTTTATATTAAGTGAGTTACTATGGGGAAAAAAATAACAGGGACAGTTTATGAATTTAAAACAACTCTTTAAGTATTTGGTTTCACTTTATGTAGAAGTGTGCTTCTGGAAAGAGGAGCTCATACCACTAAAGTCATGTCACAATTCAAAGCCTAAAATGTTGCGTTTCCTTGGTTGTCATTTATTTATCTCTTTATTTTCTTTTTTGTTTTTCAGATCTACTTGTTTCTCTTATCTTACCCAATTGATATTCATAGACTACATAAAAATTTATTTTTTGTGTTTCTATTTTGTTAGGTGGATTAAGCCCGAAGAACATCGATTTGTCGGTTGCTCTATTTTCGTTTCGACAATTTGGTGCCTTTGTCTTACTTTGTGTGATTCATTGTGATAGTGACACACTAACCTGCAAACTTCAAACACACAAAACTGTAAGCTACAATCCTCGACAAAAGTAAATGGGACAAACCCTGCTCTCCTTATCAATGTTAAAGTTTCAGGACGTCTCAGACTGCCGCAACATTGAATGGGGGAGTGGGGGATGATGATAGGCTCATTGCCTGTTTTGTCAGTCCCATCATTTTTGTCCTGGATTGTGGGTTTATATTTTCAGCGACATTTCAGCGATCCTCACATGTGCAACAACTATATTCTGAGATTAGTAACATGACATACCCCACTTAATTTTTGCAAGTGCGTTAAATTACATGCTCGATGATAATGTGCGTAGGGAGTTGTCAGACCACAAGTAGTAGGGTGACTTGCATCGTGGCCGTTCTATGCTCGATTTAGGAACTGGCGAAAAAGACAAACTCAGTAGGCTACAATGACGGGCGCATTGAATAATATATCATGAGAGACACGCAGGGACGTTTATAGTCTAACATTAACATAGTCTGTCATTGAAACAGGAAATTATAAACTAATGTTAGTAGTAAGTTTGTTAGATGGAGTTGTACTTTCCAATTTCATTTGGTTAAGTCGAGCCGTCGACCCCTTTTTTTCCAGTTATCGCTCACTGGATTGTTTTCCCTTCTCTATTGCCTATGCTGAGAACCAAACACAATGGCAGACGGTTTCATTTTTTAAGTCTCCGGCCAGAACTTGAATTCCAGACTGCTAGTGGGATGCTCTAACCACTTGACCATGACGTCGATATCCAACGTGGATACTCTGTCACTTTATCAGTTGAAACGCACATTGTAAAACGCGATCGGCACATGTCAACAAAAAGCGCTGACTTAAATTGGCAGAATATTATGTCAATTAATTCAATATCTTCTATGGTTCTCAAAACATACCTCTTCGTAGTTTGATTGTTTCTGAATTTGCTTTTGCTAAAAAATGATGTAGAGTGCTGTGCAGCGTTGACATTTATTTTGTGTAAGTAAGGATAAGACCGAGAAAGATGGTGAACTAATTTACCTCGGAGATGTAGTCATTTTGGGAGAAACATTTTACCAACAACCACTAAGAATAAATATTAAAGCTACGGCTCAGTGAAGGAGGTCGGGTGAACGCCCCCCCCCCCCCATGAACAGTAATCGCCTGCCGGAGCCCCCTTTGGGCAAACTTTCTAATGTCCTGCTTTAACACTCCACTGTGGACCGGTTCTGGCCCCTTTGACCAAACCCCTTAGCTCCACTACTGGTATAGCTGGGAAACAAAAATCCGCTTTTCCTGATTTTCCGGGCTTTGTGCCGTATTAACGATTGGCTTGTTTAAGGATGATAGCATGTGTTATATCTAATTGAATTCAACCGTCGTTTCAAGCTAAGACGTTGCTTGTAAGGAAACAACGTAAGCCTGAAATTTGGTAAGCTTGTGCTTCCTTTACTGTGTATCTTGTCTTGGTTATAAATTAACCGACTCCACCTTTGAACTCAATGGTTTTTGGTCAGTGTTGGTGTTATATAAAGATGTGTTTAAAAACGTTTCGTGCCACTGAACTGTTTAGAATCATTTGAGATGTTCATAATGTTTCTACAAGGAGTCAACGACGTAACAATGGAAACCTTGAATCAGCGGGGATTTAAAGGCCTATGTACAGGAACATGGCAGAGTTGGGTAATTGATGTTTAAATTAAGCATTAAACACTAAGAGTATGACATGAAATTGACCATGTTACACAGTATTTTATCTGATTTGCACTGAAACATGAACAAACATGAAAATCTTTTGATGTCGAAGGAGGGACATGTTTTATATGGTAAATGTTTTCCTTTGACTTTGCAATCTTCCATTCAAGGACAGATGTAAGTTTTTTGTGAGGGTTTTTGTTTAAGATGTTAAACTTGTTTCCTTACGAATAATTTGAGAAATGATTAAAACAGGGCTAAGCAGTCTTCTCTGCCTAGGTCTCAACACAAACCATGATTGCTTATTGTGATAGTTGCCTTATTTTGAAATTTTTAAAAGCTAAGTGTTACAACATGTATTAATTTGGACACTTTAATAAAACAGATAGTATTTGTCAAATCTGGTGGATATTTCTAATTTTGTAATTCTTATTCCAGATTTGTTGTTGCATTATAGGTATATACTGAATACATCACCGACGACTAGCACGTCGGACGTGATTACGTTCGGATTAGGGTGGATTAACGGTAATACCTAAACAAGAAAATCGCGAAATACTAGAGTCAACTGACTAGGAATACATTTTATTTAAATGACGACCCGATTCTTGACGAAATGATAGAAATATTTGCATTGTCAAGGTTTGTTGAGACGGACCCTTCATTGTTTTCATTTGCGTAAATGTCTCATAACATTGAAATATCTACCATATCAACTTGCAGGTTATACACAAAATTACCTTTGTACAACTTTACAATATTTCCTGATATTTCTTCAAATGTAACAAACAGCCAGTACTATTTAGCTATCACAATCAAGGTCTGTGCGGCTGCAACCCTAATGGCTGGTTGCGAATGGAGTAACAATACGACAAACATTCAGTGTAAATTAATGCCGATTCTCAAAAGATACTTCTAAAATTACGTTCTTTCTGACCTTACCAAGACAAATTGCTGTTCGTTAGCTAAATTTCTCATTGTAACAATAAAAGGAAGAAAACATTAGCAGGAAGAATAACTCCTCTTCTACTGGTCTTTAAATGATTTTTATCCTACTCTTTGTAGTTAGATGATTCAAGATAGCGAATGTTGTAGTCCTGCGTGACCTTTGTAAGCTTTCGGGACTCAATATTGTTTTTGTTATTCAACAACTGCCAATCCCACAGCTTTTTTGGAACGACTAATGTAAACCAAGGCTTTATGTTCACTAGCATCAGTTAAAATTTCTTATTAGAGAACATTTTCTTGTAAAAGCAAGAATTAAAATGGTGTAACTCGTGCCTTTGACATTTTATTAATATCATCTGCAGTTTCACGTCCAAAAGACCACTTATCACGAACGCTACGTTTTCGTTATAGAGATGCTTTCTGCTTTAGGTTCGTCTTCTGGATATAGCGCTACGGTATTGAGTCAGTAACGCCAGAGATTTGACTAAGAATAACAGATTGGATTTCATGAACCGTACAACGGAGGTTTGAGTTGGAATTAATTTAAACGTATGCTGCCGCGATGAGTCACATTTGTTATTCACGTGATTTAGTAGGGCCTCACGCATTTTTGGCGGGAGCAAGTCAACCGAATTATTGCTTAAATTTCAAGGACAAAAAGAGATGGACTTGTACAAGCAAATGGAGCATTCGAGGTTATAACGAAATAAAGCACGAGAATATTGAAGTTCATGGTAAACTTACAACGAACGCACTGTGTCATGTGTTCATCTGATTTTAAGTATAGGAATGTCTCGTATGAGAATTTTGTTTCACATAATTATTCAGTTCCTACTGACACACAGTTTTTCAGAGTCAGTCCTTTTCTTAGATGGGCATTCTCATCAGTGTTACATCTTGAGTAATCGTTACTAATTTGTAACCATCTTCTTTATTTCATTATCATTGCAACTCTGATACAATGATACTGCTGAGTAATTTATTATTAGCATGAAATCATTTTCTTCCTTCATATCATGAGAGGCATACACCTTTATATAGTGCATATGGCTAGAGTAATCATTACGAGATTTAACTACCCTCTTAATCCCATATCATGTAAACCTTTGTCGCAGTGTCACTGCTCAAGTAATCATTATGAGAATACAGTTTTTATTCCATATCATCTAGGGCTACACTACTAGCAGTGCTTATTGCTTAGTTCTAGAGTGATCGTGTTGGCTGTGTAATGCATTTTCTTTGTTCCATATCATGTAAACCTGTAATGCGTTGTTACTGCTCAAGTAAACATGGGTATGCAATCATTTTCTGTGTTCCATATCATTTGGGCCTACACTTCTGTTACAGTGCTTATTGCAATACACGAATCCGATCAACGCCTGTGTTTAGTGACTGAAGGCAACCATTAGTGGGTCCATTAGCCGTAAACCGTCTTCATGTATTGTCTACGTGAGTTTTAAATCATCATATTCAGTGAAATTAAAGGAATCAAGGTTCAATTCAGTGTAAAACCATCCATGGTGCAGGTAGGCAATGGAATTAAAAGTTTTAAATTTGATAGACCCCAGTTATGGTTGACTGAAATCAGATCATCACTTGCTGTTCGGGTTCGTTCATAGTGCAACCATAATGGCAATGTAATTATTTTCTTTATTCCATATCGTGTAAGCCTCTCATACAGTGTTACCGCTCAAATAATCATAGTATGAGAATGTAATTATTTTCTTTATTCCATATGGGTTTATGTGTCATGGGGGGGGGGGGGTGGGGCACGATATGGGGAAAAGTCTAAGGATAGAGAGAAAAACCATTATTTTAGGTTTTGTTTTGCTATGCAAGGTTGGGTCATTGGGGTTCTAACCCCCAAACCCTCCCGTTGCTACGCCACTACAGTGTTACTGCTCAAATAATCATATGAGAATGTAATTATCGTTTTTATTCCATATCGTGGCAACTTGTCCTTAGATTTTGTCTTAAGTTTTCATCTCTTATACACCTTTAAACCGATTAAATTACCAGTCACGTTTAAAAATACGCTGCTCGCTTGATTCTATGATTAAAAATTAATAGTGAGGTATGTGACCAAATCTTAAAATTTAGACAACGTATTTAAAAAATCTTAAACAAAATCTTAAATTTAGACAAAGTATTTAAAAGTGAATAAGGTTTTGTCTCAATCTATTAGACTAAACAATTTAACCGTGATTGTCTGATAGTTCAAATATTGTGAATTAAATTAGAAGCGAGCATTACCGCAGTCAATTATACTTTTAACTCGTACTTTCTGCTTCGTGTATGGTAAAAAAAGCAATTGTTTTACGGTCAGTATGCGACTGTTAACAAGGAATGATGATTGCCAAAGAGGCACACCGCACAAAAATGAACACTGGAAAATCTGAATATAAATAACACATGAAGACAAGGCAGACATTGGTTTTTTTTTACTTCTAAGCAGACCTTTAGGTGCGTCCACTCCATCATGAACATCGTTACGCAAATGTATGGCGTTGGTTCATAGCTTCCCACTTATAAAGTGCAGGATGGAATGATAAACGAAGAATGTTCATGCGACATTTAATAAAGTCCCAAATATGTCGGACTTATCAATATGTTTATTATCGGGCAGTATGGACAAGAAGGTGAACAATTTTACCTACCAAGATTGAAAATTATGAGTCAAAAATTAGAAAAGATTGATCAGAAATACTTTTCTACATATTTGTTGATAAAAAATGCAGCTAAATTTCTAATATCGTCATATAAAGTGAACGGACATTTTTTAATTTAAATTAGTTGTCTATGATGTATGGGACCTATCGATTTATGTGGGGTGGTTTGAAAATAAGGTAGTTTTTCAGTAAATAGAGAAGAGACTCAGTTTCCCTCTTGATTTTTTTTTTTTGGGGTGGGGGGGGGTAGGGGTTGACATCTATGGGGATCAGGCCCCTGCTAGCAGTTCTATGGCATGATTTTTTCGCAGAAAGAACACCACAGTAAACTGGCTTAGATGTACTCTAATAAGAAAATAAGACTATCGCGAGCTACATCTAAAATAAAAATGATTTATAATATGTATGGTTTATTACATTTTCGACGTCAAATGTAAAATTTATGTCTCAAGGATTCCTTTAAACTCGCCACTGTATCTCATTTTATGGATAAAGCATAATATGGATAAATGGTTCACATTGAACCGTCCGCTACTTTTATCTTGTTGAAATCGGACAGATGTATTTTCTTGGAATCGTTGTCTCTCCTCTAAAAATTACTCAGCAGCAGCATTCGTCCTTGAATAACATGACTTCTTTATAGTCTACAGCGTCACAATATTCTTTAGCTCTTGGAGAAACACACTGCGAGGAAAAAGAATATATACCGACTGCATGTCTCATTCAATGTTTTTAATCTACATCATATATGAGTTACAATGTTGTCATCTTTTGATGAAGATAAAACCCTACCATTCCTTTAAATAGAATTATATCGACTTACAAATAATACCCTAGCTGAAGGGGTTGGAAGACATAACAAGTTTTCTTTCCTGTAAGATCTCTAATTTTGTCATTGCATTTTCCTCCTTTTTTCCTTCTGTAATGATGGCAGACTGTTTGTTTCGCATGTCAAAACTAAGCCTTGCTTTAAGTTTCCGCTGTCGCTCGCACAAAATTCATGGAAATGTGTACAAGAGACATATGTGAATTAGATATTACACGGCACATTTGGGATGAATCATCGCAATAGATCACACATAATGTAGGGGAGGAAAGTGATTGTAATGTGCGATAATCCTCAGGTACCAATACTCTTAGCTAGATTTATATTCAAAATTAGGGTGACTGTATTTCAGTGTGAATATCCTGCATATCATCTGATCAATGCAAACTATATGCTCATACTGCAACTAACCATATTACAATTATGAATCTTAAGAACATCGGTGTAGAGGAGTGATTCCGTCACACCGGTGTTTACTTCAAATGGGACAAGCTTCCCGTAATCCGATCAGTATCTACATGCCTTTGTGTACATCAGTGGCGTATCTGTCGGGCGGGGGGTCAGGGTCCATCCTGACTGGGAAAATCAACTAAATCCATTGGGTTGAAAAGGGAAAAATATAGGAAAGAAGAAAGGGAGAAAAGGAGAGAAAGGGAAAGGAAGAAGAGTGAAAAGGAAAGTTTAGTTTATTTAACTCCAGACAGGCTCCTAAAAATTCCCTTTTTCGTTGTCCAACGGTGTTGCTGTCCTTTAAGTTTTCTTGTCTGCATGAATATCCATTTTCCACTTTCAATATGCCTTTGTGGAGACTTTCCTAGGCTACTTGCCCGATGGGTTTAACAACATTGAGCATTGTAGCCTACTCGCTTGAATAACTTCTTACTAGTCCCAGACTGTAAGGCGTGGGATTTGTCAAAGCCCCAAGCCTGTTTTCAGTACGACACTGATATTGTTCTCCAGAGAATCAGTAGTTTGCAGTTGCCCACTTTCGAAAGGAAAGGTGCTAAGCTAATTTTTAAAGGACTTGAATTTCGAACTAGGGCCTGGAAAAATCGGTCAGACTTTTTCGAGTCTCAAAAAATCTGGCATGTGTTACATTTCACTAAAAACCCCTACGATTGCCCCAATCCTTTCAAAAATTTGAACAAAACAAAGCATTATAGTCAAGAAAAATTTTCACGAAAGATCTAAACGATAGCAAAACTTAAAACACGCGACTCATTCGGGCACCTTATAAAGAAATCATTCCTCAGCCTTTCTCGTAGCCTTGGTCAACGCTTTGCTCAAAGAAGTAAGATCCGGGGAAACTTGCAAAACTGTTCTGAGATGATTTCAATAGTCAGATTATACGGAACTCTCTGATTATACGGAAAAACGGGAGGACACACAGGTGTATACATGTGAAAAAAATTGCACGAAAATGGTATTGGTTCATTTTATGTGATAATTTTTGTGATCATATTAAAGGCTTATAAGCTAATTTTTATTAACGTGAGCATGTAATTGCAAATGAAAACTAGAATAACGACTGCTTCGATTCTATTCACAAGCCTGGAAATGTCACTTCCGGCCGTCTGAGGTGTGGCAATTTTCAAAATATTCTGTATGCCCCGCACCAACTAAAGGTGGAGCTCCGTTAGTGTTTCGGACAGATTTATATTGCTGGCAGAAAATCTCATGCCCCAAACTGAGATGCTCCTGTACGAGTTTGGCCTAGCTTCACGAAGGTTTATTTTGAAAAACGAAAATAACCTTTGGCTATTGAATAACATGTAAAGGCTCTGCTAACGGGGGAGGGAGGAATGTTTTCAACGAGTAAATATGGTCATTTGCCTCCTCCTGAAAAGTGACCTCATATACATAACTGATCTACATTGAGTATGAAAGATTACAGTAAAACGGGTTTGCAACAAAGAATAGAAATTTTATGCACTTAAAAAGGATTTATCCAGGAAAATGTTTTCCTCTGCCTCAAGAAACAGCCCTGAATTTGAATATGAAAGAGAACGGAAATGCATGTTACAGGAAGTATGAGTATTTATAACAATTAAGCCAGTGAACAGTTCGGGATACAACCGCTTTAGGGGGAATTAAGTTTTCACCCGATCGGGAGAATATTTTACCATGGATGATGCCATTTTCAAATAACTCCCATGGTGCATTGCGATCCTGTCGCGCAAATTTAACGGAGATAACGTTCAAAACAACGTTGCAATTTTTTTTTACTTTAGAAAAGAGAAATTCGATTATTTTTAATATTTCTGATGATACAGAGTTAAAAAGGTTCGTCATCTTCGGTTGTTCACCGCGCCTCTTTTGAAATATTGAGCAATTTTACTTCGGTCTCTGTCGTAATTTTAATTTATAGGCCGGGGGTCTATAAAGGTGTATAAAAGGTGTGCAAAATGATCATACCAGTATTTTTGTTTTAATACGTTTTTAAAGGGTCCCTTGTTGTTTCACCTTTAGTGATATCTCATATTTGAATTTACACATTTCTTAAACAAAATAGACGACTAAAGAGGTAGACACTAAGTGCTCATCAATATTCATAAGGTAACGGTTAAAACAGGAAAATTTTCCCCGATCTGACGAAACCTCATTTTCCCCCGAAAGCGGTAATCTCCCGAAGTGGTGCACCACACCTGGAAAATGCGCTGGCCAGCCTGATCTAAGCTGATTGGTCTGTTAGAAATATTCCAAGAAACAAATAACTGACTAAATGAATAACTGACTGACTGACCAACCAACCGACTGACTGTCTGACTTACTGCCTGGCTTACAGCTAACCAAGTAAACGATCTGCGCAGCACATTTTGGTGATGAAATAAAGAAATAAAGAGATGTATTGAGATGTATCTCGCTAATTTAAAAGAATAGACAAGAAAATTATTTGCAATATCAGGAGACCTTATGCATGTGATGCCTCAGAGCAAAAACACTTTCTCGTTTGGCCTGCATTATTGCAAGTTAAACCAAAAATTGCAGATCTCTAATTTGCTCACCAAATTTAATTTGGCACACATCTTTTCTGCTGAACCAGGGAGCGCGGTTGGATGACAAATGCCCTACTTTGAAACATACATTCTTTCGGAACTTATCAAGCCGTAGTTTCCATGATCACGTTGTCTCAGGAGTTTACAACGTTGAAAGTACGTTCGCATGGGCGAATTGAATCTTTTTCGCGTGCTATCTTGTTTAGATGTTTTTTTCCTGATATAAAGGAGAAGGATACATGTAAATCATTGAGGCGTAACATTTCATTTGCTCAGAAATTGATGGTTTTTTTCTTTCAGGGTGACATGAACAAGATAAACTCACAGGATTATCAAATTTTAACTTATGTTTGTATTTATAATAACTAAGTTTCTATAAATAAACCCAGTAGACTTTTGAAATATTAAGTAGCTCTTCAACTTACCCTTTCGTTGTAAATATGACATAAAATACATTGAACTCTATTGATCTCTTCACAATCTTATATATTTATGAGCACGCATGACGTAGGATGTATCTGTGTAGGCTACACGATTACCGGTTGGCTGACACTGTGGTACAGTAAATCATAGCTGAATCCATTCAACTACTTACAGGCTTAGTGTAATTGTCAACAACTCCACGTTTGGCTCGGACCTTCAACGTTGATCTGGGTGTAAAAATGAAGGTTGTTTAGAAAAATAGGGGAACGTTTCTTATTGGTGTATATGAAACGTTTCAAAACATTTGAAAATACTAATTTTGCAAGGTAAGAATTGGAAACGAAGAAATGTTTTTTGAAGTTTGTACTCTCATTTTTTAAAGGTTTGCGGACTCAAACGGGGGTTGTTTTACTCAGCAATGGTAACAATCCTTCACTAGGGGTGCGAGAATGTCAAAACTGGGGGGGGGGGGGAGGTGACAAGCAAGGGACAAAGAAAAATGTTAGGGGCCATGGGAAAAATGCAGGAGTGCATTGTTTAGCAGGACGAAACCGCGTATTCCTGCATCGGGGCAAATCCAGGTGTGGGTCAAGGTGGCAAAGCTCCAAATCTCTGTGGTTTAAGCACATCTCTATGTAAAAATTGCTTCCGAGAAGAGGTAATATTTTTTATTTTCTGTTGACCTAGCTCCAAACTGCCCCTACTTGTGGGGGAAAGGGGGTGGACAAAATCAGACCTGATAATGCAATTGCCCCCTCATATACCCGCGGTAGAGCCGCCCACTGCATGATGCATGCATGATGTAAAACCGTGTCGAATGACTAAATGCCTTTTACCGTCCTCAGCATTCTTCCAACTTTAAGTATTCGTGAGGTTTCAATTTGCTATGCAAAAACTTCTTTCGTTTAATTTTAGTTAAAAAACATCCATCCAGGGGAGCTAGTATTTCTCCCAATAGTTTTCTAACATATTTTTCTTAAAAACAGACCTCTGCAGTAAAAAATAATTTTCACGTAAACAAAACCTCCATGGACAGTCAGTCGGGTGTCTCTTTTGCTTTTTAAAATAAAAAATATACGTTTTTACCAATATAAGTGTTAAATTAGATATGCGATCAGTATTAACACCAAACAAAACCGAATACTCGTCATTATAGTTTATCTGAATATCAATACTAAAGGAGGCATTCTGTAAATGATCGCAAATTCTTCTAGAAAAATAACAATGGACAATTAACTTTTTTTTATTTATCATACAAGTGCAATTGCCAAATTGTCAATAGGCCTATTTGATTAATTTTGATACTCGTTGTAGCTATTTTTGACAGTTTTTATGTTTTACATTCCAAAAGGTAAGAATGAAGATTCTGCCTATCTACAAACCTCTCAAACATTTCAGTGCATAATGATTTATGACGTCACTACTTTGGTTTCTTCTTAAATGTTTCTGTTGTGAAATGATGATAATGCCATGAACATATGTTGGTTTAAACAACAGAAAAAAAAACAGAAAATGTGAGACACCTTCGAGAGTCGAAATCAAATTAAAGGGCAACTGCATTCACCACAAATTGAGCTCATATCTTTATTCCATGCATTAGGCTGCTTGTAAATCAGGGACAGAATGTTGTTATTAATTTGTAAGAGTCAAAAAAAACGAAGTACTCTGTTTTTCTTAATATCCAGTATGCAATAGTTAGGTTTTCAGACATCAAAAGAACTAAATGTGACTCAGGGACAGAAATGATATTCGCAAATTGAACTTTTTTAAAAGGCAAATGTAGGTTCCTCAAACTTGTTTTGAAAACAACCGCTTACTCTCACACTATTTTCTTCCTTTCTCTCTTTCCAGAATTTCATGATGTTTCCACACTTTATTATTGAATATAGTTTCTTCTAGTAAATTCCGCAATCGAGGTAGGAAAATATTGTCACATGGATCTCAACCGCCCTTCATGAAACATGATATTTTTCATACACTTATTCACGTTGGGTGACTGTATCTTACCTTAAATCTATTCTTAAAGGTAAAGAGCAGTCCACCAAAACTTATTTTGAAGAAAAAGTTGAATAACTCAATTTTCATCTTATTTCATTTCAAAGTATCTCTAATAACATTTTATGACTTTACTATTGTTTATTCAAGGTGAACCAAGCAGTTATGTCTGGTAAATTTCACATTTGAAGAGACGAAACATTGTCACATGACTTCCAACAGCCAATCATGAAACTGGGCAGTCTACTACATTTTTTCACTTTGGGATGACTGCTCTTGCCCTTTAAAACATTGGGGCAACTGCCTGCCCCATTTTCATAACTCCCTGTCATCATTTTACAAATCACGTGAGGAATAAACTACAATTGGTTCAACGTTTAAACTGAACAGCCTCTTCAAAACCGAATCATACCAAAGTGATTAGAAGTGAGGTCAGTTCAGACGTCAACTAGACACCTCGTCGTTTTTCTTTGAATTCGTTCATACAAGTAGTTGGTTGTTCCGTGGGTAGTACCAAGATATTTTAGATTCGTTCAAGTACAACCTTAGTATGGTGTACTGTTAAGCTTCGCTTGGCACTGTAATATATTGTTGATGGCGCTGTGTTTTGGGAAACAAAACCAATTTTTGTGGTCTCGTGTAACATCGAAAATATTGAGAATATAACACTTTTAGTCAAGTCAAACTTTAAAGAACTTCCAGAGTTAAAACTTATAGGTAATCCATTTGTATCAAATCAACTTATCAATTTTAGCGAGTCAAGTCAAGTTATTGAGTCGAGTGACTGCGTTAGTACAATGGGAGATAATGTGCTAGAATTTGTCAAGTTAAGCAAGTTTGTACGTTTGGCTCGAGTTGCAACTAGATTGCAACTGTGAGAACTTGTTACAGAAATGGAATAATTTAATGTTAGTCGCTTAATAAGTACTGTTTAACTCATAATGCTCACAAATTGAGGAGAAAACTTAGAGAAGTGATTATTTAAATCGGCTTTGAAACAAATTTACAAGTGTGAGATATAGGAAGACATTTGTTTGGGAGTCAACGTTCTTGGCCCTTAAACTTACCTAATGGACAAAAATACTAACATTTTTTGGAGGAGACGTTTTTCCATGAACTGTAAGCCAAATGATTCCATTCAATAGACAGGAAAACATGAAATGTCCTGTAATACATAAATCTGACACACATAGAGAACAAGGGTATCCCACTGGACTGTTCACGAGAGGGAAAGTTCACGAGACCGAAAATTTAAATGAGAAAGGGTCCGCGAGACCGAAAGAAAGAAAAGGTTTGCTAGACCGAACATGAGCAAGATCCGCAAGACCGAAAATAGAATAGGCCCTCAAAACCAAAAATGAATACATATAAGCGGGTGGTTAATGAACCTTTTCTCATTTTTGGTCTTGCGCATAGGCGTACGGGAGCATTTCAGTTTGGGGGGGGGGGGCAGAGGATTTTCTGCCCGAAAAATGTAATTCTGCCCGAAAGACTATCTAAGCGGAGCGCCACCATCGGTTGGCGCGGAGCGTACAGAAAATTTTGAAAAATCCTCAGACAGCGGGAAATGTCATTTCCCAGGCTTTTAAGCAGAATCAAAGCCGTAGATATTTTGAACTTTCGTTTGCGATAAAAATTTTTACCAAAAACGAGCAAATCTACAAAAAGGTCAGAAAACTCCCAGATGAAATGTACCACTACCACTGGATGACTACATTAAGCTATAAACATTGGGAAATGAGTTTGTTTGCGCGTTCTACAAACTACTTTACGTCATGCAGCATGAGATTATCATCAATATAATTTTGAAAATTGAAAAACTTCAGAAAACCTCGAAAATCCCAAGGCTTCTCAACTTCGAGGGAGGATGGCATTGCATCGCATTCCGGCTGCCTATTAAATATAAGTTTCGTCGAACTTTACAAGGATCCCGTGTGTTTTAGCAGCCTGTTTAGCTCAGATTCAGAGGCCCGAATTACCTGACTGGGGATGCCATATAACGAATTGGCCCTTAAAAACCGATTAACTCAATTGTCGCACGATTCCCAAGCAAGGTAGCAGCCTGTTTATATGCATTTAAACAAACAAGGGCGCAAATTATTTCCTAGTGAGCAAACGACCTAAGTCCATATTAACGTTTTTGGCACACTTGATCCGCACAAACCGTACCCATTTAATAAAAACAAACGTGGCCAAATCATCGGATGCTACTTTTACACAAAGTGTTGACAGGGGTATCGTTATGGAGGGCGATAGACAAACTCTCAGCGCTCCGCGCCACCATGGCTTGGTCCGGAACGCCCCAAAATTTTGGCCCAAAACGCCTCCAGGATCGCTGGAAATGGCACTTCCAAGGCTATTTAAGAGTTCCCACAACTCAGTAAGTTGAATCAATACGGTGAGATGTATTACCTTAGAGTTGTGTAATCAGAAAGAAAGGAAGGGAAAAGGGCGTTGACAAGGCACTATTCATATATTCTTCCCAGATCCAGCAATCGGTAACTGAGGTTCGTCCTTAAAAACATTTGAGATGTGAAAAACATAATATAATGATATACCGCACCTGGGAATGTATAAAACATTACCTGGTCTTGTATCTTTCCGGGGAAAACTTTAGAACGGAATTAAAAACATGAGTACCGTATGTCTCTGACTCTGTTGCGACTCTTGCCCGAATTCCAGTTCCACTGAATTGATACAACTGTTTATATGACTCGGCCCGAACTCTCGACTTTATACTGATATATAAATGATTTTTCTACTAACGCTGTTTGAGAAAAACCCGGCTTGTCACCAGGTCACGTTGCTAGATGTTTTTACATGAATTTGTGGGCAGACTTACTTGCAGATTTGTTCACACTAAATTCGTATGAGTGAGCAAACAAGCTATGCTGATTTGTTTACCATTGCCCGAATTTCGGTTCCACAGCACTGCAGGTTAAAAAGTTTCGCACAATTTTAAGAGGATCATTTTGAAAAGTGCAAAATCGTCATCTCATTCATATGCTGCCCAAATACCTCTCGACCGTTTCAGCCTTCTGGTGACTATTGGTGATTGCCATTTAGTAATATGGTGCGTCACAATTAGACAGCTTTTGATTGATTTGTTCGGGCAAAATTTTGGGAACTATGTATATATCCTCTCTCCCCTTGTAATTAAAAATATCCCAGAACTTTTTTGCAACTTCTGCCCGAATATTGTGTCATTTCGGGCAAAGGTTTGCGCAAGAATATGAAGTGAGGCCGACGAAAAATTGTTTTTTCAAAAGCTGCCAGAATGTGTCGCGAATTTTGGTATCTTTTAGAGTTTTCATGAAAATTGTACTGTGACTTACTAGGACAAAGGTTGCCAATGTTAGACGAATATTACAAAAAAAAAAAAAAAAAATTGCGACTCTGTCCGCTTCCAACAATTTCTTCAGTTTCTGTACCGTGACTATGATGCTTTTTATTATTTTTTCGGCAAAGTGTTTGAAGGAATTCGGGCGCGCTTGGGAGTTTTCTGTGTAAGTAGAAACAAACCAGGTTTAAAGACTCAAACGGCTGCCCGAATTTTTCCAGATCTCTGGCCGAATTCGGGGCAGTCTGCCCCCTGTCCCCCCCCCCCGCCTCGTACGCCTATGGTCTTGCGGACTCTGTTTTCTTTTCGGTCTCGTAGACCTTCAGTTTCGAAAAGCAAGATTACCGTCAAAGAGGCTTTAGAACGTTTTATTTTCTCCTCTAACAACACCCTTGTTTACCCAAGGGAGATTGTAGCCTGAGAAACTTTATTTTGGTAGAGAATGAAAATTTCTGTTGGCTGTAGAATTTCAATTGTTTAATGTTACTCTGGTGTGGGCGAAAAACCAAAAACTTGGTTCCCTGTTGAACCTAAACCACTTAGATATAAAAGTAAATACATTATTAATAAACTTTGCAGCGGGGTGGATTTTCTACGCTTAGGAATACTGATATTATATACAAACAAGGTAAAACAGAGCTTAGAAAAATATAGGACAGATCATTAAAACAAAAAAGAAACAGTTGGGATCCTAAAATTGATTCTTGGGGACCCCACATGTTTTATCATTCGGGAAAGCAAACTGCTTGCTAATGCTTAAAATTTGACTTCTTCCTATTAGATACAGTAGCGTAATTATAAATCGAGTCTTGTTTGACCATCCCCCCCCCCCCTCCGTAGCCCAAAATGAGCAACTTGCCCTGATATATTGTGGTGTAACCGCATTACAAGTTTGGAGAAAAATACCAATACAACCCTTTGTATTATCAACACCTTTAGAGATATCATCAAGATTATCAAGGGCAGCCATATAACTGGCGATTGGATAGATTCTTACGAAATCCAAAATGACGTTTGAGATAAAAATTTGTTATTGTCTCAAAATGTTATCAGACGACTGTTAATAGTGCCTCAGACATCTTAAAAAACATATAGAACAATCGACATTGGACGGAAATTGCCAATATTTTAAGGAACACCAGCCTTCCAAAATGAGATAGTTACAGGGCTCCTTTTGTTTTCTGAAGGACAGGTCAAGTATATAACTAAGGAGGGGTTACCGATGGAGGTAAGATGTTAACAAAAACTTGAACGTGCCGTCTACACAGATAATGTTGTCAAAAATGCTGTCTATACCAGCTTCTTTTTCTGAAATTGTAAGAGAAAGTCACTGACTTCAAAACTGTCATTATGACAGATGAAAACTGAGTTGGGATTAGAGACGTCGTGCCCACTGAGGCCTGGAGGGCCTGAATTCTTTAACCGGTGTCATTAAATTTTGTCTGAATGATACATTTTAAAAATCCCAAACATGCCGAGGAAACATGTTCTCAGGACTGTCAACCTTCACGCATTTAGCTTGAGAGTCACACATTTCGGCGTATTCTGAAGCTACTACGTTGAATGTCCCCTTCTAGTGAAAAAGTTACGCAAATGAAGCAGAAAATTTGACTTGCAAATGTGAATTTTCATTTTTTTGTTTAGTGTATCTCAAGTCAAAATATTCAAAAATATATATATTGCAGGCCGTGAAGAATTCTTACAGCTCATATCTAATCTCTCTGTCTTTATAGGACACTGGTGAGCTGAGATATGTAATGTTTAAGATTATTCACTCAATTTAAAATGGTATATTGCGCAACACTTTGTGATGTCATTGTTGTACTGCTCATATTACAATCTTTGTGTTTCTTTGTTTTTATAAACGTCACTGCACCTTGTACCAAGGTGCCATAGGACTCTCACTCTTATAGGGTAGTGTAATTAGTTAGTACATCCCCGTGAAACATGCTATGCAAGCAAACAGGAAGTGTTCAAGGTCATAAAAACATTTTTAATTTTAAAGGGAAACAAAGCAGAAAATGTTAGCTGTACAACAAGAAAGTCACAAATTATTGCGCAATGGACTAATTTGTTAAAGTCAATAAACTTCAGCATTTTATATCTGAGCTCAAGAATGTCCTGTGAAGATGGGAGTTAGACTGCTAGAATTCGTTTTTCAAGGTCTTTTATATATACTTTTGAATTTTTTGATTTGAGGTACACTTTAAATAAGAAAAAAATAAAACCTAAAGATAAAAAATTGAAGTGTTACGTACATTGTAAGATGCATAGATAACTTGACTTATGTATTTATTCATTTTTAAGTGAGTGCCTTTTTCCACTGTTATCTTATGATGGACATCAATAAATTTTTATCTTACCCCACCAGTGAAGTACCTAGGGAGGGGCATTGGGCCATGCCACCCCAACCTTCTCTCACAGAACATACCATATGTGGCACCAGATTGCATGTGAGAACATCAACCTTTACAAAAAATACAAAGGGTAAGGGGTCATTGAGGTAGATTGCTACGATAATTGTAGTTTGGGGTGAGAGGACAGGCCGTTTATCTTTATTCTGTGAGTTAAGATCGGTAGCACTCACTGGCTCTGACTTGATGATGAGCAGGACCACCTGTCACCCCACAAATGGCCATTACCTTCCCAAATCGGCGGACTTTGGTCCAACAGTGGGGCACAGATAATGCTATAGTTGGGCACCCGAAGTCACCCCCCCCCCTCCCCGTGAGAAAGAGTTCATTAAGTCAATGATGGCCACATTAGATAGAAAAAACTTGGACTATAAGTGTCATCAGAACTGTTCAAACTTTGCAATCCCCGCGGGGAGGTCCTATTTCATTAATGTTAGAGGTCAACACAACATTCTGCAAAAACAAAGGGAAATAAAACATTCCTTGTCAATGTGAGGAAGTGGTAACAATTTCCTCAAGCCCTCAATTTCACTTTGCAGCAGAAATCTAATAACTTCATTTTCTGATATCTCGAGAAATATAAGTCTGATTTGAATGGAAATTTCACAACACTGAGTAGATTTAGTTCTTCTGTCACATGTGAAGGTGGATTTTTGGCTTCAACTTCCACTCTGAGCAAAATACACTTTCAAATTTCAAGCTGTTGGACCTATCACTTGCTCTAAACCACTGGATCTCACTTCACTGTAAAAAAAAAAGGTTGGGTAAAATACTTACCAACCGCTGGACACGTATGTGAGAGTACTGGAACTGGGTAACTTTTTCCAGAAATTGGTCAACCAAATGGTGAGTTACCCAAGAAAGTGGTATATCATCACATACATTTACCCGTAAATTCAACAATTTGGGACAGGTTTTTCCGAATTTCAGTATGTCACATCGACCAGTGTTGGTGATTATTTTACCCAACTGTTTTAGAGTGTAGTTCCCTGTTAAAGTGCCTGAACATCCTGTAATTTACTGATGTTTGTGACACCAACATTGTCAAAATGTAATTACACGACCTTCTGTCCAGTCAGTTTCCAAACTAGTTTTCATTCAACTTTTTAGTACATGATCACAACACTCGACAATCTCCATCCTTGCATCTGGACTCGATTCAGAGTTTTTACAAGACAATTCTGTTTGTAGTCGCGTCATTCGGCTCTGGACCCCCCCCCCTCCGTCTCCTCTCGTAGCTAAACGAAGCTCAGAATCCGTCCGGAAATATATTTCAAGTATTTTTTTGTTTTCAATGCGTCTATAGTCCTAAATACTGGTATTGTGCTGAGTTTATTCCGTAAACAAACCATTATGCTTCCATGAAGTCTACTTCGCCGTTGCTGGGGTCGGAATGGGCGGACGAAGTTTCTTTTATTTTATTTATCATTTTTTCTTGATTCTTAGCTTTTGCTATACTTAAGAAGCAGTTTTGTGCTCGTTTGTTCACGGGTAGTACAAATCTCGCAAGCCCTCTGGAGTTGCTTGTGTATTTCGTTTAACTTATGTATTCATTCCTTTTTAAAGTTTATCTTCTTTTTTGTAGTATGTATGTTAAGCAGAAAAACAATAATGAATCGAAACGAAGTGATAATGACGTTTGTAAAGAATGATCTTATTGAAAAACTTATACTGTTGATAACCTTGTTTATTGTAAGTTGTATATTTGTGTTTTAATTATTAATTTTTTTTTTTTTTTTTTTGTGGTTTGAATGGGCTAAACTATGCCTGAGTGATGTAATCCAACTGTGGCAGTAATTTGTCTTAATATTGACTGCTTTTATCAAGAAGAGTTGTAGTAATGCTATTACCATAATCAAAAGCATCGTAAAAATCATTAACTTGATAGAGTTCATTCCAATTCATTTTGATGGCTTAAAGTGTTATAGTTAAGACACTACCATTGGTAATTCATGATGTACACGTTATTATCGTCATTTGAAGTTATGGTGTTGACAAAAAAAGAGAAATCATACGCACTGTGCATTTTTAACTACCGGACGGGTAGTATTTCCTGTAATTCTGTTTTTAAGTCTTGGGTAAAGAACTGTTAAAATGGTGTGTGAAGGAATGAAATAGAACTAGGCATTCGTTTGAGTTTAAAGGGCCAAACCTCTCACCCCAAACTACAATTTTGGGACCGGGGTACCGAAATTCTCAATTGGGTCAGCTCTTTGATTGACAGCTAATTCAAACAATGCAAAGTACCAAAGCTTATGTTACACAGCATGAACGGTACTGAGAGTGTTTTGATTATATAAACTGAGTTTTCTGTACTCATCTTGAAGCAATAAACTGAGATTGTATCTGGATGAAGATGAATTTCAGACAATTGTGATAGGAGCTTAAGTAAGAAGGTTAGGAGAATTGCCACTGTTTGGGGTGAGAGAGCTGGGCCTTTAAACATCTTATGTAAAACCGAGCCGGACGAGCTATATATATTTTATTTATTTTGTTTTTGTTTTTTTTAATCAGAGTGACACGTTGTAGCTATTTCACATTCATTTATTTTTGAGATCGATCGTTCTTAATTGTTACTTTAAGTTAATCGTCTCGCTCTTTCTTTTAGTTCAGGTTATATGCTTGAGAGCGTCCATCTCAAAACGAAGTTTGATGCCTCTTGAGAAATAGTAAAAATGATGTGGTGTAAAATAGTTGCCTGCTCAGATGACTTTACCCTCTCTACCATGTCATAACTTTATGAAGCAATTGTTAAAAATGAAAGGGCAAGAGAGACTCAACGGAGTTATTACTCTTGCAAAGAAACTAAGCGCTTTCCTCTTTTATCCTTTTGAACTATCGTATATTTTTTTTTTTATTGATGTACACACTTCAAATCCGTTCACAGTGACTTAGAATAAATTTTTTATGTTGGAGAGTTGGAGGCTGTCGAATTTCATTGGTGTTAACATCTATTTTGTAAGGGGTGCATTTTATTCATGTGGTTGTGAGTACTGTGTTGCTGCTACTATGAAGAACAGCACTACCATCTCGTAGAAACCCTTGAGAGTGAGATTAACCATAACTACCGAAAACCACGCCCATATTGGTACTTCACCAAGCTGACTTTAAGAAGAACGAGTTGGTTGCCTGTTGGTTTTCATTTTGTAAACCGCTTCTTCGTTTCTTTGAAAGGATATGAAGTTTATACGATCTGTTAGAAAAGTTTCACCCGAACTTAAAGACTTTGTTTTTTCTTAAAGCTGGAAAGTATACGGACTGACGGAACTGGCTTCGAAGTTGTGGTAAGAATGATACCATTTGCACCATGAGGTAGGATGTCATTCGGATGAAGAATGATGTTCCTATCATTACACTATGGAAATAAAATCCCGCCAAAACGCAAAGTGCAAAGTGCAAGCCAAGTTAGATGATTCTAAGATTCAGGTTAAGTCAGTAAACTTAAAAAGGGCAGACATAAAGAGGGATATATCATTTGGTAATAATTGTGTTATACATATTCAGAAAGATATCCACAAAGTCTTTTGTAAACCATTATAATTTGTGAAGTACGAACTTCCCTTTGGTCAAATTGACCAACGATTGAGCCAACTATGCACCGGAGCAAATTTGGTCAAACAGATTGACTAAATTATTGTCAAATTTGACCGGTCTTTGTTCAGATTTGACCAATAAGTAGTCAGACTCAGCCATACGTTGGTAAGAGCTTTGACCCTTTTTTGTTCGGTACATAGTTGACCGAGTTGTCGGTCAGTTTGATCGAAGTGTTGTTAGAGTGTAGAAGGAGCAATCATTTCACGTGGGTAAAGGTTACATCTCTATGTTCCGACCACGGACTTCCTATACACGGACAGAGCATACTGAACGGTACCTTGTCGCTACCGTAGTGTGGGAAAAAGCGCACCAAGATGGCTGTCTGCTGTGATTTTGTGTGAAAGCTTGGACTTGTTCAAGTATATCACCGTATTTGGCCAGAAAGTTGAAAGGTTTTTGAAATATGGCAAGGTAATGTCCAAATCACTTCACGTATTGCACGAATGTAATATTGTTTCCCATTCGAATTTAATTTTTGTGTAAAATATTACAGAATTGTCGTCAAATCAGGCGATTCATAGCTTCGCGGCTGCCATCTTGGTGCGCCTTTTTCGCCCCTGCCGGTGGCGACCACCTACGGATAGGACGTACACGTTACATGCTCTGTCCATGTATATAAGTTCGTGGTTCCGGCAAACGGCGCCAAAGTATACTTTGTCGGAGCCAAAGTACGTTCCTTTCATCGGCGCCAATGTACATTATTGTCGGTTCCAAAGAACATTACTGTCGGTGTCAAAATTCATCTTTGTCGGCGCCAAAGTACTTTGTCGGTACCAAAGTACATTAGGGACGTCGGAACAAAGAGATGTCGGAGTATAGGGATGTCCCCTTGGGAAAAGGAAAAAAATAGATGTCACGGTGATCATATCGTATCAGAGGACCATCAGATGTCAAGTAAACCTCAGATAGCACGCATTTTTGCTTAAAGGTAAGGAGCAGTCCCCAAACTTATTTCGAAGAAGAAGCTAAATAACACAATTTCATCTTACTTCTCTTCAAAGTATCTTTCATTACATTTTATGACTTTCCTATTGCATATCCAAGGTAAACCATGCAAGCAGTTATTTCTGGTAAATTTCTCATTTGGAGAGAAAAACATTAACACATGACTCCCAACAGCCAATCATGAAACTGGACAGTCTACTACACTTCTTCAATTTGGGATGACTGCTCTTGCCCTTTAAGCCTAACATTCTTTGGCTCCGCAAAACGACGAATCTACCATTTTCTAGAAAAGATTCACGCAGGCTTGAAGTCTTAAAAGTATGCTTTAAACGCAAACTATTTGCTCAGCCAAAAGGCAGTGTCTTTTAAAATTCCATTGCATTGAAAATAACTTTGGAATCGCTTTATGCAATCAAGCTACAAGTGCTTTACCTTGAGGTTGTCAAAATTCCAGCAACTGTTTTAATAAAGGTGCTTCAACAGACAATAATTGTCAACTTTTCATTTTTTTATACTTTTATGATTAGAGTTTTCATTCATTTTTCTATGTGCTGCTGTACGTCTTTGTTTATGTGTGTATTGCGTGCTGTCATTGTATGTAGGCCACTTACGCTAATGTTAAAGAATTGCTATGGGTGGTTTCTGTCTGTGTAAGTATGCGATTTCTAGACACCTTTCAGACACAGTGACGTCATAGCATACAGCCCAGCCTATATAATGTGGCAGTATTCAAGAAGTACCTACGCGGTCGTTAGCGATAAGATATAACGAGGCCTATCTATACTCCATTTGCGCAGTCATCACGTGTTAGCACCTTTAGTCAGTCGGTGCAATCTGAAATTTTCTCGGACTGTTTAGTGCCTGCTCTTCTCAGCCAGTCTAGAATGGAGCTATACATGACAGAAAAATGATGTAAATGGTCTGAGGGCCGTGAGGTTGGTCAAGTGTTGTCCTTCAGTGGACGTGATAGCTTCTTGGGGAGGAAGTTTAAAGTACTGTTTCGTTTCGCCGATTGGCTCTTTACCAGGGAGTCAGGAGGACTTAAGAAAAAGGTGCAATATATCTGAGAGTTTTTACACGCATCCTGATTCAGTCTGTATGTTTATTAGCAGGCAGCGATAATCCTCACATTAGTACTTTGCGTTGATGTTGAAGAAGTAGAAATGGATTATCCAACAATACTCATCAACAAATTACTTTTACGGGTAATAGATTATTCAAACAGTACTGAAACCAGATACTGTGTGTTTGTGTTTCATAATTGGCACAAAAAAAAAAATATGAACAGGTTAACCACAAAGTCAGTAACGGTTAAATGCAGTCATTTGATAAACGTTTCTTGATAATGATCCCCACATCGTATGACGTAAGCATTTCGTCTAAAAATAAATATTTTGAAAGCAACATAAAATAACAGTATCAGTCACCATAGTACTTGAATTAAGCCACATTTTCGTCTCATCAAACAGCTTTATAATGTTATGAGTGGTATTGCTAACTTAAATAAAATTCGTTTACCTCCATTAACTATCAGAAGTGACACAATCAGGCAAGGGGTATCTTTGAAGACGTGAGCGGTAATATCCGTTAAATTTTGTTACTAGAGGTATATGTTAACAAGTAACTTCTTATAGACGAATCCGATTTGCGCTTGTGTTTAGTGACTGTAGGCAGCCATCAGTGGGGTCCATGGGCCTTTGATCTTCTTCATTTATTGTCTTTATGAATTTCCAACCCTCATATTCAGTGATATTGGAGGAATCAATACACAATTTAGTGTGCAACCATCCATGATACAGGAATGCAGGAAATTGAAAGATTAAAGTTGATGTACCCACTTATGGCCGACTGAAATCGGACCATCACTTGCTGTTTGTATTCTTCTATAGAGCGACATGCCAATTCCATGTTTTAATTCACTTGATTTTCAAGTAGGCCTAATGAATCATAGTTACCTCAGAATAATACTAAAGGAATGTATTGTTGGCCGTTATTTCTGTGGAAGATCAGTTTTCATTATTTCGTGTTTATTTTGTACTGCGATATGGGCACATCTTCGAGAATTTACTTTTTGAGAATATAAAATCGAACTTTGTCCCAATATGTTAGAAACTACAGCACATCCTTTGTTCATGAGGAATATTATCATTCGGGCAATACGACTTATCTGGTACGTGCTTGGAACTGTATTAATAGTCTTACATGAGAATAAGAAATTGTACAAACCTCAGTCTCAATATGTAAGAATCTACGGCACGCTCTCTTTTAAAGGGAAGTATTGCATTTGATGTAACATAGGTGGTGTCTGCTTGGAACTGCAAGTTATCATCAACTTATTAAGAGATCCTAAATTTTGGCTGTATAGTAGTCTTGCTCTCCCACTACCCTGACAAACGACCTGATCCATTTTTAAACCTCAAAGGCATTCAGAGTATTACAGGTTCACAATTAATTTAAAATGTTCGTTTCGCGTCTTCTAGACTTAAGAACTTGTTCCCTAACAACTGTGCAAATGACCAAACTATCGACTCCAACAGACTAGGTACCAGTACCTAATCATTTACGTTCTTGGAACAGCATAAGTATCCTATCGCTCTGTTCTTATTCTTTATTCTATACCCTTTGCCCCTTTCTGAATTGAAAATGTGTTTATTGCTGACAACATACTCCTTTACCCCTGGTCTATCGAGTTAAAGCACCTTTTCCATTCACCCACGTGGACCCTATTTTTTCACATTTTTTCCTAGGTTCATTTCTTCACTCCCTGTTAGATTTTCACACCGAACACGGATGGAATTTTCTGTTTACACGAATTAACCAAAACGTTGTTTCAATAGCGGAGTTGAGGGAAAAATTGTCAAAAATATCTAAATTCTACAAATGTGATATTGACAGCTGTCCCTGCCGTATCGTTTTTTCCGATGCAGATATTAATACGAGCTTGTACCCTGTCGGGGAACAAGCAATAACCCACTTCATGACTTGTCTTATCGGTTTCAACCGAAGATATTACTAAAGAGAACTCCCTCCTTTAAATTTAACCGTACTCTCATCAATAGTAGCACAGTGACCGGGAGGTAGGAAACAACACAACAAAGAGGCATAACTTGTGCACGTACAATGGGGCCGACGTTTCATAAAGAATCAAATTGTCATCGTCTTTTCCTTTTAATTTTTTTTGTCATCCAAGTTAAGAAATCTGGTAAGTTACAAAAATCATATTAACTCTGACGAATGTCCCACATTAAAACTTCGCTCCATTGACCACATACACTACAATCTGGTACATAACTGTAAAAATCCATTACGAATAAAATATCAAGGAGACAGTGGCGGCGTTACGTTGAGGGGTGGGGTGGCAAGAGGGGGAATTTGCACCTAGATTTCGTCCTTGTCCCCCACCTACCCCAACCCCAAGTAAGATCAGGTCGGTGCTGGGGTAACTAAAATGATGAATAATATATCTCTCCAGAGACTTTCATCAAGAGATATGCTAAACCCTCAAAGCTTCTGGGAGCTTCGCCCCTTGGACCCCCATCCGCAGATGTGGGAGTATGGGCTTGGTTTCGCTCTGCGCCAGAAATTTTTCGTCTATTAATGTTTGTCCTTATTTTGCCCCCCCCCCCCCACCCCAATTTTGATATTCTTGCACAGCCGTTGCAAAAGGAGAAATACTTTCGGATTCAGTCATGAGGTGGCTGTCCTCCCTGCTAAAATAAAATGGTACAACGATTAAAAACCCCTAGCCAATTGGTTTGGTCATTGGGCGAATCTCACCCTGCTGTTTGCTTCGTTTGATGATATCTCAGGTTTGCCATAAATAGGTGTAAATTACAGTTAACCCCCCCCCCCCGCCTCTCCCGCTTCCTCCAGGTTCCTCATTAGACCCGCACCTTACCTGCGTAGCAGGCAGTACCGCATATTGCTGAAAAACAGAGTCCGCTCCGGGGAGTAACCAGCACCTAGATCTCCCTCCCCCTAAATCAAAAGTATATTTCTGTAATATTATCTCATCAAGTATCTTTGAATCCTGATTATCACTAATAATGATCAGTTTATGGAAATATTGCCATGAGAAGACTCTTCTTTTTTTCGGTTTAACCAACTCCCAGCTAACCTAACTTGGAGGTAAGTGGGGGTATGTCCCCTTCCCCCCTCCCAGTAGCGCTGCCATTGGTAATGCTGTATGAACCAATGTAGATACAGCAACTGCTACAGCGTATCTCATTTGAGGATCTACACTCTTCAGTTACCCAGCGTCTCGGTAATCAGTCCTTTAAATTTATTGAAAAATCGTGCAGTCGATAATTTTCATACAGGACTGAGAATTGTGTGTTGCCACCAGAGAACGAACGATGGCTTATAACCAGGCAACTTGTCATCTGTATTTGAATCTCCTTAAGTATTCATACCATCGGAATTGAAATCATATGTATTTCCCTATGATTGGGTAATTAAGACAGCAATTAATCCTTCGCGTCACAGAGAAATTTGGTTGTGACTATATCCTGTCCCGTGTGAAGGAGAGGTTAAATTTGAAGGTCCTGTGGAAGTGTATCTCAATCAGAAAAAAAAATAAAAAAAATCATATTAAAGATCATGAAAAATTAATTCTAACAGTGTAACTTCAATCTTCATAGGACATTTTTTATCTGAGATATAAAATGTTGGACTTTATTCACTTAAAACAAATTGGTCCATTGCGCAATAATTTGTGAGTTTCTTGATGTACAACTCCCTTAACCTGCTTTGTTTCCCTTTAAAATTAAAAAAAATATCTTTTTTCTATGACCATGAACACTTCCTGTTTGTTTCCATAGCATATTGCACATAGAGGGCTTCATCGGTCACATCACCCCATAAGAATAAGAGTTGCTATCGCACTTGGTATTAGGTGTAGTCACTTTCAGAAAAACAAAAGTTGTAGTTTGAGTAGAACAACAATGACATATCAAAATCATTAGGCAATGTACCATTTTTAGTTAAGTAAATAAACTTCAACATTTTTTATATCTCAGCTCAGGAATGTCCTATAAAGATGGGAGTTGGACTTTTAGAAATAATTTTTCATGCTCTTGAATGAATATTTTCAAATTTTTGACTTGATGTACACTTAAATGACCTTTTGCAGTTCTATAAAGGTAACCATAAAACATTAAAGGTTTATGAAAACCTATATTTTCATTGTCCTCTGACCAGTCGCGAAAAATAATTGTGTATTCAGGGACAGTGTGTGTGGGAGGGCAGTGTGCATGTGTGGATGACTGTGTGTGTAGAGGCAGGTTGAATTTCGAGATCTCACAAAGTGACTCTTTCGCTCCTTTTTCAGTCACTGACTTCTGTATTTTGCTGTCTCCTCGGGTGACCTCAGCCTATCTGCATGTAGTTTCTGTCTGGAATGTTTACTTAGAAATGTAAAAACTTTAAACCCTTCCTTCCAGCTTCCAGCAAGCAGTACTATCATTTTTTCAAGTTATTATATTTGGCACAGAAACTACTCACTAAAGGAAGATGTGTCAAACGTTATTAAATGAATATTTCTCATTCTTTCAACTTATAAAGTAAATGACGGACACCTATTTTTTTTTTATTTTACATTAGTTCTTTATTCAACAAAAACAAAACAAACCAAGGTCGACAAATGCAGACAGTTGTTTTGTCTGCTACAAGCACAGGGTGAATTCTTATGCCTGCGACAAAGTGTCTCTTTGCTTTGCCCCCCCCCCCCAAGGATGACGTCAGCGCGTCTTCAATGCATAAGGTTTATATGCAGATATCTTGTTGTTTTCACCATCTTGTAGGTTGTGGTCCTGAATTAGTAAATATCAGAAATTATAACACTAACTACCCTCAAATTTTGATCACATTTGGTTCGACAATGAACCAATCCTAAAACTAGTATACTCAAATAGTTAATTAGATTACCCATTCAGAGCTACAGTGAAGAGCCTCCTCTTCAATTTGAAGAGGCATTTTTATTGTATTTATAATTTAAATTTTGTGTTTGTTTTGTAAATAGCTTTTAGCCGACCATCAGAAATTAAAATATACTTGTGATTCAAAATTCATAATACAAGTGAAAGGCTGAATTATTGATTGCAAGAGGTTGGCTATGTCATTTACCTTCCATCCTACAAATGTCGTGTTTCTTATAAATCGCTTCTGATACTGTCAACCGTCAAACAAGCTCAGGCTGTGGCTATGCCCCGTCAGTCCGTGAATAAACTTGTCCCAAATACCTTCGATTAGCTGTTGTACATTCCATCAGCGTTTGACTTTAAAAAACATTCTTCAACTCTTCTTTGTGCTACAATATTCCATCTTCCTAACTTTTCAGGTTCAATAGAAATTTTACCACTGTCAGACGTTTCAATCGAATTATCAGAAAAGGAAAAGACTTATCTTGATGTATGGAATTTTGTTCTTGTCACCCTGACGACCGACCGTAGAGTGAGGTGGTAGCCCTTTAGGTGCTTGTACATTCAATATGTGACTGAAACCAACTTAGAGCAAGTTAATTATGACGTCACGTAGCCATGATAACGAATAAATCAGGTCTGGAGAAACCAAATAGCCCGAGGTGTGATGCATTATATCAACTTGTACGGATGTGGGCGCAATCTTTGCAAGACAGATCCTGCTTCTTGTAAAGACATTGCAAGATATGGCTTGTAGAGACAGAGGCCTGCGTTCTCAAGGAGGTCGCCTTAGTTAGGTCATTTCCGTACATATTGTAAGCAGGTTATTTTGATTCTACCCCATTCTCATAAATTGAGAGGAAAGTTTAAACAAATACATAAGAATGTGTTTTCCATAAAATCAGGAGAAGATGATAATCAATTGCCAAGGGATTATAATATTATCAGACACATTTCTTTATCTAAAATTTAAGAAAAATCTCTTTTCCATCGGGTTCGTGGTATTAAACGTAAAGGTGCATCAAACATAAATATCATTCCCATCATGTCATAGATCGAGCTAATACACACGTCATAATCTCACAAATACGTGAACATGAAAAACAAACTCGTTGGGAATGGAGAATGGGTAATTTGCTTCTGCGATTTCCATCAGCAACTGTTACTGGTTTATCTGTTAATGATTAAAAACTGGCAAAAGGCTTGCGAATTTCGTATATTTTTAAAAACATTGCCGTAAGAAAGGGAATAACTGAAAGCAAAGTCTGTCAACGATAAACGATTAAAGAAAGAGTACGACTTTCTAAAGTGATTTGGATTTATTTAAGATTTTTATCTTCATGAAGAGACTTCTACGGCAGTTTATTGATCGCACACATTGTAAAGCGACCAGAATATCGTTTAACGGATATGCCTGTTGCTAGTTTTATTCATTTACGGTTAAGTGCTACTTCATCCTCCAAGTTTTACTTGCTCCTTCGAATTAATTCTAACACTATGTTTTTCCTAATTTTATGAATTCAGCGTTTTAGAGTTGCAGCCACAAATTGAAAGCAGCATTTTTACGTCATCCTATTTTCACTTAAAAATTTAATTTAATCCACTCCAGATACGGAAAGATGGAATAGTTACATTTCTACATTAAAGCAACTAATACAGTTGAGCAAGAATCAAAACCATTTTAATCAATTCCGACGTAACCTTGTCACTCTGTAATTATATTTCCAATGCAAGGCCCAAGGTATATCTTTTTCTGATGCTCTCGTACATTGGCCTTACCTCGGCGCCAATGTGATTGCCTCGGCGGTTACATGATCCCTGCTTGGCATCAGTACTAACTAGAAGAGAGACTATCCACCCGCGGGCTCCTCCTTCCTAAAGCATACTAATGTTTTCATCAGCTTCTCGCACTCTTCATTACATATTGTTTCACTGCTGGTTCTGATATTACAATTTTTATAACAGTTTGAACAAATTATGTAAGACATTTCGTTAAAACTGTAGACTCGGAGATGAACGGCAAAGCTTCGAGATTATAAGTCGTGACTGAAAGCTTCAAATTTAAAATAAATTTATATCATATGAGTTTTGTTTTACCAAATCAGTATTACTTGTACAATTAACTTTTGCGTGTTTATCAAGAAAATGAAAAAGAGAAGATCTTTTTACAAACTGATAAAATGCCATAAATCCCCCAAAATGACAAATTAAAGCAGAGCGGTGATGAGATTTTATCGCTGTTTCTGTAATGAAGATTAACAAATTCCAAAATTTATGAAAAATATTCACTCTGTGAAATTTATACCTAACTTTGAGGCTAAGAACGCAAAGCTTTTTACTGGTTTCATTTCACGTCAGGTAATGTGGATTAAGGTATTTTGATTTCAAGCAATCAAGAGACCTGCGGTACTGACTTCCAACGTTCCCGAAGAATCCCGTTTGGGAGGATATAACTTCCCCACCCCCTCATTTGGAAGGAAAAATAGCCATGTACCCCTGCCACGGACTTCCCGTACACATAGACAAAGGATCATGGGAAACAATCTGTCGCCACCGTCCAGACCAAAAAAAAAAAACACACACACACACACACACACTCACCAAGATGATCGCTGTGAAGCTGTAATTGGCGCAATTTTACGACGACTCCGTAATATTTTAAACAGAATTTGAACTAGAATGGAAACATCATATTCCTACAGTAAGTGTGGACATTGCGAAATCTGTCGAGTTGGACTCCTTGAGCAAGCCCAAACTTTCACACTTAAAACCATTGCAGACAGCCATCTTGTTAACGCCTATAATCATGCCTAGGGTAGCGACAATCCACGCATGGGGAGATAGTGCAGTAGGCCTACGCTCTGTGCATGCATGCAGCATGTCCCTGGCCCCTTCATATTGCATTTTCTTCTTTGTGAACATTGTCAAAACGGGGAATGAGTTTCCAAATAACTTCCATTTATTCTGTTTGATGGCATGGAATATAATGTGTAAATTTGTGCATTTTTGTGTGTTAATATATGCATTTAATAGGTGTATTGCCGTAAGCCAAGTCGCAATTATTTTGGATGCCATTTTGCAACACGTACGAAGGTTTTGGGGTTATTTTCGTTTTTGCTTTACCGGTTCCTACGTTCACTAACTAATAAGTCCGTCAGTTTATACATTACATCAGCACTTATGAGAATCTTCACTGTAAAGACGGGGTCCAGTTACACCCTGGAACAAACTATTGTTTACCGATCTGAAGTTTCTATAATTCTGAATAAAAGATAATTTAGGATGTCATCAATCTCCAAAATCATGTGTCGTAAGTATGTATGAAAATATCTGGCAGACGCTGTGGGACAAGACCTTTCTTCATTCTTATACATACACTTGAATAATTATGTAGAACGCTTCTAGACATTATGTCCCTAGCTACAATACGTTTCAAAGTTCCTCTCCGGTTCACACATTGATTGCTTTATGAATAACTTACGGAGAAACTCATCTTGTAGGTCGATTTATTAAGAAAATCAAACTTTCCTTCTATATGCAATGTTTCACCCATACAGAGTCATAGTAGGTAAACACAGATTTAGCGTAAAAAGTTCGAATGGATTTTGCACGAATTGTAACGTTTGCTGTTAGCGATTAAGATTAATTCCTCAAAGTCCAATAATAAGACGCTCAAGGTGTCCATACGTTCATATACCTTTAACATATAAAAGATATCTCACGGTAAAATAGGCAAAAGATATTATTTCAGATGAGGATTCTTTCGTTGGATAATTCCTGCCACCTGCTTCTTTTCTTCGTTTATTTCAAATGCAATGAATAAACAATGCAGACAGCTATCACAGACCGGATTTCACAGTGATGTTGTGTTGTCATTTCTTTCTTTCTTCCTGCGATATCAGAAGAAATATCTTCATCTGAAAGACGAAAAAAACAAGGGTTTTTTTTTTATTCAAACACTAATACGATGATGCGTAGAGGCTTCCGTGAGACAGCAAATCTTAAACCATGCTGCCATGCATCTTTTCACGCCTTGGATAAATCGATTTAAAGAACGGCTGTTCCTCATCGAGCGGGCAGATTTGCGCCTCAGAATTCCTCTGTCTTCCATATTGCAATTGATTTTTATGCTGCGTCCATCTTATCAAGTTCATCATATAAGGAATTTCCAGCAGACAAATCTTTTGTATTTTCTAAAACTAGGCCGACTGAAGGGCGATAGATTTGTAGTTGTCATAACCAAATGAGGACCTGACAAAATTGCATAAAATCTATTTTACGCCGGGCTTTTTCTCTGTACAAGACATGAATTTACCGTCTCAAAGGACTTTGCTTTTTTATTACAAGTCTTCAAGCGTTCACAGAATCGAGTATGAAGTTTATGTAAATATCAAGGCGTATAACGACACCTATAGACGTAACATAAGTAAATTTCAACTACGGTTATCGACATAACGTTAAGTCCTTGCAACCAGGTAATAATTTAGTCAATTTTATAAAGCATATGTTAAAAATTAAAAGACTACATTATTTTTAAGTTGTTTCTATATTTTTATTTTCATAATCTGATATAGCTTTCGTCCAGACCGAAAGGGCTATATAAAAGAAAAAATCGCTGTAAGGTGAAACTGCACTTGGAGAAAGTGTATTTTCCATGTTGAAAGGCGTTGATGGCCGGTATTTGGTTTCAAGACTCAGAATAATCTTTTAACAATCACAAATTTCTGATGAGTCAAAACGTTTCACAGAGTTTAGATTTCGATATCAAATGTGAGTAAAACAGCATTCTCACGTAATATTACTTAAGTGCGGTGACTTTCATTTTGAACGTTTCATGCATTAAACCTGCTGCACAATAAATGTGCTTCATCTATGTATTTTGAATTATTCGAAATGACAATTTGCCCACATCTCTGTTGTTTTCTGTGATATAAAAGTTCTCCTCGTGTCCTACCCGGAACTAAATAGTGCCATCCCAACACCGCTAACATTTATTCCAAGCTAGACAAGTTCCATTAAATAAAAAAAAGAAAAAGTAGGCCTATTACCGAAGTCAAGATTCGATTTTTCAAAGACAAATGGATTTATTTAAAAACGTGAGTTAACAAACACAATAATAAAGGTCATGCACGTGACGATAGCGCGTTTTACGTTTCAGCTTGGCATACTGGGTGTCACTGATCATGCGCAGTAGATGTGTTGGCGATACTCGCGCTCGAAAGCACATTAAAGCTCAGGTCACACTTCAGCAATATCAGATCAGATTTAGTTCGGATTTTTGTTAGTTTTACTTGAAATCTCCTCCATCTTTGGTCAGAAAGAAAACCCAATTTCCAACCTGTCGTGTGACGAGTGGTTTATATCCAGCCACGAAACTCAGAGTAGCGAGGAATAGCCATAATGAATTGCTAACTGGACCTCTTTATCTTGTTATAATGCTCAACAATATGTTTCGAGCACTCTCGTTAAGGTATCCGATAGCAACTTTACTTCTGAGTATATACATATACATATATACATTTTGTCTTTAATACTCGCTGAGGAAAGTCCCAGGGGGACTGAAAAGTTCGAAATATATTTGTAATCTATCATACTCATAAAATACTCATAAAATCAACCAGTTATGCTCTTTATTGCATATTTTTTGTACTTTATATATATATATATATATATATATATATATATATATATATATATATATATATATATATATATATATATATATATATATATATATATATATATATATAGTAGGTCGAAGTTGGTAGATCGAAGTTAGAATGTGTAGGTCGAAAGTGTTATAGTAATGAATTCGATCATGAATTTTATACCGATCCAAGATAGAGTATAAACTCTTATCAAAGAAGGAACGGTTGAAGAAAAACACCAGAGAGAAAAATTGAGCCGCACGGGGGACCGAACCCACCATCCTCCGCTTTCCGGGCAGAGTCTATGACCACTATGCTAGAACAGCTCGTGATTCACAGAAGCGACAACAGGCTATAAATACCCCGCGTGAATCAATTTTCTCTCTTTGTTACCATGGTACTCCCAAGCGGGATGAATAATCAGTAGGTCGAAGTTGGTAGATCGAAGTTAGAATGTGTAGGTCGAAAGTGTAATAGTAATGAATTCGATCATGAATTTTATACCGATCCAAGATAGAGTATAAACTCTTATCAAAGAAGGAACGGTTGAAGAAAAACACCAGAGAGAAAAATTGAGCCGCACGGGGGACCGAACCCACCATCCTCCGCTTTCCGGGCAGAAATATATATATATATATATATATTTATATATATATATTTATATATATATATATATATATATATATATATATATATATATATATATATATATATATATATATATATATATATATATATATATATATATATATATATATATATATATATATATATATATATATATATATATATATATATATATATATATATATATATATATATATATATAAATGAAAGAAATGTTCCCATATGTCCAAAACGTAATCGGTTCTCCTCCATACTATATATACGTAAGAAATAAAGTTCAAAGATTGGAGATAGGACGTCGCTTTCAGTCTGCTACTTTTATTTACAAGCTTTCGGCCATTTGGCCTTCATCAGGTTCTGAAATCATGAAAGAAATGAATGTTTTAATGCTAGGCCTATTTTAATATAAGTATCAAGAAATTAGAAATGTATCGAAAATTTTGGAAAAGAAAAATTATATAGGACTTACATGTAGATGCTGCGTTGTAGTTTGCGTGAGTGGTTTGTGAGTGAATTGTGTGTGTGTGTGTGTATGTGAAGTGCGCTGTGTCGGATTCGCATGGAGTATTATGGTTATCTATCAACATTAATTCCGTGAGGTTGAAGTGTGTGGAGTTTGTTTATCCAAAATGATTCCCTGTGGAGTATGACGGTACGCGATCTTTGTGACAGATTCTATACCAGTGATACTGACGTTTTCTATTGAGTGGTTAGCCGAGTTGAAATGTAAGTTGTAAGGGAGACGTTTCGCCATGCTTACACGCGCAAGGAAAGCGCTAATTACATGCCTTCGTTTTGCACGCAGACTGAACACAATATGAGCGTCCTTTATTTTGTTACTAAGACGCCATGCGGCGATGTGAGCACCAAACACACTTGGCCTACAAGGCCTACAAATCAGGCGCAATACAATAAAAAGTAAACTACCAAAAGAACATTTTTTCGGTGGTAGAAAAGGAATAAACCACATTTGCCTGATTTTTGTTGGTGAATGAACAGTCAGGACTCCAAATTTGAAAAAAATAACCCACTCGGCTTCCCCTCTTCCGTTATACGACTATTCACCAACAATAGTCTAAAAAGTGTGGTTTATCCCTTAATTAGCAGAGAATGCGAATGTTTAAGAAAGTGTTTTTATTTCTTAAATTTCTTACTTTCTTACAATCCTTGAGGGAATCGGGGGGGGGGGGGATTAGAGTTTGCTGAGGAAAACAGTAGCAACTTGAAGTGATTCTTCAGTAAATTTCTTACCTTCTTACAAACCTTGAGTGAATCAGGGGGAAATAGAAAGAGAGATAAAGTTTGCTGAGGAAAACAATAGCAACTTGAACGTGTTGGAGGGAGTGATGAATGCATTTCCTTTTCTGTTTGCTACACTTTTGGTAACAAAATTCGTACGAAACAAATGACTTATTTATTATTGGTCGCATTATGTGTTGATGTTGTTTTACTTTAAATGTTTACACTGCTGGGGACAGGGTCCGGAGTATGGGGGTGAAGTATTCACCCTGCTTTTTGAGGAGATTCCAGATTTTAATCGGACTTTTCTTACATAGCGAATCAGTTATTATTTTCTTTTCTATTTTCTTTTCTGGAGTTTCGTATAGATACGTCCCATTGGAAGTTCAACATTGTATTTATGCTCTTCCATTTCAAGTTCTCCTAATAATATTGTAACATATTCTAAATATGGTTGTTGTATTATCTTTGAGGTATCAGCAGAGATTTGTATGTGCACTCTTACATCAAAAGAGTGAACTTGCTCAATCACTTAAAGAGTGCAAGTGTGAATTCACTCCATTTGAGTGTTAATTCACTCCCAGAAAAGTGAAATCCACTCCAAGAAGGGTGAAATTTGCTACAGGGAGAGGGAAAATTCACTCTTCTACGAGTGCCAGCAATGATCACTCTTTTTTAAGTGATCACTGTAGGCACTACATCAAGAGTCAAACTTCTCTCGTTTGGAGAGAATTTCACACTTCTTGGAGTGAATCAATACTCAAATAGAGTTAATTCACACTTTTCACTCTGTTAGAGAGTGGCTAAGTTCGCTCTTTTGATTTTAGAGTGTACAGAAGCGTACATTGCTTTTATCTGATTTACTTTTATTTGATGCATGTACTTTTTATGATAGCCCTTGTCAAACCATTGATTCCATATGAATTGATGTAAGTGAATTATGAATGGTATGCCCATATCATACTCAAAAGAAGTTTAGGAACAGATGAAAAGTATGTTGAAAAGTATTACGGGTTGAGGTCGACATTGTTTCTTATATAAGTGTTTTTGAAAACAGTTGTACAAAAAACAATGGCGATGTATGTAAGTTACGCTGAACACTTCAGGAACGCAAATTTGTGAAATAAACATAGTGAAAACCGGTGCGGAAGAAAATATAGGGCATACCTTTCATCGGAATATTCTCGATAACTTATTTTCAATGATTTTTTTTTTTTTTTTTGTCAAGCTGTAAATTAAATCTTTAACACTGCAGTATTATCATACTAGTGTATATTTTAATGTTGGCACATTATTTCGTAAACAAGAGATGCTAAAAAAACTGGTGGCGCTGTTCAAAAGAAATTTCCATTCAACTGTCGGCAAGTATAATAAATGAAAAATCTACAGCAGTCGACGTGAAATGAAATCTAAAATTTGGTAAACATTTGTCACATGATTCTTTATAACTTGGGGTGCCTTTAAGAACACATAACGGACACAATCTGTACTTTGACATTTAAAAGTGTTTTCACCTATGTGTTGCTATAATTGTATTTCGTTAAAATGTTTGTTGAAGTAATGACCGAGGTTTAAGATTTTCGTCTATCTGTTTTGTTGCAAATTTGAAAGGAGGAGAGAATAAGATGTGGGTGGACTTCGTGATTTTAGAAATAAATGTTGCCTTAAGGTTTAACTCAGTTGGTTTTATGATTATTTTAAACGTTTCCTTTCTGGAATACGTGAGTTTTATTATCGAGGAGTTCTTGAAAGTAATATGCTTGAAGCGTGCTGTCCAAAGGAAAGTTAAGAATATGGTGAAATAATGTAATAGAAATAGTCAAGTGGTTGTCACTTAAAGTTAAAGTCAAACAAAAATTGGAAATCTTGTGTCTTAACTAGAGATTTCTCTCTGAGACTTCTCTAAGATTTTAAATTTGGCCAGCAGGCTATAAACCTTCGTATCAATTGCAGAAGGGAAAATAGACTTGGCACGAGTTCCAGGCTAGAGAAATTAAAATTGATTTTTCGGTAGAAACCACGAACAAGCTACCCGGAGGAAACGTCTTTGACGTAATAGCTCTTGACAATGCAACCTTTTAGTGGAAGTACGCCTCTCAAGGTTGCATATCCCCTGTTTCTTGATGCATTTTCTTGCGTCCATAGTAATACAGTGAGAAGAGAATGGTGGTGGCATACTTCTACAACTCGATTGCAAAGGGAACGACTTCTCGTTTGTAAAGGTAAGTGACCAGAGTGCTTCCCTTAGCTAAATAACGGTCTTGCGTTTGCAACATTGCATATTTTTTGGGTACCTGAAATGGTCAAATTCGAAGGAATAGATAAATTTGTCAATTCTGGACTATTTCATTAAATTGGAAGTCCGGTCAATCAGAACAAAAACCTTATCTTTGGCAACTGGTTATCATTTCAATACAGCTACGAATAAATTGACAACTAGCACTTAAGAGGCAATAGAAGCGTGTGTGTGCAAGTCTGCCGCGTCTTTAATGCTGCATCACACCATCACAATCATACATTGAGTTCAAACTTACAAAAATGATATGTCATCGACATTAATCAACGAGGCATTTTTTTCAAATGATGCTGCAGACCTACTATCTATGAAAGCATCACTTACATCAATTGGACACAAAAATAACGAACAGATAATGATGTATCTAAGTTCAAGGTCATGAAATTTATATGGCGCATTATTTAAAATAATGCGCCATTCTAATGCGCTTTACAAAAAAAAAGGTGAAAAAAGTCTAAAATGATCTATCAGATACCATCAAAGGCACGCCTGAAAAGTGGGTTTTTAATAAGGACTGAAAACGCTCCTGGGAGTATGCTGAAAACTGAAGAGAGCAGATCATTCCATAACTTAGAACCCTTGACAGCTAGCGTGCGCTCACCAAACATCGAATAAGACTGAGAGTGGTCTCAGATCTGAGTTCATGCTTTGTTTTCTTAAATGAGAACATATTAAAAGGGTAAAGTAGTGCCATATTGTGTAGGGTTTTATATACAGGAAGCAAGACCTTGAATCGGTTCCTATAAAGCACTGAGAGCCAATACTATGAAAACGCAGTCTATCGATATCGTTACAAGTCCGACTCTTACCCGGAAGGGACTGAGTGTCATGATGGTCCAGACGGAAGAACATCCGACTCTCACGCGGAAAGGTCCAGATTCGATTCCCAGACCGAGTCACACTGAGGACTTAGCTTATGGAAAGTACCGCAGTCGTAATTGAAGTTCCGCATAAGCAAACAAGAAAATAAAGAAGTAAATAAAGTTCAACCTTCAGAGAAGAAAATTAAAGTAGGGAAAACATTTCATTGGGATAAATATGTTTAGGTTGATTAAATTTTATCACGTGATCTTAAGTCATTCCATCTAGCTATTACGTTACGAAATATGTAACATCATGGTAATACCTATTCAGTTAGGTAGATATTCCTATCGAAAGACTGACTGCTTGGTCAAGTGGTTAAAACATCCGCCTTGCAGCCGGACCGGTTGTCTGGAGTTGGAGGCCGGGTCATACCGAAGATGTTAAGAATGGAACATACTGACATTGTACTTCGTGCTCAACATAAACAATGGAGTAAGGGAAACAAGCCATTGAACCGCAACTGGAAAGAGGGCCGTGGCATACGGCTCGAGTAAGGCAATTGTATAGAAATAGAACTCCATCTAACTATCTTACTGAAAAACTAACTACCTCAACAGTCAAGAATATCAAAAGTAAACGTAAAATTGCTATATAACCTATCAAAACCTGTAGTGTACTTTCCATTGCGTATAAATTAGTTTGCTAGATGATAATTTACGGCTCAGTTTTAACCAATCGGCCCTTTTTCGAGTTGTGGCTAACTAGCTTCATTTTCTTATCCCATTGCTGATATGCCGAGCACCAAGCATAATGGCGTTATGTTTCATTTTAAAGTCTTACGTATATGTATGACCTAGCCGGGTCACACTCTTGACCTCATTGCTGCAACCGGGCAGCTGACAGCTCAATGCTGTAACCACTTGACCATGCATGCAGTCGGTCCCATTGCTAATAGGATTACGATAGCTTCATAAAATATACATGTTTCTTATATTTAGTGTGTTAAATTGTTAACCCAAACTTTCAAATTCAAACCCCGTTGGAGACATTAATGGATCACTGAAACAAAAGCTTGTCAGAATGGTGGTCCTACGGACTAATTTGACTAACTAGAGTATAAAATTAGTCGGTTGACTAGTCGGTGGGCACAAACTAGTCAGTGGATTAGCTCGGTGGTCACAAACCAGTCAGTGGATTACTCCGTGTGGTCCTGACCAATCAACTGACTATTTTGTGATCACTGACTAATACACAGACTAATTTATATTCTAGTCAGTCAAATTAGTCAGTAGCGACACTATCCTGGCTAGTTTTCTTTTCAGTGATATGAAAGGCTTTGCCAACAATTTTCCTCACCATAAAACTCTTTTAGATTTGAGTTTATGCAATTCAAATACAATTTAACTTGTTTCTTTTTTCTTTCTGCATATCTCTGTCACCTCCTCCCAAGATGAACAAAGACAGTAAACAAAATGGCAAAATTGTTAAGAAAATTAGACTTTCCCTTAAAACAAAAAAATTGGTAGTTTTGTTGAATGTAAATTTGATAGGTCGTTGAAAGATGTTTGAATAAATAGCTACTAATAAGTGCATCATTTATCTACAGTGCGGTGTGTGTAACATCAAGTTTGAAAGCAAGTTAACCACAGAGTTGATTCAAACACTTGTAAAAAGAAAAGTCTTCCACTTAGGTGACAATTTGTAAGGCGGATGTTCTGGGTGTTGTGAATTTCAAATTTGAGCAAATGTCTACAAAACTCGTGGAACATAAGTTGAAATACCATTGTTTAATTGGGAATTTATTAATGGAGAATTTGACATAAATTGATCATTTTGTAAAGAAAAAACAGTTATATTTTACTCTAAAATATTAAAAATGAAATGTTTGCATACTCTGGGATGCTTGTTTATTTGAGGTTTAAATTTTTTTTAAGGTGTTTGAATGTTAGGCAAACATGAAATAGAAATTTACAAGACCACCATTACCGAAGCAGAGACCATGTGTTCTATCGTCACAAATGATGAAAAGGAATTTTATTCCACTTTTGCATGACGAAACCAAACTACAGTTCAACGTTAAGAGAGCCTTATTAGAGATCATAAAGTGCCCCTCCTACAGACCCTTACTCCGCCACTTTAGAAAGCGGGACCGCATGTTTGGTCTAACGGTAAGATCATCTGCCTCTCCCCGAGGAAGGCCCGGGTTCGCTTCCCAGGTTGAGACGTACCAAAGACTCTAAAAATGGAACCTACTGCCATTGTGCGTGATGCTCCGCATAAGCAATGGAGTAGGGAAAACAAGCCAGTGAGCCACAACTGGAAAAAAGGCCGTGGTCGGCTCGACTTGAACCAATAGGTTGGAAACTAGGCCGTAAAACTCTGTCTAACTAACTAAATAACTAACTTTAGGTAGCGGACCACTAACTTCAATTCTCGTACCTGGAAAAATGTTTACTGACAGAGGAAGTGCCTTAAAAGTTTTATGGGATGTTGTGTCTGACTGTGTTATTTCAGTGCTTGATGTTGTTTCTGACTGTGTTATTTTAGTGCTATTTTTTATTGTATTACACCCCTCTGTGAAATGCCGTTTTTGAGTGGCTATTATGGCGGTAAACGCATGCCTATAATTCAAGGCTCAAAGTTTCAATGATCATGGTATGGAAATTTGACAGTGCCATGAAAGCCCTCATTGTGAGCTTCGATCAGAGGGGTCACTGGCATGTACTGGTTGAAAACTTCTACTGGGATCTAGGGGGCACGAAAGTAGCCTAATTTAGTGTGTAAGTCAATGGAACATATTATTAGTGGCCCGCTACCTTCAAAAGGAATAAATGGGTCACCTATTGCTATCATGGGATCCCGCTGGAAAATAACATTGTTTTTATTGGTTCATCTTTTTGTCCTTTGATGAAACTTGACAGCAGATGGTCTAACAAAAATGATTATTTCATGAAAAACTCTTCCAGAACATAAAACAAAATAATAAGATGAATAAGTATTAAAGAAAAATTCTGGAAACTACATTACCAGAGCCTTCCTGTAGTCTTTATGTCCCTTTTTATATTTTGTTCTGCAAATTTCCAGTGATTTTGAGCCATTTTTACAGTGTATTTACTACGACCTTACTGTTTTGCTCTAACATTGTATATAAACATGACATACTTATGCAAATTTTTAACTTGAATTAAATAGGAACACATGAAGTTTTGTGTTTCATCCTAGCTAATTTATAGTCTTTGGACAAAAGGATGCAGACACTGTACAGCTTTTTATACCTTGTAAAGCTAATGAGCGTCCTCCGAAATGGTACGTTTAAAAGAGGGTGTAACTATGGGAACAGAAAATCATATTCAAATAATTTTACATGTTTTCCTGAAAAATTTTAGTAAAATTTATTTCAGTATGACTGCTTGTTAACGAAAGTTTCAAAATGTTTGTAGGATAAGAGCCAGTATAACCCGTTCAACTGGAAAATATGGGGTAGAGGACGCTATTTCAAATCACTGTTTATTCGTGGTGATCTATAGCCCCTATTGCAGTGCCATTTAATATTTCCATTTCACGATCTGCATGGGGGTTGTTGGTTTGGTCGATTTTGTTAAATTAAGACCAAACCCGCCACACACTTCTCCGATTGTTATATTTCCTCGTCTGAAATGAAATTAGCCTATTATGCAAGTGGAGTAAGTACCACCCGAGGAAATAAACGAACAAGTGTTCGTCGTGCGAGGGACATGTGTCGGCGAGAAACTCATGGATGAAATTGGTAGAATTAGATTGAAGCATACACTCCAACTGAAAATGAGAACACTTCTGGCATTGAAGGAAGGGTGTTGTTTAAATGATAACGTGCTTATTAGCCTCTTCTATGGCATGGAGAAATTTCTGGCAGGAGCTTGTCAGCATATGTTTCCTTTCTTTAACTTACTGTTTGAAATTTAATTGGGCTTGGGTTTTGGGTGTTTTGAAACCGGCCAAAGTCTCTTTGGCCGGTTTTAACGAGATAATAATTTGTAACTTACACCTTGTCATAAAAAATAAGCAACTGTGATATCTTAATGCAAATGCTTGGACTAACGCATGCTATTTTGTCGTGCATTATCTGTTCGTTTATATTTCAAAACCACGTTGCTATCTCTTCTAAGTTATTATTATATGCATGTGGTGATTAGAAGTGGGCGTATTCCTTTTAAAATACGTTATCCCTGGAGAAATAGTTGGAATGTATTTTGGAGGTGTAGAGAATGGCAGAATTGTCCCCCTTTGATCGGTTCGTGACTTCCCCAGTGTTCGATGCTCATAAAACGAGAGTATGTTACCTTTTAAAGATGGCATGATTGGTTGGTTCAAAAACTACTCAACAATGACCTTTTAAATGAATGACAGACAGAAAAGTAGGCAGATAAGGGTCGGAACCTCTTGAGAGAGTTCATAACAGCGATTATGGGTTCTAATCAATATTTAGAGGGGCGTTACTCGGAAGAGTAATTTTTCTCAACGTAACATTTGGACCTACATTCCAAAAGGTTGTACTTCTAAAGTGTCATTGTTCCTAGTAATAAGTTCGTGCCGTTATTACAGAAAATTGTTACTGCTAGTTGAGAACATGGTTCGCTATTCCGAATGGAGAACAAAGGTAATTTTTTCGCAACTCTCTATCCTGAATTTAGAAGCCCTTTAATATATCACCTTCACATTTCCGTTTTGGAATAACGACTATTCCTTTTAATTTGGAATTACTTTTCTCTATTCTGTTCTATCTGGAATAATGACCCTCAATCTTCTCCCAGTATAACGACTTTTGGAATAACGATACTTATATTTCATTCGAAATAATCAACCCTTTTAGTCTATTTCTAATAACTACCATTCTTCTCGTTTCGGAGCTACTTACCCTTCGGGCAATGATCCTTTTTCAAAATAACAACCCTTCGCATGCATAATGAACCTTCTGAAAAACGAACGCCAATCCTGGCGGAAGGACATTCATGTGAAAATTGCTATGTCTTTGCGAGGCGTTAAACTGCCTATTTAAAGGAGTGCTCATTATTTAGGTTTTTTCTTGAAGTGGTATGAGGAAGTGTTTTTTGTGCTTTTAACACATCTAAAATCTAAATATATATGTGAAAGTTTTGAACTACCAGGCATATTTTGAAACGTTCACTTTATGTGAAATGGTGTGTGAAGCTCTAATCTAATTTGATTTGAAAATATTCAGTTTTCCCTTGAAATTGTGTTTCGAAACTGAATAATGTTGCCAAAGTTTTGATCAATTGCATGTCTTGCTGCAACATTTCCTCTTACTCCCCAAGCATTTAGAATGGAAGACTGTGATATTAAAAACTTAATCAACAATAAGGAAAACCCAGCTATTACAGAGAGCGCTATTCACCCTTTTGAAAAATGTCTGAATCTCCTCTAATATTACCAGCCAAGATTGTTTTTTTCTCTTTTTTTTGGGGGGGGGGGACCTACGCCATAGTAGGGGCTGAAAAATAGGCCTATAGGGAAGAGGTAAATTGAAGGATTAAAAGGGATCCCTACTCTACTGTTTTGGGGGTACGTGACCCGTTCCATTCCCCCCCCCCCCCCCGTAGCTACGGCCTTGACTATCACTTAAACCATGTTCCTCTTTTCTAACTTACACTTGGGAAATCGTTTTCCCGCGTGTATTGGTTTTATTCATTTGTAGCGGTTGTTCAAGTGATGTGCTGTCTTTAAGTGGAGGTATAGCTTCTTGGGAAGCAGTTTACAGTTTGATTTCATCAAGCGGCCCTTTGGCAGAGGGTCGGGAGCCTACTTAAGAAAAAGGATTGGTTTGAATAAGGATTTGGATATTTAGAAAAGTCGGAAAGTGAACTTTAACATAATTTTTGTGCTGATCCCGCTATAAAAATAACAGAAAAGTTGATAGAGCTGAACTATTCTGTGGCCAGTTTTACCTTTTCCTATACAGCATGAATCATATATATCTGCTAGGACATTAAATCCTCTATTTTTCAATATTGCATGACTCTATAGAATAATGTAATCAGATATATCCAGAACAGAGAACCAGAATTTATGGCTCTGAGCCAGAATCGCATATATTGCGCCCTCTACTTGCACATAACCAGCAGTTAAAACCAGGGATAGTACTGAGACTTGTCTTTTATCATTTAATAACTTTCTTAACAAAGTAAAAGAAGGGATTTTTTCAAAAGACACGAGTACTTAAACGAAGTAAATGTAATAACCAGCTAATAAAAATCATGTAAACTTGATAGGAAAACAATTGAATCTACCGAGTCTGAAGTAAGACGAAAACGGAAATTGCAACAAAGATTTTAGGAGCATGAGGAAGTAAGTCGAAATAACAGGATAAAATGTTTGTACTATTACAAAAAAGGCAATATTAAACTTTTGTACAAAACAGTGAAAAGTATACAAGGTAAAACAAAGGAGAAAACTGAAAGAAGTAAGAACATTAAGGTTAGCAGGGGCGATATCGGTGTAGGCCTACGGTCTTTAACTTTGTTCTTTTTCATTGTTTGGCTTCGGCAATTATGGCTAGAAGACTTCCTCAGTATAAGAAGTCGTTCATTACAGAGGAAATATTCATGTTTTCTAGACCAGTTGTCCTAAATTGATAACGAATAGATTAAACACTTTCAAAGTTAATCAGGTGCGTGATTACTTGGTCTTTTCATCTTAAAGGCAGTCATTCGTCACCCTAAACTACAGTTTCAGTATACATATATCAAAACTCTCAATTGGTACAGCTCTTTGATTGGTATCACATTCAAACAATGCATCATAGCTAAATTACACAGCATGGGCACTGAGAGTGTCTTGATTACACATTATGGACTTGTATGGCCACTGGGACAAGCCATGAAGCAAAAAACTAGGATTGTGCCTGGATAAAGGTGAGTTTTAGATAAATGTGGGAGGGGCTAGAAGTACGTAGGTTGGGAGAATTGGAACTGTTTGGGATGATGAAAATATGCCTTTAAAATCATTTCCTATAGGCTAGTTACGCAATGAAATTCATTGAAGCGGTGAGATGATACTGAAGGGTGCATAGCGACAACTTCACCTTTAATCCATCTTAGTTAATTGTAAGACTGAAACATCAATGTTGTCATGACGACTGCTGGGTTGATAGCTATGACTATTTATTTATCAACAAATTAATCGTCATTACCTTACCAGTGCATTAAGCATTCCCTGCTACTTCTCGTTTTTGGTGTATCCCGAATTTTATCTGAGCAGGAAACTCCCTGATCTGAGAGCACTAAACGAAAGTCGGCTATCACAATTTGACTAGTTCAAACGAAAGTGCTTAAATAAACATGAAATTTATGAACTATAAAAACAGGTTTTGAAGAAGTATAGAAAAACCCTCCCTATGTCAGGTCGGGTATTAAACAGTCGATCTACACTCCCCACCTACAATATTGCATACGACTGTTCTTAAGAACCATTCATCAGGGAGTTGTTAGGGACAACTCCCTGCATGCATGAAACGGGTTAAAAAAACGGTGGCGCTGTTGCTGTAAGTCGACTGAGAGTATTCATTAACAAAAAATCAGCAATTCGAGTTGAAACTAAAAAAAAAAAAACAGTTCTAATTAACGACTGCTTAGACTTAGAGACTACTTAAAAGCCTAGAAAATGCAATCGCCGATTGAAAGGGGTCACGGCTATTCAAAATTTTCTTCACTGTCGGCAGGTCAGCGCCATCGCATGGTAGGAATGCGCTTAGGTACCATTGCCATTTGTACAATTGAGTTCATGTTCACCTCTTACATGTAAGACTTTATAAACTAAAAATCGAACCTTCTGCTGTTGTGTTTTGTGCTCAGCATTAGCAATGGAGGAGGGAAAACAAACCAGTTAGCCACTACTAGGAAAAGTCCGTGGTCGGCTCGTCTTAAACCAATTGGTTAGAAACTGAGCTGCAAAACCTTATCTAACCACTGACTGACTGACTGACTGACTGACTGACTGACAAACTGACTATAACTGACCATTTAACCTTCCCATTTCAAATACCCTGGCGACCCCATGTGCCTTGTGACTTTTAACTTGGTACAGCGTTATTTTTACACTGCCTTACAAAACAAACTAATATCGAAACGGGCCTGCCTGAAGGTTTCACCAAATTTTATGCCTTTTGATCCTAACGCAATACTGTGCGGAATTCTCCACAAGCGACAAGTTAACTAGACTAGTCATGGAGGTTTCGCTTTGGTCGTTTCCTGAGTAATATTTTTTCATCTTCTCTCAAATTGAAATCGTTTATTCGTGTTTTTTTTTGGGGGGGGGGGGCGTTCCTTTACTACTTACCCCCTAAAAGGTCACATACCTGCTTTTTGCATTAGCCAGCCTTACCAAAAAGAAAGAAATGCCAAGACTATTGCCCTATTATCGTATGAAGTACCTATGGTGACCACACTCATAGTTTAAATTAGGAGATTTTTTTCCCTTTCAAGTGAAGGGGGTTTTAGTCCTAACGAATTTAAACCTATATCTGTTTGTTCTGCATTTTTTTACTGTTCCTCTTCTATTGATAGAATCCCCTTGTATATGTGTGAAGCAGGGAGCTGGAAAAGCTCTCCCAGCTCCTTGTGTGAGGAGCATGTTATGTCTTCGCAGCAGTTATGAATTCAGTGGATCTTTATGCAGAGCGAGGGGCGAGGGGTGGGAAATTTCTTACAAAATGGTAAATGGTGCACGCCTAGAAATGAGTTCTGCATTGCATAATTTTTCCCTACTAAAATTTTATATTGCACAATAAATATGTTCTTCTCTGCGGTATTATATTATGTTTCTCAGTTCCCTTACACACCCTTTATTTTAAAAGTTTTGCGGCATGACAAAAATAGATAGGACTAAATAAATAAAATACAACCAGTTGGTATAACAACTTTCGATAAAACGAAGGGTCATCGTCATTGTATGGACTTTTAACAAAATCTAAATTACACTATATTTCTTGTCAGGAAAATCTCACTCACACTTATCCACTTTAAACGTTAACAAATAGTAGCATTTATAAATTTGCATAACACATTACCATCTGAAGAGTTTTGTACGTATCTTTAAAGTCTTGCTTGTTAATGAGATGATTTGTCATTGTTGGGGGAAAACATCCGATAAGAAGTGAAAATGATTCTTATAACAAAGGCCTTGAAATAGTGTCTCCTTCATTTACTTCAAGCTTGCAATCTTATAATTTTACTTTTCAGTAACTTTAAAACTTATTTTAACTTTAGGCAATTAGATGATCAGCAACTGAAGGTGTGGGAAGGAAATTGCTTAAGAACAAAAATGAATATCTTTCATCGAGCAAAATATTCATACACTTAAAACTCGTAAATTTCGTTATAAAAACGAAATATTGATATTTGCAAAATCACGTAAAATTAAGAATTTTCTTTAAAGTACTCGAAGAAGGCAGAATTTTGACACCTCATGTCGTTAATAATTAGTTAAGTCATAAAACGTGTCGTTGTTATCCTTGATTCTTAAAATTAACTACTGAGTAAAAAATTCCTATCCATTAAACAAATGTCTGTTTACTATCTTTCTCAAACAAACACACTTTGCAATAATTACAGGAAGTCTGATAAAGGCGTTATCTGACGTCATGATGAGGTTTTTCAATGAAAGAGAACATTTTGCAGCGCATATATTCATCATCAATACATTCTTCCTCCAATGCATCTCTATTTTAATTATTAAAACTTCTTTAAACAAAGTTATGAAATAGTAAAGAAATAAGAAGGCAAAGTCTGATTGGTTTACACAGATGGAATCACTGTGACCCTTTTTTACCATACATAGCGGATTTGAAATTCTAGAATTTCTTTGCAAAAATGCATCTTTAGCAACAACATACAACATGATATTAGCAACATGATGTTAAAAGGGAGTGGTCTTTGTCTGATACAGAAAACAGTGCAGCAATCTCTGGAAACATGAAATTTGGATGTAAAACAGAATATACTTTTAAAAATAAAAACAATTTTGCATTCCAAATCTTTAGGACAAAATTGAAGTAACTTAAGTCGCTTTCATTACATGAAGGTCACACAAGGGTAAGTGTAGCCAGTTTTTACTCTTTCGGTCATTTAATCCCCACAAATGTGTGTAATTCATTGAAAAGTTGTTTAGTGCCTTGTGAGCTGCTTTTATTTGTCTCCCTTATAATGCAGTATGAAATGTAATAGCGAAGACCAAATGATTACAGCATTCAGTGTAATGCACATCAATTTAAAAAAGAAATTTGGCTCAACTAACCTTACTCGTGGGATAATTGAGCCAACACAGTGGGTAAGATGATCCATTGTGGACAAGTAAGTTGAGCCACTCCTATATATTTTGTATTTATTCACTTAATTAGCCAATAAGATAGAAGAAATTATCAAGTTTTGGGGAATCTTGATTTAATAACACACAGTAGAAACCAATCACACATTGGATTAAAAGTTTAGAAGCAACCGACTTTCCCGAACCCCAAAACAAAAACAAACTAGTGAGATCGTGGAGGTTTAAAAGAAAACTTAAAAATAAAAACCTTTCAATAAAGTTACCATGTGTTTGAAATTCCCCATCGATTTCTTCAATACATGAACGAAAATTCACTTACACAAATGGCGACTCATCCCACCCAATGATGATCAACCAGGAGTACAAAAGTGTTTTAGGCTAGGCCCGTACCCGGACGTGGTGTTTTGTAAAATCTCATTTGATGGATGTTAGCCATACATTTGCCTTACAACATATGGAAATGTTAAAATGTTCACTATTATACAAGACCCTTTTAGTTGACTGACTATATTTATCAAAAGGATCACTAAAATACACGGAAAGTCAATATTTTTATCCCAGCCACTCTTATAATATGTGATGCAAGACCAAGCACGTCGTAGAACTGGTCGCTCTACAGTGTCTTCTCATAATTACATCAACGGTGTTTCAATAACAATTGCCGCATTGGAAAATTCATGGGTGGGTATGCCCTAACCCTTCGATTGTCAAAATATTGCAGCTTTTAAGTCATGTTCTCTTGTAGTGGCAGTGTAAACTGTGCTTTACAGATTCATGGATCATTTTTAGTCATCTTCTGTCACAAATTGTTCTGAAAATAATTATGACCACCTCTGTATAACAATAGCGGCACTCAACAATTTTCGGTTTAGCACTTTTCACATTTACACAATCCTACACAATCCAAAACTGAAAAAATCTCACAGATGAAGGAAATTCACGTGGTAAATATACCTCCTTAACTTTCTCTCAACAACACAAAATGTGTTTGAGTACATGCTTCGAAAAGCAGTGTCTACTATAAACGAATCCGGTCAGCAAGTGGTGGTCTGATTTCAGTCGGATATAACTGGGGTCCGTCACCTTTTTGTCTTTCAATTTCCTTGCATATCTGTGTCATGGATGATTGTACAAAAAATTGTACATTGAATCCTCAAATCACTGAATATGAGGGTTTGAAATTCATGTAGACAATTAATGAGGACCCCACTAATGGCTGCCTACATTCACTAAAAACAAGTGCCGATCGGATTCGTCTATAGTATACTGTCCCGGATTATGTAATCACTATGTTACCAGCAATGACCCTCAAAAAATTTTCCCGCGAGGCACGTGAAAAAGTTTGTCACATCCTGTCACATCCATCTCGTTACAGCCAGTGAATAAAATAAGAGACGTAAGCCTATCATTGGCACGGGAAGGCATCTTCGTCAACTGAGGTACGTCAACAATTAAATGAATACTGTAAATCGATATCCTGCTAAGTTCGAGTGTAAAGAGGCCAGCACTCACTATTGGCCAGGGACCTTATGGAAAGGTAGCGGGAAATATTGCATTAACAAGAGTAAATGTTTATAGGTATTAAAAGCTTAGAGTAAACAAATTAACAGAATAATGTAGGCTTTCTTATAATTTCTCGACTTTCGTCAAAATTAGGAATTTTTATTCATTGGTAAAATGAAAATTAGTACATGGTATAAGAAAGATGTCAAATGAAGCACCATTTTTCATCTTAGCAATTGGAGACAACAAAAATGTTGAAGGGATGAATAAAGATGACCAGTCAACTTTGCCCCTCTGACAACCCCCCAAAGCAAATAAAAACACAAAAGACAAAAAAAAAAAAAAAAAAAAAAAAAAAACAAAACAAAACAAAATGGCTACAACTCTGCATCTTATTAGGTTGTAATTATTTTGCAATTTGCTCATTTTTATTGACAGAAGCGAATAATTTATTAACAACGAAAACTAAAATGACGGCTGCTTGAATTCTACTTACAAGGTCCTCCTTCCGATGGTGGCATTCAGCTTAGATATTTGTTCGAGAAGATCAGTGGAGGTGACCAAACCTTTTCAAAACCCTGCATATGGGAATATAAGAGTTCCTACCCTTAGTTAAAACAGTTGAATTCAGAATTGCTCTGCATCATTAGCAGCCTTTTTTTAGGTTTTCATAGCTAAAAAGCTCTCTTAGAGCGTTTCGATAGGAGCAAGGTAGCAATCTTTTTCTCCATCTAGAATTAGGTAATCTTTCAGGTTAAGCGCCCTCTCCTAGATAAAGACCCTAGACTAAGACACAATGCTTCCGGGCGCGTATAACGAAACCAAACACACTCCGGTCTCCTGATATGAAGCCAGTGTTCAGCAGAGTTTCTTTCAGTCTTTGGCTTTTTAGTTTTCACATGGGGTTTGTAAATTTTTTGAAAACCTGGTCTCATTTCATTTTCATAACAGAGGTTTAAGGCAAAAGTGTATTTGATCGTTCTCTAGTAATGTCTGTAATGGCATAATGGCGTGAACTTAAAGCTGCAAAGCACTTAGGCAAGAGCGTAATACATTTTTGCCGGAAAAATCTATTCTATTCATATCACAGCGCCATCGCTATTTTAAAAATAAGTAAATGTCATAAGTATGCAATGAAACTGTAAGAGATGGGTGGTTGAGAGGTACAATTATCAACTTTTTCTATGCAATAACTTTCACCCAACTATATTACTTCTCAACAAATGTTGTTGATTCAAATGCATTTCAGGACATGCAACGGAAAAGCTTTAATCTTTATCTCATTATTCAACCTACACCCCCAACAATTAGCCGTTATCCTGATAACAGGATTATGTGCGTTATAAGAAGTACCGAAGTCGCAGCATCTGAATGTTCGAAACTTTCGGTGTACAAATTATTAAGCTGCAACAAGTAAATAGATTTCTATGTGTTGTCGGATGTTAAGAAGAAGCCTACTTCGATTCTGTCTTTTTGGCAGTATTTTTCGGAAGTATAGTTTGGTTTTGCAAAACGGCTCTTTACTGTGCTATGCTTTTGATTTTGAAAAGTGTCTTTATTTTCAGTACTATCAAAGTAGAGTGTCAAAGGTTAAAATACTTACTTTTTTGTGTAAGATAAACTTGTTCTGTTTATATTGTGTGCAGCTTTAATTAATCTTTTGTAAATATTGTAAATTATTTATTTATTTATTTTTCTTCTTTATCTTCTCTCTGTATATTTGTTTAGTTGTAAATAAAGTTGTTCCTTCTATGAAGGAGAAAAAAAAAACGGCTCTTCACCAGAGAGTTGCAGGCGCCGATCCAGACATTCCAAAGGGGGAGGGGGGAGGTGACTTAGGAGAATGCAGGGAAGAGAGGAATTGCACTGTTAATTTCCAATATGTTTCATTTTTGATCTGACGAAAAAGGGAGGTCTAGAATGGAGCCATATATGACAGACTAATGATGTAAACGGTATGAGCCTAGGCCGTGAGGTTGGTCAAGTGTAGTCCTTCAGTGGACATAGCTTCTTTTTGAAGCAGTCTAAAGTTTGGTTTCTCCGAACGGCGCTGTGTCAAAGGGTCGGGCGGCTAGGAAAAGATGCTGTCATACTTTGAATATCATACCATTCCGTGTTCATTAATATTGGTTGTAAAAATCCATTAAAATAATTGTTTCCAGATACAAAAAGGCGTGCCACCTTTTCTGTTTAAAATGCACCAACTTTACATAACTGAGGAAAAGAACAAGTCTCATTACCAAACCATTACATCTCACAATAAGTCTTGCAACAGCTGCATCTCCTCAAAACATTTTGCATTAAAAGAGTTATGAAAGTTACATCATTCGAATTTTATTTTTTAAAATTTGGGGGAGGGGGGAACAATTTATTCTTGAGAAGCAAATAACTAAGTATCTATCAGTGAGGGAACTATACTTCGAAGGAAGGCTACAGAATTTCCCTTCAAATCGTGACAATGCGAGCTACCTGAAACGTGTGCTCAGAAATAACTATGCATCCGACTTTCAATACTTCTGGTTTTTGCTATTATTGAATATGCAAATAAAATATCGCTTTCGCTCTACCAGCATCGAGGTGAGGTGTTGCGAGGATGCGATATAGCTCTGAAAGAAATACTTAAATACTGCCCTCTATTTGAGATGCATATAAACGTGAAATTCATATCAAATAAGGGTAATTTTGGACAACAATGGATAACCTTTTCTTCATTTTCAGCGTTTAAATGTAACTTACATTATAGAAGAGAAAAAGTAGTTCCAGGCAGGACTATATTAAGAAGAATATACGATACATGCCAGAAATGTTGATATTTCTTTACTGAGGAGGGTCTTTTTTGTAATGCATTACTGCTACACCTCCATTGTTTTATCAGTCACTTATCTAAGAAAATGAACAAAGTATAAACAGAAGAAAGATTAATTTCTCTTGCGTTTTTGAATGCAGTCTTGCGAAACGGGGATTTGTTGCATAAGTACAGAACTTATGAGAAAGAATAATTTACAAGTACAGGCCGATAACTGCAGAATGTATTAACTCCTTTAAATTTGGATTTAAAAAAATCAAATATTGCACCTTCTGTCAAATTTGGGGTAGCACTTCGCGAACTTCCAAGCCATTACCAGTATCCAAACAGCTTTAATTTGTGTTAGAACGATCACAATGAATGAAACGTCGGTACATTTCGTTAATCTGGTACTATACATATGCACACAAACTCGCATGTGTGGTTGTGTAGATGAACTGTTTTGTTTGTGAATGAAAAAAAAGTTAATTGTTTTCCTAAAATTTTAATGATAACGAGATCGATCGTCTTGTGTTCATCGTCAAATTTCAGAAAATAAAGTAAAATAAGGTGGGGTTTACAAGTGAGCAAGGCATAACTGGGAAACATAATGATGACCTCATTTGTGTCTCCCTCTGTCAATCGGGGTACTTAATGTTCGATTCGACATGCGAAAACTTAAAGCGTTCGTCTGAAAACCAATTTCAAGCAGGTACATGCGAAATACCTGTCATTTCTTTTACTAGATGAAAGTTAGTTACATAGATGGGGCAAGGGCGGATATAAGGAAATTTGTTTGGGGGGGGGGGGGCAAACTCAACTTTTCAGTTAGACGTCTCAAATAGTATCAGGGGATGTCGTGCAAAACTAGTTTTTGGGGGGAGGGGCATGAAGAGTGGTGACCGACTGCCCGAAAGTCTATCTAAGCGGAGCGCCACCATCAGTTGGCGCGGAGCGCACAGAAAATTTTGAAAAATCGCGACCTCTCAGATAGCCGGAAATTGCATTTGCCAGGCTTGTAAGTAGAATTTAAGCACACTCTAAAACAGTTGGGTAAAACTTTGCCCAACCTGGGCACTTTTTTAACCAAGTGCTGGGCACACATGCCTCCTACCCCAGTTGGGTAAAAGATTTCCCAACCTACTAGGTAAAAATATTTTGCCCAGCAGTTGGTCAAACTTTTTACCCAACAAAACATCACCCAACCTGGCTGGTTAAATGTTTTGCCCAGAAGCTGGTTAAACTTTTTTTTAATCTGTCTTCCTCTTCTCTAAAGTAGAAAGAAATTTATTTCATCTTCAACATATATACATACAGAAATAAAATATTATTTACAAATATTTACAGTTCAATTAAATAAACTATCACGCTTAAACATTCAACATAATTAGTTTGACTTACAGTAAAACCCGGCTATTTGCTTTTTCCAATGGTAGCAGAATTTATTTTGGAGACTTTACTTGGAAATGGTAAATACATGCAATTAACAATGAGGGCAACACAGAAGAATTACAAGGTAAATAACAAAGGATCTTCCGGTAATCCATATTTTCTGGAATTTGGCATTGGAAAAACGGCTACGATCTGCTTCGACTCTCTCCTTAATAGTTTTAACCATTATTGACTTAAGCTGTTTGTCATTTTTAACTTCAGATTCAAATACTTACAAACATCTTGATTTCCACAATGTGAATTTAACAATACAGAAAAGAAACCAAATTCTGTGAAAAACAAGCGCTGAACAAACTACATCAGGGAAACCGAACATAAAGAGATCAGGTTGAAGACATTGGTTCTTACATACTAGCTCTCTAAAGACCTTAGTAATCCACATTAGAGTATGTTTCACCTTTGGGCAATCCCCCCAAAAATGTGGTGTAATGTTTCAACTTCCCCACAACCCTCAAAAGGACATATACCGTCTCCCATGCCCTAATCCTTGATTCGTTTGCCGGTATAAAGGACTTGATGAGCGAGTCTCCATTGGAAGTCTTTGAGTTTGTTGTCCAGAATAGAACTAAAAGCAAGCTTCCATATCTTATCCCATGGAAAAGTTGGGTTCTTTCGGACGATGGAAATAGTAACAAGTAATGAAAAGAATTGGTATCTACCATGAATAATTGCCTTAGTATGACACAGGCCTGAGACAAAGAAGTTGTACACATATTAAAAAAGACACGTAATTGCTTCGCGATAAAATAGCGAGAGGTTATAAGGTGAGTGGGAATATCGTCAGAGAGAAACAGAGGGAATAATGGTTTGACTAGAAGGGCATTCCTTTTAACTCGCAAGTTGTCTAAACCTAACCCCCCCCCCCCCCGCAACTGTGGCAGGACAATAACATCACGTGAAACCAGATCTGGCTTCCTACTTCCCCACACAAGAGAGAAAACAGCCTTATGGATTTCCTTAAGAACACTATCAGGCATGGGAAAACTCGGCCCTAAAAAGTAGAACAGAGGATATATTACAGTGTTGATTACCAAAGTTTTCCCAAGAAGGGATAAGTGCCTGTTGGTCCAAGATTCTGAACGAGAGCGAGCGGAATCGATCTTTTTACTCCAGTTCCTTAATACGGCATCTTTTGTGCCAAACACAATCCCGGTGATTTTAATCTCTTTTGTGCTCCATTGAATATTACCCGGAAGTTGCAGAGAGCAAAACCTTCCCAATTTTAGTCCACACGTTTTCGATATATTAATGCAAGTACCAGTATAGCACTCCCGAAATCTTTTTAATATGGAAAGGAAACGAAGAATGTCAGAGATACTCGTTGCAATACAGGTGGCGTCATCAGTATACTGTAAAAATTTAATACGCTTCCTACTGCCTGGAACGGCAAACCAATTAATACTCCACAACTGTTAATGAAAGAGCCTAACGGTTCAACGAATAAAACGTACAGTAAGGGTGACAAGGGGAAACCTTGACGACTGACACCTCTTTTAATATACACAAGTTCTGAAAGATTACCATTAATTAGTAAACAACTATAAATATTATTTTACAAGATGGAAACCCATTCTCTGAAAATTTTTTCCAAAGTTGAATATTCTCAGAACTTTCATTAAGAAAGGCCAGTTGGCTTTATCAAAGGCTTTCTCCTGGTCAATTGATAACAGCCCACAAGGGAGGTCTTTCATATATAGTACAAAAGTCGATAACATCTCTGACAGTTAACATGTTTTTGTGAATAGAACGCCCAGGAATAGCACAAGTTTGATATTCATTAACGATACTGGGAAGAACTCTAGCCAGCCTAGTCTGTACTCTCTGGTGTGTAGAACTTTTGCAATTAATTTATAATCAGTATTTAAAAGACTGATAGGACGCCAATTACTTGGGTTGGTAGTATCACCTTTTTTGGAATCAGGGTAATAATTCCCATGAGCTGGCTTTCAGAAAGAGAACAATTTTGAAAAGTACCATTAAATACTTCGACTAAATCATTGCCTAAGATGTCAATAAAGTTTGAGTAAAATTCGCACGGGAGGCCGTGGAACCCGGGGATTTGTTGTTCGCCGCCCTAGAGACAGCTTCATTAAGCTCAACCAAACTAATGGATTCTTCTAAAGTAAGCTTATCATCATCACTGATCTTGTGGTTTAAACTTTGAATGAAAGCATCCTGTAAGTTTAAATTAATATCAGAGTGTCCGGCAAACAGGTTAGTATAGAAGTTCTGAAAAACACCACTTTTATCACTATTGCTAGACACAACTCTACCATCATCGTTTTTAATGGATTTAATAAACTGGTTAAACTTTTTACCCAACAAAATAATACCCAATTTAGCTGGTTAAATTTTTTGCCCAGAAGTTGGTCAAACTTTTACCCAACTATTTGGCCCATGTTGTTAGAGTGTATACGATTTTGGTAAGAAGGAGATTTAACAATACCCTAAAACACCGTTTGCCCTCCAAGAGTGGTTGGGGGCACCAGCGACGATGCACTTGGTTAATAAACAGTGATGTGTTTAGTTTGATTTTGATTTTTGATATTTTTTGTATATGACCATTGCTCTTAAAGTAATTTCGTCCAGATTTTTACTGCTATTCTACCGCTAGATTTTTATTTACCAGATCCAACCTTATTCAACCATGAGATCTTATGATAACCACTTTTATTACAAAAATTATGCGTAAAACTTAACTGATCTTTTAATAATCATCTGATTGGTAAATAACATTTTACCCAACTGTTGGGTACTTTAAAACTTATACCCAACACCTTTTACCAATACCTGGATTTTGCTCAACCTTAATTTGCCCAACAATTAAGGTAAAGTTGTTTACCCATTTGTTGGGTGATAATTTGCCCAAGTTGGGCATTTTTTAATTTTGCCCAACTGTTTTTAGAGTGCTGTCGTTATTTTGAGCGTTCCCTTGCAATAAAATCTTCATTTTAATAAATAGAAAATCAAATTTCAAAATGATCACAAAATTACCAGATAAAATTTACTGACTCCTTTACAGAACGATGTGACATTTTATCATTTTCTTTGTCGCAAAGTAAGATCTCCATTAAAAAGAATAGACCAGAACCAAATTTTTGTTTAATATGTTAAAGGTGAACATATTCTAAGCACTCTAGTGAACTTTTCATTCATTTCTCATGTTCGGTTCTCGAGATATTAGCTACTGAAGTTGACACATTTTCTACAAAAAGTAAACTTGAACCAAGCAGGTGCTGTGTCATGTATTTAAATTGAGGGTCAATGTTTTGTTTTGTTTTTTTATTTATTTTTGATCCTGTTGTTTGATCTTGAATTGATTAGGGATTCTATCTTACCCTTAAGGCAAATTAGGTTTTTAATCTTCCATTGCTCGGGATGCACTTATGGTTACAACATATCACATCATATCACCCCGGGCACCTATGGCGTGCCGCTAATGGATGGGGGGTTACACGACTCAAAAACACCACTGGCTCATACAGCGTCAGCTGGTAGGTAGATAGTTAAAGGAGAAGCTTGAACAAACTAGTTTTCATATGTGAGAGAGGAACCAAATCTACACAGTGTGGTGAAACTCCAATTCAGATCAGACATGTACTTTTCGAGATATTGCTTAAGTAAATTACTACCTTTGTATTCCTTGGAAGTTTGAGGACATCAGAGGTTTTATCCCTTCCTGATATTGAACAAATTCTGTGTTTCCACTTGTTTTTAAGGCTGTTGTGTTGACCTTGAAGTTAATACGGACAAAACCTTCCTATGGGTAATGCAAAGTTTGCAAAGTTCCCATGCCACTTGATTAATCGCATTCAGAAAATATGGGATTGGTTGAAAAAATAAAAAAGCATTTAAGGAATAATAAAAGGCTGCCTCTAAGTGCGAAGATATGATGCCACATGAGCTTGCTTCAAGTTCAGTTCTTGTTGAAAATGTGACAAGTTTGCCTGCTCATGTCTTGGAGACCACACAAAGGATTTCGATGCAAATTTCACCGAAATGTTTAAAATAAGTAACTCTCTAAAATATCAAAATTTGATGTGACTTTTAACCATTCCTTTGATGTATCTTTCAAGTACAAATACGGTCAATCTTAGTCGTCTCTTGACACAGGCTGGGATATACCACGTGAGCATATTCAACCACTCTCAACCCTCACGGGTTGAAGGTCAACAGAAGCAATCTTGATACCAGTACATGTTAGTTATGTGAATCATCGATATAATGTTGATGTGTGTGACAAATGGGCAGTATGGTGTTTCATTTGGTTGCTCCGTTGCAAATGATGAATATTCAGCACAATGTAGAAATATCTTAAACTCGCTTATGGACGAATCTGATTAGCACTTGTGTTTAGTGACTGTAGGCGGCCATAAGTGGGGTCCACTAGCCTTAAATAGTCTTCGTGTTTTGTCTTCATGAATTTCAAACCATCATATTCAGTGAAATCGGAGAAATCAAGATACAATTTAGTGTACAGCCATCCATGATACAGGTAAGCTAAGAAATTGAAAGATTAAAAGGTTGTAAACCCTAGTTATGGCCGGCTGAAATCAGACCATCAGTTGCTGTCCGAATATGCCTTTGTTCATACATTCGTATATGCCTATATTAATGAACACAAAATATTGCCCGTAACTGGGAAAAACATATATTTCTCTTTACTGTTTTTCTATCAAATTTGAACTAGGTCCAACATTTATGAAAATCGGTCTACAAATGTATGAACAAATGCATGTTTCTGCAAACAAGGCTTAAAGGAGATTCTATAACGTCACTGGCGAATTCCGACTCTTTGACCTCCATATGGTACCATTCCAGTGCCGAGTCCAGGAAAACCAGACCCAAGTCCGGAAGTGGGTCGGCAGTTACAACAAATTTCTAACGTACACGGGACATTACACAGTGCAATTTGTTCACGGTTGAGAGAAAAGCCCTTCACCTTCATTCTGTGAAATCATTTTCCCTTTGTTAAAAAAAATATTTTTTGGACATTTTCGGCTTTTTTTCACACCTTCCCCGTTTTGTACCTTCCCAGGCATCGTTATTTTGATTTTATCTGAAGGTTGGAAGACTTGGAAATGAAACAAAGTTCTTATCTTCCGGTTTTGGTTATTTTATGAAGGTGTTTATATTTACACTTCTCTTTTCAGGAAAGATAATAACAATCCTCATTTGAATAAAACACAGCAGGTGACGGGGAAATTTCGGAATATTGAGTGAAAGGGGTACTGACTTATAAGTCTAAAATTGTTCATTCGAATCTTAAAAAATCGTGAACCAAGATCAAGTAATTAAATAAGTACACTTATAGAAATATATCACCTTACCGGTAGACAATCCCCTGCTGGTGTTATCTGTGTCTACGTTACCGTATTTTGGTACTCTAAAATTCATCAGTACTCGTGCATGGGGCCATAAAACTTCAAAATTACTTGTAAAATTGCACGTACAATGCACAAATTATTTCAAAATATTAACGGTAAGTCTATTAAACTTAGTTAAGTTGCTCTTTTTGTAAAGAATATCTTCAGTTCCTTGAGAAAAACAGGTAAACACCAAAATTAGTTGTGAAGCAATCGAACAGTTACTTTGCTCCAACTTTATACAAATTTAAATTGTAAAAATAGTCAACACCAACTTTTTAACAACCAAATTTGGTTTTGAAGAGGATGTTACGGGCAGGATTAAATCCGTGTGTTTAGTGCCTAAATGTGCAGTAGGTGAACGGTGAGGGAAAGAAAAGTGTTTAGAAAAATGTTTTAGAAGTTCACAAACTTCGTTTTTCTAGTGTACAGTACCAGACAAGAATATGACGACATTGGACTCGAGCTTGCTTCTGGAGTGTAATGGTGGCGGTATAGCCTAATCGGAAAATATATACCCAGAAGTAATTGTTCTTAATAGAGTCCGTGTATGATGGATATTTTGCTACTAAGAAATCCCAACAATCAAAAGCAGTATGCTCCCACTCCAGTGTGTTTAAAACAGGCAAAAGTTCTGACTAAAAAGAAAGATTGTAAAACGTAGTCTTGCCAGCATATAACAGTGAACCAAGAGTGGTTTCAATAAAGCCTCACATTATATAAAAAACTTGTTTTGCCAAGTTGTAGGGAATCAATAGAAGGAACACAGTGTAGGAATCTCATAGATTGTTTGAATATATCTGTTTCAGAAATGTTAAGTATTGAAATGATTCATTTTGAGCAGAAAATCGTCAACTTTTGAACTAGTTTCCCATTCAATGCCACGTTGGTTAAATTCTTTTTAAAATCTTTTATAAAGAGTGATCACTCTAGGAACTCTGTCAACAGTGAAACTTCGCTCTTTTGGAGTGAATTTCACTCTTCGTTGGGTGAATTATCACTCTAATGAAATGAATTCACCCATTTTACTTTGTTAGAGAGTAAATATATTCACTGTAGCTTTTAGAGTGCAGCCTGACAACATAAAACTTCTATTGTATAATGTATAATGCATCTATGATGCAGACGAGACACTGTCACATAATATTACAACCTCCCTTTCTTTTTAGAATTGAAAGGACCCCCATGAAAGGAAGATTCTATCGACTTTTGACAGATGTGTATAGTTGTGCTAATTTATTATGATCACACGATAAACAATGATCAACTTTTATCACAATACAGACACCCGCCCAATTTAAATCAGTGCGCCCTCTAATAAAATATTGTCGTTGCTTTTAAAGAGACCGAGACTAACTGCAGATGGTACAAAGATAAAGACGTTATCAACTGTTGAGAGCAAAATATTTTCCTCAAGAAAAGTGTGTAATTCAGTTTGAGGCTCAAATAAAATGAATACGTGGTGTTGAAGTCTAGCGGCAGTGATAGCCTATATGATTATTAAGACGGATAGAAGTATTTCCAGAAAGTTTGCGCCTAATCTTACTATCAACTCTCTAGAGTACATTAAGCGATGCTATCGTACACTTCGGTCAATATATCCTTGTAGAGAGGTGCGTAGTAAAATTTTACAAGTAACTGCATGGAATTAGGTCCTTAAAGCAAAAGAAAGCGGTGTTCATAACAACATTTTGTTCTCATCTGCGGATCGTGAAGGTGACAATTGTTCGAGAGACGTCAATACCATTTTTGATAGTAAACCAAGAAAAACGGTAAGTAACAAAAATCAGTTTTTTTTTTGAACCATCGCTTAGGTGACACAATGCGTTAAACATTACAGATTGAGCTTCCTTGAAACTTGGACAAACTTATAATGTCCATAAAATCCTTGCTTGTTAAACAACTCATAAAAGTCACCTTGTTGGAGAATACATGGTCCAGTGAGCACCTTTTGTTGTTTGTGAGTTTCCATTTCGTTAAAAAATTAGCCAAGTGATGACATCGGTCAAGTCATGAGGTCCTCTCTTCAAGGAACAGAACTCTCTAATGTACTTTTAAGCAATAATACCACCGTGTATCATAATTTTCCAGATATATCAAAGTAAGAATATTTTAAAGTAGGTAATAAACTAATAGCTCGTGTAACGTTTCAAAACTTTCTTCTTTATTGGTGCTTAATTAAATGGAAATGTTTTAATTAAAGTAATATTACGTTTAAAGAAGAAGACTTCAAGTTTATTTCAGATCAGGCATGCACGTATATACCATATACAATATTTACAAAAAGTTAAAGCTTATCATGATTATACGTGTGGGTATAAACGTAGGCACATATACTTTTAAGCTTTTTTCAACCAAGTAAACCTTACGCAGTAATTAGTCAGTTTCACAAGGAATGTTAAGTTTAATAGCAATGAAACGGTAAAACTTGTACGGAAATATTTCAATGGATTTAAAGTCAATTTTCTCATTTTAACGGATGATGTGTGAAATTACTAGTGCAATATTCTATGAGATATTATTCATGGACTAGCTCTCTAACAATTTTAGGATTACAGGGGAGTTCACAACTTGATTCAGTGTAAGCGTCCGTTTTTTATATGTTCTGATCATTTATCAATATGAATACAGTCACTTGAAAGGTTGCATGATGGTTCTAACGGGGAAAGGGAACGTAACCCTCTCTGACCCCATGCGAACAGATAGTGGTTTTTGCTACCCGCGAGATGTCTCTCAAGGAAAAGGGCTATTGAACTTCACAGATGTAGCAATATACACACTGGCACATACAGTTATTACTCGCAAACCACCACCGGCTCGACTTGAACCAATTGGTTGGAAACTGGGCAGTAAAACTTCCTATAACAGTTTAACCTAATCTAACCATACTCGCAAACGACCAGTGACAGACACCTACTTGAATGCTGTCAGGTACTAACAGCGCGGATCAAAAGGGTTGGATTTCTTGGTCCAGTACCGTAGTCACCCATTTGCGCCACCTCAACAATAGGAGTTGTGTAAAAATTAGAATGATTTTAGTCTATAAGAATATTTAAGGTTCTTTTTCATGCTGACTGTTTTTGAAAAAAATATCGACCTTTAATATTCTCCTTATAAGCATGGGAAATGCAATTTCGGGCTGACTGGAGGGCGGTGATTTATTTTCATTTAACGCACTCTCCGCTCCAACTGATGGTGACACTCCGCGAAGTCTTTCGGACAGAACGTATTTGGAGGGCAGAGGATCGTGTCTTCTACCCCACCTACACCCCATTCCCTTAAGTCCGAAATGGGCTTACTGTGTCCGTCCCTTGGTAGGCCATTACTGTAACAATACGAGATTATGGTTTTATGAACAAACATTTATGTTGTTTGAAAACCCCTAGAATTAACGCTTTCAAATCAACAGTAGGGTTTTAAAACGTTAAAGGCGACCTGGTCAAATTTCTTCATATTTGTCCTGTTCAATTTAAAGGATGGTGACACCTGGTTTAAAAACTATAACTCACATATTAGTGTTTGCTGCACAAACTACATCGCAATGTCATCATGATGTCTGTGACTTAGTCTTCTTAGATGTGCATTCTTTTTCGCGGGATTTACAAGTACTCTTGGCCATTCAAATGTTATTTCATAGTCTGAGTTTCTACTCAAAGAGAGTTTAAATTTTGTGGCACCCATGTATATTCTAATATAAGAACACTTCAAAGGTGTCAGGAGACCGGACTTGCAGGACTCTTGGGATATAACGACTGCATGAACAAGGGATCATCCACAAGAATTTATATTACCAATTTTAAGATCAACAAAGCAAGTATATGAAAGCGAAAAAACAGTCTGAAGTTGCTGTGAGGACGTCCCAATCACTTTTAATGGGTCGTTCGACTCTGATAAGTTTTTCCACTACGAACTGTTTGAAATAATGTGCATTTGTATAGTTTAAAATCGTATATTACTGTCTCGATAAAACCTTTTAATAATTGCTGGGAATCGCGCTTTCAGAGTGGCAATATACCATATTTACTCCAAAACAACACAGTTCTGGCATTGGGAACGCATTCTATGATATGTCCAAGTAAAAGTATTTTACACTGAGCATGCACGGTTTAGGGGTTTAACCCCCTAAATTTTCGGGAATTTTTTTATTTCCTATGATATATTTTGCTAATTTTCCCCGTTACATCTTGAGGGTTATTTTTAGTTCCAACAATGAGGGAAGTCGAAATTAGATCAAGCGCCGTCAATCGTTTTCACCGGTGTCATTTATTACTCTAGCACCAAAAGCGCCATATTCGCGAATCCTTCACAAATTGCCAAGATTTTCGCTCGCAATGAGCGCTTCAATCTTATTGATGTATTCATTATCAAAAGCATCTACAGCATTATGCATCAGCCCGATTATGGTTGGTTGTTTGTGTGCATAGGTTGTGATAGGGAGTCATTATGAAAAAGAAACTCAATATTCATGATACGCATATTTGATCATTACTAAGACAATCATATTACACACAAGAGCTAATGGTTGAGACACCTATCGAAAATTTAAGGTTCATCACCATCCTATGTCTCTTAGCTTACAGTGAGGTGTCATTTTAAACAAACATGGAAGTATTTTATTGACTTTATCAAAACTGTTTCCCAAATTACAAAAATATTTTTGCACTTTACTCATTTGAGACCTCGGCTCTACTATTTTTTCTTTAGAACCGTAACGGTCTCAATCGCTTTCAGATTTTTCAATGTACATTTTCACAACTGCAGGAAAGAGAATTTAACCAGCATTGTTCGCAGTTACCACAGTGTACACTCCACGCTTCTATTTCATCGGCATGAGGTGAATAAGTGAACATGTCCCCCCCCCGGAAAGGATTTCCAGTTTTCCACCAAAGGAATTTGAGCTAAATTTCTCTAAAGGTAGGATAAAGAGGGCAATACAATTTAATCTATGTTCTTTCACAAATGAAGCTAAGGATCAGTTCGGGCTGTCAAGGCGCTTCAGACCTTACTCAATGTTGTCATATATCAACATACCTGCTGATAGCAAATCACGCAGATGCATAGCAACAAAAGTTCAAAACATATAACGACCAACCAGGAAGACGAATCGTCTCGTCGTTGTTTCCACGAAGATTGAGAATACAAGTTCTGATATTACAGCGCAAACATTAAATGGTCTTCAAGCTTGTTTAAACATGCTAGCAAAATTTTGCATCGCATTCCTTTTTCAAAAGCAAAATTTTTCAATGGGAAAGGTGTCCAGGGACAGTGTCTCCCCTCCCCCCTTTGACCCTGCCGGGAAAGCGTTCTTTTTTTTACCCGCAAATGAAATTTCATGGATACACCAGTGGTATACAGGGACAGGGAAGGTGGCGGGGAATAGACACACGGTCCATCTATTGGTCGTTATGGAAGTTTAGGTACAGCGATTACACGTTCTCAAGAACTACAGAAGCTTTTCATACTTTCACCTGTCCTGCACATATGGACTGTATAGTTTCCGACTAAGCTATTATACTTGGGTAGCAGTAAATGGGTAGCAGTAAATTAACTGCAACCCACTCACCATTCCAGACACAAACTACTTTCACATGGGCCTCTAATTATTACAATGTATATAGTTTCCTGAATAGCAGGCTGTACTACATATTTCTTGTTCAGTCATATTTGATGAGTTGAGAAAAAATGTCCGCTTAGCTTGGTACGTTGGCTATTGCAATTTTTTCAACAGATACTATGAAAATTGTTATTTTTTTACAGAACAGATTTTAGGAAACAGTTTATATAAACTACTTTCCCTAAAGTCTCTAAAAAGGGCCGTTCGGCCAAACCAAAACTCTCACTGCTTCCCGAAGAAGCTAAACGTCCACTGAAGAACAACACGTGACCAACTTCACGGCCCTCAGACCTATTTACATTATTGGTCTGTCATGTACGGCTCCATTCTAGACTGGATGACAAGAACAGATACTACGCATGATCTTAGCCAAAAGGCCGAGAAGCGCCAGACCTAACAAAAATAACCTCAAACAAATTATTACCGAATTAGAGAAAAAGCAGTTTTACAGATTTATGGACTTGCTTATACCAGACAGTTTGACTTTGTGAAACATGCAAGAGAAGAGTACTTATGATTCAATTTACTCTAAGTCACCTACAATGTACCGTACAATGTACAGGTTCTACTTTGATTTTATCCTGGTTGGTACCAGGGTGTTCCCTTACAACTCCCTGTTGGTACGTATAAATTTTGTGTAATGGAAATATACTTCTGGGAGGATGATTCATTTAACCTTACATCCAGGAACTGAAGTCAGTTGGGACTCTGTTTTCTTTTTCTTTTTGTTTCAAGGGATGATGTTTTTACGGGGAGGGGGGGGGGGCGGGGAGGTTGGATGTGGAAGTGACATCCATTTTTTCTGTAACTTTGTGAACTAAGTTCGAATAAATCGCATATAGTTTGAAACGTCTTTCAAAAATCTGGATGTTGCATACACAGTGGCAGTGTTCGGCGAATAAGTTAAAGATGCTTTGAAACGTTAACGATGGAAATAGTCACTTGTTTCCAGGGAGTAATTGCAGCATGTAATTAATTAATATTTAGCCTTTCAATAATTGAATAGCAAAATAGTACTTTGCCACTTAATGCTTTATCTCGATACCGGTACAAAATTGTTTGGTGCTAATAGTTTTTGCTATTAAGTTCTCTACTCACCGAACTGATTTTTCATCTCAGAGGTTTGAAAATAAGACGAAATATGGAATAAGTGATTCCGACATTCATAATTTAATACAAAATCAAATTAAGCGTGACTTGTATATCGGTAGCACTGTAATAAATATATCACTAAAGATGCCTGCATTCCATACATGTTACTCAATAGACTCGTTTCGTGTATACTGGTAATAGCTGTTATTATTGTATACACATGACTTGCTAGCAACTGACTAAACTGCCACGATCATTCACTTTATTTGTATGATGGTTTTATGAAAAATTGGCTGTGACACAATCCCATTCTCGATTTCTTATCATCACGATCATCAGTTTTTATTTGGTTTAAGATGCATATCAACACGAAAAGTGATTTCAATATCTTTGCCAATTGTCTTCAGTTGAAGTATTGATGCACGGGACAGAAAGAATTGTAATAATTACTATCATGTATCATATGTGAACTTTCATTCAATTAGTTACTTTTAATCTATTAAATTACATTCCTTCGTTTTTAGTCTTCCTTCTAAGTCATAAGTTTGTCGCCGGCAATTTACAGTAGTTGTGTGGCTCAATGTCTTAACAACGGTCTGTCATCTATAAATTTGTCAATTTGGATTGCCGTTTATTTAGGCAACAGAGTGTTCGGTCTCTAACAAATAATGTTTCTGTTTAAAGAAAAAAAGTGGCAGAAAAGAAACAGAGATCGACAATCGTCGGTCTTAGGCTCCCTTTTGGATTGCCTACCCTATAAATAAAGACATTAATCTGTGAGAGAAGCAAGACTAACGGGTAATATTTCAAATCATGAACTTTTTATTCAAAGGTCCTCACTCCTCATAATCAACTCGTCTGCATCTAGACAATCGTAACAGGCATGGTCTGGCACCGTTACCCTTACGTCTCCAAATGATGAGTTACAAAAGATTTAATCCACTTTACGCAAAGATGATGTGTCAAAATCTTTCACAGCAAATTTGACTTACTGTCGGCAATAATTTGGAGTGTTTTCATTCCACCGTTTTATTTCAAACCCTCCACTTGGAATTCTTACCATACATACCAACTTATCATCGTATTTTTCAGTTGTCATACCATAATGACTTATCTTTGTATATATTTTATACATATAGGCTGAAAATACCGTGCGACTAAAACATATCAGAAGGACGTTTGACAGTTTTGCGGTCGTTTGATTTTGCGAGTGTGCCAACAAAACTTCAACAAAGAATGTGGGCTATGTTGTAACATACCTATTTCACCGATTAGCCATATCGCTATATAAAGGCCACATCCAGAAGTTAATACACACGCTTCAAAATGCTTTAGAGTTGCAAAGGGGGACCGGGAATTGAACGCATTGTGATCAAATATTTTCCCCTGGTCAGACACATTGCAATGAAGACATATTTGAGCGGGGTTAATGTTAATCCTCTTTTATATAGATCTCCTTTACTGGATATAAACTAGGATTATATAAGTTCGTGTAACCCCCGAATGATCACGCACTGTAACCACCATTGATCCCGGAACGAAATACGTTCTTAGCTCCTCAACCAGATTAGACCACTATGACACACACCATCGTGCATTCCCGCAGATTTGGTTAATAGGTGCAAACGAAAGCAAAGTTAAAAAACAAGAATATCAAAATATCTGATTGTGTTAAACTACAAAAACCGAAATTAAATATTCATAAATTGTTGTTCATTTTACAAGGAAACCAGAGGTTTTACAAATGTGTTTAACATGTGCGTGGGTTCGAATATCGCTCCAAGTACGCAAGTTCGCAAGTAGGTGGGCTTTTTTCACTTGGCAATTCACTTGCCTCAAAAAAGTTTGCGTAACAAAAAGACTGAAGGGCCCTCCAGCGAAAACTATTAAGTACCCGACTTTTCTTTGCTTTGTCTATTTACGAGTTGGCTTGGCAATTTGGATGTAATATCCGCACAGCAGAAGTGGTTTAATGAAAACCCATATGCCCTGGAATGAAATGGAATTTGACGAAGCACTGCTCAGTTCAAATAATAAGTTTAGAAATATTTGAACCTCCACTGAAGAAAAATTAGAGTTAATTGTTATCTGATAAAAATGCCAAATTTTACATATTCTGTGGACTGAGATCGTTCGTATGGCACACTAATTCGGAGTAATTTTGGAGAGTCTGGGCGATCAGGGTATATTTCTCACAAGTTTTCCATCATTTTAATCGTGAACCACAATCATACATTGAGCTAAAATTAACGAAAAAGGATCTTCCACATTGCCTGACATTATGATTCGTCATGGTATAGACGAGGCTGTCTAGTCTTGCAACTGTGTGGAGTTTTGTTACCCGAACAAAATTACAAAATTCCCATTCAACAGTAATCAACAAAAATATATCGTTTCTTCTCATTTGAAAACAATGTCTGTTGATTCCGGTAAATAATAAGCTGAAACATGACAAACGAAGTGCTAGAACAAAACACTAATATTCATCATCACACTCTGACTGCCCCTTTAAATTGATGACTTAAAGTGTGATATTGTGTTGTTGTCTCAGGAAGCTGTCCATTTTAGCTACGTTAAGGTGCTTTCACACAGCCAGCGAACCGAGGCGATGCGAACCGATCGTCTTGTAAATATGTAATTGAAAACAATGGTTAATCGCTTAAAGGTTACACACCGCGAGCGAGAGAAGCGACCGGTTCGCTAGCGATCCGGCATAATGTTGACCTATTTATTTCGATCGAATCGCTGAGAGAAAAAACAGACGTGCAACTTTTGCAATGTGTTTTGGCAGGTATAGTGCATGTGTGTAGGCTATGTATGTGTTGATGTATAATCTACCTGCAAGGAGGTAAAGTGGAGACAAACATGATAGTAATCAGCGCTGAAGATTTGTTTAGTCGTCTCAAGTCCTCCATAGGCTGGTTGTATTCTCCATTTTGCGGTACACAGGGTAGAGTCTCGGCCTCAGAGAACTTTAAAGATGCATTTGGGGTTAGGGAGGGATACTGCTGTTTAGATAAACCGACATGACTATGTTAGTATTCAATATGTATTTTAGTATTCAATGTGAAGATACATTTACAATTCAAAGATACAATCTTTGTCAATTAAACGTTCAGAACTTAAACAGAAGAGTCTTCCAATCTTATTACGCACAGGATATTCACCTATACATTGTACTGTATAAAGTATCACACGCACATGCAAATTCATACTTATTTGAATGTAGAACTCTTTTTCTTAATTTATAATTTCACTTGTCCTACTTTAAACATTCGGCCTTTATCAATAACTTGAAATTTCAATGATTGTGTGGGAGATTAAACTATGAAATGAGAAGTGAGATGAGAAGTGAAGGTAGCAAGTGACTTTCTTAATGTATAATATTCATTTTGCTTCACATATTTAGAGGTATTTTCTTTAAATTAAGGTGGCATTTCCGAAATTGCATATGAGCTTCAGTACTCTGCATTATTTGAACTAGCTGTCATTTAAATAGCAGAGTCAACTGAAATTTTCTGTGGAATACTACAAAAATTGTAGTTTGGGGTGGGAGGACAAGCTCTTCAAGTTTTTCATGTAGTTTGTGCCTATTTTTAGGGCAGTTTACCCATATGACAAACCAATACCTTATTGCTGTTGAAAAGGCATATCGAGCTCTTCGTCTGAGGACTGCACGATGTTTCGGACCAATGCCCTGTGAATTCTGGGGAAATGTTTGATTAATCGGTGGTCCGCAGATAAACTTAATGCTCATGCTGTTACAGTGCTTCTTGAGAAAGCAACATAGACACCTCAGTAGATCAAGGGCGATGTGGCGTGTAACTGCGTGGTATCTGATTTTGTTACATAACCTGTGCCCTCAAATATACAATGCTTTCATTGGATTAACAGTGTGCGATAAGCAATTGACGTATTCTTTCTAAGCCCAAATGTTACGTAACTTTTTGTGTATTTAGTATAACTGCTACTATCAATCAATTAGTCAGATGTGAAACCTGACTATATCAAGTCTGTGTATGGTGGGTCTCATTTCCCCCCTAAAGGAATGAGAGGTAATCAGTCCGGGAAGGAGGATGTAACAAAAAGTAAGAAGGTCAGTTTCATCATGGATAAGGCAGTTGCTAAAGACCTCTTTGGTGTACTAGTTGAGCGAACTTTATGGAAACTGAGCAATACTCTTTTTTATGAGTAGAAATTACTCTAGTCACTTATAGCAAAGATTAAAAATTAACACTGACGAAGCTTATTGTTACCATTTCAGTCGTGTGCATGTAATTTAGTAATTTTAGTTGAGGTATATCGTCACTATGGCTTGTAGACACTTGCCTGGGTTACTTTATTGGAATAATAAATATTGTTATACAACGTTTTCCCACCAAAGTTATGAAGGAGAGTGTGTATTCTAAATAGCAGCACATCCCCTGTCTGTATAAAGTTTTAGAAATTAAGATATCCTTGAACCTAGAACGGTATGATTATGACAGGTAGCCTATAGCTTGACACATCGTGACTGCATGGCATCGATCTCGGCATGAGGTGGAATTGAGCTGCACTAATTCCCATCAGGTGATCCTTGTCTACCAACGAATCTCAATTATGTAAGGCGATGCCTTTACACCTTGAAGGATAACTTCTTCATGTGTACTGTATTCTTTGTTGTAACATTAAAAAATGTAGTCACTGAGGTCGAGATCATTTTATAATGCTGTAAAGGAAAATTGTTCATATTTTCATATAAAGTCATCTGAGTCGGTCGAGTATAAATAGCAATGAGCAATGATTTAATTGCTCTTTTACTCTTATTTATAAATAATTCCCATCGTGTGAGGTACGTAACCATCGTTACTGCTTTGTTGATGTCTGCTGGTAGCTTCTATAATTAATCATACGACAACGAAATCATCACCGTTTTTATTTTGTTATGTTAAACGAGAAGAGCAGCCACCCCAACTTGAAGTAGTGTAGTAGACTGTCCTGTCTCATGATTGGCTGTTTAGAGTCATGTGACAACATTGTTTCCCTTCAAATGTGAAATTTACTGCTTGGTTTCCCTGAATATGCAATACTGAAGTCTAAAAATATGATGAAAGATACCTTGAAGGAAAGCAAAAAGAAATTGTGATGTTTAGCCGTTGCTTTAAAATGAGTTTGGGGGACTGCTCTTGACCTTTAAATGGATGGCATTGACAAATGATCATGTAGTTCCCTTATCTTTCGTCCCCGGTAGAAAGGGGTGTTGGTGATACATTCAAAGGAAAAGGGTTGTGTGATTCTTCCTAGAGGACAACATATTATATAAAAGGTTTTAGACACTCGTGATTTCTAAGGTATTTTGTATGAATAATGCGACAAAAACCTCCGTGGGTTCTCCATCATGTTGAAGGAAATGGAAACCCATTTTGCCAAGAATGTACTGTGCATGCGGGTGTGGATGGGTTAATACGATTGCATGTCGTCTAAGACTTCCCTTGCCAAAAGCTCTATGTTATCTGTCGGATTGCTGTAGTGTTCACCATGCCCCGTCAATCTATGTAGTCTGCAATGAACACATACATGACTAGCCTTTGTCAAGGCTTTTCGGCCAACAATTATCTCTTATTTTATTTACATCGTAGCTTGGCTTCACATATCTGTCCGCCCTCAGACCTGCCTGCCTGAAAGCCTTTGGACAAAGTCTTCGTATATGTATCTCTGAATAGTCAAATATTCAAGTAGTGTTTAAGAAAATTTATTTGTCGTGACGCATAAACTATACTTGACCAATGCAAGTGTTACTTACATTACGACAATAGCAATACCATGTGCTTCAATACTCGCAGAATCAGCCCCTGTTGCGCTGGTACTACTGATGCCACATACGTCGATGGTTGCAGAACACAGCCGCTGACATTGGTAAATTAAGCTGTTACCAAATCCAGTCGGTAGGTTTAAAAATGTTACATCCCTTCTAATATCGACACAATGGCTCCAAGCTGCTGATTTTTCAATGAAGTCTTGTCTACACCAAGTTGAGCTGCTAAGTTTTGTGCAATTAAAATCAAATCACCCCGCTTGATACACGCCATGTTGGCATGAAATTGTAGGCATAGTACAGTTATACATATCCATGCACTCTTAAAAACAAGAGACTCTCTGATTGGTTCCCTTAATTTCTACCGATTTGGTAGTAGATTTTTTTAAGGTTTTAGTTGAGCAGTTTGTGCATAAAATTAACTTTGTCCAGAGACTTTCTGGTGTAGCGATTCGAGGGGGTGTAAAACAGATGAGGTAACGGCCAGTGTGTTTCCAGAGTGATGGGGAGGATACAAAATTTCGCCGGAAAGACTAGACAGAGGCTAATACATGACTGGTCTGTTGGTCAAGTCCACATGTCTCGTAACTTTTTCTGTACTTTTGTGTATCTAGTACAGTCAGTCAATCAGATGTGATGTAAAATCTGACTAAACAGGTGTTTGTGTAGTGTACTTCATATCCTACTAAAGGCGATAATATGTAATCCGGCAAAGAAGGAGGATGTTTCGGAAACTAAGAAGGAACTACCTGTAACTTCATGTACTCCGTGAAAACACCAAACTCATGCAATTTGTGAGAATCAATAATACCCAGGTCACATCTTAATCTGTTATTCTAAGCTTCAAGAGGGGTGAAAACATGAACTTCATGCAATTTGGGAAACCAGTAATACCCAGGCCACTTTTTAATCAATTACTTTGAGCTTAAAGTACCGTGAAAACATAAAATTTTCAATTTCGCTCAGACGGTGACAAGACCGATGCAGCTAACGCTGCATCGTCAATCAGATAGTGGTCTGTTGACAAGAAGAGTATTTCTGGTATGACACTAGAAATCATATTGTCATGTGTGCAGGCAGTTAGTTAGGTTTAAGTCCCAAATGCATGCATGAAAGAGGAACTAAATCTACACAATGTAGTGAGAATTCCACTCAAATCGGACATGTGTTACTCCAGATATAAGTAAATTGAAATCACTAGATTTGTGTTCCAAAATGACTTGTGGCAAAAAAGGTTATAGTACTCTCTCACTTTGACAAGGAATGTTTTCCCCCTTGTTATTTTTTATACCTTGAAGTAAGTAGGCGTCGGACCTTCCTGTAAGGAATTCAAAGTTTGTGAAGCTCTCATGCCACTTATGCAAATACATTTTGATAATATGGAATTGTTGAGGAGAAAATTGGTTGTAAAGTGTAACCAGGGGGTGGTTTAAGGGAAAATAAAAGACTGTCCATCAGTATGAGGATATGATGTTATATGCGCTGACATCAAGTTCACGTATTGCTGAAGATATGGACTGACACTTTCTCTGCTCATCTTTTGAGAACCCCACATCGGATTTTAACGCAAATTTTAGCAAAATGCTTAGAATATGTGCCCCTCTAACCAAAACTTGATGTGACCTTAAGTCCTTCTTTTATGGAAATATGTAGAATCCACATGACGGATCTCAGTTTACACTGTTAGTATGACCCATGACCAGAGAAGACGATGTGGGAGAAAAAGCCTCCAGGAGAAAACCTTTTCTCGGGTGGGAGGGGTAAACCTTTTTTAAGGTGGGAGGGATAAACCATTTCTAGGGTGGGAGGGGTAAACCTTTTGTAGGGTGGGAGAGGTAAACCTTTTCTAGGGTGGGAGGGGTAAACCTTTTCTAGGGTGGGAGGGGAAAACCTTTTCTAGGGTGGGAGGGGTAAACCTTTTCTCGGGTGGGAGGGGTTAACCTTTGCCAGGGTGGGAGGGGTAAACATTTTCTAGGGTGGGAGGGATAAACCTTTTCTAGGGTGGGAGGGGTAAACCTTTTCTAGGGTGGGAGGGATAAACCTTTTCTCGGGTGGGAGGGGTAAACCTTTTCTAGGGGGGTTAAGATGCCCTTAGTCAGTTGAAAGTTTTTATCCTGAGAGGTTCGACAATACCCAGAGGATTCGGACTCTCTAAATAGCGTACTGTCAGTACGATTAGTATTTGTGTAACAATACAATACATGTATTACAAAACAATACATATATTGTATGCGTAGGTTGAAAACGGATCCAACTTCATAGAACATTCCATATCTGGGATAAAAACTTTTGAAGTTTATTCAGTTAATTTTAAACATGGTAGGTTTTGCAAAAAAAAAAATTGATGTCATCAATCAGGTCCCATCACGCAGTAACAATCTTTTTTGCTTTTCTCGAAATCTATTCAAAACCTTGTGCCAAAATTCGATCATGTTCTTATCCTATTATGAAATGAATTGTATTGGCTGTACAAGCCCCCTCGTTACAAAATGCTTTGCAGCAAGGCCCGAAGTATCCAAGGTCATGTAAATGCTTTTTTCTTCAAAGAAAATAAAAGCAGGATATGTGACTTGTGGTATTTTCAATTCGCACTGGACTCTTGGTCTCTCTTGATATCATTGAATATATTTCAACATTTATACATCAACAGTGGAACAAGCAAGCTCAGTAAGATTGGAATGACTGAGATAAGTTTTCCAGCCCCTTCAATCAGATGATTTATATTTTAGAAATTCTAGACTCAATGTGCATTTCAATATATTATTTCCTGGACATTCTAAAATAAAGTTAGTATTTTGGTTCACGAGGAATCCCTTTGAGAGACCCTGCTTCTAACCTGAAATTTATAAACCACGTTTCATACAGGATATCCCTAGATTTGTTATTGTATGTGAATTTATAGAGGAATCTTCAGGGCAGCCTGTTCTATCAATTAATACTTTCAAGTGTTGGGAATCTACATGGTTGGGTAAATGAGCCTTTAAAAGTCTTTTGGCCTTGTACAAACTTTAAAGGTCAAATATGGAAGCAAGTTCAAGCTTTACTCGAGAATATTGGAGTAACTTGCTAAATTTATCTTCTTCAGTTCAGTCGAATGAATTCATGCTGTGACGTCGCTTCTTGAAAAAGCAACATAGACACCCAGTACATCAAAGGCGGTATGGGGTGTAACTAATATCTGAGTTTGTTACATGATCTGTGACCTCAAATGAGCTATGCTTTTATTGTGTTCACACTGCGTGAAAAGCAATTAATACATGCTGACTGAGCTGTTAGCTAACCCAAAATGTTACGTAACTTTTTGTGTATTGAAACACATCTTTTACTGTCAATCAATAAATCAGATATGAAACTTGACTTAATCAAGTCTGCATGTAGTAAGCATCTTTTCCTCCCTGAAGCGATAAGATTAATCAAGCAGAAATGAAAGATGTAACAAAAAGTAAGAGGGGACGTTTCATCATGTTAAATGAAAGGCAAAATTACTTCTGATGTTGGTCATATTTACCCCTGCCCACATATTCATATACCACTCATGGAGCCGTAACCGCGTGTTTGGTCTAGCGGTAGAGCATCCGTCTCTCACGCGGAAGGCCCGGGTTCGAGTCCCAGGTCGAATCATACCAAAGACTCTTAAAATTGAGCCGCCGGAACCAGTGGACTGCCGTTGCGCGTGATGCACCGCATAAGCAATGGACTAGGGAAAACAGTAGAGTAGGGGAAATAGGTTGGAATCTGGGCCGTAAAACTCTGACTGACTGACTGACTGACTGACTGACTGACTGACTGACTGACTGACTGACCGACTGACCGACTGACTGACTGACTGACTAAGTAACTTACTAACGAACGAAAGAACGAACTAACTAACTCAGGTTGTTTTGTCATTTCCTGGTTCTGTAATATTAAACGTAGACTTGTTCATGTTTGTGGTGCTTATGCAAGGTTCACACTACCGAATGTACATGAAAAGCAAGATACCATACTCCTGAGCAGGATTATCCGTGTACAGGGCACTTATAATTAGTGTCCTACATTGAATGGGCCTATGCAAAAATATAACAGGAATGTCAACAGAACAATTACGGGTTGGAGTGTAAATCGCATGTATGAGACGCATAACCAGTGACAAAAAAAAATCAGCTTATTAAACTTCAGGGACGGATTCAGACTTGTAACAAGTAATAATTTTTTAAAGGGTATCAGTTATTTTATCATTCCGGGCTAAATCTGAATGGCAAATGAAGTGACATTTTCGTTTTCATGTGTCTAAATGGAAACAATTACACTGCAGTGATATCTAAAGTACCTCAATTAAAAAAAATTATGTAAATAAATAAAAAATGTATTTTAAACGGAATGAAAAAATGAATTATAACAGTCTAATTTCCATCTTCATAGGACATTCTTGAGCCCAAATATAAAATGTTGAAGTTTAATCAATCAATTTAAATGGCATATTGCGCAATAATTTGTGAAGTCATTGTTGTACAACCAAATTGCCCTCTTTGCATTTCTTTGTTTTTCTGAAAGTTACTGCACCTTGTACCGAGGTGTGATAGCACTCTTACTCTTATGGGGTGATGTGATAAAGCCCAATCTGTGCAACATGCTGCAAGCAAACAGGAAGTGTTCGAGGTCATAAAACGTTTTTAATTTTAAAGGGAAACAAAGCAGGTAATGTGAGTTGTTTAACAAGACAGTCAGAAATTAATACGCAATGGACTTATTTGTTTTAATTTCAACATTTCATAGCTCAAGAATGGAACGAACTATGACAATGGGATTTGGGTGATTAACACTCATTTTGCAACCTCTAAAATACATATTTTCGAAATTCCACACTTGATGTGTACTTTAATTCATGCTAACGAGCTCTCCTTTGTTATCTGTAAACTTAACAAAACATTCCTCCACCATGATCTCTTGTAACCGTTATTTGATTCATCAGAGGAAGACCATATTTTACATTTGGCCAGAATCATATTAGCATACCAGGCTGAAAAGCAAGAAAGGGTAAGCATTGGCCATCAACAGATGGGTAGTAGTCAGATTCTTTGTCATTAGACAGTTTTTAAAGTGTGATATTTGGAGGGGCTTAGCAGAGTGAGAGAGTGGTTACCTTTAGGGAAATCATATTCTATACATAGTTCTCCGAATGCAAAAAGGTACGATATTTGTACCTCAAATATAATGAAGTTCATAGTAACCATCTTTTTAGCGCTGCTGTTTTAAATTATCAAAATGTGAGTCCGGCCTCTAATCAGAAATAGGAAAAGGATTTAAACTATAAATTCGATAGTTGGAAAGTTTAAAGCAGTTCATCTTTGTGACGCTCTTTCAAGCTTGGATCACGGGAATCAACCACCGGCCCTCACGCTTGAGCTACGCTCCTGGCGTTATTGATGCATGATGTAACTCCAAAGTGCTTAAAGCTAACTTAACTTCACATGTACATTAACGTTATTTGCATCTTCATCAAGTATAGGAAGAGTGGAATGTAAACGTCTCAAGAATTCAAAGAATTATCTCTTTCACTAGCTAAAACACTTTTGCGGTAAGTTGAGACTCAGCTTCCTTGAGAGTTTAAGTAGATTACCTAAATACTGAAAACATACCAACAAATTAAGTACCATATGACAGCACAAACTAAATTGAAAAACAGATGAAAATGATTTGAGATTACATTGTAAGGATTATCTGCTTGAAGTGTCTATGCATAATTTATTGCAACGAATGCATGAGATTTTGTTATCACTCGGTGCCTGACAAAGTAACAAAAGTTCAAGTAGCCTGCTCTGCGAGCAAAATCGTGCCTCTCTAAAGCTGAGGTGTAATGATAGTGTAACGTAATGCAAATAGACTCCATCCGTTCTAAGGGGAAACGGGTTCAGGAAGTGATGTTTCTTTTTCATACTTCAACCATCTGATTTTCTAATCGTCTTATAGTTTATGTGCTTAGAGGGAGAAATATTTTTAACATAAACATTTAATAAACGTCTTTCAGGGAGTATTAGAGAATGATGGATGTCAGTGTAATTCCAGCCTTACTGGTGCCTTACTATATATTTTGGTAAGGTGCAAGACTAACACAGCATTGTTCACATAATCTGCTTAAAAGGAACCTTGGAGAAATACTGAAACGAATTCTTCAACCTGACATGTAGCCAGGTTTGTAGATAAAATATAGTTTAATATCATATAGTAAACAAATCAATAGTAAAAGTAAAAAAAAGAAGGAGGCTGAGTGCTTTATTTAATCTGAAAAGCAAAGTTTTTTTTAAAGCGATTGTGTTTGCCACGAATTGTCGGAATCGTGAAGATTTTCACAAACAAGGGGCGTAGAAGGGTTGCATTTAATTTCGTTCCTGGGAACGATAATGCTGTAGATTAACTTCGGATGTCACCGGCAATTTTATAGCCAACTGAGAATTGAGCTCCCAGTAAGCTGACGTCATCATATCAGCTGACAACACTCATTAGAGGTAGCATTCTATGTAAATTAAAGGGCAAGTTTAAGCCAAAATTTAGTCTTCATATGTGAAAAAGGAACAAAATCTACACAATGTAATGAAAATTCCATTCAAATTGGACATGTATTTCTTGAGATATTAGCAAATGAAGTCAGTAAATTTGTGTTCAAAAGTGAGTTTGAGGGCAGCAGAGCTTATATCACTTCCTCACATTGACAAGGAATGCTTTGTTTCCCTTTTGTTTTATCAAACTGTGTGTTGACCTTGAAGTTAATAGGAGTATGACCTCCTTGTGGTGGATGCAACGTTTGTACAATTCTCATGCCACTTATGCAATCACATTTTAATAATATGGGATTGTTCAGGAGAAAATCCAGTATAAAGTTCACAGAAAGACAAAAGACTTCCCATAAATGTGGGGATGTAATGTCATATGTGCTTTCTCCAAGTTCAAATTTTGTCGAAAATGAGAACACTTTACATGCTCGAAATGCTCAGAATAAGTACCCCTCTAACATTCCAAATTCTGGTGTGACCTTAAACCCTTTTTTTACTTTGAAGGTTAAAAAGCTGTGTGAAGTAATGACTATCAAAGCTCTAGTTTGATTTGTTAAGTCTTTTTTAGGCTACACAAGATTAATTTTAATGAAAACAAACCAGGAACTTACCACATGGTCTACTGGAAAATAAGACATTTTCACATCGAAAAGTGAGGTAGTTTAATCTACAGTTATACCACCTTGAATCGACATAGGATTGGCCAGGTGTAACTAAGCTGGTCCTCCAAGCCAGATGTTGTTTACAGATAATTTATGAAAAACAGCAGAGTACAACATGAAAAATTAATACTGCGACCTTTGACACATTGAAAATTTGCTCGTTCGTAAACCGTACTTTCAATAATAGATTTAGCAATTTCTAAACCGGTGCAAACTGTATTAAACTTGAGCTGTTGAAGAGCTGCTCTCTGAGAGAGGGCACACTTGAACCTCTTTCGCTGTCTGCAGTCAAATGATTATTAAGTCAATTGTAAAGAAGTCATAATGTTTCGAATTATTTCATAGGATATTTATTGCCTTTATATCTTGGTTTTATTTTTTTTTCCTGATCTTCTGTTGTACGTTGAACTATATTCCATACATCTCAAATGCTATCGCATCCAACAAAAGCCAAAGCTTCTTGGAAGAGATGGGTTTGTCTGAAACACTGAGCCGAAGATATTGGCGAGACCTCCATTGAGGAATCAAAATCCTAGGTCTCATTGCAGATGGTTAAAAGCCATGACTTTGCTGGAAAAACTGTAAATGATATTGTTACTTCGTGAGTGTTTAAGCTTTAAAGTTCGATGTGTTTGTCGCAACGTTTCTGCAGAATGGTTGAGGGTTTATAAGTTAAACTACAAACATGTGACGGAGGATTGCATCATTCTTTCTCCGTCAGATTAGGGTGAGTTCCAACTTTTATCAATTGAAGGTACTAGTCTACACATCGAAATCCTTTTAATCTTAGTATAATGAAACAAATATCAAACTACAATAATCAGAAAAAAGAGGCATGTTTATCTCAAATAGCCATACAAACAAACTTGGAACACGAACTATATTTTTAAATCACGACTCATGGGTGTCCGCAGAAATTTTTACAAGGGGGGGGGGCAAGGTCATTAATGGATGATTGAATTGTGTACACTATCTAAGCGGAGCGCCACCATCAGTTGGCGGGGAACGTACAAGAAAATTTTGGGCCTTACAAACTCTCCAGATGGCCGGAAACGACACTTGGGGAGTGTTATAAGATGCATGTAGCCAGCCCTGAAACAGGAATTTCATGTGTATAATTTTAAGATTTTTTGAATTTTCAATGTAAATAATTGTTGAAGGGAAATGTGCCTCTCTGTCACCGCCTCTCACGCCTATGCACGATCAAACTTACAACTGTCAAACAGCCTTTGCCCATTACCCAATTATGAATCATACCCCCCCCCTTGTATTCACCTTGTATATCCCAGTTACATCTGCGCGTCGCCACTTGAGATCAGCACGGGACCAAACCAAGACCAACGCATTCATCAATAGTAGGATGCCATATGCACACTACATACCTGACAACTAGTACAATTTTGGCATAGTTTTTACAAGTACAATATCCAATAGATATTACGCATGCTGGGCCCCAAATTACGATTTCACTATTCAGCATACCATCTTCTCTTCTGCTATTCTTGGTCAAATGTCCTCATATTTCAAGAGTAGAAATTGACGCTGTGAGTGAAGATATTCTGATGATTTAGTTTTTTTTTCTTATTTGAATTTTTAATAAAATTTTTCACGAGTTTGATTTTCCAGGGAGGGGGGTCACTTTCTCCCCCCCCCCCCTTGCGGACGCCCATGTCACGACTACTGTCGGTTCGGAAGATATCGGCATCAAAAGCAAACAACGAAGTAACAAAAATCTATTATCTTAATTATTCTGGGTGTTTCACAACTATGCTATTTCTAGAAAAATAATTATTCACAAATATTTGGTCACATCTTGTTCAAAGCTTTCCTAACAGCGACTTGCCCCAATGGGAGGGTACATGTGCGTAGGCATGCATGAGAAGATAAAAAAAATACGTTATCAACACCGATGGCGCAAACCTTGTAACCTTTTTGCAAAAGTGTGAATCGATTTTTTTTTCTTTCCCGGGATGTTTAGTGTGTTCCATCATTACTACTACCTGACGTAATTAATTGGAAACCTTATATGGATCAATTCTGTTATTTTAATACCATTGAGTCCCTCCCGTTCTACTTGTGAACTCGTTCCCGGTCCCCATCGATCAGATTTCAAATCTAAGTTAACGAAATCCTCGTTTTTCCCAAGGTTGTTGCAGCTGTTCTCTCAAAAAACGCGCACGGCCCCAGTACCTTTAAGGAGCCTAACAGCTACCCCTAACCAGTCCCGCACTCGCGCAGGAAGCAGGTCGTGCTATCTTGATATATTTGGCGCCAAACACCCTATTCTGTACGTATGGACCCCTCTGAAACGCAAGTTTGAGTGTTTGCTGACGTTGCTGTGGCTAAGTCTTGAAAAATCTGCGGATGAACTTAAAGAATTTTCTTCTTCTTCTTCTTCTTCTTCTTCTTCTTCTTCTTCTTCTTCTTCTTCTTCTTCTTCTTCTTCTTCTTCTTCTTCTTCTTCTTCTTCTTCTTCTTCTTCTTCTTCTTCTTCTTCTTCTTCTTCTTCTTCTTCTTCTTCTTCTTCTTCTTCTTCTTCTTCTTCTTCTTCTTCTTCTTCTTCTTCTTCTTCTTCTTCTTCTTCTTCTTCTTCTTCTTCTTCTTCTTCTTCTTCTTCTTCTTCTTCTTCTTCTTCTTCTTCTTCTTCTTCTTCTTCTTCTTCTTCTTCTTCTTCTTCTTCTTCTTCTTCTTCTTCTTCTTCTTCTTCTTCTTCTTCTTCTTCTTCTTCTTCTTCTTCTTCTTCTTCTTCTTCTTCTTCTTCTTCTTCTTCTTCTTCTTCTTCTTCTTCTTCTTCTTCTTCTTCTTCTTCTTCTTCTTCTTCTTCTTCTTCTTCTTCTTCTTCTTCTTCTTCTTCTTCTTCTTCTTCTTCTTCTTCTTCTTCTTCTTCTTCTTCTTCTTCTTCTTCTTCTTCTTCTTCTTCTTCTTCTTCTTCTTCTTCTTCTTCTTCTTCTTCTTCTTCTTCTTCTTCTTCTTCTTCTTCTTCTTCTTCTTCTTCTTCTTCTTCTTCTTCTTCTTCTTCTTCTTCTTCTTCTTCTTCTTCTTCTTCTTCTTCTTCTTCTTCTTCTTCTTCTTCTTCTTCTTCTTCTTCTTCTTCTTCTTCTTCTTCTTCTTCTTCTTCTTCTTCTTCTTCTTCTTCTTCTTCTTCTTCTTCTTCTTCTTCTTCTTCTTCTTCTTCTTCTTCTTCTTCTTCTCGTCTGTTTCTTTGGCCATTTTGAACAAAATATAACCGAAACTTCTTAAACGTTTACTTGAAACAACCATTGATGAAAAACCAAACTATAAAAAATTCAACAAAAGTTTTATTTGTAGGTTCACTGTTGTAGTGTGATATCATTTGACATCTTTCGTTTACATCTGTTAACATCTGCATCTCTTGTGCTTCAGGGTTAAGTCGTTATATATTGTTTATTACATTTCAAAATCGTTAAGGTATGTTAAGGGTAAGCCTGGATAAGCCAGAAACGGACGGTTGCAACAACGAATAAAACAGTCGTTTTTCATTTTCCGACAGACAACGTGTTCCATTACAGGAAGACTTTGAATATATGTTCCTACAGTCCCTCGTCCTAACATCATTTGGTGAATCTACGCCCGAGGGCAAATAGAAGAAGTCTTCTATAAACAAGAAGTTAAAAGGTAGCATAAACTACTCAATCAACATACGTGACCAACGTGTGACGTTAAGCACATTAGACCTAATGCGCTGCTGTATAAACATTTTATGTTCTAATTTATAGGAACATTCTACCAGCAAAAACAACTGGAATTTTGCAGAGAAACACACAACTCTAGGAGGAAAAGCTTCCTGAACGAAATAAATATACGATGTACACTTCGGATGTTATTAAGTTACACATCTAGATAAAGAGATGTTTAACTCGCTGTGAATTTGGACCACTGCATTGTTGATGTATGAACAATTTATGTTCATGGATCATTATTGACGAAGAGGTTCACAATGCTTTTAGTAGTTTGTCCACTCGATTTGACGGAAGTCTAAGCGACGCCTTTATTTTATTATATCGTAGTTCAAGTACGCAGACATTCGCTAAAAGCAGCAACCCGTCCCAGGTCTAATGTCTCTTGCGACGTAGACGGGGAACTAAGGACATTGCCTAGGGGCAATATAGGATTAAATTAAGTCTGTGAAGAATAATAGAATAATGCATTGCCATAATGCAATAGGCATAGTAATAGCAGAACCTCGAATGAAGTTTTTTCAGGAAATTGTACCTTATAAAGACCCCTCCACGTTATGAAACTTAATGCGACTCATCTTCGTTGTCAGATTGTGACCGGACTATCCAGTTTCGTCACTGAAAGCATTGTCTGGAATCATACTGTAACTCAGTTATTACATATGAAAATGAACATGCCCAAACCGAATACTCTCTATATACGAAAGAGTGGAATTTGGGATTGATTATGAATTAAAACGGAAATGCAGTAACCCCAACTTTAAGTAGTGTAGTAGACTGTCCTGTTTCATAACAGACAATATTTCTTCCCCTATAATGTGAATTTAAGTAGAAGTTACTGCTTTATTTAAATTGAGTATGCAATTCTTAATCGTTACAATATTATAAGAATACTGAGAAGAGAAATCAGAAAAAACTTTTAGACTTAGCTGTTGGTTGAAAAAAATTGGGGTGACTGCTCTTCATCTTTAAGGCTGAATATTTACTCTTAAAGAGTCTAAATGATTCCCTTTCGATTGAGACTTTTTACTCCAAATTAAATTTGGTCCTTAATTTCACCCTTAAAGATTATTGAAAAAGACATTTCAATTGGCAACCTACTTCAGATTTTTCAGCCAATTTTTTCCTTGAAGAACTGGTCTGTCTTCGAAATGATAACACTTTTGAAATAAATTAATATTTTGTTAATAATACATTGTTACATAGATTAATCCCTATGGTACCGAAACCGAAATTATCAAGTATTCTGATTTTGGTATCAATGATGTAAGGAACTACAAAAGGCGTGAATCTTTTGGCTTAACGGGTTTCCTATTAGGCATTGCAAAAACTGCATAATTATCATTTGTTTAAAAATATTACCTTCTGATATAAAATTCCCAGTGATGAGATCACATTGTTTATACCTAAAGACACTTCATATAAGAAAATATCGAATTTGGTCATCAATTGCTTTCTTGTGTTGAAACAATTACACATTGATGCGGTTGTAAGCAGTTGCAATCTAAGCTCATGTATGTCTGTTTGCTTCCTCGTGATCGAGAAGTGCAACTGAGCACATAATCGGCTATTTTATTTAGTGGCAACATAGCCCCTTTCAAATTCCTTATTAAACTTTTAGACTTCACACGATTATTAAAATCGTGGTCTACCCTAGACAAGTTTGTCGGCGATCGTGAAGAGGGGCGATGGGTAATATAAGGGGTGTAAGAGTCACCAGCGCCAATCAGATCAGGAAAACATTCAAATTATAAAATGAAAAATGTGCTGACGTTCTAGCCTATGTACAGTAGACCCGACTAAAGGGAAGGATTGGTACGGAAATTCCCGTGAACTGTAATTGATACTTTCCGACTGTGGTCTCACGTAGCGCGCGCTCGAGGTAACACCGTGTTACCTCACACTCGAGTAACTCTGAACTTGGCAACTTGGGTTAACTCGGTATCACTGTTTATATATCGATCCATCTCAAATCGCAGGGTTCTGAGGATTTAAACACATCGTTTGTTTTAACCAAGCAAGGTCACAGGTGTTTACTCTGATGACCAGTAGATTCTACCATTTTACAGATGGCTAATTGGTATGTAATATATTTGATCTCGTTTCAATGGATAGCACTACCCAATCACCCAAACTCGGGGTACATGAGAGCACAGACTGGAAATCACGAGATTAACCTGAGGTTTGGCTTTTTTCTATAAGTCCCCTAGACTCTCTGGCGAAGAGCCAAGGGGCGAAAACCAAACATTTACTCCCGGGGGTTAACCTGAGGTTTTGCCTGATTGTAAACATGGGGTAACATCGAGTGTCGCGGGGTACGTGTTAACAAGACTTCTTTTTTATCAAACTAATGGCCAAACCAAGGCACTGTGTCTCATGAATTGAACTTTTTATGTTTTAATGGTACAGGTAATTGTTTTGACGGCGTTTACACATAATCATGCTAATGAATTTTGATCCTGCAGTGATCCAAGGAGATATCAAACCCAGGCAACAAGATATAATAGGCTTGGTCTCACTTTCCCCGCGACACTCGTGTTCACAAGACGTCCCCGTGTTTCGATGATTGGGTAGTACTACCATAGTAACGAGGTCAAATATTTAACATACCAGTTTCTGTAAAATGTTAGAAAATACCTGTCATCAGCGCCATAAAGAAACACCTGTGACTTTGCTTGATTTAAAGAAACACGGTGTTTAAAACCGCATGACCCTGCGACCTGAGGTGGATCGAAATTTAAACGCGGGCCCCGAGTTAACTCGAGTTTCCACGTTACTCCAGCGCGAGGTAACAAGGTGTTACCTCAAGCGCGGTGTACGTGAGACCATAGTAAATGTGGCATCATACTTGTATATAGGCCTAACAGTTATTTTTGTCCAACTCAGAGAAGAGTTGTCACCCGAAACTCCCTGGTCCAACAATGTCAGCAGATCTCATAGATTGGCTGAAAAGATTCAATCACTAATTGAAAGGGGATTGCATTATTTGCATTTATTGCAATTATACTGCGTATCTTTACGATCAGCATGAGTTTCTCTGTGGATATCATTTACGAAAGAAAGTTCATACCAATTTCTAAGTATTTTATCTTATAAGTAAAATCTAATGGAATTCTTAGTGAGCAAGGCCTCTGATCACGTGCGCGTAATCAGATCCTTGATAAATATCCATATGAAATAACTTTTCGATGATACGCTCTCCACCAATATCCGCCGACATGCGGCCATGAAATGTCACCCCAGGTAAATGAAATCGTCATTCCCTCTTATGTCATTAAGCGATAGAACAAAAGCAAGTTTAAATTCCCTTTTGATAACTGAAATGCTTGAATAATGAGAATATTGTTATTCTATCATTTATATCTTAAGTATCTTTGACGCGACATACTTAGCCACACAACCATAGCCCCTTGCAGTCAATGGCGATGATATTATTCATACATCCTTGAGGGAAACTTAAATATAAGAAAGTAAAAGGAATCTCACGGAATCAAATTTGACTCTGAATCTTATCATTTCATTTTACCTCTATGAGCCTTTTGCATATGCAAATTATCGCCTTTGGGTATGTGTTTCCGTAGCCCCTTGCTCAGTTCCTTTCACACACAATCGGGGCCTCACAAAATGTCTTGCAAGTATACATAGCTTTTTGGGTATATGTCGTCTAATGTAGGCCTGTAATGGCAGGGTTCACGTAAAGTTTGGCAAAACCGTAGTTAGAAGGATAATGCATGTTATCACTGGGATCGGAGATGGTTTCCTTCGGGCAGATAAAGAGCTATGATTTTCAATATTCGGATAATTTAAAAGGTTAATGTACTTGTAAATGAAAGTCCGCAGAGAGTACAGATGTCAAAGGAGGTGGCGTATCAAACCGGATCCGGTGCAACTTTAACTTGTTAGTCTTATCTTTGTTGATCGGATACCGATAATTTAATTGTCCTGACTCCTGAAAATGATTGTAAGCCTTCCGGTTCTGCAAAATTACGTGGAGGTTTCAAAAGTTTAACTCAGATTTCTCAAATAAAGCATTGCGTGAAAGCTCCATTTGCCTTTGTTGGGGCTTTGGTTCGATGCAATCTATGGGCAACCTACTACCCCGTAGGACATTCAAATCCTTGCGTCACCCCTGTACTCTTATAGCAGTTGCGTAAACGCAGCACATGCTGAATTATTGAGGGAGAAAATTACTAAAGGTTGGGCAAGCCATCACGATTTCCTAAGATTACCGGTATTGTATAAGATTGCCAAATTAATTTAGCGAAGTTTTTCATTACCTTGGCATGTGCTATGTATCTTCAACATTGAGTATTTTTTAATCAACTTTTTTTTTGGAACAAGCCTTTTTTGACTTGTGGGAATCTTGAACAGGGCATACCTAACTTTCTCCTTGTACCTTATATTGGAAACAGGGCCGTGAAACTCCATCTAACCCAACCTCTTATAGGATAAGATACTACGTTAAGACCACCGAAACAACAACTGCATTTCTCGGTCCATTCTCTTAGGTCTTGAGACTCTTCCGGGAACCCGACAAAATGAACCGGGAAAGCTTTCACTGTTTCAACAGACGAATCCGATTTGCGCTTGTTTTGCCGCCATTACTGGGGTCCATCAGCCTTAAACCGTCTTCTTTTATTGTTTACATGAATTTCAAACCCTCATATTCAGTGAAATTGAGGGGATCAAGATACAATTTACTGTACAAACATTTATGGTACAGGTAAGCAAGGAAATTGAAAGATTAAAAGGTGGTGTACCCCAGCTATGGCCGACTGATATCTGACCATGACCTGCTGTCCGGATTCGTTTATAATGTGATATTCCGTACCTCGCGCTCGAGTAACTGTGTAAACTCGACTTGAAGTAACGTGCGAATGCGAGATGTTTTCATTTCCACCCACCTCAGATCTCAGGAGGCTTGGTCTCACGTACCCTGTGGAACTCCGTATTTCCGAGTCATTAGGCTTGGTCACACATACCCCGCGACACTTCTGTTGCCGCGTGTTTACTATCAGGCAAAACCGCAGGTTAACTCCGTGTTTTCCAGTCTGTGTTCTCACGTACCCCGTGTTTCGTTGATTGGGTAGTGTTGTCATAGTAACGATGTCAAATATTTCACATGCCGATTACTGTAAAATGTAAAAAATACCTGTCATGAGTGCCATAAACACCTGTGACCTTGCTTGATTAAAACAAACAAGGTGTTTAAAACTGGTTAACCCTGCGATTTAAAGTGGAACGAAATTTAAACACGGACCCCACTTTATCCCACTTTCACAGGTTACTCGAGCACCAGGAAACACCCTGTTACTTGGAGCGCGGGGTACGTGAGACCACTCTTATTGAATCATTACGCTAACTGCTCAAAGCAAAAACCCTGATCATGGGGCCTTTTTCAGGGTGTTTCTAAATCTTTAAATATGCATTAAGATAAAGTTTCCCAGCCAAGTGGACCATAAAATTACAGATAGGGTGCTTCTCCATGAAGATTTAGTGTGACCAGGGAGCTGTTATTTGGATAAATGCTCCCTGGAAAGAGGCTTGGGCTATTTACTGTATTGGATTGGATTTTTTATTCTAACAAGCCTGTACATTAATAAGCGATTTCGGTAATTAGTTGCCGCATGGAATTCTGGTGCACAAGTACGGATTAAACAAACTGAGCTGGTGGCACGTGTACTGCGTTCCCTTGTTTCTGTGCAGTAAGTGTATGTAATACTAAACAGACATATCTCTAGATCAACTGCACGAAAACAAAAGTTGAGATTTCAGTTGAGTCAGTTGTATTTAAAGGCAAGCTAAAGTGCAAATATTTACACCAAATCGGCATATTGCTGTATTAAGCCACACTTAGGGTCCCTCCTTATACTACTGATGAATTAAAAACACAATGATTTGTGCAGTTTTCAACCAAACTGAAATTTGGAAGAGTTGTTGTTGGTGGGGAAACCTATTATTTTTCTTTACGATTTAGAGGATGTGCGCATGTGCAGAGCCCAAAAAGGAATTACCAAACTCGTTTATTGCTCCATTCCCCGATAGAGGATTCTATTTTTATTTCAAACAGTGCGTTCTTGCTGGTTGTCTACGCGGAAATGTTGTAACAGGCTTTCTTAATAACCGTGTTTGTCAACTCCGATGTGTGTCTGATTTGGTAAACATGATTGTGTCAAAGTAAATGTACTGATAATATTGACATTTGCTAAGTTAAAGCCCCATTTACAGAAAGGGTACGTCCTGTGGAAAACATGTGAAGGAGTTCAAGATTTCTTTTTCTATTTTGGTTCAAATTTGAAGGTGTCTGTAGAATGTATTGTATCTTTCTTATGTGGAAGAAAAAGGTTTCGAGTGTGCACAAGGGCGAACGACGGTGAGTTTCCTATTTTGATTGTAAGCTACCCTTTTAAAAGTTGTTATCTGAAATATTGTATCCAGTTTCTTCACATTGTTGTATGTAACTGTTCGTCAAAGAAGATTTCTATTTCATTGGTGTATCATTGGACGCCTTCGTTGCCTGAGTATTGCTTGTTTCAAAAGGGAATTGTTTGTAAAGTTTAAGGATCTCATGGATAGGCCCGATGGCATAATGAATGTTTTAATTTTATTATGCAAATTTGTGGAGAAAGTTATGTGTTGAAGAAAAATACAGGAACATGTTACAGTACAGAAGAATAAAAGACTCGTTAAACATGTTGGATATTATATCACTTAGTCTAATACATAAAACCAATATATATATTAAGTCAAAATCGTCATAAGTGGTATATGTGGCGCTGGGTCATTGGAAAGATGAATTTTATATTCTTTATGATTAATGATACGTTTTGAGTTAATTAATGCTAGTAATCCATGGACTTTGAAAATGACAGCATTCATTGACTTCAAAGTACGTTAGAATTTAAATGGTTCCTTGGAATAGGCTATGTTAAAACGGTATCTCAATAGCAAGTAGCGTTAAGAAGACAATACCTTTTTAAAGAACTGCTATTTCTTGTAATTTCCATAATGAGAAATCTGTGATTTATTTAGTTTTCGTTCAATTTCTCTAAACTTTTGAGGACACGCTGCAGGGCATATTATGCAGCACTGTTGCTTATACCTTACACATGCTACGGTAATGCTACATCTAAAAGGAGAGATATTCAAATATTCAAACGGTATCAAATTTCAATGACAAACAGGACATCCAAGTATAAAGAAAAATTGGAATCTAAGACAAGCCATACGCAATCATTAACGGGATAACTAATCTCACTGAAATGATCATGTTCCTTGTTGATTTTCATCTTACCATTTCACTAAGCCTAACACTATAATGAATACGGGTAAACGAGTGTAGGCTGAAGTGTTTGATGGACCGGAAGGATGTTACTGTTGACACTTTGAGAGATACTATACGCCTTGAAATATCTTTGAACTCCCCCACTGAGTTACCATTACAAAATGAGAAGTGGTAAGAGTGAATAGTCTACGTATGGTTGATTTATAACTTTTAGTGGGGAGTTACAATCATTTTCGTAAATATTTCTTGCTAAATAAGTGTTTAGAACAATATTGGTAACACCTATTCACCAGCAAAGTTAAAAATTTCTTAGATGTATTTCGCTACGGTACCATTTAATTCCAAAAAAGTGAAAATAAAAACGGATGTTTAAGTTTATTTAGAACGATTCCCACCAGTCTTCAAGGTTGAAATAGCACGGTACTAGGGCAATAATCATATCACAACAGTCAAACCACTTTTTTTTAAATAACGCTCATATGTAGTACTACGTAAGATCATAGTAGGTTAGTGGGTGTATGTAGGGATTCGTTCAACTTCTGATGAACAGTAGTTTAAATTTAATTCTACTCGTTTGACAGTCTTAGCATTAACTGGCAGTTCATACCACCCCTCATATAATCATTTCGTCATAATCCCACCGTGCCGAGGGAAAGTAAACTATTGACGGTAAAAGAGCAATTTTATTTTTTATGTATATAAGTAGGCTGGATAAAGCAGGGATTTGAAAAGTTGTCAGGGCTGACCATTAATTGAATCACATAAAGCGGGAAAGAAACCTTATTACTTAATCTTGTTATTGACAAACAGATATCGGGCAGGACGGAACTTGTTACTAAACAGAGTGTGCCGTCCGCAGTATACAGGGTCATTAGAGATTGACTTTTTGAAATGAATGCATATGACAGAGCGAACGATAGTGATCGTTCTGATTTTCAGTGTAATTGTTAAAATGGTAAATGCTGGTGTAGAAAACATGAGCTTATACTAAAGTACTCATTGAAGGAAAGAAAGATTTGTATATAAATACTAAAGCATGCATGGGTCACACGTCAAACAGGCCTATGCATTTTATTGAGTATTTTAATTCCGGAAATAAATATGGTTTACAAACTATATAACTGTTACCAATAGGTCACAGTTATATACAATAAGGACTTTTAGATTAAAGGAAGGTAGACAAACGGTACGGAACGCCCAGCAAAATCTGGACTGTGCATGAGCAGCACCGAGCATCGCTCCATCCGTTCACATACGAAGAAAAAACCCCAGACACATAAACTTGGGTGAATAAGAAAATACAAAACCTTTAAAGTAAATCCTCATCTATATTACTGTTTCTTGAACTAAATGTTTATCTACGAGAATATTCAAGGGGCTATTTCAGGCTCACTTTTTCCCTCTCAACGCAAATCCAAATACACGAACCTCGTATGATATTAAGCCCGGGTGAATCTAATGATTCCCTGCCACCTTGCTTTCGGCCCCTTCGCCGTAAAAGGGAGCTGCAACTCCCTGACCACAACAACAAGATTTGAATAATGTGATAAGCTGTTGGCCAATAGGCCAATGGCTTAACGTTATGAGCGTTACCGACTGAAGTATGTTCACACAGTCCACGTCAGCCCATGCTGCCATTTGTGCAATGTACCGTAGTGGCTGTGAATTGTCGGCAAGTTAGTCTTGTCTCAGTTTCCAACGGTGGCACATTATGGTATAGAGCAGGAGCGTGCAAACTTTTGGACCAAATCATGTTGCTGTGGCCATCTTGGTGGCTCCAGTGGAGCAGGTATAGGTTAAGTGTTAATAATAATGCGACACGTACGAATTGAAGCCCTGGTGTAGTTAAGTTGATGCTGACCACGGAGAATTGGGCTATACGTTGATTTTGATTTCTGTTTCAGCTAATCAGGCTGCTCAAGCACATGGGATCCTTGTAAAGTTCGATGAAACTTGTAACAGTTCGGGAGATAACCTGTTGCAGGGGAAATCAATTTTCACCCGATCGGTGGATTATTTTGCCATGGGTGGCGCCATTTTCAAATATCTCCGACGATGCATTGCGATCCTACCGCGCAAATTCAACGGAAAAAACGTTCAAAACAGCCTTGCAATTTTTATCGATTTTAGGAAAAAGAAATTCGGGCATTTTGAAAAACTCTGTTGACAGGGGAACAAAAAATTTTCGTCATGTTTGGTTGTTCACCACGCCAATTTTGAGAAATCGAGCAATTTGGTAGACTCCACGCAGTCGCAATTTTGTACACCATATTTCACTTAAAGGTGTGCAAGTGGGTCGTGCCAACACATATGTTTGTAAATACGTAGTTGACGGTCCATGGTAATTTCGTTTTTTATGTCTGAACTATTACCTCACAATTGAACATACACACATTTATAAAACAATTCGACGACTGTGAAGAGTTAGACACTAAGTGATCATAAATATTTATACCGTTGAGACAGACAAATTTCCCCCAACCGGGATAATACTCATTTTCTCCCGAAAGCGGTAATCTCCCGAACTGTGTTAAGGCTAGGTAGCCGGTATGTGATGCATTGCCATCCTCCCTTGAATTTCAAAAGGGATTTTCGCCGGTGAATGAAGTTGCTCGAATTTATACTCTTCATAATTCTTATGTCGCAAGGTAGTCAAATAGTTTGTAGAATGCCCTAGCCAGCTCATTTTCCAAAGATTAATTTCTTTACTTACCATTTCATCCAGTAGTAGTGGTTCATTTTATCTGGTAATTTTATGACCATTTTAAAACCTACTCATTTTTTCATTGGAGTATATATTTTTTTTGCAAACGAAAGCTCAAAATAATGATTGCGAAGATGCTACTTACAAGTCGGTGGAAAATGCCGTTTTTTGAGGTTGTCTGAGTAATCGTGATTTTTCAAAATTTTCTTTACGCCCCGCCCCAGCAGATGGTTGCGTTCCTATTGGTCTTTCAAGCAGAATTAAATATTCCAAAGGCGTAAGAAGCGTGAGGCTGGGGTGGCGACAGCTCGCAGTAAAAAATGAGGGGACAGAAGCATGCTTCCGTCCCCCCACTTTCCTGGTCAGGAAACCCCTTTTTCTTTTCCAAAATCTCAAAAAACAAAATGTCCCACGCGGATTGTTTAGTTATTGAAGTTTCAAAACGTTATCAATGATCAATGTTGCAGAGCAGTCATGTAGCTAGAGGAAGGAGGGGCGATGGAAGTGAATAATTTGGAAATTATCCATTTGAGACACCACTCAAATGCAGTGCGGTTTTCCCAACTTTTCTTTCAAAAAATTCGGAATTCTTTGTTATAAAAGCTCCATATTTGCAATAATTAGTTTTAAAAAGGCAATTTTTTCTGCGCGCTCCGCGCGCCCAAACCCGTCGACCCTGTATGTGGTAAGTGGTTGCTCAGTGGTTAACTTCTCCGAGCCACTACATTGCCGTTTCCCTAAAATTTTCTTCAATAAAGTCTTTTAATTTTTAAATATTTTGTCTAAAAATATAGTTTCTGGACCTTTTTGAACGTCTCCGAGAAACCTCAATCCGCACTCCTTAGATAACATTATGCAACAACAACTTCCGATCTTCAGTCGACATGCTTTCTCAGATATATGCTAACAGGAAACGCAGATTCTTCGACGGTCCCCCAAATATTCAAATATGCTTACAGGAAACCCTGAACATAAACTATTTCTTGCAATACAAGCTTCATATTCACAAATATATAAAAGAACCCAACATTCGACGTTCGCAGTTCAGTAGTGTTCAAACTTAAGAAAATTTGAAATTTTGCTTTAATTTAAAGAAATGATCTTCCTCTTAGAAGAAAATTTAGCATTGCAATGTTACGTTTTGGTCAATTGAGTAGGGAGAGGTACATGGTCTAAAATTGCCCCCCCCCCCACACTTTCATATTGCTTTCTATGTCACAGAGATATTCAGACAGAGAAACACCGAACGTCCCTATTACCCGCTTTCTCTAAGTTCAGCCCCCCCCCCTTTTTTTGAAATGTCTGGATCCGCTCTTGCCATTACTTAAAGCGGAAGTACGAGATCTCTGAAAACTCCCAACGGCAAAGAACAAGCTTTGCTTCATGTTCTGCAAACAAAAATATGAGGAGGAATAAGCTTTCTGGCGGAAAAGAACTATTAATGGGGTATAAGGCAAAAATAATCAAAACATTTAAAGTTACTCATTGAACGGCTGTAGAATATGCAATTCGTTTTCTGTGTAGGCAGTCATTGGCACTTCACGAATGTTAATGTATCGGCTGCTTTCAAGATCGCATCGACCACAACGTCAATATCCAGCCAGTGTGTACTAGTACTCTACTTACGAAATCGCGTACCATATTTTCTTTACACTAATCAGCGACGAATTTTTTGGCTAGGATATGCTCGCTGTGCGAAAAATGTATAGCTTATAGGGCCTTACTGTACATGTTCATACCTGTAGTCTATGTCTTTGTTGCCTTGCTGTGTCAGGCAGCGTTGTTCCACTGTTCCAGTTAGGATTCAATTTCAATGGCGTGGGGAACGTTTTTCATTTCAATAGTGGGCCTATGCCTAAAGTTGCACCGACCTGAGTATAGCCGTAGGTTGTTTGTGTATAGGCCATCCGTCGAAGATAAAAACGAATGCTATGCGTTGTTTACGTTCGTGTACTCTTTTTAATTTCAGTTGTGCATGTACATTACTACGCACGACACATATAGTTGTTTAATCATGAATAATCATAAACAAACGTACTTTCATTAGTTCGTGCTTTTGATTGATGGACCCATTACAGCGTAATGAACTCGGATTTTATTTGGCAAACCGAATTCAACAACTGCACGTCGGACAAAGATTACTCCAAACGAAGCTGAGGCTGTCCTTTAAAGTAAACATCCTGAAGCTTCCAGAAAAGTTTCCAGCTTCAGCTGCCTGGCTCTCATGCTTTCACGAATTTTGGAGGTTGAAGTATTTCTTTACTGCAATCTCGTAGTTCCACTTTAAGATAAATGCAGTATTTCATTATGAGACATTTTACATAGAACTAGAAGATTCTACATGACTGTTCTACCGAGGGTACACGCTAGGAGCTGCCAAGCAATCCAATCATAAAACAATATCTGAAATCTAAGGATATTCTAACTCTACAAAAGATTTGTCTTTAATTTTCTCTTCCATGCATAAAAGAGAAATGATGTTCCGGTGTAACTTTCATTACACTAGGGATGAAATACTTTTGGGGGGCGATGCGCACTGTTTAACAAGCCTGGCTAGCGATACCCCTAATCTCTAACCTAAACCCTAACCCGAACAAAGAATACAATCGATACAATACAAAAGCAACAAGGATTAAGAAAGACCTTGTTAAACAGTGGCTCTGATACCTCACAATTTCAAAAACACTTTAATCCCTCCTGCCAATTTTAGAGCCAACTACCTGTTTTTCATGATGGAAGTACTGAGAGGCAGTGTTTGGATGGCTTTATGACCATCTGCAAGCTTTTTTCTGTTTTTTTTTTTTTTTTTTTTTTTACGGAAATAAATGCTGAACGAATTCCCTCATGACCCTTCCAAGCTAAGCGCAGAAGGGTGTCATATGAAGTCAAATAGTGTCATAGTACCACCTTTTTCAATTATATCCTAAAATGAACCAGACCGCGCGTTTGCTCTAACGGGTTCGATTCTCAGGTCGAGTCATACCAAAGACTTTTTCCCACAACTGGAAAAAGGTAAAATGGAACCCACTGTCCTCTGGCTCGACTTCAACCAATAGGTTGAAAACTGGGCTGTAAAACTCCATCTACTAAGAGTGCGTTTACACTTAATCCGGATCTGATCGCCTTCGGGGGTCTGATCCACTGCTCAAGATCAAATTTTTAGTGTAAACGCAGACCACATCCGGATCTGATCGCCCGATTTTGATCCTAGTAAGGGGGGAGGATCAGACCCCGCGCAGACCCGTAGTGTAAATGCTCGCGGGATCAACGGTGAGGCAAGGTACGGTATGCATGGTAAATGTACAGGGTCAATTTTTTGTTTACACTTTGGTGCGCACGCGCGTGTGCCTGTATTTCGTATTGCGACTTACGCTTAAGCAGAGAGGAGGATCAGAGTACTAGACAAGTGTAGATGCACCAGGATCAAGCCATACACGTATTTTGATACGCTGATAACATCGGGCGATCAGACCCGGATCAGGTGTAAAATCACCCTAACTAACCTAAAATGAACCATTTGTTAAAAATCCATGTCCTTCCTTTTTTAGGAATAAATGTGAAATCGACATATTTATGGAGGTAAGGCGTGACGGAGTGGGATCATACAACCAATAAATTTGATTGCATGTGGTTGGTCTTTGTTTTAAAACATCATTAACTAAATTGGGTGCAGGTTTAATTAATCTTTTATAAATATTGTAAATTATTTATTTATTTTTCTTCTTTATTTTCTTTCTGTATATTTGTTTTGTTGTCATTAAAGTTGTTCTTTCTATGAAGGAAAAAAAACAGCATTAACTTCTATTGCCATCATCTATTTAAAAAGAAACTTATCATTTGAAATTATCTGTAAACTTTATGTTTCTCTTAAATTTTTGTTTTGTAAATTTACAGCGATTTTAAGACCTTTTTACAATGTATGCATTTTTTGCATGTGCTTATACTTCTAACAATTTCAAAACTGATTTTTTTAAACAATTTATACACATTTGAAATTTAGGGAGGAGGCTATGCAACAGGACTTGTTCCTCATCCTGCTATTAAAAACAATTTAAAAGAGATTTATTGAAATTTGGTGCTTCAGAATGGTCCTCCATCTCAAAAGTACTAAACACAAACACCTGAAGATTGCAATAGACCAACGAGCTTCATCAAAAGCGTGTCTCTTGTATATTTCCGTAAAAAACAACATCTTTGACTTAGATACATTTTAATTTGAAACAAAGTACCTGAATTTGTCTACGCCAATCGATGTCGAAGAAGGTCTGTATTATGTGATTACGCCTGTGGCAGTATAGTTTTGTAATCGACTCAGCGTCAGAAAAGGAGACTACTCTTCACCAGCTGTAGATCAGTCAAGCAAGCATGTTAGGTTAAGTATAAAATTGTTTCTGACAAGGAAAGCTGCCGTTAAAGTAGATTCTCTTGAGGCTTTAGAAATGCGTTACAATTCCCCGTGATTGCATTTCCTTATTTATGGAGACTTTGTCAAATGATGTTAATAGGATGAGAAAGTTTTCACAAGAACAAAGTTTGGAGGGTAAAATCCCTTTAAGGCTCATCGATTGTTAAGTAAACTTCACTTAATGGTTTACCTTGTATTAGTTTTAAAATTGTCAAAAAGCCGGCACCACGAGTGAGTTGGTGAAATTTTAAGTGTTCATCAAATAGTCATCATGACGACATGTAGTAAACGAGTTTGAGTGAGTGAGATCACTTCAAGATGTAGAACGATGTGCGTAGAAAGAAGTATGTAGCGCTATAAAAATCATGGCTACCCATGTATTGGTTCAACCTCTGCGGGGGACAGATTTTACTTGTTTGATAAGTTGTAAGGCGTTAAAACATTTTTTAGCAAAGAGAAAATTTACAGCGATTCCAGTCATTGATCTTACCATCCAAAAAGTTTTTATTTCCAAAAGAATTCTCAAAGCACATTTAAGATTGCTTGATGAAACGTCATGCTATCCCTTTATTAAAAAGCAACAAACGATCCAGTCTGAGTATTTAAACAAAATTTACCCTTCGTAAGCAATCTAATAGAGTATTAAATGAAGCCGACCAGATGCGTTCCGTCATTAAGTTACTTCAGATTCTACACGATTCGGATGTTAGCATTTATTTAAAACGAATAAAGGAAATAGTGTATAACATTGCGTGGTCGACAGACCAGAAATAACGACTCTCTGAACTGAAAAGTTCTTTGGGCAGTCCAGGAGATGAACAAACATTCTCCAGAACTTGCTCAACCTTATGTAACACCGTACAACCGTACAACCGTACAGCCGTACAGACCAAAAATCTTATCAAAACAGTAGAAAACAACACTCTAAAACATACTGGTCAAGCTTAACCAGGATTTAGCTTAGTGATTTTTCATACATTAACTGTAAAAAAATGAAGAGGGTTGCATGATCATTTTAACGAGGATACGTATGGAGTCACAGTTATCAAACTTTTCCTGGTTAAAATGACCATGACTTGGAGTCATTTTTAACCAGAATATGTATAAAAATCATTTTCTTTCACTTCCTGGTTAATCAGTCAGAATGACAAACAATTCCTTGTCATTCAAACAAGTAAATGTACGGAAAAGTAAAGATCACAATCCTGGTTAACATTTGGCCTGAATGCTATTAGCCTACATAATGATAAATGTGCGGTATTTTCTCTCCCTCTCAAGAAAAGATTAACGGCGTTTGCGGATTACCAACAAGGAGCGTGCTAATGACAATAAACCAATCGAATAAACAATTAGTCTTTTACAATTTGCACGATATGTGTAATAAAACCATGGAATTGTAGGTAAAATAGACAAAATGATGACACTTAATTCCAATTATTCTTTTTAGAAAATGTCCCCAACCGTCCAGGTAAAAAAAAAAAAAAAAAAAAAACGTGGAAAACTTTTTTTCATCATTTGAAAGTATTAATGTATTATAAATTCAAACTTCATAAAATGTATCAGCACTATGTGAAGTAAGTATTCATTTCAAGTACAATCTGAAAAGTGCCATTGCAACCTGAAAGGACAGGGAAATTGCTGTCCCAAGGTCTGCCCAGGATGAAACGTTTTGTAAAACAGATAAATATCTGGACAATCAAATGAAAGGCAGTAAGCTCATCGCCAGGGTCAATGTGTAAGGGGGGGGGGGAAGAGATTGCTAAAATGGATGAGTATGTAACTGTGAATTTCAGTTAAGAATAATGATATTTTATTGTCAAGTACCATGAAAAGGCAAAAACGGAAAACGAGAAAATATTTGGGGCTGAGAGTCCACAGGACTATCTAAGCGGGGACAACCGCCAGGAAACGAGGATCGTAAAAGAAAAATTTTCATGTCACAACTCCGAGGTGTTCTAAGCTGCATGTACCTGTATGCAATGCGGTTTTTAATCCCCACCAATTTTAACACCCCCTCCACGTTTTCTGTTGGGGTCTGCCTCCACTGACAGAGATTGTATTCAAAGCACCTCAATGATGTTAAAATAACAAGCAAATATCTTCACTAACTGTGTTATGAAGGAGTGGTCATGGCATGGGTAAGTAGGTAGAGAGAGAACTGGAATAAATGTTTCTTTTGTCCTCTGAAGAAGCCATTGTAAGATGAGTTGATTGGAGGAGCAGCAAGGGCAAATGGATCGTTCAGTGAAGGCTCCGTTCCCTCCATTGAGATACGATTTTTACTGGACCATCGAGAGCAACAAAAGGCTTGACCGCAACAAAAAGCGAAAGAACAACTTCTTTCGGTTCTGCAGATTCTTTTGAGGCCTGGTCCTCTTACCCAAACAGTTTAATTCTCCTAACCTACCGAACTTGCCTCAGCCCCTCCCACAACTGTTTCAGCGTGTATGCAAGACCCCAATGTGTAATCAAAACACTCTCAGTACAGTGCATGTTGTGTAATGAATTTCGGTAATGTACCTTTTTTGAACTAGCTGTCAATGAAAGAGCTGCGCCAATTGAGACTTTCTGTGGACTAACTTAAGACAGAATGGCTAACGCACACTTTGACATTTTGGATGCTAAAAAATAAATTGTTACGTTTTGGTTTCGAAAAATAAGAGAGAGAATAGAGCAAAAATTATTAACGCCATAAAATAACTTTCATCTTCAGCAGAATCCGTTAATACATCTCGCTATTCTAGCGAGTGCATGTCGCTTTTCAAACTAAATAACTTGAAGCAAGACCCCTTTAAATTTCGATATAGTTTAACAAAACGTTAGAAAATGAAGTGCACAGACATTTTATACAGTATATATAATATTGAAGAGGTATTTTACAAACCTCACCATATTATTGTCTATCATGTATAGGTAAACCAGGTCACCAATCTCACTCCGGACACTCTAAAAACACCGGGGTTAAATTTAACCAGGATCGGTGTTCTATTTACTCCAACACAATCCTGGTTAACTTTTAACACAACTACTGGTTAAAATAACACAAAATCTGAAAATAACTAGGATTTGAGTCAGTTTAACCAGGAGTTGCGTTAAAATTTAACCAGGATTATGTTGGAGTAAATAGAACACCGATCCTGGTTAAATTTAACCTCGGTTTTTTTTTAGAGTGGAGGCAGTTACGGAAGGTGCTTGCATAGGTCTTGTGGCTTAGCGGTAAAGAGAAGTCCTCCCAAACTTATTTTTAGGCAACAACTAAATACAAAAATTTTCTTCTTGTATCTCTTCAAAGTGTCTTTCGTCATATTTTATAACTTCAATATTGCACATTCAAGGTGGACCAACCAAATATTTCTAGTGAACTTCACATTTGAAGAAAAAACTTGTTGTCATGTAACTTTCCGCAGCCAACCATGAAACGGGACAGTCTACTACACTACTTCAAGTTGGGTGACTGTTCTTGATCTTTAAAATCCATTGCATTTGTACAACTACTTTCAATGAGAAAATTATCCAGGCCAATTCGTCTGGTGACAGTCCTTATTTGGAGAATTAAAGCATCTTTCTAATATCACCATAGTTACGACTCAACCGCTAATCTAAGTGGACTTAACGGCGTTTACTGCTTTTATCCAATTGTGGGTCAGAGGATTGGTTCCGCCATTAAGCTGCCACTACTCCATTGTTTATGCGTAGAATCAACACAAGTATAGATTCTATTTTTATTGTCTTTGGTAAGATTCGATTTGTGATTTAGTCCCAGTATATTGAGGACAAGAGGAGAAAGATTGTTATGGTTTAAGGACTGTATACACAAGCAACATTTGCAAAACATTCCCCAAAACATTTCCAAAACATCCACTGGCAACAAATCCCAAACATGCTTGTTTTCGGTTTGTTGCAGTAAAATGTAAAATGAGAATGTTTTGAAAAGAATTGACAGGATATTTCTTTTGCAACATTTCCAAAACATGCTGTACACCCTACCAACATTGTGCAACAAACCGAAAACAAGCATTTTGGGGGTTTGTTGCAGATGAAGTGTTTTGAGAATGTTTCACAAATGTTGCTCGTGTATACAGGTCTTTAGTTACACGAGTCTCTAACTGCTCAGTTCCAACCAATTCAGTTAAGTGAGTTCGACAAAGACCTTAAAGGGCAAGAGCAGTCCCCCAAACTTGTACTGAAGCAGCACCTAAATCTAACAATTTCCCTTTGAGTTCTCTTCAAAGTATCTTTTATAATATTAAGACCTCAATACTGCATCTTTAAGGAAGACCAAGTGGGCACTCCTAGTACATTTCACATTTGAGGGGAAAAACATTGTTTCATGACTCTCTCGAGCTTATCATGAAACAGGACAATCTATACACAATTTCAAGAGGGATTGCTCTTGCCCTTAAAGTCTGTACGACCATTTTACCAGTTGAATCTCATTGGGTTATACTCCATTGCTTATTCTAAGCACCGTAATAAGTTCCAGTGTTAAATTTGTTGGTATTACCAGGCTCAGCATGATTTCTATGAAATATCTGCCACGTAGTGTAAAATAAATAAGATATTTGCATCTGAGCTATAAACTACAAATTTAACACCAGTCAGATATGGATGTTCCAGTGTGTGTAGAAATATATATCTACATGTTATTGGTGTTTAACTGGTAGATGCCTCACAGAATCCTCCGCTAACAGTATTCCTAAAGTTTTACCCTATAGAATATAGTCAAACATGACAGGGAAAATACTCATAAACTGTCATACATATTACCTAAATTGCATTTTCCAATATGTTCAAGTGCTTGTTTCCCAAAATCGTCAGTCTTCGTGTAATTGAAAGTGAAGGCATATTATAGTCCATCCAAACCTGCAATACTTTTTAGCTAAATATGAGGCTTTTCAAATTTGCAATACCAATGATTTGTTCCGAGAGTCTCTCATAAAAGGAATGTATACACATCTAAACATCAATCTCAATGAAATAGCTGTACTATGATAGGATAGATTACAACGGGGGATTCAATGTACTTTGTGTACGCTCCCCGGTACTGCTCTGTGTCAGAATAGTAAAGGACTTAACTTGTACTAAAGCTCTGAAGCACAGGAGTCCAATTAACCCATTAAAACTGTCGTACTTGATACTTCACATACCTAGGTGAAGTAATCGAAATTGATAGAAGATATGAAGTCAACATCGTGTATAAAGTTAGTAGGCCTACTTGTTCGTACTGAAAAACAAACTGAAACTAGCATTTGGTAGTTGACCAACGATATTATACGCACTGCAGATATATAGGCCTACTTACGTACCGATCTGCTCTTATTTACAGAAGACATTCTCAATTTAAATTACCGTGCGGAAATACGTATAATTTTAGTAACATAAGCCAAAAGTGGCAGGTAAACGGCTAAATTATTCCTTTCCTTGGAGAATGTTAGTGTCACCAAGAGAATTAGGAGTGATAATTTGCGTCACGTGATGAAGTGAAGCGAATCCACTTTACCAGTCAAATGACAGGACATATAAAGTGTGTATCACACTGTGTACGAGTACTAATTGAAGAAAACTCCTCAGATGAAAACTTTACCTGACATATATTATCCCTAAAATTTGTTTTTAGCTCAGTTTAAGCCATGTTACTGAAAGTTAGTATGTTGTGATTTAGGAAATGAATTAATGTAGTCATTCTTCTACGATGAAACTAATCGAATGTGCTTTAGACATAAATTCCACTGCAACTTCCTCTGTTCCAGATCACGTTCACAAAATCACTGATAGATTTTATTGGTAAATATTTAATTGTTGAAGGCAGATATATTTGCAGTGCAAAAGACCGGCTTGAGGGCGTTTGTTATGGATAACGTGTATCTACAGAAATAGCATAATTTATCTAGTAAGGACTAAGAGATGGACCAAAGTTGAAAGCATATGTGACATTAGGATCGTCACTCGGGGAGGGGGCAGACTAGGCAAACGTGGTGGGGAGCAAGCCGTTTTCCCGTTAGGGCCGACGGAATGCTTATGAGGTGGGGAAGGGTAGTTGATACGTAATGGATTTTACGGCTTGGTTTCACTGGCTTGTTTTCCATATTCCATTGCTTATGCTGAGCCCAAAGCACATTGACAGTTGGTTTCATTTTTGAAGTCTTCGGTGTGACCTGGACAAGACTCGAAGTCTCGAACTTCCGACTGCAATTCTGATGCTCAAACCACTTGGCCATGCAGTCGGAAGGGTACAGTAAGAGAACAACGTTTGTCAATGAGGCATTTATTTGTGGCAAATTATTACTGACAAAAGTCTTTAAAGCAGAAGAGTTCCTATTCAGTCAGATACTATATTATTATATCGATAAGGAAGTCCGAAGAAATTGGAAAAAATTGTGGGAGGACCAGCTTTTCATACGGGATCCTCTATCCCATATACGGCCAGTCCGCCCCTAGTCTGTGAAGGAATAATGAGAAAATGCACATCTATTTGTGTCTGCATTATCATTATTTTATTTCTAGAGGTTATGAATTTCGTGACATATTTCAAAAATAAAATTATTGTCACATAATAAACTTGTTCGGTAATTCGTTGACGCATAGGATTGTAGGGCAAAGCGTGGGATGCGCAAACCGAGGTCAGCACACTGTCTACTGCGGGACCTTGTTTTCGTGTTGTACGTGCATACAACGCTAAGCATAAATCTGAACAGCCAAACGAAAAGAGGGACTCAGTCCTACGTTGCGGCAGATGAAAATGCATATGGAAGGCAGACCGCGGGTGAAGTCTAACGGTAGAGCATCCACCTCTTACACGAGGAAGGCCCGGGTTCTATTCCCAGGTCGAGTCATACCAAAGACTCTAAAAAATGGAACCTTCCGCCGTTGTGCATGATGCTCCGCGTAAGCAATGGAGTAGGAATGGCAAGCCAGTTAGCTTCACTTGAAAAAATAAAAACGCCGTGGCTGGCCCGACTTGAACCAATAGGTTGGAAACTGGGCCATAAGACTCTATCTAACTAACTAACAACACCAAAAAGGCAATTTTGACACATTCCACTGCACAGAACCACAATATACTGATTCCTCCTCGTGTCATGGTATGATTAAGAAACACTGAATTCACGAAGTTTTCACATAAACTCAAATTTTGAACACGTGTTGCAGGTGCGGGATTGGTTTGTTTATCCCGACGATTGGGAGTATGTGAGCATGTGGGTAGCCACCAAACCGAATTCCCGAACTCTCTCATTGATATGATCTATTCCTAGACTTTTTTAATATGACGGGTTAGGTACGCTAAATTGATAATGGCTGCAGTTTCCTTACCCAACAAAGAACTTACGTGATAACTTTGGAATTGAAAATCCTTCACTCTAAAAACAGTTGGGTAAAGTTTTCATATGTGATATGTGCAGGGGTTAGCGCTGGTGAGTGGGGCACAGGTGAGCCAAAAGAACTTCTTCTATGTTACTTCCAAAGATAACAAATTAATATCAGAAAAGATATATAAATACACCTAAATATATCGGGGGACGACGATCATGGATTTTTACGTATACTTAATCAGATTTTGGTTTACCCGCCCCCACCCCCTGAATATATATGCATCCGCCGACACTGATTGCTGGTATCTACTCAGTCAATAAGCAGATGAGTAGCTGATGAGAAAAACTTAGGACTACTCGACTTAGGTTCTCTAACTTATAGTATGCTCGAGAGGACGATTTTGTTCGGAGACTTCCGTATAAATTTTTGGCAAAAATGAGTCATGAATAACTTGTTTTTCATGCCTCGAAAAGGTTGATTGAAATTCTCCTAAAAGGCGACAAGGCCAGATGCAGTTTCGCCTCTGGTGATGAGGGAACATTTTCGGAAGCTTCCATTAAAAATTTATTGATCAATAATTTGTCAGAGTAAAGATTAGAAATGATTTTGTCCCAATTTATACTGTGAAAAACTAACTAACCTTTTTTAAAAATGGAGTGTGACTCCTCGTTTAAAACCGTTTTGACGGCTTGAAGATGTAAACGACTCAGTCTCTAAAAAAAAATTCTTTAGCGAAAATAAGGGACGTCCTTCCCTTAATCATCTTTGAACTTCACCTGCGTAGCAGGCTGTGCCGCGTATCCCTTGTTCAGCCATCCATTAGGAGCTGAGAAAACAGAGTCCGACCCAGTAAGATGATTTTCCAATCCCAGAACAGCTTTCTCCCAAATTTTTGAAGAAAATTTGAAACACAACTTTTGATTAGAAAACAGTAAATGAAATTACGTTTTGATGTATGTTTTAGGCGCTAAAACTTGGAAAGAAATTCACGACACTTGTTGATGATTACAGAGAGACAAGGCAAACAAAACACGACAAAACTTAATTTGGTATCACTGAAACTCTCCACTGCATGACAGAACCTCCATAGACAGTATTAATTCATCAATTGCTTCAACTTTATAGTACTTAACACGTTCCTAACCGTAATGAAAGAAATAAGAATGCGTGGTGTTTATCTTTACCTTAACAGCAGACAAATATTTACAAACCAAATAGACCTGACTTCAACATTTTAATGATTTCACACAACGAGATATAACGTTCTCATTTACTTAATTAAATTCTACGATGTTAATATGAATTTTTATTTATTCTGAACCCGGCCTCGTTATATCTTGATCGTTAGGACATTTTTCGGTTCATTTCAAAATTGTCGTATTGAGAAAAGATCAGTTATCGGTAGTTCAGAAGAAATGCAACACATAGCAGGTAATCCTATGTTGACTAACGGTAAGGGCATCGTAATCAGCTCAAAATGGAGTGTATATTCAGCTACGCAGTGTAAGCGATCAACATGTACGGCATTGCTTTTAATATTTAACACAGAAAAACAGTCTCAGTTGGATGTATACAGAGTTTTACGTTTCAAAAATTCTCAATAAAACTGTTTTAAGCAGACCTACGTTAGGTACATCCGGATACTGGTTAAAATTATGTTTACGATTTTTTGTCTTTTATCTTTTAATACTACAAGTAGACTTCACATCAAATATATATAATTTTTGTGCTCAGGGGAAAATTTCGATATCCTATACTGACGTGACATTTTCGCGTAAAAAGCACGTGAACACGTGATCGAGTTAAACAATTTGACTTTATTGTTATGGGATCAGCTTACATTTATTTAGCTCTACCAAATTTAAATACAGTTTATAGATAGATAGTTGTTTTAATCGTACATATTTCTGCTTTTTACATTTCTTGAACATTTTCTTTTGACATTTTTTCATCCACTATTATTAATTTGTTAATGTAGCTTAAGCCAGCTATAAATATGTATACTATTGGTGGGTAGTGCTTAAAGATGCCAAGACTGTCAAGACGGCTTACAACACCAGACTTACAGATGGGATAGCCACAGTAAGAAACATAGGGAATCCCAAATGTTGCCGATTAGAAAATTATTTTTTGGCTTTCTGGCATTTCTATATAATAACATCATTAAATTAAAAAAAATCCATAGACAGTAGACAACTGAAAGGTATTGAGTGTTTTTTTTTCTTTTTATGAAAATGGCAATGTATTTCAACAATGGTTTCCAACAGAAAGGACGGCGACCGGTATTTTGATGGTGGGTGGCAAATCCATGACTTCAGTGCTCTTTCTTTACTCTTCCTTTTCGTATCACATTTTCTTGCCAATAAGGGAGTCGTGTCGCCCTCATTCAGCCCGGCTTCCCGTTCAACAGAGGTGGGGGGGGGGGGTATGGGGAAACTTATTCCGTTTCTAGAACGTCACAAACAATGGTAATAAGCGTATGAATTCCATTACACCTGATATCAATGTATAGGTCAACATATGTCAACGTCGATGCCGTTAGAATGGGAGACATCAAACACAAAACGTTGGGCCAGGTGAATGCTGTAACGTAATAGCTTTGGCAATGCCGCTGATTGGATGGACGGGATCATATTTGACAATCCGTCAATGATGTCAAGAATTTTGAAACTCATATAGAGGCTGATCCCACAAAACACACAGTCATACAGTCTAAATATCAAGCTATAAATTCAACAGGTGCACATGCACTTAGAGTAATCTTTTGTCTAATTATAAACTTTCAGTTAAAATGTTCATTAAAGACAAACTTGACAAAATTAACATCAAGAAAGGTGTAAATTCTTCATAGAATCGAGATTTATTGATGAATTTATTGCTAAATGCATCGTTTTGAAGGCAATAAGTACACCTAGTACAGGCAACCTTGAGAAGTCCTTAAAATAAGCTGGGAGTGAAGGACAAATCTCCCAATTTGTTGCCAGACTTTCCCATTTCATTGCCAACTTTGACGACCGTCAGTTCTGTGGAATCATCTTGGCATGCTAGTTTGAAATATTTAACCTTTAATTTTGTAGTGTTTTTTAGGATAGTTGACTATTAGAGCTGAATTTTTATCATGTTTCATGTTCACATGTCGTCCGTCAAAATGGAGAAAATCACACATCGTAAGGTCAACATGTAGAAATAGTTTACACCAGCTTTGTAACATTGGTAGAATTTTTCACATGATTCGACACGTCTTACTCTGACAAACAAGTTGTTGTACGTAAACACAAAGACGGCAAAGATGCTAAATGAGATCTGGGAAAATCTCTACAACGACACATATACCACCTTGCAGTATAATATTACAAATGGCAAGGGCCAGCAACTCCCACACAATGTGCAGTTGTGTAACTTTGATAGGTTTGAGAATGAACTGCAATAAACATGCGACAGGGGTGTAACCTTTGCTTTATTGCAGAAATGAAGCAACCAGCGTCGGTTAGTGACCCTCTTCAACGGGTGGCAATTTTTTTTTTTTTTTTTGTGCAGTCAGAAATTGACATAGGGTGCATAGGATTAGTGTTACATGTGTCTTAGGCTTAAGAATAGGGTACGTATACGGACAGGGATATAGTTACAATGGTGGTGAGCATAGAGGTAAAAGGCTAGGGTTATATTCGTATAGAGATAAGGCGGGTTATATTCTGGACTGCATAAAAAAAAGTCGCGAACGAGTCATCTATTGATCTTCTTTTCATTCATACTTGGTAATAATCCTGAACTCCTATTGATCCATTATGGTCAGGTGACCGTCCGAAATCCACGATAAACCCAAGTAATAATTCTTTATCCACCACGGATAAAACACGGACGAATCACCGGCGGGAATGCAATAAACCATATACGACGTTACAGTACCATTACTGTTACACGCTTAGATGGCGTTCGTCTAATACTACGTGCGTATACAGACTCGACAACGCCTAGGCTGCATGATGATATATGTGTTGTATGGATAGCATGCAATGCTATAGTACTCGCTTCATGCAGGCTATGCCTGGCCATGCTAGTGAAGCCGTAGTATACAGCTAAGTTACAGGGATAGTACGGGTTAGCCTTAGTAAGCTCTTCGTACGTTTTAAACTTGAGTAAACAAAACCCAAAATGATACACCACAAAATGTTAATAAAAAGTAGGCCTAAAGATTCATGGAAAGGTTAAGTCCACAAATATGAGTGTTCGGATCAATGACTAACGTTAGTAGGCCTACTAACGTTACTGCGAGTGCGGTTTTCACGTCCGCCATGGTAGCCCAACTAACATGAATAAAGTGGCAGTCAAACGATCAGGCATGTAAAGTTGAACTTAAAACAATCGTATTTCTAACTTTAGATAGGACCGTCTCAACATGTCAGGGTCTTGATGGCCTAAGGCTTCTTTTTAACGTTAAGTATTAGCTAAACGTTCACAGGATGAAAACACCGCTCTGGGTTGCATGTGCTGTTCATGTTTTGTGAAACCGAAACTGAACTGAACTGAACACGTGCGCTGTATGTATGTAGGCTATATGCAAATGTACATGTACGTACGTAGCTAAATTCACTACACGTATGCACATGCATAATTATAATAAAAGCAGCATACGTTCGTTCCCACATACCAAAAGCATAATTGCGTACCGTGCTTACAGAAGAGGCTAGTCCACGACGGTGCATGTAAAATTCGTTGCTATAAGGACGCTGCCAAGTGTCATTTTTTTCTTCTTACTTTCGAAAGTGTTAATTTTTGTCCTTGTCTGAATTACTGAAGTTCTCAAATAATAGCAATATTCCCCAAATGTAGTTATTACACGAAGATTATATACTATGATTTATGGATCTTCTGAATCCAGTTTGTACAATGAATACTTTGTTAATTGCCTAAGAACATTTCCTGTAACCGTTATTAGTGTTCTAATTTTTCCACTTTAAGTGGAAAATGCCGTCATCTATATGCGACGCTTTCTCTCTTTTCGGCCTTTTCAAATGAAAATCTCGTTGTGTACAAGGTTAATCAACGCTACGCCCTCGTGCATCGATTGTAATAACCCGATCGTACTTTATCCTCTACCAATGCACGTTCCAGCGTTGATCAACCTTTAATTGACAAAGATAAATCCAATCAAACAACCACACTTATACGGAACTCCTCAACTACCTCACTGCATTTCATAATGGTGATAAACTCTATTTTACCGTGTCGACATCTTTTTCTAAGTATGTCGACATGGCATTCCCACACTGTTTATTTTTCTGCCTACCGGATAACGTGGCTAAACTTGATTCACACCATAGTCGTTTTCTTGTAACACGATGCCGACATAATTAAAAAAAAAATCATCTTACCCCTGGCGACCTCCCAAGCTAATGATGCATTGTAAGATTACTTTTCTCACCATTATGACTTGTAAATGGCATTTTAGGAGCTCCGCGCACTAAAAGAGGAAATATTCCCACCACAGTATAGGGTATTGACCAGTGGCGTGGCTACGGCGGGGGGGGGGGCAGAACCCCCATCACCCAACCTCGCAATGCACAAAATGGCAGAAATAACGGCCTTTCTCTCTATCCTTTGACTTTTCCCTCATGTCGAGCCCTAACCCCCCCCCCCCCCCCATGACACAATCTTGGCTACTGGTATGGACTATTTTATGCTATTCAGCTATCAGAACTGCCTATCTTACTGTTGCATCCAAAACAAATGTTCCTCCCGTCATTTCAAAACTCTTCAATTCATAGGCACAAGGATTGTGCTAAAATATATTTCTAAGTTAATTTATAAGTTAACTTATTAAATGAAATGCATCAAACAATTCTGACTTGATCTATCTTACTCTGGTTTCTTTCACCAGTTTGTAATTCAACCGCAGTACCTTCAGCCTTTGGTCATACACGCACAGCATGAATATGAATGAAATGTAAATCCTTATGCATGAGAAAGCTTTCAATTGGTTTGTTCTCATTAACACAAGACAAAAATCCTGACATTTAAATGTGAATGACTTTCATCGGAAGCTATTTGTTCCATATTTGACCCTTACTGTTAGCTTGGATAGCAATTGAACATTAGGCGGTATGTGAAATGAAATCACAATACTCACAATCAACCTACATTTCTGACGTTTGCCCCATATTCTATAGCAATTTGGGGAAAAGAAACAAGTATTTACCCAAATTCTAGTGAAATGGAATTTGTCCCATTATCATTGTTTTGAAAAAGTGCCCTGAGCTACAAAAATGTGGGTGGCTTAAATTCTACGCCACATCTCATTCCCACTGGTAACCACCTTCCTAGAAAGCAGAATATTTAACAGCTACTTGATTCTTAAAAATAAAATTGTAAAAGTGTTGTTCACATTTGATAAGAATCTAAGCAGCAGGGTCACTAACCGGTATTTGAAATGGTTTGGGGGAAATTGAGGCAATTTCGTTGCATGTTCACAGTTTTGGACCAACACTGCTCCTTTGGGTAGAGTAACTCATGCGGGGGTAAAGTTTTCGTTTTGGCTCACGGGCTTTTTGCAAAAGTTGAGAGATGACTTGGAAAACACACTATATTGACCAACTTAGTCACGGTCAACTGATGCTTTCCTAGATTATGCTTTGACTATAAGCTATTGCATGAAATATAATTTTATTTTGTATCACAGAAGAATGTGAGTGTACAAAACTTCCCAGTCATACTTAGTAATAATTCTCAACTTCTGTTGGTCCATTACGTCACGTGATCGTACGGTATTCCGTCGTGAGCTCACAGTAATGGATAAACACATTCAGCTTAAGCTGATCTATTTTACTCGTAGTTGTAGTTGGTTATTTACAAAGGAAACTTCATCCCTTTTTGTCATATAAATCACCTAATTTTTTGAATAGCCAATACATGTAAAAAAAAACCCGCTGGATCTGGGCATTATGCTGAGGATGATGCGTTTCGTTAAATTACTGCACGATTTGTTTTGGTTGAAAAGGATATTACCAAAGGCCAATTCCAGTTTTGATGCGTTAGTGGGGTATTCATTTTGAGTATTCTTTCGAAATTTAAATTGAATCCGACGTGCCGATGTCAAGATACGAGCAGGTAAATTTGCTGCATGTTGAACAAAAAAGTAAACTTGAAGCAAGCACGTTTGATATCATGTCCGTACATGAATCATTTATCTGTTGTTTTTTTCTAAACCTTATGACCAATGTTCTCATCAACAAATTTAATCACTCATTTTTTGAATTTCTATAACATTCTTCAATGCAAAGTGGAACGAGAAATTTACAAACTTTGCATACCTTACCGGAAGGTACGTCCTCTATTGACCTCGAGGTCATCACAACACAGGAAAAACACACAAATAAACAAAGCTGCTATTGCCAAGTAAGAAAGTGATAAAATCTTTGCTGTCCTCAAGACGCTAAAGAGCATAAATCTAGAAACTTAATTTGCATATATCTCGATTAAAGACATGTACAATTTGAATGGAAATTTCAGCAAATTGTGTAGGTACGGTAGTTTCTTTATCCTCTTTTTCAAGTGAAAATAATACTTTTGCTAAAACTTTTCTGTTAATTTTTTAAATTATTCATAATAGTTCATTCATCAGTAGTAATGATTCATTAATTAATTAAGCTTTGGCCTAACCATTCAGTTTGGTTTTTTTTTTACTATCATCCTCCTTTGTGGGAACTCGGCAACGCCCCAAAGAGGGTCAAAAAGACACATTAATTGACAAAATATCTTTCGCACATAGATGTACCCAAGTTCCCAAGTATTGGCATTTGTAACCCGATATATCCAATAATGCAACAGAATGATGGGGGTTGGGTTAGCGCAACCGGCACAGCATGATCAAATATGCTGGATGAAGGAATAAAGTAAGTTTGAGACAATAACATGATGACCCCTATCTTGCTTTCAAAACCTTGGCATTTCCATCGCTTTTTTTCTTCTTTTTTTTTTTTGTGCTAATTTTTGAAATGCGACCTTTTTTGCCATTTAATGAACTACGAAAAGTGAGTGACAGTATGTCAACATAACTTTATAAGAGAAGGATGTTTGCTTTTTGTAGTTGACATTCTTTGTCAAGTCTATGGGCCTAGATTGCCCGTTCCATAACTTCCCTGATTCTATCAAACGAGGTTTTCACCAAGCACTTACAATCGCTACTGGAAAAATTGCGACTTAAGGGTCGTGTGACAAGAAAATGAAAAAAGTTGTGTATTCGATGTTAAGAGGATTAAAAATGAGAAAACTGCAGCAATCCCATCAAAATCGTCAAAAAGAAACGCCAAATTTCTAAATTTCACTTAATCATGCATTAAAATGAGCTCAAAATGCAAATCTTGAGATGTCTATGAGGGGACATGCCATATTTGGCTATTTTTCTTTTTTCATTTTTGTTTTTTTGCAATGTTCATTTCAAGGATATTGTAACATCAGTTTATCCTGAAGATTTTATTTTCAAAGTGTGAATATTATCCTTAAAGATCGTCATTTTCAATATTACCAAACAGTAAACTTCATGATTAGCAATTGAGAAATGTAGGATTAGCTAAAGTAATCTCAACGCTGTGTAGCATTCTGATCATTATGTTTGCTCCAGAAACATTGAAATTTTGAAGAGACATATCTTTGGAACGATTGAAGATATTGACATAATCCAACAGATTTTTCTAAGGAAACCTTGCTTCTGAATTGCCAAGTGAAATCAGCGCTTTCTGCGGACATATCACACTAGGCCTTCCTTCAACAGAGCTGCCTGTAGGTTGGTTGTTGCCATAAACTAGGTTTACCAAAGCCGTAGGGGATACGTCTAAGAAAAACACTTTTTAAGGGATAATAGGATTGTATGGAAGGAAATGAACCAGTATAGGAATTTCCTTTTTATAATTATCTGTCTATATCTGCTAACAAATCGTATTACTGACTGGAAGAGCAGCTCTTTTGTACTGAAGTGACAGATACAAATATTTGGTCCAGAAGTCACCTTGGAAAATGAAGTTGGTGCAAGAAATATTGAACTTGATTGGAAGTACATTGTATAATGTATTGGTCGCTTCTAAGGAGAAAGGGTCTATCTCTAACGGAAAATTACAATTAATGGCTCTCTCGAGTTCACAATTAGGAAATTACTGTAGAAACAGAAATTTACAGTTCGGTCCAGCTTTTGAAGACAGAGGGCATAGCTTTGAAAACGCCTTTATTCCATTGGATTTGTACAAGGAAAATTGCCAAGGGAACATACCAATGTCGATAGACTTCTTCAAAAACAAAACAATTTGACCTTCTCTCTGTTAATATTTTGTTGAGCTAAAATTTTTGTCAAGGTAGAAAGGATTAAGCAGAAAACTAACAAATGATTGGTCCATTTGTGAGATGTCATTTAGGAAAAGGAGCATTTATCCAAAGGGACCAAATAATCACTTTCAAAACATTGAAGACGGTTGAATTGTTTGAAAAATTCAATGGGGTATATCGATTAGATAAAATATAGGAAACATGCATCGCATTTTGCATTTTAAACGAATTATAGCTAGTGTTTTGCCAAACATGAATTTTGGTTTACAGATCGTTTCTTAAAAGTACTTTAACCCATGTTCACTACAACTATCATACACAATTATGTGCAAAATAGTAATCATACTAATCTATATGTATGAAGTAGCCATCATTTTCAACTATGTCCAAATCAGCTTTCATACCCACTTATGCAAGTTTTATGTGCAATATTACCATCATACTGGAACAACATCTACAAATGGACAGTCAATGAAATTAGAGAGACAAACTCAGCGAATCCATGACATAAATCTCCTTCCTTCAAATTCACTTTTTGTATAAAAACTTGAGAACTTGAATTGCTAATACCTTGAAAACTAAAATGAAAAATTCATCGAATGCTTAGAAAGTGTTCCCCTTAAATCAGACAAATCAAATAAATCAAACAAAAGTTTTTTCCTAGACTTTCAAAGGATTGTCAAAGCTTTTTTATCATTAAAGGAAGAATTACCTGTAATGCGATGTTCCTCTTTAGAGAAAGACCTAATGAAATAATAACGTGTATTGGGGCTTCGCGAATGAATTACTTCCTTGGCGGGAAGATTGTCGTGAATCCGCCGAAATGTTTAAAAAATGAACGAAAATGCTGCATGTGCCATGCCCAACAAAGCTAGGTGAGCAAGAAAACCTAGAACGTTTTTCACAATTGAAATTGTTTTCTTTTTTTATTTTGTAGGTATTTACGACTTTCAAATCTTCTCAAAAATGCAGTTTCTTTTTGGACCTTTTTAAAACACTTAGGAATTCTTTAAATATTTTGAAATTAAAACGAATTTGATAGGTAAATAAGATTATCAGATTTTCCAGTGAAGCTGCACTGTTCAAGAAGGAGTTTCTTAATTGGCTGTTGTAATTTGGTTGTATCGACTGAATTCTTTGTTAGTTCTAGGAATGGGATTAAAAATTAGCGCTATCGTTACCCAGTTAGGAAATTTCTTTTACCTTTTCAAACGATCACATTAAAAAAAAGGGTTTATATTGTAGCGATTGTTGGGTTCTGGGTTTCTGTTAATACAACATGAAAGCATTTAATGCTCTTACAAGTTTAGAATACAGATGGTCATCAGGCGTTTAAGGAGTGAATAAGAACCTAATTTGGGGCTCGTTTTAGCCCAGAAATTTTTGACTTCCTTCAGCCAATATTTGCATGAAAATATGAAGCTTGCGGTGCAGAAAGTTTTGGAATCTGCAGTTTCCACCGAAAATATTTAAAGATCTGCGTGTAGAGAATTCTGGATTATATAAAAGAAAATTGGGAAAACCGCAACTCAGTTGTCTGGTACTACTTGATATCTTGTGTCGTAGGTTTTTTGTTATTATACAGAGCTAAGGGGCAATCGTTTTTTTGCCCCACCCTCGTCTGAAGCAACGTCACTGATTGTGTAGCATTCCAAGAAGCATGTATATGTATATTTGGCGTCGAACGTAAAGATACAAACACAAGACGTGGTGTGCTAGAAACTAGATGGGGCAATGAGCATGCACTGTTTAACAAGAAATTTAACTGGCTAAAGATAATCCTAATCCCTAACATCCCTAACCCTCACAAAGAATACAGTCGATAAAATACAATGGCAACAGCCAATCAAGAAACAACTTGTAAAACAGTCCGCATCTACCCGACGAGATCACCCTGCTTTCTTGCAGCACTGTATTACACATTTGAGCTCTCGCCAAAAATGAAGAGAACACATATACCGGTGAATGGTTTTCGCGAAAAAAGACTCAATCACTTGTGGCGTGCGGAAAATGAGGCTGGAGATGGGAGGGTGAAAGCAGCACGTAGGTATTCATAATATATCCTTTGGCAAGTTAATTTTCATTACATAAATATAGCACTAAGTAATAAACAGTCTTGGACATTTTGGGGATTAGGTTCGGTTAGATCAGTGGAGTTGTACGGTCCAGTTTCCAATTAATTGGTTCATGTCGAGCCGACCACACCTTTTTCCAGTTGTGAGTCACTGGATTGTTTCCCTACTCCACTGCTTATGGTGAGCACCGATCACAGTCTAGGTTCCGCTATTCTTCGGTTTGACCTCCCGACTGCAAGTCTGATACTTGTCTGGGAGGATTCAACATACCTGGTTGGCTTGAGTGCCCAAAGTACCCACCGGTAAAACCATGCATTTGGAGGGCAACTGGACGTGCAAATGGTTGTGAGCTATATAAATACCGTAATTTGTCACTTGGTTAGATGTGGGTTTTGCGGCCCTACAGCCAGTTGGTTTAAGTCGAGGAGGTCAAGGCTTTCTTTTTCACTTTTGGCTCACTACGCTCATGTTATCAGTCATTTGGTCAGTCTTCACCGTTACAGTAATACTACTGAAAACGGGTCATGCTTTTTATCTTAATGGTAATTGTAACTATTTTCCATTTTGTGCACTACATCAGATATCTAACTGTGTCATTTCTACGTCACCAGAAGATAGAAGTGGGTGGGCAAAGCTACAAAGATCATTGGTCAAAGTCTGACAGAGAGGCCCAATATGTCATATTGCCAAGCACTAGACATTTATTGTACCAGATATCTCTTTAAAGGATGTGTATATATGCAGTAACAAATTGTATTGCGAGAAGGAAAAACGAATCTGTGAAGGACAACTCGTAGGACAAACCACATTACAACGTGACGCTCAGAACATTAGTGTCTGACCTTGAGATGAAATGGCTAGTTCTGAAAACATTTCAACTTTTTCCTCTATGAACTGCTCACGACAGAAGTTGTGCTTAAACATTCCCTAGGGAACTTATTCATCACTTTATTAATTTCTGATGCTGACGGTTTAAAGTCCCCTCGGAGCGGTATGGAGTATGGCTTTTAAAAGGATAAACGTACCATATCTATTGAAGATGATTATCAGAAAATAATAAAATACTGTTTTATAAGCTTTAGGTTTTGAGGCATACTGGTTTATATGTATAATAATAAGGACATTTCCGTTGTAAATATCTTAATATACTCCTTTATTCAGAACTATCAATAATATTTTTAATGTCATCGATGTATTCCAATTGTTATGTAAAAGATGTGATCTATTTAGACAGCATGTATAAACAAAAAAATCAAGTGTTACTTCTCCCGTTTAACGACTGAGAAAGTAATGTGCTTGAGTCAAATCGTTTCCACATCAGGAACCAACTTAAAGGGCGTATAACTGCAGAGACGAAAAGGTCATGCTAAAGTCAAATACAGAAAGTGACGTGGTCAGACTAAACATTATTTTGAGGCACTTCTTTACGGCTAATATACTTACATATTCCAGTCTCCTCGAGTAACCCCTTACTCAAAATTTATATCTGGCTTATATCTGGAAACATCTGGCTATTAGAAAGTTCTATGTGGCCATATGAAGCCAGATATGCCGGTCAAAAAATGTAAATAAAGTTTTATATGGTAATAACAAGCCAGATATAACCGATTAAAATACCAAGACAGAATTACATATAACCTTTTACATGGCCGTATTGATACTTTTTGGTTTAATTTGTGCACCTGTCCTACATAAAGACCTTCTCTGGGAGCTGAATAAGTATCAGCAAACCAATATTATAACATTAAAAACATATTCCTCCATATTATACTAACACATGCAAATGATCAGTGGCGTAGCTAGGATTTTTTCCAGGGGGGCAAAGGTATGAAATTTCCCCCAAATTTTCCCGGTCAATGTGTATGTATTTGGTATAAAAAATGCAAATTTACAAGTTTAACAACATTACCATGTCATTGTATAATATTACCTGCATTTTTTATTTTTAAGTATAACAAAGAGCAATCGCAAATAACCGCTCTTAGTATATTTTTTTGGTCAACAATATCTGGTTTATCTGTATGTACTAACGAGGTGGCGTACCCAGGATTTCTCTGAAGGGGGGGGGGGATGCAGTATGGTTTAAGCGGAGGGGTGTCCGGGAATGTTTTGACCTTTTCAAGGAGTCTAGATGCAAATTGGTGCAAGATTTTCCACTTTGACAGGAACAGTGTAAAAAGTTGAAACGTGGTGGTTCATGCGGATAAAACTGAAACTTTTGTCCCTTTACATGCATTCTTATGCCATTTATGCTACTTTACGAGGTAAAACTTGTCATTAAATTTGCATTGATCGGTATAGGATTTCTGGTATTCCTTGGCCACAAAATGTTATTTTGTCATGAAGATTATCTATCGAAAAATCAGACTCCTCAGATGACCGGAAATAGCAGCTTCCAGACTTATACGAAGAATCTACCCAGTCACTATCTTTTTTTGTCGTTTGCAAATAAAATCTTCCCTTCAAAATATGTTTGCATACAGGCTATGGGCGATTACATCTCAACGTAATCGATTACGATTGCGGTCACTTCATATTTTATGATTGCGATTATGATTACGATTAGAGCTAAAATTGAAAGTAATTGATTACGATTGCGATTACATTGCAATGAAATCATGATTGCAATCGTGATTATATTTTCTTTCTACATAAACAATGTAGTAGGCAAAACAATACAGTGCCCACAACTGGAAAAAAAGGCCATGGACATTGCTCTAGATAAGCCCGGACAGAACCAAGTCCTCCCAAAGTAGAGATTATTGACCCCATGCACTTTTCACTCATTTTAAGCTGGAATATGAAAGAAAGAGGGACAATTAAATTTTGTCATTCCAACAGAAGAACCAAGCACTGAAAAAATTGTTTAGTAACTTTACTTCTTTGTTCAATCTAACGTCAATGTAATCAGAAATGAAATCACGATTGCGATTACTTTGCCATTGTAATCGATTACGATTGCAATTACTTTGCGATTTTCACAAAAGGAATCGATTGCGATTACAACTACTTCAAAATGTGTAATCGATTGCATAACGATTACTGATTATGATTACCCCAAACTGTAAAGAGATCAGAGAGTTAAGGGGTAATCTGACCCAAAAATGTAATTTTGCCCAAAAGACTGAGCGAAACGCTACCATTGGTTGGCGCGGAGCGTAAAAACGTTTTCGAAAAATCAGGCCCTTCAGATGGTCAAAAATAGCGTATTCGTGCTTGTAAAGAGAATTTAAACATGTAGTCTTTAATTTTATCGATGCCACCAGTGGGAAACAGAGTCTAACTTTTCAACTAAAAAATTGGAATTTGACAGAATTTGCCTATTTTTAGGAATTAAATTAATTGGCATCACCGAGGGACGTACTTGCAAAGACAATCCTTCTCCTTTGAAAATTGTTGAAAAATTGGATGTCCTTATACGCAACCTGGTGCCACATATGCTATCTTTTGAAGTAAAATCTGTGTTACTACAGTTTAACTATTTATTTTTAAGAACGAAGAAAAAATGGCATCTGTGAGGGGGAATGGCCCAATGCCCCCCCCCCCCCTTCGTACGCCACTAAGAGGAGGCCTAATAGTGGCTCAATCACACAGGATATCCTGTTAGAACAGCAGTCTGTCAAGTGAAGAAGGCTACAAGGTACTCATGGACCCGTTTTTTGTTACACCCCAAGTGAGCAGAAAGCTTTTTTTCTCCCAAACTGGCCTGTAACCCTCCAAGGATTAGGCTAAGTAACAAAATCTAAGTATGCCAATTGATCCCGATCATTCTAATTTCTAGACTAACTTTGAGTTAATCGTTGGCCATGGATTGTTTCAGCCCCATCCATCGTTGTACACAGAGTAAAATCGGTATAGCTACTACTAGCTTGCAGGACAATATAATAAACTGGGGGGGTGTCTACGTTAGTGACTCAGTAGTTTTCACATGCTTTTACTGAATTCCCAAAGCGTACAACGCGGAGACTGCGTGCAAGGGGATAAGTTCGGGTTAACAGCCTTTCAGTGTTAGTCGTATTGTGTCCTGAATAACAGCTTCATGTGCACTGAAATGGCACTGATCATAAAAACGCGCGGAGAGCATTCAATCTGCTACGCGACGAGGACATTTTTGTGGAACGCGAGAAGGGCCGGTTCATGCGACACTGACGAAATTCTAATATGGGTTAATTTGTTGCATGAAAATACAAATTATGTATGAGAAATGTCTCAGAATTTATTATTCTAACAAAAATTTGAGAAATTTTTGTCAGAGTGTGAAAATTCATCAAATTTCCCCAATTTCATCAAATTTCCCCAAATTTTTTTCCAGGGGGCAACTTGCCCCCCCCCCCAGTAGGTACGCCATTACAAATGACTTTCCAATGTGGGCGTGGGCAGGTATTTAGGGGTCTGATGTTCATTTTTTGGTTATTAAGGAAGTAAACTGTGGAAAATCATAAAACCTTCAACAAATTTTATGTTGGAAATTTGCCCCATACGATAATTTAAACCAACAATGCAGTGTAAACATTTAAAAAGTAGGAATTTCAAAGCAATTTTTCTCTTCACGAGAAAGTAATTGAACAACTTCAAATACTTAAATAAATGTAAGACAATGGTCATCAAACTTTGTTAGAGTGTTCAGATAGTCCTTGAACTCTACTGGCTCAGAAGGCTTATTAGACCATGGGACCGAGTCCAAAAAAGGCTTTAAATCTTGACTTCCGTGGCAACATCAAGGGGACTACGCAAAACTGTGACCAATTGGGAGAAAATTAATCAAATTTAGTGAAAAGAATGATTTCCACGTTCAGAAATTGCACATAAATGGTTAATGAGACAAAATGGCCGACCCATTCCCATATACTTGTGTACAAAACAAAACAATTTCTCCTGTGTTCAAAGTAGACTCAAAAATTGGGTTTTGCAGATAGGGGATCATCAAGATAGTCCTCTTCATATGATTTGCATACTTTTTTTCAAACAGATGTCATCTGGGGCAAAGACATAAGAGGATAATTGAATAGAGGGCGCTGTCCAAATGATCTATAGACAACAATAATACAGTTTTAAATGCAGATAAACCATCATATCTCTCTATGACAACTTCAGTTGTGTATTTGGTGGCACGTTGCTAACTCAGCCATCTTGACCTTAATCACAAGACCCCACCCCACCACACCCCGTAGGGGCCCATAGCGAATAATAACAAACGGTAAAACTTCTTGGGTTGAACGTAGTAGATGCTAGTTGGGCTTGCCTGGTTATTCTTCAGTTCTCGGGCTGGGTTGTTTTATTTTGATATCACATGACAGTGGCAGATGCAGGGAAGGGGTGCAGACCCCCTCCCCCATTCGCTGTCATGTGTAATTTATATGTACTTCACAATGTGTCATATATGAAGTACCATAATGTATCTTAGGTCCAGCACACTTCCAAAAGCAAATATTTCCAAAGTGAACAGGAAAACCCTTCCCTTAGACCCCACCCAGGTAAGCAACTACTCAACCTTGTACCCCCTCTACTTCAGCTTCCTTTTTACACCAGGTTGGTGTAACAATTCATGTTCATGGAAGTAAATGAATCAACACACAGTATTGCTACCTTAAATCAAATTCATCAATACTGTATATGGAGGTGACGGGTCAACGCGAAAGAAAAAAATTGAGGCGCCGGAGGCATGGGCAGTCATGCCCCTCCCCCGTGTTAAAACAATTATGCCCCAATCATCTCCCAAACTAAATACACTTTAATCTGAGACTTCAATTTTCACCCAGGGTTGTGCTAAAACCTAAGCCTCCAACAGGTCCACAGCCAGACAAGGCATTGAAAGTGGGCTAAAACCTTTCCAGAGGCAAAATATTTAAGGAGGAGGGGGGCACATTTGCACAGATGTATTAATTCATTGGCACAGTTTTTAGGGGTGAAGAATTTTAAGGGGGCTATGGGTCTGGCTTCCAAGGTCTTTGTACAAGCACTCTACCAGTCCCGCAGATCTATCCCTTTTCGCTTAGTTTCTGCATGGAAATTTTATGCTCCAAACATTCTTTTTTGCCCCCCCCCCCCAAACACTTTTGATATCCTTGCACCACCACTTAGGACAGTGGGCAGTAGGTACAGATACAATGATAATGTCTGGAATCTGGATTCATTCATGAAGGATGAGGATGCAACAACAACGGTGGAACACTTGCAACTTGGTTTGACATATCAGATAAATTAACAAATATTCCATGAGTGACTGGGGGTCAAGCAATGTGCACCACAGCTCTTGATTTCTAGTTCACCAATGCAAATGATTAACAAGAAAAAGTTTATTAGTTTTCTGGCATACTGAAATTCTCCTACTCTATTAATACATTCCATTTATAAAGTGCTTTCTACAAAAGTGTTAAATTAAAAATCGCTGATTGTGAACTCATGGACACAGGCAACTGTTAGAATAGGCCTATATCCATAAAAATGGCTTGATTGGGAACTTGCCTTGCAGACTTGCCTTGAGGCTAATGAACCATGAAAAATTATCAAAATGGCCAAACAGTACCAATTCTCTTTAGTCTATCATGTAGCTAGGAAGGAAATCTGTTGCCATCCTAAAATGGCACATGCAGAGAAAATTTCAAAAAAATCCACTTGCAATTACAGAGGCTGAAACCTTTCGAAAAGTGAGACAGACATTTTTAGTGGGACAGACATTTTGCCCTCTACAGTATAACGTAAGTTCTACTCTCGATTTGTGGGTTGAGCTAAGAGCTAAAAATACACTGTTTTTGAAAATACTATCCACAAAATAGTTGGAAAATACAATACTGTAAGCTTAAAAACCTCATCTCACTTTTCTTGATCCTGTAGAAGGCAAAGCCACATTTTCTCTTGGAATTCCCTTACTAATATCAATCCTTATCCCTTGGCTTCGAGGTGAAATAACTTATGATTTTGCAAGAAAAAAAACATGCAAAGAAAGGAACATGTAACAGGGTATAAAAATCTCTGGTAAACACTTCCACTACAATTCTGATTAACATTACAGTTTTTAAACAGCAAGTCAAAGAGCATCTATGCGATTTCAGTGATAAATTTCCTTATAATTTACCACAGAATCACATCCAGGAATGTCTTCATTTCATTTACCTAACCTATCACAGCATTATCAAGGCCTGTCTTTGCAGTTGGAAAGTCAGTTCAAGCAAATATGGGTACACAAACAAGTTTTTGGCAAGCGCTGATAAATTTTTTTTTTTTTTTTTTTTTGCAGTTTTCCTACAAATACTCCAGTTAGCACTGTTGTTGTATCTGTTTGACGTATGATGCAGACTGCAGGAGACAAATGACATTGCAGATGAAAACCCGCATAAATCAACAGGTGTTGTTCGGACTGTGTCAGCTTTGGTCCTGTGTCTGTGGGTTCTGAAAGAAATAAAAGAATAGAATTAAACTGAAGTAAATGCTTGAACCTCATTGTATCTCTTTGTTTACTTTCTGTACACATCAAGTTGTGAATAATGTAAAATTCAAACTCCTGTGTTATAGTACTGTAATTTCACTGCCAGGACCTACAACTTTCCTTGGAGGGGTCTAAAGAGAGAGATGCCCCCTACCCCTTCGATCTTCAACAAAAACTATTATTATCTATTGTTTAAAAGATCTCATTGGCCACCGAGATATCAGGAGCCTTGCCACGACATCATTCTTGAACACTAATACATCATTCAGCCAAATATTGCAACATATAATCATGAACACACATTTAATGCAGTGATGGTTTCTGTATTGGCAATTTACTCAACTAAAGAAATTGCAATAAAAAAAAATCACTGACAGATCACAATTTCAATATAATTTAAATATAATTTTGCAGTGTTTTTGACTTGGCAATTTGAATGGTCGAGAATCCAAGTTAAACGAGCCTATTGAAACTGACCTTGACCCACATTAGGAAGCCTGTTATCTGACCTCCAGAAACATACTGCGCCTTTCAGCCTAAAATTTTTTTGATAAGGTTGCATGTGACCGTTGTGGTAATTTTCAGCCAATTCTCTAGCTATCTACCCTGCAAATTGAAACCGACTAGCTCAAAGGCAAAGCGAGTCTTTGATAGCTGTTTGTTGCTCGAAACCTGACTCCTGCAGCATCATTGGCAAAGATTGAACATTTACCTTCATAAATGAATTATTCATCGCAGCAGTGAAAAACTTAAGCTGAGTCATACTATCAACAGCATCAAGTGAAGAAAAGACATCCCCTCAGCTACAGTATACACTGCCACCACTTCTTGAAGTATAACAGTGTATGGAAATGGTCAATGAAGCAGAGTCCTTGGTAATTTGTCATTTTGCGCCAACTTTAAAATAAAACTTACCAGACAAGTCCTTGCTGGATTCTCATCTGAGGTTGCCAGCCCATCATGCCTTTGTAGCACTTCTTTCAAAAAGACTGAAATATGAAGAAGAAAGCAAAACATAAATATGGCTTAGCTATTGTGGCAATTTTAAATGAGATCGTCTGAAATCTGTGACGACTCAGTGATGTGACGTATGTGACCAAGGTTAAAATCTGTGATGATGAACAAAATCAGTGACGGTACCATAATAACTTTGACAACACATTGGCTTACAATGATTTCAAAACTTGCATGCATTTATATTTTTTACACACTGGCAATGGAAAATCAACTTGTGCGTTTGTTTTCCAAACATGCCGAAATTTGCGTCGATTACCTTGATCCACACAGTATACACCGAGAAATGTATTGTGTACGTTAAGAATGCCTTTTAAATGAATGCATGTTGACACCGCAAATCTAACAGTGTGCAGATATGGAGTTTGGGACCTATGTTTATAAATAAAATATTATCCTTGCATCTAGGCCGCAAAGTTATACCCTGGTGATGTGACGTCAAGTTATTGGTTTGATGGAGCCTGTGACAGCAAAATTTAAGGTAAAGTTCCATGGATTAATTTACAGTATAGGCTGATCCATGAGTGTGCACCTAACGTTAAGAATTTATACACAACATTGAAAAAGTACAGCAGGACCCAATTCCAGGACGTGACGTGATGGTGAACCATGACGTAAATTCAATGCATCACAGGTTTTAGAATACCCCTCAACACTTACTTTCCTAGGGCCCATTAAAAATTGAGCTCTTCGACAAGCACAGTAACTCCTGGTTAATTAATCAGTCCATCAATTCCTAACTGTGAGCATTAATTTAAAATCTCATGCCTAGCTTATTCCATTTTCAATCATCACACATGTATGTGACACAGATTACCACCCTGTTTCTAACTATAGTACTGTACTGGGTACTTGTAGCATTAGTGTAGTCCTAGCCTGGTAGGGGCTATTTGTGAGTTGCTCGTGATTTAGTAACTTTAATTGTGCATTGAGACTGCCTTCGAATGATCATTGATGCTGTTTGTATACACACACTTATTTGCTAATAAGTAAGGATAACGTTATTCCTTAATAATAAACGGTTAGAAAGGGATTATACAATAGGCCTATGATTCTGAGGTCTATGGCAATTCTGTGTTGTAACGTGCTTAGGTTTGCACAGTTTCACTGTCTTACGACCATCGAAACTGGTAATTCAACCAAGTTTTCATGATTTATGTTATACAGTAATTTAATTCGGCCCTTACCTGTGTTCTGTACCTTGGTTCTTGCTCTGATCATCCTAATACACGTCGGTAAATCGCTCGACCTCTCAAGTTGTGGTAACTAACAAGTAACAGTAGGCCTAACACTAACAATAGGGAATCGTGCTTGGAAATTCACATTGGTTCAGTTCACCGTTTCCGATCATCTAAATGCGCACACAAAATCTCTCTTGTTAGCAAACAATTCAAAGAGTTCTTTGGTACAGGATAAATGTTAAGATTCCGTCATTCTTATGAATGATAACAGATCCCATGAAGAGTTTCCCAGACAATGAATTAAGCACCTGAATCGTTTATGTTTTGATATTGAGATTGTCTTGTTTGTTAACGACATTATACTTTGTGAGGTATCTGGCAGATCTTGTCATGTGATCCTCATGTGACCTGAATGAAGATCTGTGATTTGGCAGTAATACGTCATAAGTATTTTGTAAACGAAATACTTTCGTTTTTTGGCGAAAAATGTGATTGAATTTTAATCCTTTTCTCAATAATGTGCAATTATCACGATTGGGAATCACCCTTTCATCAATGTAAATATTTTAAAGAACATTTTCAGGGACATTTGGTGTAGACCCCCGATGCTTGCCACGGAATGAAAGAATTTTGGACTCTGTCCCACGGTCTATATGATATGCTTTACACGAAGGTAGTACACTAATAAATTTGGGCCAGACATAGCATGGATATAAATTCCTGTATGGGACATATATGCATCATACCTGTCAAATGTAAAATTTGAGCCTTATCAAATTTAATATGGGCCATATATTCCGTTAGTTATATAAAGTTATATCTGCCCAATTTTTGTTAACGCCAGATAAAAATTCCAGATATGGGTCAAATATAAATTTCCTTATATGGTCCATCTAAGGATTTGCCATATACTGACTATATCTGTCCCATATAAAATTTGGCATTAACAAATTTTATATGTGCCATATATTCCTTATATCAAGTTACATCTGCCCAGTTGTAAAAGCCAGATACAAATTCCATATCTGGACCAGATATGGACCAGATTTAAGTTTCCATATATTGCCCATGTATGGATTTTGAGTAAGGGAAATATTAGTTGCAAGAGCATGATTACTAGTTACTTATGCAACCATAGCTCAGGTCATACTCATCCACCGTAATTCTTTTAAAGATTAACAGAAGGCTTAAAGGGCAGAAGCAGTCATCCAATGTTGAAAAAGTGTAGTAGACTGTGCAGTTTCATGATTGGCTGTTGGGAGTCATGTGACAATGCCTTTTCTCTTCAAATGTGAAATTTACCAGAAATAACTGCTTAGTTTACCTTGAATATGCAATAGTAAAGTCTTAAAATGTAATTAGAGATACTTTGAAGAGAAATAAGATGAAAACTGAGTTATTTAGCTTTTTCTTCAAAATAAGTTTGGGGGATTGCTCTTTACCTTTAACAGGAGGCTTTTCCAGTCTTTTTCATTATACTGTGTTGGAAAATTAAACTATCTTGGATTTTTTTTTTTTTTTAAATTTAATAGGGAGCACAAAACGTATTGAATATTCTCACTGGAAGATCCGCCTCGTTATATATTAAGCCCGGTTCACACCGCCACGACGACCCAAGACTCGACGGCGACCACCCAACTCGTCGGCTGGGGTATGGGCGGTGTGAACACTCCCACGACTACGATTCCGTCGGGTCGTATGCCGTCGGCAAGATTACACATGTTCAATCGTAGTCGGGTCTAGGCGGTACTCGTTGTGTTGGTGTGAACTCGTCTTCGATGCGACAAACAGGCCTCATTCGGTTTGTCCAATCAGAGCGCAGCATTCACCCATGGTACACAGTTCCAATTACGGCATGTTTTTATTGCGCAACACCGAGAGCAGGTATTATCAGGATTTCAGTTGACGCAAACTTCTGCGTGCTCGGAAAACGAACGCACTTATAAAAGTGCGTCACTTGAATAGACTGCAATCTGTGTGCCTTTATCGTTTCATTCCGTGACCCAGTAACGAGGGTGGGGATGAAAAGGGTCTCAAAATTTTCACAAAAAATTAAAAGAATTTTGGTATCTTTTCACAAGATTAACTCTTGCACATTTGATTGTAAGCTAATTATGAAAATATCATCGATGGTTGAATAGGTAACCTCGTCCATTCTATTGGCGGGGCAGTTCACGTTTTCCACTCTCAAGCAATATTGAAAATTCTTTTCCGGTGAAAGAAATGTGACTGACCCTTTTAAAGATAATTTATCTGTTTTAATGCAATAGTAGTCTATAACTGTGCCTATGTTTTACTTTAGGAGGCATTCAAAGAATAATTAGGTCATTTAAAAAAATTAGAAGTTTATTCGAAGACCCAGTATTTTTATACGTGGAAACGTAGACCATTTCGGAGAACACTTCTACTTTCAAAATGGCCGCCTCCACAACCGATTAAAATACCGACGAACAAATCAGACCTCCGATGTTTAATTGTGTTTCCCCTAAAGCAAATGCAGTGAAACTATTTTCAGAGACAACGCGGTCGACGTTCTTTGAATGTGTGGAAAAATGGAAAGATTTAGAGGGTGAACATGCTGTAATAGAAAGAAAATTCCCCGGTCAACAACAGGATTGCGCTAACGTTAAATAACGTTAGGCTAGTAAACGCTAACGTTACACCCATTAGTTGTGGATTCTACAGGGACCCGCTACTCAAGGTTTACTGACAACATCCTGAAAAATAGGGAAGTTGTTGGACAGCACAGAGACTGACGTTGGTGATCAGGGATGTAGGTAGAAAGATGTGAGTGTGGGGCATAAATCTTGAAAATACCTAGGCCCAGACCTAGCTTAGACCCCCAGGCTTACATCTAGTCTCTAGGCCTAGGCCTAAGTATAGTTAGGCCTAGTCAGCTCTTCTGGCTTGAGGCATATACAACAATTTGGCAAAAACATACTTCTCAGATAGCAGAAATGGCCCTTTCAGTGTCTTTTCTCTGTTTAACATCCTATATCTAATGTCATTCTGATTTAGGCCTAACTTTAGATTAGAGTAGTGACTGAGAAATGGGAAGACCAAACAACTGCATGGCCTAGTCATAAGAACATATGATCATGACTTGCAGCCGGAAGCTGTGGGGTTAGAATCCTGACTTGGTTATATCGAAGACGACATTAAAAATGGAACCTACTGCCATTATGCTTGGTGCTCAGCATAAGTAATGGAGTAGGAAAAACAAACCAGTGAGCCACAGAACAACTTTGTGTGCTGCTGCAGAATGGTTTTTGCTATTGTGCCAATGTGTTGTGTTATGAAGTAACCATACAGCTTTGGTTGATGTCACAATTGAACAACAGTGTGTGTTTTTAGCATACATCAGTGTGAAAATCTTAATAACAAGATTAAGGCAGTTTGAAAAATCATCTAAAAAACAAAAAACAAAAATAGCTTAGCTTGTGCAAATAAAAAATTATGAACACTATAAGTACACATTCCTAGCGATATGTTAATAATCTTTGCATATTAGTTGCGTATCTAGAATGAAATACACATTAGCATGAATCAGACCAGTCAAAATTTATGAGGTGCATAACCTAATTTTGTAATTTTAAGCCCATAGCAATATTGCTGAGGTATACTGTATGTACGTAGTATCTTTCCATGATGCTCAGCCAGCAGAAGGTGGACTGATGTGCCTCCAGCCCCACAGAGGATTTGTGACTGCAAGTGCACCATTACATTTATCTGTCACCAATTGAGGTAGAAATTTAGAAATTTCAAACTTACTGTTGGCTAGGCTACAATAAATCCAAACGTGTTCAAAATATGAACAAATAGGCTGAGTCAAATTCAGAAAAAAACTGAAATGTATAACTCTACATGGTGAATGCCTTGCAGTAATGATTTTAATGTTGCAAATAGTAGGCTTATATAGGAATTTTCTGAAAATAAGCTGAAAGATTTTATTATCAAAATCTGATTTGAATTATGTGAGGGAAGAAGTATTTTTTCAACTCAGTACCAGATTCGCTATTCCTTTTACATAATTTTTGACAAATTTTGTGACCAGTGATTTCCACCATTAACTTAAACTGTGGCAATACCTGAGATGTCTTTGAGAAAATTCATAATGGCATCAGACTTGTGTCTCAATTACTGCATGGAAAAGTGATTTAAAAAGTGTTTCTGTGGTGTTTAATTTAAAAATAAACCTATCTGTAGGCTAGTGTAGAATAGGTATGGCATGTTGAAAGAACTATAATTCATCCCATTTTCTCTCTGAGTGATTAAGTGACAAGAACTTCAGTGGCACAAGTGGCAATTAGTTGTTTTTATAATCTCTTAGTTTTTGAACCAGTGATTGTTGTCTGCGTTCAGGCCACCACTTTCCCCAACAATGATTTCAGCATCTTCAGTATAACTGGAGATGCCTGAATACCATAAACTTAATTGGCAGCTCTCCTTTTTAACATTTCCTGTGGAGTTGCTATTTCAAAAACCAACTCATGTACAGCAGACACAGTTATTGCAGAGACACCGTAGACTAGCACTCAAAAAACACTGGTCATTGATGATTCACCGTACAAACTAACAAAATCAACCCTTGAAAAAATTCCAGAGGGCACAAAAATATGTTACCAAAATTGTCCCTAGGATCTTTTAGAATCTGCTGTTGCTCTCTTTTAGTAAATTATCTCCATTGAAAGTCTCACATTCAAAAATAAATATTTAAGACCCATGAAAAATGAATTCTAGCTGTCCAACTTCCATCTTCATAGGACATTCCTGAACTGAGATATAAAATGTTGAAGTTTATTCACTCAATTTAAAATGGTACATTGCTCAACAATTTGTGATGTCATTGTTCTACTGCTCAAATTACAGTCTTTGTATTTCTTTGTTTTTTTCTAGAACTTACTGCACCTTGTACCAAGGTGTCATAGAACTGTTACTCTTATGAGGTGATGTAATAAATTAAGCCCTCTCCATGCAAGATGTTATGTAAGAAAACAGGCAGTGTTCAAGATTTTTAAAACATTGTTAATTTTAAAGGGAAACAAAGCAGGTAATGAGTTGTACAACAGAGTGAGTCACAAATTATTGTGCAATGAACCGATTTGTTCTAAGTGGATATATGTCAACATTTTATATCCCAGCACAGGAATGTTCTATGAAGATGGGAGTTGGACAGTTAGAATTCATTTTCCATGCCCTTTACTAATATATTTTTTATTTTTTGACTTGAGGTACACTTTAAAACTTTTGTACCCAGTTAACAAAATAAGTACAGTACTGCAGGACTGTGTGGGAAATTCTTTTCCGGGACAAATAGGACTACGTATACATTTTCAGTAATTTCTGTTGAAATCTTAAACTTAGTGAAAAGAGATGCTCAGTTCAGGATTGAGGTTAAGTTTAAAGAAATGATATTGCTCCATTCACTCTAGGAAACATGCAAGGGCAGTATAGAGCATGAGGACCACAAACGCAGGAGGCATTGGGCTTCCACGTTGACAGATTAGTCAAAGTTTAAAATATGCAGAGACGTTTGAAATATGCACACTAACTTCTCTGCGGCAGCTGTTCTCGCTGTTCACAGGTCCATAGCCATATTTTCAGTAAATATGCCTTACGGACGTTACAATACTTGTTACTTGTAGCTGGTTGGTAAATTTGCGTGAACAACCTGTTGTAGTTCACATGACATAACACCTGTGTAGAATAGTTTGTGCAGGGGCTGAGATGGGTACCCGGCCGATTAATAAAAATTTGTTTATGGTGTAAATTGTGTTCATATTCAGTTAACCATATAAATGTGCTTGTTGGCTGTGAAAGCTACAAACTTCAGAGGTTAAAGAGCAGCTCCCTGAAACATAATTTGAAGCAACACCTAAACATGACAGTTTCCTTCTAATTTCTCTTAGAAGTATCTTTCATCATATTTTCAGACTTCAGTATTGTATATTCAGGGTAAATCAAGCAGTAAATCACACATTGAAGGGAAATAATGTTGTCACATGACTCCAATTGTAAAACAGCACAGTCTACTACATTACTCCAAGTTGAGGTGACTGCTTTTGCCCTTTAATTCTTAAAAGAAGATCACATCAAGTTTTGAAAGGTTAATTTAATACTTATTTTCAACATTACAGTGAAATTTGCTTTGAAAAACAAAGAGGAAGAAATCATTCCTGAGTGAGGACGTGATAAAACCTCTTCTGCCCTGAAGCCTACTTTGGAACACAAATCTAGCGACTTCTTTTACCGATATTTCAAGGAATAAATGTCTGAACTTTGAATAGAAATTGCATCATATTGTGCAGATTTGGTTCTCCTTTCACTTATGTAAATTAAATTTCTGCTTAAACTTCCCCTTTATGAGTCTAGTACTTGCTACCTAATCGGGTAATGAAAACGGGTACTGGGTTCCGATTTTTTGATACCCGATTCATCCCTGGAGCGTACATGTTCAGGCCAGGAGCCCACAATGTAGACCGGACAATGCCCATTGAAAAAGGTCAAACAAGTTTCTATTGTCTATTTCCAATTATTTTATTTGAAATGGAAAGAAACCACTGGGTTCAAGGTCGACCTGAACCAGTGTTGTCAGAAGCAGGAGAGCAGTAAAAGCTGAAAAAGAGGAGTTTTCCAACTGTTAAGGTGTTACAACTTAGATACACTCCTGTTTTAGTGGGTCGAAAAAAAATCTTTATCTTCTCTTAAATAGTCCTCATAACAAAAATGGCGGGGAGGTGCGGACTGTTTAACAAGAAATTTCCTAACGGGCTATTGGTAGCTCTAATGCCTGACCTGATCCCTAACACTTATAAAGAACACAATTGATACAATACAATGGCAACATCCAATCAAGAAACCCATCCACCCCAAATGTGCAGGGCAATTTCTAAAAAGAGCAAGCATGTTACACAAATAGTTAGTAAGATGAGATTTAACGACACACCAACACAAATGTGTCACATAGTGTCAGTCAACTCAATGAACAGTTCAAAGTTTAAATTTATTTTCATGTATGGTTAAAGCCAAATTTGGTGTCCCTTCAGTCGCCTCCTACGACAGGCGGGAAATACCATGGGTATATTCAACAACCCCCAGCCCATAGGGAGATAGGAAGATGTATTGGATAGATGGCACTCTTCAAACTGAACTTTGTTGTTTGCTCCCTGGGAAATGTACTTTTGCCTGTACTTATGTATAATATTTTGAGTCCTGTAAGTCCTTTGAAACACAATTTGTTAACCCCAAAAATTAACCAACAACTACACTCAAGAGCTTATATTCCCAAACATATGAATGAACATTTTAATAGAGAGCGCTGTTTAGCAGTCTACGTTTTTTATTTGAGCGCATAGCTATGAACATTCTGAACAATCCTGCCAAAATTCATGTCAATGGGAGTAACACAATTGGAGTTATTACTAGTTAATTAAATTAGAGGGCGCCCTTCACGTGCTTCTAACTTTAATGCCCCATTTCTCGGTAATGTGCAACATTTGTGACTGTGAACAAATATATGTCATTTGTAACATCATTTGACACGAGAATTCACCCTTTTCATGCCCACCCTCTGAGGTGGGTCACGGAACCCAATTTAGAAGCATATAGTTGACCTATGGCCCACTGTCTAGAAGATACTTTGCACAGAAAAAGACGGAACAAGTCCGTTAACTTCAAACCAGTCATTGTGCGTTCATGTTCAAGCATTTACGTAGGCCTAGAATACCGAGCCAATTAGAAATTACTTCCTTTTTAAGGAGAATGTTTTTCTTTCTATATTTATTTTAAAAATAACAAGTGTTAATACCTTTGTAAGACATTCGTTCGCCTACGAAGGCTGGCAGATAAATCTGCAATAGCCGACTTGTATTCATCCTCTTGCATGTAGGCACAAGCGTGCTGGGTGGAGACGGCGGTCAGAGCAGGGAGGTGTTAGAGGTCCTAACACCTCCCTGGTCAGGGAGTAGTCTTCTTGAGCTTCTTTTTTCGCCTTATGTTTTTTGAAGAATTCTTTTGCCTCATTTTGAGCGGAACTCCAGCTGGTGCGGGGAGGTGCGTCCGCACGCACCCCCTCCTCCAGCCTACGTCCCAGGGAAATCACAGCCCTTAAGAGAAGCAAGCCAATGAGCCACAACTGGAAAAAGGCCGTGGCCAGCCCGACTTTGACAATTTGGTTAGAAACTGAGCCGTTAAAGCCCATCTAACTTACTAATTCATATACCGAGTTCAATCTTTTAAAGGACACGATACGCAAACTTTGGACAGTGTAAAAGGCCTACTTTAGAGCCTGTACACGCCAATAATTTCTTAATTGCGACCCAGAGGCCAAAAAATGAACCATTTCAAATTTATTGTAGGGCCTAAATCTCAAACCTGGAATAGCCTGATTGATGGCGCCTCCTTTTTTTTCCTTTCCTTCTCACTCTCTTTTGTTTGGGTTCCTTGTTTTTTGTGGCGTGAGGGGACGTGGAAAGGATTGGGAGAAATTCGAATGCTCCACACGAAAGGGCGGACCAGGAGGGACGCAACCCCTCTTTTAGAAACGAATGATGTGTAAGGAACAGAAAGAAGTCAGGAACTGATCTAGGAATTTCTAATTGCTATCATTTAAAGTCATCCTCTCTCCCATAAAAGTTTCCTTCAATAATCACTCAATTTAAAATGTGGTTGCGTTGTAACGGTTTGGTGGCAAAATTCCTGTGAGTGGATCTAGTAAACTTGCCATTAGTAAAGAGAAATTTTTGTCAATTTGAATGTAATGCAAAATGTTTGGGATATACTGAGTGAGGTCATTCCTACCCTTCTTGGCACCCATTAATCGTTAGTTGAAGCAGGCTATTGCTACACCTATTCTGACAGATAAGATTGAATCACATTTTTCAAAGATCCACATAAGCCTTATGCCTTCCTCGTGTTCCATCATCCACGGGTGCAGAACAAAGGGGTAAATTACCCATCTCGACGGAAAAATAATAGTAAACCAATAAAAGTACACATAACAGGAAAAGGAAAGAAGAGGAAAATATGAATATGTTGCTAAATATTTATAGTAATACAATGCTTCTATAAGCCAGATGTATTTCAAAGTGTCTTTTCGACGTATATGTCTATTTGACAGTTGTAATAAAAGTCTCTCAATGACCAGAAAAGCCCCTACAGAAATCCATCATCTACTCACCCATTCCTGTGCACCATCAAATTAACCGACTAAGTCCTAGAAAGGTTATTATAACATTAAAAAGATGATATCTTAAAAAAGGTATAAAACTGTGATACTATAGGCCTACCTAGTTTTAATACAATTACATATCAAAAAGAAGGTTCCTAAGTTGTAAGTAACGGACAATGTCCACTTGATTTAAATATCTACTACGCCTCTCTACTGAAGCTTGTAGATTTTAAGATTAAGACATGATAGTAAATCCAAGCGGTCCCAACTTTTTCAGCTACATAACTTTCCATCGGATTTCTGCGGGAAGCTTAAAGATTTCCAGGTATTTAACCCTCTTCCTTCCTCGTCATTGATTATTCTGAAGTGCTTTTTAGGATAAGGGTCGCTACACGGCCCCCATATTTTTACGATTTATTGAAAACATTCCTTTAAATCTTCTTTTCTTGGGAAACAAATTACAATCCAGTATGACCGTAAGCGAACTAATGCTCCACCGGAAATTGAATCTAGTAACCAAAGGCATACGGCCAGGTGACCGGGAATTGTAATGAACCCATCTAATGTTTGGTAATGTTTGTAGACGGAATCAGCCCTAAGTGTATATCGAAGATTCAGTCTCCTCCCTGCAAAATTAGAGGTACATGTTTTGGATTTGTTTTCTCTTCGAAACTATCATTCCAGCTGCGCCGAGTTGACGCAACTGCAGGCACTGGCATATATGAAAGGGGTCGCATTTTGAACCTAAGGCTAATATTAAGATGGCAAAACTACAAAAAATGCGACCAACCCTGAATGTTTTAATTGAAAGATGTGTTGGCACGTGATCGTGAATTGATGGCCCCTGACTTTTATGACATCTAATGTCGAGAGAAATTGTCTCGGGACTCGTAGAATGATGCTTGGAAGCCAGCGAATTGATTTTGTAAAGAAAGGGGCTGTAATAATGTTGAACAGGAGTAATTTGAGAAATAAATTTGAGTAATCGTCATAACAGACGTAGCACAATGTCATTTCACGATCGAAACGTTTGATGATATCTGAATACAGAGCCATCTGTATGATATTATTGAGTTTATCGGTATATTGCAAGTTGTATTTAAGGATATATACACTGTGACGAAATTACACTGGGAGTGCCAGTATCTTATTGACTTCTAAAGAAGTTAATATGATTCTTGCAGTGATCTAAACAGGAGAACTTTCAGTTTCTCTTCGTCCCGACGTCTGCACATTGCGACACACTCTTATGAAGTGAGAGTTAGGATAAGGTTAGGCCGAACTTATAGGACCTATCGTTTATCCTAACACTGACCACAATGAGGTACTTTAATGAACCCCTTTAAATGAGCATGGATGACATCGGACAATGCTTGGAACTTCTGAAACATATAGGCCTTCTATTTCAGACTCGGTTTAAGCAGTTTTGATCGTACTAAAAACATTCAACTATTGTCGAGTTGGTGTTCACAGGTTCAATCCAGCTAATGACCAAGTATTCAGAAATTGCTGAAGGAAATCGCATCTTGACTGTGTTTTGTATCTGGCAGAATTCGTTCAACTGAGTTTTGCCAACGGGGCCGGAAGCTCTCTTTTTCCAAAATATGACAAATTTAAAAGCTACTACATCCAGCATTTACAATCAGTGATTAAGGGTAAGCCAATGTACTCTTCCATTTCTGAAAGTTGCAAAATTAGGTCTGTCCTTACGAGTTTATATTTTACACTCGTAACATAGCTGCAATCATTAGATTTGCAGATTAGTACCACGTGACCTAACTATTTCACTCTATAATTTCTACTTTGAATGCCTAATAACTAGGATCCCTTTGGTTTATTTAATGCAACTTTTACTAAATGGAAAACCTTTTCAGCTAGAGTGACGTGCTTTAATTAATATGACAAGATTATTGTAAATCGATTACTTGGATTCCGTGAAAGAAATGTCGTTAAAATATCATAAGGCATAGATTCGTCTGTCTGAAAACAAGATACCTCCTTATTGTCTCCATGGAGAAGAATCATATGGCGTGTGATATTTTGTTTTATCTTTTATGCTGATCTACGCTCTGTTTGAATGGAGCACTCAACTCGTGACTTCTTTACATTCCTCGACGCCAGATCGGCTTGCTAATGTCGTTGTAAGCCTGTGAGGTTGTCAACCTATTGACAGAACAATTGTGATAGCTCTTAGAACGGCATTGCGAAGCTGCATCACCGCATTCGATGACATTACAATCACATAAGGGTTTGCGGATCTTCCCATAAAATTGATAATAATGTGGACATTTGACGTTACTGCCAATAAGAAGAAATGTGACACTAATAAAGAATATTTTGTTTCATACGTTTCTCTACGAAACAGAATGGGGCTGAAGGAAGTTTGACAGGTTATATGAAGGTACCAAGTTTCGGCATCCGGTGTGATGGAGAGGCTATCAAGTTGTCATTAACGGTATTGGAGTACAGCGAAAGGCATAGGATATTTGGGTGTGAAATGACACATCATCAATTCGTAAAATGACAACTCTTGACACAAACATACAAGGGAATGTCTCGTATTCCTTTGGACGGTTTTTCCGATAGCTTATATGTTTATAAATTCAACCTTGACTCTTAAAACAGAGGAGTGAACTAAGTCACTCTCTAGTAGAGTGAAAAGTGTCAATTCAATCCATCCGAGTATATTTCACTACAAGAAAAGTGAAAATACACTCTCAAACGAGGGATCACTCTTTTTTACAGTGGTCCCCGAAGGCGCTCCATCGAGAGTGAAACCACGCTCTTTTGGAGTGAATTTCGCTTATTTGTAGTAAATTTCCGCGCTTTTGGAGTAACCTTAAAAATATTCACTCTTCCAACGGGTGACGTTTAACTCTTTTTTCTTTCTATTTTAATAGTGTTTTTACCGCTAAGTTTATACTGCTTAACGTTGTATAAAAAACTTTGAAACAGGTAGCGTCGTCAAAAAGGTAAGGGGCGGGGTAAGAGGCCCCAATCAAATTTCGGTTCTGAATATAAATAAATATGACAAAGTGTCTAATATTGATTTGGATCTTCAAGGGTTTCATTCATGTTTAAATTAACGGAAATAATTTTAAACAAGCCATTTCCGGAGGTGATCTAGTATTTTCGGTCGAAACCTTCCAGGGAACGTTCCGTGGCAAGTGGCGATTAAATATTTTAAGTCCTGTTACAGACATATATCAGTCAGTACCACCCTGGCACTGCCCCTGGTTGTCATGCACTATACTTGTAACTTCTTTTGCGTACATTTATTCAAACTGTTCATGTCCTAAATGGATCAGATTCTGGAGACAGTTACTCCAGGTGTCGCATGCGTTCTCTTTAATTGTGTTTACGTCTATTGGTGATTTTTTTTTTCTTTTTAAAACGTACTTGGAAACTGGCACATTGCAACAAAAAAAACAACTCAAACCGGCCGGACAAAAACATAAACTCCGCACACAAAACGGATAACCAAAAGGTCTGTAACAAACGAAAGAAGACGCTCCAACCCTACCCCAACACCCAAACAACCCACCAACTCATCCTCAACCGCTTTCAACATCAGTCCCTCATCAATCCCCAAAACAACAAAATCATCCCACACTACCCTCCATGGCCACCCCACGCCCGGAAGCAACATCGCCCCAAAGGCAACAACACACCCAAAGGCAACAACACGCCCGAAGGCAACAGCACTTAAAATCACAGGGCAATATATATATACAGGTACACCTTGCCCAAGGGTGCCCCGAAGACAGTTGTGGCAAAGGGTAACCTCATTATTCCCACGTTTAAACAAACTCCACAACCGGATGCAGTTTAACGTACTACCTAGGACGTCTATTGGTGAATTCCACCAACTGAAATGGGTCAGGGTCTACCGGGGCCATCAAAAGTAATAACTACTAACCAATATAAACGTTGGCACTGGGGTGTTTTGTGGTTGTAAGAGTTCACAAAAATCATTTGAGAAGAAAGAATCTACATCTACACAGTTTGAATAGAGGGTTCGCAAGTTGTGACAGGCCTATTGTTCGCTATCCTTGTGGAGGAGTCTATGGCGAAAGGGAAAATCTTTGATTTTAGGAGGACTAAGAGGAAAAATTCTTTAATCATTTTGCAGCATGTTCATTCATGCTTGGTAATAATCCTCAACTTCTATTGGTCCGTTTTGGTCAGGTGACCGCGCGATATCCTCCAATAAAACCCATGTCACCGTCACGGTTATTTATCCTTCCAGGATAAAGAACGGACAAATCACCGGCGGATGAATGCAATGAAACCCTGATACGACAATGCAGTACCATTAGCGTCACAGGCTTATACGGAATTCGTCCATGCACACTTAGCACTACGTACGTATACAGATTCGACTATGGATAGGCTGCATGATATATGTATGAACATTGTCATGACATAGTGAAGCGCAAATTACCTACTAGTACTGAGTAATACAGCTAAGTAATACAGGGATAGTACAGGAGAAGTATTCTCTTCTTACCCTTTAAACTTGAGTAAACTAAATCCAAAATGACACAACACCACAAAACGTTAATGAGAAGTAGACCTTTAGCCTGTTAGATTCTTGAAAAAGGTGAAGTTTCCAAATGAGAGTTTTCGGATCAACTATTAGTACTAACGTTAGTGCTAACGTTAGTGTCGCTGCCACGTTCTCTAGTCCAACCAACATGAAAACTGTTCGCGTAATTTTATAAAGCTGTCATTGAAAGTTGAACTTGAAACAATTGTACTTCTAACGTTAGCCTACCTAGAACCGTCTCAATATGACGGATCTTCACGGCCCTCAACGTTGAGTCTAAGTTAAACGTAATAATATACCTACAGTGTGAGGTAGCTCACCTTGTTCAACTTCTCTAACTCAGATTTAACTTCGGATGCAGACAATAGCTTAAGACACGTACACACACTTATCCGCCTATACGATTCACAGTTTGAAAATACCGCGCTGAGCGGCATATGTTGTGCATGTGTGTTGTATGTATGTAGCCGATACGCCTATATGCGCGGTCCAGCGTTAACTTTTAATTTAGACAACATAGGGTCAGACTACTTCCGAGTGATTCGTTTTCAGATTTTTTCATCCAGGGGTGGAGGCTATGGCCCCGGACCGCCATTCACAACTGGAATATTAGAACAGCTCTCTGATTTGACTACCAAAACTGTCCTCTCGATAACTTCTTGTAAGTTTGGAATCCGTTGTCAAGATAGGCTATTTGACTGCATCCTGGGCAAGATTTTGCCATTATCTGTCATTGTACTCATTTAATGCACATCAACTCAAGCAACTAGGTAAGGGAAACATTGCAGACTACACTCTAAAGCAAAAGAGTGAAGTAAGTCACCTTCTAATAGAGTGACAAGTGAGAATTCACTCCATTGAAGTGTAATTTACTCTAAGAATAGTGAAATTTACTCCTAGAAAAGTGAAGATTCATTCCTTAACGAGTACTTGCAAGGATCACTCATTTTTAAGGGTGGTCCCTTTGTGCACTCCATCAGGTGTGAAACTTTACTCTTTTGGAGTTAATTTCACTCTCTTCAGAGTGAATTTCCGCTTCTGTGGGTGAATTTTATACCTTTCATTCTTCAAACGAGTGAATTTTCAGTCTTTTTATTTTTAGAGTGTAGGGTTTGGACTCCTCTTCCCAAGGGGGTAAGTCTCTGGCGAGACGAATCCAGCAGAGACTGACAACTACACTCTGAAAACGAACGAGAAAACTCAGTCACTCTTGAATATAGAATGAAAAGTGAGAATTTACTCTATTAGAGTGTAATTCACTCCCACAAAAGGAAAAATTTACTCTTTAATTAAAAGCTCAACTGTTTAATTCAATAAGCTTCGTAGTGCAGAAAAAAATTAATATGAAGGAAAATTTGCGTCAACATTTGTAGGGGAAAATGTAAGGTTGGCAGATATGGGGGGGGGGGGGGAGTGATAAGACCTATCTAAAACGATTCGTACCATTAGGGATGTGTACTTTGTTTATTGTGCTAAAAGTGACCTGCATGAAGACGAACAGGAGGACAAAGGTGTTTGTAAAAAGCTGAAATAAATTCTCTTCATCATAACGTGGAATTTGAAAAACAAACTAACAAACAAAAAAGGATGTTAGGAGGGAAAGAAAGTAAAGACCCTCTATAACTCAGTATGAATCCAGTACGTGCCCTATACTAATCCCAACACAAATGACACTACTGAAACAAACTTACGGTAGTAAAATTGTTCCACCCATCAAAAGGTTACACTTTTTTGTCCATACTGTCCATATAGGGAAAAATGAGACTTTTTATTATACATTATGAGTATGGATAATGGAGCAACAGGAATGGCGTTCATTTAAATTAAACAACAGAGACATATTTAAAAAGTCAACATATCATACATTCGTTCATTTGCCCAACTGTCCCAGATAATTCTTATTTAGCCGTAAGAGACTTTTCAAACTTGTATAGCACTCTTTGCATTAACTTTGAAAGGTTTCCAAAACCGCAAACCAGTTCCATTGCCAGATATGTGTTCTGCAGTTATTATCATAACTTCTTCTTGATTGTCAAAAGATTGTTTTTATTATTGCATTATTATACATTCCTTCCAAGTATATATAGCATTAATCATTTAAAGGAAAATGAATCCTTTGAAGCAATATTACCGGCTTCAATTTTATTGTTTTAAGTTGATGATGGATTAATCCTTCATAACAGTCATTTTCTATCGAGATTTATTTAATTAAAGATGACAAAATGACAACTAGTTAAAATGAATTACACTGGAATGTAAGCAACGATGGCATCATAAATATATACTCAAGTGCGCGTCTCTACCTTCTTTCAGTGTCTTATACGTGATCTGATTATTTCGATGAGAATTAATAATTGAAAATGACTGTTTCCGAAGGTTTCAATCAAGGAGAATCTGTAAGATGTGTGTTATAAATTATTTTGGAGGTTTAACTAAATACTATTTTAGGGAAAACAGTCACAAAAATAGACCTAGCATTAATTGAAGGGAAAAGCCATTATCAATCTTATCAATTTGACACTCTCTTAAAGCTAAATAACAGCAAATTTACGCTTTCAAATTCGAAATCATTTTTCGAAAAATGAAGGAGGTTAATTATTTAATAATCCAGTCGGTTATTCCAATATTAGCTGAGTAAAGAGAGAAGAACATCTTTCCATGATGAAACGTTCCTTCTTACTTTTTGTTACATTCTCCTTCTCCGCCTGATTACCTCTTATCGCCTCAGGGAGGAAATGAAGCTCACTACACCCACACTGGATATAGTCACATTTCACGTCTGATTAATCGATTGACAGTAACAGATACATTAAAATACACAAAAAGTTACGTAACATTTGAGGTTAGATAACAGGTCAATCAAGCATGTGTTAATTGCTTTTCACGCAGTGTGAATAGAATGAAAGCTTAGCTCATTTTAGGGCACAGATCATGTGACAAACTCAGATATCAGTTACACCCCACACAACCTTTAATGTATTGGGGTGTCTATGTTGCTTTCTCAAGAAGAGACGTAACGGCATGCTTTCTTGATTTTCGTTGATTCAATACCGTTCCATAACATTTCAACAATTAATGAGTTTGTAAGATGGGGTCTTACTGCCCAGTTTCTGACAAGTTGGTCTGACCCAAGTCGGGCCGGTTACGATCGTTTTCCACTTGGGCTCACTGGCTTTTTCCCATTGCTTATGCTGGGCACCAAGTGCAGTGGCAGTAGGTTCGATTTCAAAGCTCTCGGTATTATCCGTTCAGCATTCGATCTCCAGACCTCCACTACTGCAAGTATGATGCGTTAACCCTTTACCGTTGTTTGGGTCCTTTTGGACCCATGCGGAGAGCTCGGCTGTCACCCATCTTTACTGTTTCACTCGGAGCTCGAAACTGCGAGTAGCTACCCGAAAATTCGGCCACAACAACGAGAGAGACAATGGTTTTAGGTCACGGGGTCAGTGGCCTACGGAACCCAATGCGGAGCGGGCTACGTCAGCTTTTCCGCCCACTCCCGAGGCGCGCAAATATGACCCGATCGGAGCACAACGGTAAAGGGTTAAAGCGACTCATTATTAAGTTGACTGTTGACCATGTAGTCGACCCTTAGCACCTTAGTAGTTGGTGAGAGAACAGAACAGTGACTCTCTGTTTAAGTATAGCAGGGTTAGTTAGTTGGTTAGATGGAGTTGTACTCCATTGTATATGCTAAGCACCAAGCATAATAACAGTAACTTCCATTTTAAGTCTTCGGACTGACCAGGACTCGAACTCCCGACCCCCAGCTGCAAGTCAGTTAAGCAGGGAACTGTCAAACACTAGTGTTAAAGGGATTTCCGGAGAAAAATTCATTTGTTTTAAATTTCGCAGAAATATTTTATCTTTCAGGAAGTGAAAATTGCCCGGAGTAGCTTCGTTCAGAAGGTATCAATTTTAATTAGGAATTTTCCTTGACATTTGCGACACATAAAGTTGGTAATTTTAATGGAAATGGGAAATGGGGGATTGTTCAACTAAAAAATAATCACATCAGACTTTAGGTTTTATGCTTTAACGAGATTGGAATGCTGTCAAAAATGCGGCACCTTTCAACAGACAGCTTCTATTGTATTATAATAGGTAGATTTATTAGAATATAGGGTGACTTTTTGTAATAGATTGACTTATTGAAAAAATAAATATTAAAAATACAACCGTCAACAGTTTTATGTCTTCCGACGTTAGTTTCAAATGATGATTTCCTGTTGGGGCGTACTTTTCATTAAATTCCGTTTTATCTCGGAGATATTTTGTCATGTTTGTTTAGATGTTCTCGATGTAAAGCATTTCATTTTAAACTTCTTGAACTTCCAAGCAGAATATCCCATAAAAGGTGGAAAGTAAATTTTATTAAGAAAAGGTCGGTACTCATTTAGTGATTGTACAATAAGCTTTTCACACCTACTAGTCGTTGTGCTAAGACTGTTGCACTGCTTTATCACTTATATTTGTTATTTAAGTAACAGCAAAGAATAAAAATCTCATTGCCCTCACCTTCATGCCATGCCTGAAATTATATTGCCTCAAATTAAATTTTCTGTTATAGGTAATTGACATTTATTACACCTTGTCCGTTATAGAGGACTCGCAGAGATCCAGTACATTGATTTCTCTTCTAGTGTCCTGCACATCACCCGATGACGTCTATTCATTTTTGTCACGTTGGCCTATGGAGGAATTCGTATCTCAACTCTTAAGATGATGGGATCACTTCGCTAGACATATCATTAAATACACAATGCAGACTAAAAATATTCTGGAGGTTAAATTTGTTTAGGTAGCCATACCATGAGTTTTTTTAACCCGTGGAGGTTGTAAGTGCTTATCACATGCATGATGCAGACGAGGTCCATATCTCTTGCCTGCTTGCACAAACGGACACACAAAGTAACATAAAACACAACTTGTGTGATTGTAATGCTGGCCTAAAGGAGGCGAGATCTGCAAACTCTCTTCGCATTTTCCACATCATTCCGTCATTTTTGGTACTTAAGGAACAATGCTAAACAGTGACAACCCAAGAAGTGACGTGTTTCACCTGCATCATTTTACCTATATTATCATAAAAATTAAAACAATGAAAAATTACAACATAATAAACAACATAGAATTTCCAACATGTTGGTTTTTAAGGCCGATGAAAGACATTTATTGGAACGTAACAGGGAGCTGAACCTACCAATATATAAACTGTGAACTCTGGCTTACATTAGAAAGGCACATTGAGTTGATATTGTTAACTTAACGAGGGTCTTGGGGGTAATTATCACACTAAATTTTACTGTCAGCATAATTTGTGAAATGTTGACATTCCAAATTTTAAAAAAAAAACTTTAAATTTTGATTTTGTTCGTATCCTGGTTTGTAACGATCTTGTGCTAATTGATAAAAGGTGTCTGGTCACGAAATTTTTAAAACCTCATCGAATTGCCAGTTACTGGCTAATGAAATATGTATTTGTATGAAGGATATGGGGGTTGTCTAAGTTCGACTATCTGACTATTTGTCAATGGCATCCGTAAAAATCGATACAGGTGTGGAAAAGTTTGGTGAAATTTCATGAAGCAACTCAAAATACGTCTTTAAGATTCGCCACATGTAATTTCAAGAGAGACAGAAAAACCTTTTTAAAATTATCCACAGACTTTTCATATGACGTCATAACACTACCCGGCGGCCATGTTGGAGTACATGTAACTACATAGTAAACATCATTCGACACGCTTGCGCTATCAATGTGTACCCACCAGGCATACAACAATGCAGACTGAGCAGTGCGTTCAGCAGAAAACCAAGTGTATTTTGCCTTCAGCACGGACCCGTGATAAAATTGCAAAGCCTCTGAAGACGAACCCGAGCAGCGCTTGTGTTTAGTGCTTGTGTTAGTGACTGTAGACAGCCATTAGTGGGGCAAATTAGCCTTAAATCGTCTTCATTTATTGTTTATTTGAATTTCAAACCCTTATACTGAGTGAAATTGAAGGAATCAAGATATAATTTAGTGTACAACAATATATGATACAGGTAAGCAAGGAAATTGAAAGGTGAAAAGGTGATAGAAACCAGTTATGACCGACTGAAAACAGACCATCACTTGCTATCAGGATTCGTTTATAGACGTCTTAAACGATTGGCGCCTGAATAGAAGGACGCGCAAAGCACTGACGTCGGTTCTCTCTATTGGTTTCTTACCATATACACCGCTGAGCAAGGAATATTTTAATCCTATGTTAGCCAATATGAGCTTGACCTCTAATCGACGGACTCAAATTTACACAAGCACAAGTTATTATCATGGACACTTAAAGTGTACCTCTAGTCTAGAATTTGAAATATATATATATATTTTAGATGTTGCAAAATGAATCTTTCAATGGCTTAAGAAGCAATACGAGCGTGTGAGGTGGGGGGGGGGGAGGAAAATTTTGGACCATGCACCTCACCCTACCCAATTCACCAAAAGGTACATATTTTATGCTAAATTTTTCGGCTTTTCTACAAGCAGGAACATTTTCTTAAAATAATTAAAAAAAAACCTACTTTTCTTTAGTGCGAGCACTACTCAATGTGTAAGAAAGGCATTTGCGGTGGGCAGAGCGCGCCAAAAATTTGGTTCCTTTTACACATTTATAAATATGAGCTTGTATTGCACAAAATAATTTAGATTTAGGGTTTCCTGTAAAGGAATATAAATATTTGAGGGGCTATCGAAGAATCTGCGTCTCTTATATATGAGATAGCATATCGAATAAAGATGGTTGTTGTTTCATAATGCTATCTAACCATTTCGGCTTCTCCGGGATACTAAAAAAGCTACCGAAACTTTGTTGCCTTTTTTGGCAAAACATTTAAAAATTAATAGCCTTTATTGAAGAAAATTTAAGAGGAACAGCACTGTATCCGCTCGAAAAAGTTTACCACTTACTGCTTTTTGAGCGGCCGCAGTGCCTGAAGGCTTGCAATTTAGGGCGTGCGAAGCCTGCAGAAGATTTTGACTTTTTAAAAGTAACAATTACAAAAATTGAGCTTTTTTAAAGAAGAATTCAGAAGGAAAAGTTGGGAAAGCCGTACTGTACTTGACTGATATCTCAAATGACATATTTCCGAGGTTTTCCTTTGTTCGAGCCAGGGAGCAATTGCCCCCTCCCTTCTGTAGGAATATGAAGTCTTTCTCAAAAGACTATCTTCAGTTGGCGTTGATCGTACAAAAAAATTTTTAAAATCGCAACTTCAGACAGCTGGAAATGGCATGTCTCGGGCGTGTCAGTAGTAGGTAAGTTTTCCGATTTTTCTGTCAAGTGTGAACACCACTGTATTAAGGAAGTATTGCAGCGGGCGAAGCGCGCGGGTAGTTTTGCTCCTTTTAAACAAATATATGTAGATATGGAGCTTGTATTACAAAACACTTTGGATTCTGGATTTCCTGTAGGGCAATTTTAAGAGTTGGTATATTACTAATGAATTGAGAATTGAGAATGATTGACTTTTAAAGCCCTCCCGACTCTCCGAAAAAGAGACGTCCGGCGAAACCAAGCTATAAACTGCTTCCCGAAGAAGCTATTGCACGACGACTGAATCGTTGTTGCTACATAATGTTATTTAAGGCGTACGAACCGACACTCTCCGATGACATTTCAAAAGTTTCCCAAACTTTGTTGTCCTTTTTGGACAAAATATTTCAAAATCATAAGCTCTCATTGAGGAAAACTTGGAATTCTATGAAAGACAGTTTACAAAAATAGCAATATAGCTGACGATGTCTCTTGATGATGTGAAAAAAAAGTTAAACTGATTCATGAGCGAGAACTAATGCATTGCACATTGCATTCTGCGGTGCTCGGCCGGAAATTTTGTTTTGTGGGGGAACGAATTGGAAAACGAAAAATGATTTCTGACCGGGGAAGTGAGTGGGCGGAAGCATGCGCCCGCCCCTCACTTTTCACTCGGGACTGTCGCCCTCCCCCAGCTCCCTCCCCCCCCCCCTCACGCTTCCTACAGTATGGAATCTTTTCATCCAAATTCAATTATGAAAGTCCGTTTCATTATCGAGATATTAACTATTGAAACTCATTTCACTAAAACAAAATAGCCAATTGAGCAATAATTCCTTGTTATACAACTCATATCACCTGCTTTGTTCCCCTTTGAGATTTAAAATGTTTTATTATCTTAAAAACTTCTTGCTTGCTTGCCTAGTATGGTTTACACAGAAGACTTAATTAATTACGTCACCCTGACTAAGAGTGCTTTCACACACATTGGTACAAGACATGTAGTGAGTGTCACGGTAGACACTCACTACATGTCTTGTACCAGTTAAATACCTACTGTAATATTACTCCTTTTGTCAATTTTTGACTTTGTTTTTCATTGTTATCGATAAATTGTTATATATATATATATATATAGTTATATATAGTTATATATATAGTTATATATATATATATATATATATATATATATATATATATATATATATATATATATATATATATATATATATATATATAGTTATATATATATATATATAGTTATATATAGTTATATATATAGTTATATATATATATATAGTACAAAAAATATGCAATAAAGGGCATGACTGGTTGATTTTAGGAGTATGAAAGATTACAAATATATTTCGAAATTTTCAGTCCCCCTGGGACTTTCCTCAGAGAGTATTAAAGACAAAATGAGCACAAAAATTAAAAATGAGTACATAAATTAAAAAGAACGGAAATCCACAGTTAATTGCAGTGTCAGGAGGGAAGATTAAATTGTTTGTTGAAACGTGTAATGATTTAAAATACCAAGCTCCTTATTGAGTCCGGTAATGTGTGACTTAAGCCTCATTATCCAAATAAGTTCGGTACGCTTTCGTTGTTCGGCGCAAATAAAGTTATTTGCAGAGAGGATTATTTTAAGATTCTCAATAGAATGGTGCGGAAGATTAAAGTGCTCCGCTACTGGGAATCCAAGAGTGTTGTCACGGATAGACTGTTTATGGTTATTGAAACTTAGACGAAAGGAAGTACCAGTTTCACCGACGTACAACTTATTTTTACAAAGACTACAAGATAGAATGTATACAACATTACAAGAATCACAGTTAAGGTTGGGGGGAATAATCGGAAAATTAATGTCAGGAATATTGATACGTTCTTCGGTAGTAATGTGCTTGCAGATTTTGCAGCGTCTTTTATTGCAAGGAGTGTTGCCCTTAGAGTCAGGGGTAATTGATGTGGAGGAGGTAAGAAGTCTTCTGAGGTTAGGGGGCTGGCGCATTGCGAGGAGGGGGGACTCAGAAAAAATGCCCGAAAGAGATGGATCGTCCTTAAGGCAGACAAAGCTATGTTTTATGGTGCTTGCAAGATTGTGAATAAGAGGGTGATACTTGAAAACCATGGGAGTACGCGTGCTGGGGATTTTGGATTTGTAGGATAAAGGTCCTGGCGGTTGATTGAGGAAGCTTTTAAAATACCTTGTCTGATATTTGTAATCTTTCATACTCCTAAAAGCAACCAGTCATGCCCTTTATTGCATATTTTTTGTACTTTATTTATTTCTCGGAGTATACATTTATATATATATATATACATATACACATATTTATATATATATATTTATATATATTTATATAAATATGTGTATATGTATATGTATATATATATACATATATATATATATTTATATATATATATAAATATGTGTATATGTATATGTATATATATATAAATGTATATATATATATATATGTATATATATATACATATATATATATACATTTATATATATATATACATATACACATATATATATATATATATATATATATATATATATATATATATATATATATATATATATATATATATATATATATATATATATATATATATATATATATATGTATAACAATAAACGATAACAATGAAAAACAAAGTCAAAATAGAAAAAAGGAGTACGATTCAGTATTTATTTAATTAAACTTGGAAATTTTCAACTTCTCCTGTAGCCTTCGTCGGCCAAGACAGACATACGACTAACATATGAAAAAGTAAATTTAAATTAACTGCACAGCCTATACTGACCAGTTACGTGCAAACATTCAAAAGTTGGACAATAGTCATTGTAGTCAGTGTCACGGTAGAGTAGACCCAGACAGACTCGAGCTAGCTAGCAGGCTTACATGCAAGAGTGAATTGGAAGTAAACACACAAAAAATGTTGAATGGACGAAAGACATCAATTGGTCAAGAATCATTGTAGAACGTGTAATGGTTGAGTAGGCCCAAATCTCTATTGAGACCCTGTGTGTGTATTTAATTTAAGGATAAAGTTTATTTCTGTACTTTTACGGTGACGAGGAGATTGAACCTTTGAACCAAGCAGCACATATTTCAAATTTCGGAGGGAATGATTGGTCCGCCCGAAGTGTTCGGCAACTTGAAAACCGCGTGCATTGTCGCGGACAGACTTCTTGTGGTTGTTAAATCTAAACCGAAACTTAGTGCTAGTTTCTCCAACATAAAGACCTTTAGGGCACATAGTACAGTATAATAAATAAACAACGTTCTGAGAATCACAGTCCATATTGGGGGGTTTGATAGGAAACTTCGAAAAAGGGAGGAAAATGGGCGAGCCCTGGGAAATATGTTGGCAAACTTGGCAGCGGGGTTTATTGCAGGGTATATTTCCTAGGGGTGGTTTGGATAACGGTGAAAGTTTAGAAGACGTAAGCAGTTGTCTTAGATTGGGAGGCTGGCGAAGAGCTAACAAAGGTGGCTTGCTAAAGCTAGTAGGAAGGGAAGAGTCATTCTTTAAAAGAGCAAAATCCTGTTTGATTGTACGTGAAAGGGAATGGGCAAGGGGGTGGTGTTCTAAAACTAAAGGAATGCGGTCGCTCGTTTTTTTTAGAGTTATAGGTGAGGAGGTCCTCCCGCTTGAACTTGTCTGATATCTCGATTCCGTTTTTGATAATGCTCATGGGATAACCATTGGAAAGGAAAAAAATGAATATATATATATATATATATATATATATAAATACTTAAAAAAGTTATGGTACACCTTAAATTAATGTCAGTAGATCGAGACAAAAAAAAATAGACCAATCTGATATTAAGCCTACATTTAACCGTGCCCTCATTATCCATTTTATTCTTTCATACACTCAGATTTAAGTCGAAGTGATTGAGCTTTTGAGTGATTTCACCTCATGCATTTGTAATAATTGATAAAGATTCATAAACATTTATAAGTAATTGAGGTTTCACCTTTGAAGCCAATGCGTTTTAACGGTAAAGTCATTTTCCAAAATGTGTACGTCGATTTCATATTTAAAGTTTTGGATGACCTTGCCAAGATTTACAATAATTTCAATAATAACTAAGCTAAGTTGATGTTAGAACATTGACTATTAACGTCATCAATTACACATGAGCAAATTAAAAGGCGGATGACCGTCGTGTAAGTACAATACAAAGATATTATAAACGTAGATACCAAACTCCTGTCCCTTAAATTATTCTTTTTCCCCACAGATATAATTGCTTCAATCCGAAACTGAACATACTAAATGACCAGGAAGTGGTCTTTTACTATGATCATTAACTTCAACATTAGGAAATTTAGCTAACTTCAAGGTATGTATAGAAAAATTGAACGGAAAGGATTTGCAACTACGTCCTGTATGGGGAATATTCTTCTTGTAAAAAAATTTGATACCGTTAACACACGCGTTTTCAAAGAAAAAAAAAAAAAATGAATTGTACAGTACCGTCTGGTATATTCCATTAGGACTATTATTATAGTTGTAATTAGGTATAATGGAAATTGATTTCCAAAGATTAAAAAAGTGTATGTGTAGGTTTTTACAGCCCAGTTTCTGACCAATTGGTTTAGGTCGAGCCGACCACGCGGCCCCTTGGACCAGTTGTGGCTCATTGTCTTGTTTTTCGCCTGTGCTAAGCTGGGAGGTGTCCTAGTAACACCTCCCTAGTGATTTGCTGAGCATCAAGCACCGTGGGTTCCGTTTTTAGAGTCTTCTGTATGACCCGGCAGGTGGTCTAAGTATAAAAGTGTAATGGATCTCCACTCTTCCTTACTAAAGTTGGACCATCTAATGGTTGAGATCATATGACCTGTTTCTTTGAAGTAGCACAATAATATTTTAGTAATCTTTAATAGGAATTCTTTAACGTGGAACGGAACTTTGATTTACCCACAGATAAGAAGCGATGGTTTTTTTTGTTTTTTTTTGTTTTGTTTTTTCTTCCCCGGGTTATTTGAGGTTACATGATTCCAGTGCAGCAACAATAAACAACATTATAGTAAACTTCTTGTCGAATTAAAAATGAAATTGTATTATTGCGTTTCCGCGAATTTTGCTTAAGGGAACAAACACTTTGGTTGACTGGTATCGGTATTAAAGGAGTAGGATTAATACTTCAGAATGGGATGATTAGTACTTCAGAATGGGATGATTACCCTCTCTTTGGGACTAATTAAAAAAATAGTCCCGATGAGTTTTATATTCTCTGTTTTAAATAATTTTGGAAAGCAATTTTGCAATATCATCCCTGTATTTTTTCTCTGAATATTTTATTTTCATTTGGAAGATATTTTAATTTTTTTTTTGGTGAATTTCTAGTTCGTTTCCTTTTCTTCTGGCACCTGCAATTTTGAATCGTTTCGGCTTGTATAGGTTTTATTCAATGCATCTACCACACAGTAGTATACGCACACTGACTCAACTCACAAGGTACGTACCTTGTGTGGTATATTAGCATTGCACGTTTCTAGTGGAACAACATTGTCGATTTTGCAGGTGTTGAAACGGGTTTTTTTCATCAGTGGGTTTTTTACTTGTGGTAGACCTAGGCTAGGTCCTAACTTACGCCTAAGATAAATGAACATCAGTATTGCCAACGAGAGCAAATAAGAACTGTTACACCAAACACACTGCATGCGTATCGTTATCGTATATCAAATCGACGTACCAAGAAGCATAACCAAATGTGACGTAATGAAGTCGGCAGGTACGAGAATTTATTGTACCAAAGATATAGCAAGCATAGATACCAAACTTAAAATGGCGCGGTGACTCCTCATAGAGGCCGAAACGGGGGTCGGAAGTGCTGATCATTGTTCAGTCGTTTTGAGGGCCACTGACAACAGGGGAATTGATAAAATGTTCTGGTAGTATAAATACGTTTCATTAAACATTGCAATTCTCGCAAAAAACCGTTATTCAATAAATTCCACTTACATGGTAAAGCTCTTTGCTTCCTCGTTCTTTGCTTTCCACTAAAGCAAAATTGGATACGAACGCACAAAGACTGGTTTAAATTCATGGACATATGCCCAAGTCACACTACAGCGATATCGGTTCCGATTGCGCTCCGATTTTTGTGAGTTTTACTAAAATTCTGCTATTAATTGTCGGAAAGAACTAAAATTTGACCATTCCCTGCAAATATATGATTCATATAAGAGGATAATGAAAATAAAATGTAAACTACTTATTTCGTGACGTCACGTTGATAAACAGCTTTTACCGGACTTCGCGTATCCGATAAAACTGTCTTCGGATCTGACGTCACGGAATAATTAGTATTATTTCAATTTTCGTAGTCCTGAGGTACAAACCATGTATTTCCAAACGTTGGCAAATTTGTGTTTCTTTCAGACCAAAGATGGTGAAGAATTTACCTCAATCTCCCCTAAATAGGAGCGTAATCCTATCCGATATCTCTGTAATGTGACCTGCGCCTTACTGGTCAGATTCTATATGGTATCGTCACAAACACATACCTGCATATGCACGCGTTTGTATTCTACACGCGCTTATAACATAAAGTTAACATGTGCGTTCGTTTTCCAAGCACGGAGAAGTACACGTCAATTACCCAGACTGTACACACAGAAATGCATCACACGCGTATAACACTCGATTTGAAAATTAATGCACGCTGATATCTCGTTACAGTGGAATTTCCTGTTATGTCAAGCAAAGTTGTGCGTGCAGATCCCCGAATAGACATGCGCGCATGTCGAATCATCCACCCCACCTCCGTGAGGAGTCGGCGCGTCTAACAGTTAAAGCAACGCTCATCAATCTTTACACATCACACTGTTTTTCTTACCTGTACAACATGCTGATTTTCAAATAGTCGTAAACAAAATTAGTTTGACCATTGATGTGTTACTAGCAACATCTCCCTGGTTTGACATCATTTGAACTCTAGGCTCTTAAAGGGCAAGGACATTTCCCCTTCCCCCACTTGCAGTAGTGTAAAAAAACTGTCCTATTTTATGACTGACTTTTGAGAGTCATGGGACAATATTTTCCTCCTCAAATGTGGAATTTACTATGAGTAACTGCTTGGTTTGGTTAAATACGCAATACTGAAGTCCAAACTTATTATGAAAGATACTTTGAAGATAAATAAGAAAAACACTATGAGATTTATCTGTTTCTTCTACATAAGTCTGGGCGACTGCTTTGACTTTAAAGGTTTTACCTGTGACTTCAACAAATGCGCTTTCAGACATTTAGAAAATATAGGGTGCTTTCACGTTACGTCACAATTGGTAAACCACGCCCACTAGTACTGTTGGGCAAAAGTCAACAGTGTTTCAATGCAACACTTACACGTTGGCAGGTTGGTCGTCAGTTGTTCTAGCTAGCTACAGTAAATCCGTACTACACCAGTTTTTTGCCCGTCGAAGCGACGGGGCTTGTGACGTAGGTGAAAGCACTTAAACATCACCTTTAAGATAGATATGATTTGAATTGATGGTGTACTTTTTCTCAAACTGTAGGCAAGTTGACCTTTGCAATTTGCATTTGCCCCTTGCAAACCATTAACGGAAGCATGTAATTAAGGCTAGTAAAAACAAAAAGTAACTTTTGAAATCAGAACATTAACTATTTTATCTTTTCATATCGAGAGCACAGGATCTCGAACGTCCTCGCTTTACTCAAAATCATAAAAGTCGTAAGTAGTAGGGGTCCTTGTTTCTTAAAACTACAACATTTATGATGAGATATTTTGTCAATATCCTTTATCTTTATTAAGAAAACCCGGAAGTTTCAGAGGGGTCACGTTATGTCTTAACTTCTCCGTGGCACCTTAAAAACTCCGTAGTAACTCCCGGGTATATTCAAGATAAAACATTTTCGCAGCCATGCAATAAAGCCTTAAGTATGAGGTATTTTTAGTAATATAGTGATCATTAAGTTGTTCAAAATACTCCTCCGGAGCAAACAAGCTACAAAAATTTACATCATTTGTTTCTCAGAAATAACAGATAAGATGGCGCCGTCTGAAGTATCGCCTATCGAGGAATGTTGATAGTTAACTCAAACATTAAAGTGAACCTCAAGTCAAAAATATATATTAAACAGCATGAGAAATGAATTATAACAGTCCAAAATCCATCTTCTTCATCTGTCCATAGGACATTCTTGAGCCGAGATATAAAATGTTGAAGTTGATTCACTCAAATTAAAATGTTACATTGCAAAATATTTTTCATTTTCTTAAAGAGGAATACCTATGTGGCCGCGCAGAAATTTCTTGGCAAAAAAGTGTTACATCATGCATTTAGTACCGGAGTATATATACAACAGTTCCTCGACGTCGAATGTTGGCATTGGTACCTATACTACTACGTAACTTTTCATTTATCCCAGGAACAATTCACAATTCCTGTTTTTTTTTTTTTTTTTTTTTTGTATATTTAAAGGTAAAGAGCAGTCCTCCCAAACTTATTTTCAAGAAAAAGCTAAATAACACAACTTTCATCATATTTCACTTCAAAGGATCTTTCATTACATTTTATGACTTTACTTTTGCATATTGAAGGTAAACCAAGCAGTTATTTCCAGTAAATTTCACATTTGAAGAGAAAAAACGTTGTCACATGACTCCCAACAGCCAATCATGAAACTGGACAGTCTACTACTCTACTTCGATTTGGGATGATTGCTCCTGCCCTTTAAGTAAAGATGTCTTTCACTATGATGTAGTCATAACCTATTCCACATTTGAGGTTTAGAGGACGGTTCGATACTGATCTGGACCATAATAGATCTCCATAGATCTTCACTCGACGCATTGCAGCAAGTACGTGGCATTTTTGATCATCTCCGTCATGAATGTATAGGGTTCAACTATCGACCAAGAAAATGCGGCAGACTCCTTGAATTTATTTCACATACTGACATGCTTACGGGACACGTCAAATGTTTACTGACATGCTTACGGATGCGTCAAATGTTTTCTTTCAACCACGTTAACATTTAAATCACCAAGGCTTTACCTGCGGAAGACTTTCTTTTCGTCTCAGCAGTTTTTCCGAGAACTATTTTGACAAACTAGATTTTGGCGGTTGTCTAAATGTAATGGTATGTTTTCGCACCCATATGCAACACACTTGTATATTTTTTATAACGGGGTTGCCAGTCGCATTAATGACGACAAATCATCAGCTCCATTTCAGTTTATCGTGTTTGTTTCACTATGTCGTCTGGCTTATTGGGATTTTTTTCGGAAGAATTTGTTTTTTGTTGTTCTCTGATATAATTATTCCTTTGAACAGTTGAGCAGTATGAAGTATAAGCTTTTAAACACAGGTATAAAGTCTGTACAACTTCTAGATAGATGTCACGTGTTTCAGGTGATATGTGCAGTGTACTTAGTGCTATATGACTGTTAACAGTGTAGGGGATCGTCATGGTATACTGACAACTTGATGTTATTTATTGTTTTTACTTTGACATGCTACATCAATCATTGCTTAATAAAAACCATCGGAAGACTTTGTCTCAACTGCTGGTTTTTCATAGTTTTTGCATCTCTTCATTGTAAACTGTGGTATCTTCTCGGTTCATTCTTCTTCTTCTTCTTCTTCTTCTTCTTCTTCTTCTTCTTCTTCTTCTTCTTCTTCTTCTTCTTCTTCTCCTTCTTCTTCTTCTTCTTCTTCTTCTTCTTCTTCTTCTTCTTCTTCTTCTTCTTCTTCTTCTTCTTCTTCTTCTTCTTCTTCTTCTTCTTCTTCTTCTTCTTCTTCTTCTTCTTCTTCTTCTTCTTCTTCTTCTTCTTCTTCTTCTTCTTCTTCTTCTTCTTCTTCTTCTTCTTCTTCTTCTTCTTCTTCTTCTTCTTCTTCTTCTTCTTCTTCTTCTTCTTCTTCTTCTTCTTCTTCTTCTTCTTCTTCTTCTTCTTCTTCTTCTTCTTCTTCTTCTTCTTCTTCTTCTTCTTCTTCTTCTTCTTCTTCTTCTTCTTCTTCTTCTTCTTCTTCTTCTTCTTCTTCTTCTTCTTCTTCTTCTTCTTCTTCTTCTTCTTCTTCTTCTTCTTCTTCTTCTTCTTCTTCTTCTTCTTCTTCTTCTTCTTCTTCTTCTTCTTCTTCTTCTTCTTCTTCTTCTTCTTCTTCTTCTTCTTCTTCTTCTTCTTCTTCTTCTTCTTCTTCTTCTTCTTCTTCTTCTTCTTCTTCTTCTTCTTCTTCTTCTTCTTCTTCTTCTTCTTCTTCTTCTTCTTCTTCTTCTTCTTCTTCTTCTTCTTCTTCTTCTTCTTCTTCTTCTTCTTCTTCTTCTTCTTCTTCTTCTTCTTCTTCTTCTTCTTCTTCTTCTTCTTCTTCTTCTTCTTCTTCTTCTTCTTCTTCTTCTTCTTCTTCTTCGTCTTCTTCTTCTTCTTCTTCTTCTTCTTCTTCTTCTTCTTCTTCTTCTTCTTCTTCTTCTTCTTAAAAAATGCTCTGGTTTTTCTAGATAAGGGCAGGGCTGTAGTCGAGTCCGAACTCGTGGCATTTTAGAATTTGAAGGACTCGGCCAGAGAGGTTGATTTTTTCCCATTGTGAAATACAGGAATTCGAGTTCTAGAAAGTTAAACATTGCTGGACTCGTGACTCGAACTCTACGAACTCGACTATCAGAATACAGCACTGAATAAGGGAGATGAGGGAGATGAGTCAGTATAAGGAGAGGTGGGAGATGAGTCGTTTAACTTGACTTGCTGAATCAGTATAACTTGACAGACTGTGATTGATATTTGACGCCTTTATCTCTTTGATTGTCAGTAAAAGGATGAAGATTGCATTGAATCTTCCTTAAAAATGAATTGCAAATAATATCAGTGGTCACCTTTGCTTTCCAAACTTCTTAAAAAGTTTGGGAGATTTTCCCCAATGAGAGAATATTCTGGTCTTTCACCAGGAAAAATTGGTCGTAGGATATCGTATTTTATTTCAGCATCGAGTTCTCTGGGTGCAGCGTATTGTGAATGCAAATGGGATTTGATTTAGAAGCCCTCTATAAGCCTCTTTTTATGACTATTGTAATGGAATAAATCTTATATTTGGTAGGGTAATTGTCATAGCTAGCAGAAAGCCACGTCCCTTTTGTTTCTTTTTCTTTAAAAAACAAATCTTTCGTTGGTTTATTCTTTTCCTAAACATCAATGTTATAGGCTATTTTATCAACGCAATACAAATCAAAACAAAGTGTTGCATATAGACCATTCATTCTATTTTCGTTACTTTTTTAACAATTAATATTTTTAAAGTATCACAAAGACGTGTATATGACTAGCATACGAATACCTAAACTTAGCTGAGTTGATACTCCGCATTGGTTAGGGTAGCTTGTAATTACCTACTGCATTTTCTAAATGTTTTGGCTTCTGAGTCAATGAATGCTATAAATTCAGAACATATAACTGGCAACGCTGTTTTGACATGTATGTGCATGAAACCTTTAAAATCTAATATATTACTTTTACGACTGCCATAAACTTCATTTCAATCCTATTGCAACGTAAGGAAACAAAAGAGACACAAAAATTACGAATCGTGACTTCTTCCAAAGCTGGTGAGACCACATCTTAGACAGTAAAAAGACATATTCTCATTTTATTTCTGGTCCCTCTTAAAGAAAAACATATGCTTATGTTTACCTTCTCGAAAGATGTGTAATACATGAGTTTTAAATTGCTCAAGGCATATCCACTTATAACTGTGTCTTTTTTGAGTTGAATTACGCAAGGGAATTACTCGTTCTCTATAGCAACTTACTGATTACGCCACCAAGCGTTTCAGGCTCCCAATGTACCAACTTTAATCATTAAGTGAGCATTTCTTCATCAATCAAATGGTTTTTCTCATAATACATTCTTCACTCAACCATCATTAGATAAAATATTCAAAGGCTGAGAGCGCTTCGTACGTGTCATTCTAGGATACACAACATAGCAATATAGTCACGAGTGATAAAACAGATCCCTGCAGAAACCCGACCCTCCGACCCTCCCTCTTAAACCTTTAGAGTGTCCGAAAGAGGGTATGCTTATTCATTGGTTGTAAAATAAATTATGATAATTTTTAAAGGTCTAATAATGATTCATTACTAAAACATTTCAATGATAATATTAATCAAAGAAGAGCACTTTCGGAGAAAAAGGTTCAGACGTGCCACTTAAATAAATTAACAGGCCCATAACCTTTCGGGTAAACCGCACACTTGAACATATTTCTTGATATTTTGTGTTGTTACGTTATCTTACTAGTTTTCTCCCTATTTATATATAAATATATATATATATATTTATATATATATAAATACCGCACTGGCTCACTTATTCATATGAGGTCGCTACGTCACTCAACTTACTCTATATTTATGTATATATACATATATATATATATGTATATATATATATATATATATATATATATATATATATATATATATATATATATATATAGTATAAGGCAATGCCTATATGTTTGAGGAAAAATGGCCTAAGGTCTTCATGCGACTATTCAATACCGCACTGGTTCACTTATTCATATATGGTCGCTACGTCACTCGACTTACTTAATATTACAGGGGACGCGTTCCTATGACATTCCTCTGACGTAACAATGGAGAACTTAACCCAACAGTATTTATAATTAGTTGACCGTGCTCAATCACATAGGCCTCAATGGCTCAGTGGTCAGAGCATCCGCCTTTTAAGCAGGAGGTCGCTGGTTCGAATCCTGCTTGAGGTTAAGTTTTCCATTTCAAAAAAATGAATCCTCTTGCAGTATAAGCGATGCCTATGTTTGAGGAAAAATGGCCTAAGGTCTTCATGCGACTATTCAATACCGCATTGGATATATATATATATATATATATATATATATATATATATATATATATATATATATATATATATATATATATATATATATATATATATATATATATATATATATATATATATATATAACTCTAATTCCCACCTTAGGGGGAAATTGTTATATCTGCGCGTACTTAGGGCGAAAAAATAACAATGAAATACATAAGAAAAAGTGTTCGCCCTAACGTCCAAAAATATAAACAACGTTTTTTCAATGGCCAGCCATCCGTTCGTGTTAACAGCTAGGTGTCCGTAAATTTGACAACTTTGAAGTAATTGCATCTACTTTGTAAATCTAGGAGGGCGTCCTTGTCCGTTTACGTATTCCTATAGAAAAAGTGTGTAGAAACGTTACGGCGAAACTTATATTTCGCCCCCAAAAAATGTTTCCCCTTAAGGTCGACTTTTCAACAACAACTTTCCCCCTAAGTGCGGAATTAGTGATATATATATATATATATATATATATATATATATATATATATATATATATATATATATATACCTAATTGTGGAATAAGGGGAAATTTTGGGGCAAAATATCAACGTTAGGGGGAAATTACCGTTAAGGGGAAAATCTACGTTCCCCTTTACGTTTTCACACACTGTTTTAATGGGAATACGTTAGTGTATAGTAAAATACATATGGGGGTACGTAACATACCTAATTACTTCAATATTGACCAAATTACGGACGCCTATCTGTTAACACGTACAACTTATGGACTATTGAATTTACGTACATGTATATGTTTTTCCTTAAAGGTGAAATATACAGTTATGTATTTTATTGTTTTTCATTTCGCCTAAACGTATCAAGATATACAAATTTCCCCCTAATGTTCCATCTAGTGGTATATATATATATATATGTATATATATAGATATATACATATATATATATATATATAATATATATACATATATGTATATATATATACATATATATATACATACATATATATATACATATAAACCAAATAACAAAAGAACACAAAAAATGGATACATTCATTTCCAACTAAATTATAATATAAATCCGTGAATACAAAATATTTCGGGCTTAAATTACACAGCCCTTCGTCAGTTGTACAAAAACACTATAGTGCAAAAAAGACTGTATACACGTACTCGTTCTGCTTCCTCGCTTAGGTATCAACTGCTTGGGTGCCCATGAACGCCAAATCCCTATTCAGACCCGATTTATGATTGTTAAGTGAGATGATGGTTTGTAACTCACGGTTGCATCTCTGCTGAGCGCTTTTAAAATTGCCGTACAACAAGGCACACTTTAAATGGGAAAGGTTATGCTGAGGGAGATTAAAGTGTTCGGCAACCGGGAATCCAGGGTTATTCTTTCTTATGCTGAGCTTGTGATTATTGAAACGAAGTCGGAATTTTGTGCTTGTTTCGCCTATGTACGTAGCTAAGGGACATTGGGTGCAGAAAAGTAAATAAACTACATTACATGAGTCACAATCGAAGTCTCCCGGTTTTAGAGTTATACCTGAAGCATGGTGGTAAATGGTGGGGAAAGCTCTAAATGATTGCAAACTTGGCACCGGGGTTTATTACACTTCCTGTTGCCTGTTTTGGGATTGTCTACAGTGGGAAGGGTTTTGCGAACTAACATGGCTCTAAAATTACGTGGCTGTTTATAAGCAATCATCGGGAGGTCCCTGAAAATTTCAGAAATCGAGGGGTCAGATTTGAGTATTTCCCAAGATTTCTTGATATTGTGGGTAAGGGTGCGATTGGATGGGTGGTATGTGATGACTAAGGGAATGCGGTCACAGTTCGATTTTGTGCGATACCGAAGGAGATTATGCCTCGGTGTAGCAAGAACTTTATGAAAGTAATTGTTGAGGAGTTTATAGGGATATCCTCTGTTGAGAAAAAAGTTAACCAATTCAGTGGCCCTTTCCACAAAAATGTTATTAGTGGAGCATAAACGGCGGTACCGAAGGAACTGGCTGTACACAATAGAGTGTTTGGTATGACGGGGGTGGAAACTATTGAAGTGGAGATACGTATGTCTGTCTGTAGGTTTAGTGTAGACGGACGTGGTGATCTTACCGTCTCCAATCATTACCAGAACATCTAAGAAGGGCAGAGTCTTAAAGGAATAATCAAAAGTAAATTTGATGGAAGGATGAAAACTGTTAGCAACATAAAAGAATTGTTTTAGATTATCCAGCCCTTTGTCCCAGATCATAAAAACGTCGTCTATATATCGTACATAGAATAAGGGTTTGTTTGAAGATTGCATCAAAATTCCCTCTTCCACATGATACATAAATATATTGGCATATGACGGTGCCATTTTTGTACCCATAGCCGTCCCATTTACCTGTAAATAATTAATGTCATTAAACTGAAAGTTATTGTGGCTCAAAATGAATCGAATTAAACTCGTTATATACATATATATATATATATTTATATATATATATATATGCACTGGAAGCGCCTTTTCGGTCAAAATTTTCTTTACGCTTCTAACTAGCCTATAGTATGTCTACAAAGTGGAGAAGCGTCCACAGAGTCGTCGGACCAAAATCGCCAGTCGGCGCCTCTTTAGGCTTTGAACGTTAATTGCTTTCAAACTAACGGCGATCGTAAGCTTGTAAGTACACGTAGGGACAGTGAAGACAACCACACGTCACCTCCACTGCGATTTTACCGGTAGCACACCAATCCTCAATTAGTATAGGATTTTGATTGATATAAAATTATTAAATGCAGAGTTGCTCATATCACATGGCATGCGCACCGAAGGACGTCCAGAGGTGATACTTTAGCCTGGATTGTGTCTGGATATAGATTAGTTTCATGCATGGGGATGGCTAGCAATATATAGGTTGAGAGAATTGAATTGTTTGAGGAGAGGAATATCTGCCTTTCAATAGACGAGTTTGAAGTTTATATTGTGCACATGCGTTAGTGAACTTCCCGTTCACGTCAGCCGGTAACAAACGATGTGCCCCGGCCTCAAATAGCATACTATTTTAAGTATGTTACATCTCGCCATGAAAGATGTTGCGAAGGGCTCAGAAGTAATTGTTTCCAATATAAGTAACTATTTTCCTGCCGAGAGAAATTGTCAACATGGATAGTAAAAGACACAAAAATTCCAGCAAATAGCTCCTAATACCTTCCCTGTTCCCCACGACAATCATTTGTAAAGAGCTCCCAAACTTAAATGAAGTTTACCCCTCTCATAAAGCCAGTACTTAAGTATATTGTAATTCATATTAAACTGACCGAGATGAAAGGTCTGCCTCTCCCTTTCCTCTAGGGACTTCCTTTATAAAAAAAAAAAAAAAAAAAACAGACAAAAAAAGAACACACCGTACATTAGATGTGATATTTTGGCCTTTGAGCTCATTCAAGTATTAAAAGAATCATTTTCATGGAGTTTTGATGCAATAGCAGGTGACCACTCGGCATGTATGGAGCAACTAGCCGTTTTACACCCTTACACTGAAAAAAGTGGCTCAAAATTGCTGTAAATTTACAAAATAAAACTAAAGACATGCAAAAAGATTACAGGAAAGTTCTGGTAACGTTACCATAACTTTTCTGTAACTTTTGTTTCCTTTTTTTTAATGTTCTGTAAATCCACCATAATTACTAGAGTGTAATTATAATATATCATTACAGTATAACTGTTTTAGAATTAGCTGCTACAGGCACCGATCCTGTGACAGAGCAAGGGATTTTGTTCAGAAAGGAAGCAAAAGGCGTTGAGAGTCGAGTTAAAACGTGATTTTTAAAACTTTAAAAAGGGAGTCGGCAGGCAAATTTAATTGGTCGGGGGGGGGGTGTGCCACGTCAGCCACTACGTGTACACCTCTATTCATTTATATGTGTTTTAAATAGTTGCAAAATTGTGTCAAACTTAGGACAATTATACTTTTCAACTCTCTTAGAAAAGAAAAGGTTTTAAAGGGAGGAAGTTGATCCCCCTATTACAACGATCAAACCACGCGCCCTCTCCGTTGAAACTTCCGAGAAACGGTACCCCTGCTTATAAAGTAAGATTCATATTAGCTGAGTCGTGTTAATGAATAAATGCAGCAATATCTGAGCTGCCGTCTTATTCCTGCAAAGGGTTTTGTTGTAGTATTCATCTGCTGCTAGTATTAACGTTTACACGGGAGTTCTTTTTTTTTTATAAAACCGTTGCCTTCCTCGTTCAATTTTATAATAAGATTCAGTGATACGGTGCGATGATATTCGAGTGTTGAATTTGATTAGGAGAACATGTCAAACATCGCTGATATGAAACTGAATTAGGGTTTGATTTAAATTGGAAGCCGATTTGAGAACGACTTGCGTGATTAAGACTTTTGAATGAGCGACGCGTGTCCATGATAGTGACTAACAAGAAAGTTTCCTAGAGCGTGTTAACATTAAATGTAGGACATCTCTGGGACCTTTATGACGAAAGACAAAATTGCAAATTAACTTGAACAAAACATACTTGACGGAAGTCAAACCGATCTAAAATGTAAGCATTTTATTTTCACTCATCAAAATTATTGTGCAAATAACTTAGCAGGAAGAGGAATATCCATAATGTGATAACTTTAGTTTGAAAATTCAAAGAAAGCGACTGCTCGTGTAGAGCTCCTGTAGCAGGTCCTTCGGCTGATTTGATAAAGCAGCGTTGCGCATATTCAAAACGGATACAGTCATTTTCAATGAAAGGAGAAAAACTAAATCATACCCAAAATGCAATGGATATTGTTATCATTGGAACACACTGTTGACCATGGTAAACGTAGAGTAGACCTTGGCAATTTCATTCTTTAAGATAGGAATGCCGGGATTCAAACTTCTTTCCCATACCCTCTGTGTACCGACGAAACAGCTTAAGCCCGGCTGACGAGGAATCACAGTGGTAAATTTGTTCTGAACAGATACTCAACGAATTTGTCTCACTCTTAAAAATAAGTGGGTTTATTAGCCCCATAAAGGGTTAATGTAACGCCCGCATACGATTTTCTAAGATGGGTATTTATATACCAGTAGGAACTGTATTGAAACCAACATCTGGTTTACATTTACACATATTATCACAGAAATGAACAAAATAATTTACACCCCCAGTGAGGTTAAAGTATTTTTACAGGTGTGAAAATACCCATTTTAGAGTGTCTCTGTGCAAGCGTTTCATTTACCCTTTTGGGGGTAAATATTTTTCAGAGTGTTGGGAATAAAAGCTAGAAATTTCGTCTTCAGATTGTACAACTTTTTATGAATATTGTAAATGACATAAAAGGAAATACTTGCTACAAAAATATCGTCTAATCTACCGGACCTTCTTTATATTCATTTATAACCACAATAACGATACACAATTTGTTGTGACACCATGCAGATGTTTACACTGTTTTTCTTCTTCTTAACTTGCAGGAGAGAAGTCCTCTAGTGGTTGAGAGAAACTGAAGAAGTGAGGAGTTGAGATGGAGAATAACACTCTCAGCAGTAGTGACGTTTCAACAGCTGACGAGGATCCCTATACCACCAGCCCTGTGAAAGAGATAATTATAGGTACATATCTCTCATTACTGCCAGTCAGTTTATTGGGAAACTTTCTCGTCATCTACGTCATTGTTAAAAACAAAAAACTGAGAACTGTAACGAATTTCTTCCTATGTAACCTTGCCATTGCCGATTTACTTGTGGCGATTCTCTGCGTAATCCCTAAAATGATGTCTTTTATCATGACCAACTGGCCATTCGGATCTACTGTGTGTGCTATGCATAATTATGTTGTGTCTGTCACAACAAAGGCATCGATATTCACTCTGACATTAATATCCTTTGAACGATACTTCGCCATTTTGCACCCCTTCCGAGTAAGACATTTACTCACAACTACCAAACTCGCCATAGCAACTGGAATACTATGGGTGTCAAGCTTGTGGTTGAGCGCTCCAGTTTACTTTATGTACGGAACTACCTTTTACGACGGAGCAGTGTTTTGCAGCGTTGTTCAGAGCTTAACAATTGGTGGGAGAATAGCACATGACGTCATTATGATGGTGATTTGTTTTTTCCTTCCTTTGCTCTTAATGATTACATTTTATTCAAAGATTATAGGGAAACTGTGGTGCGGTTTAAATGTGATGAACATGTACTCTGGTTTTGTACAGACCCAACCCGCTCGTCGTGTTCGTTTTCAACCCAGGTTTTCCTTCCAAACTGAAATTACCTACAATGAGTCTACGCATCTTGGTAGATACGGAGGGAACGTGATAACATTACCGAAACAAAACAGTGAAGATCCACCACCACCACCACCACCTGAACGAAACAACAATTATCTGAATCCTACCAGATCATCTGGCCAAGATATGGAAATGGCAAACTTAAGGCGCTCGTCTGACCTAACCGAAACTGGAAATTCGCCTGTATCTGGCTCTCCTATTCGTCACTTTGAACGTCACAGGAGGAACAATATGTACGAGAGAAACCAAACGCGTAAAAAAGTAGTCCGTATGCTTATTGCTGTTGTAGTTACTTTCATAATATGCATGTCTCCAATGCAATTATACTTTTTCTGGGAGACTGTAGGATATTTTCCCTTCCATACAAAAGTTGGTCAAATGTTCATACCATTTGCATACGCTATGTACTTTCTAAACTCTTGCGTGAACCCAATTATATACGCAGTTTTGTCTTCGAATTTCCGTTCGAAAATGAAAGAAACGCTTCTGTGTAACGTTACACATGCTCAAACTAGTGTCTACTCACCGGACTACACAAGGAAAAGAAGCTTATCGGATAGCCCTATTTCGGTGTGACTCAATCCTACCTCAAGGATCGGTTTGTTTTAGCATGCATCCTCTGATTTAAAATAAATGCCAAAATTTAACATTACATTGTAAATATTAACCAAAAGTAGCTTTGTAAATATAACTGTTCCATCTGGGGAAAATTGCAACAGTCACTTGCACTTAAGTTGAAAGTGCAACATGATTGTCCACCGACTTATTCTGTTTTCCATTGCATGTGCATTATCAGCATCCGTAACTTATTTGCAAAGTGCATTTACATGAATACATTGCAACTATAACATGATTGTATAAGATAGTGTTATTAATTGAAGCCACAGCTTCGATTGTAGGAATTGCTCGTTCAGTCACGTGTTTTCGTGCCTTCGTAAGCGGTCGGTGCGGATGAATATTAAATCATGTTCCGTTTGGATTCATATTGCAATCCCGAGCTGTTCGTTCGTACAATGGAACAGCTGCGCAGTCATGTTAAGTTGTTCCGTAAGGGGGATTTTCAACAAAGTTTAACTATTTCTATATAAGGGGATTTGCTCGAACAACTCCTGTATAGTAAGGTGGTAATGTGCAAATAAAGAAGCAGTTCCACATTCAAAGGTATTGTTCTGCATTGAAGGCTTCCTCTCTTGTTGAAAAAAGGTGTAAATATAGTTTGAAATCAATTTATACCGTTCAGGGATTTCAAAATAAATTTCAAAGGTTGCATTTTCCAGCATATGCCACTTTGTTCTGTCGGAACTGCTTCATCAAGCAACTTCGTCGACCGAACTCATTTCAATGTAAGGGGGCGCTCCACCATTACCAAAAGTTGCTCTTTGGCCAAAAAGTGAACCCTCTGGCCGTAGTCCCTAAAAATTGTGTTTGGATGAATTTTTCAATGTGTTAAAAGAAAGTAGTGAATGGTTTGTTACATGTTTTTGGTAGTGGTTGAGTTGGAGATTATTCTGTGAGAAAATGGTTGAAATTGGTTACACCTGGGCTGACTGAGAGGCTTTTGAATGTCAGCGGACCTTTCTCATATTCTGGGTAGTGACAAGGGGGGCGAATCACTACTTTTTTATTCATACGCCTGTAGCTCAAAAAGTCAATGGTCATGGTATGGGAATTCTTATGTGCCATTAATAAGCAACTCGTAGGCTTCGCATTGATGGTACCCTCACTGGCTTTGAAAACTTTGACAAGGAATTAGAGGCAGAATAACGAAGCCTATTTAGTGTGTAGGTCAATGGCAACAATTAATGGTGGTGCGCCACCTGTAAGCAAGTCCACTAACTTACGTTCATGCATAAACGCATGCAGCTAGCTATATAGTGTACGTACTGTGTCGTTAACGTGATGGCGACAGTAACCAAGGCCAGGGAACGATCCACCAATTTTAAGGTATTCAATTTTGTCGTTCATTTCATCACCCTGTATGGGTTGTTAATGGCTTCTCTATTGTATTTTCAATGTTTGAAACAAAGGAAAAGACTGTCTTCCCACGGTTGTCGTAGTTCTCAGTAAAGGACTAACGTTATGCATCGACGGTCGCGTAGCCTAGTTGCTCCCAATACATTTGTATAGGGAGCAATTACGCGACTCTCCATACATACTCTAGTCCTTTTGGCTTCACTGAGGACAAAAGTTGTCGTAGTCTTACCCAAACACAGTTACGAAGGCCTAAAGCCAAACGTTGCAGAACAAAACAACTCTAACATTAACACTTAGTCGTGTCCTAGTGCAAAAGGTGCGCTCAGCGTATATAGGCCTAGACACTGCAGATACAATCTTGGACGAAATAATTTGTTGGGACACCCTGCTCCCCCTTCTATTCCAGTGCTGGTTGACCACTGTTATGCAGTTCACTGCAAAGAAACATTCTTCTTGACACAACATTGGGAGGGGAAAAGGGGGTTGCATGTTAGGCTACTTCAGGCAGTTTCATGTTAGCCTACTTCAACTGAAATTTACGGATAACATGTGAAGTGTTCCAACCGGCAACGGTTCTGTCCAAGATTGTCGGAGAATTTCCAGAAGTCAGTTAGGTGCGCTGCCACCAGTAAGAAGTTACGCTTTGCTTATGGTTATTTGGTTATTTTATGACAGGTAAATGATATGCTGGTCATTACATGGAAGTATTTCCTGGACCGGATTTAGCTTGTGGAGTCCTGGACCCAGATTATTTTGGACCCTTTTCACAAATGTTGGGAGGGACCTACATGAGAGGACCCTGGGACTAAGTCCAAGCAAATACCACCAAAAATGGCCTGAATACTTCAATTCTTCTGCCACATCCTTTCTTTTGAGCAAAGGGACATTAATGATATTGTCCCACTTGCTTTGCCTATTTTAATTCAGAGATATGGTTGTGCCCGGCCTACCTGCCACCTTGACGAGGTTGGGGATGAAGGCTTAGTTAAAACCAAGCCTACCATTGGTTTGGAAAGCAACTTTCAACTAAAGATGTTAAGAAACTGCTTCGGTTGAAAGAAGGCATAACAAATTTGTTACCAGTTGTAATACAACATGAAAAATACAGCCTGAGATTCAAAATTGGCTGCAAAATGTGTTCCAAACCAACCGTACCTAACAATCTACCAAAGTTATGAAAGAAAGTCTGGCTTGCAGAGTTACTTTAACAATCTTATGGTAGATCGTGGCCCCTTTTCAATAAATTTCTCGTCTCCAACTATAAGTTTGAAAAAGAATGACTCTTCTATCCAGGAAGAGAATTATTCCACCCGTTGCGATTGTTGATTTGTGCCTCTAAACAATGCATACTTTTGGTTTGTAATGAAATTTATCCTACGGTCGCCCTTAATTTGTTAAAAATCCTCAAGAGTATAGTTGGCTTCTGGAAAAGGTCTTAAACAACCTTAGAACACTCAAAAAATTAAACGTTTTTATTGAATTCGGTCTCAAAAATGTATCTCTTGGGACCCAGACAATCTTGGACAATAACTTGTTGGGACACCCTGCTCTCCCTTCCAATGTTGACCACTGTTATGCTGTTCTGGGCAAAGAGTCATGTTCTTCTTGACGCAACATTGGGAGGGGTAAAGGGAGTTTTATGTTGGCCTCCTTCAACTAAAATTGACAAATAAAATGTAAAGTGTCCCAACAGTTTTGTCCAAGATTGTAGTCTACTGCTTGTTAGGAAAGTCAAGTAAGTCTAGGGTCAATACTTTTGCATAGCGCTAGGCCTGTGTCACCACCAATAGTGTATCACACAGTCTCAGGCAAAGTGTAACTAGGTACAAATATTTTGGGGCAACTTTACATCCAGGATGGACAACTGATTAAAAATAATAGCTTATCGATATTGTTACATCCAGGTGAATACTTTCATTTAAACATCAGTTTAGTAGAATATATAATGTTACCTCTTTATCTCACATAGATCTCCCCAAACAAGTTGCAAGGAACAATGCCCCCCTCCCCGGCATATGTGGGAAATATTCCACTTTTGGGAACCAGTTCCAACAATATGCTTCATTTTGTTTATAAGAAAGTCCCAAGTGTGCACATTTTCAAGGCTTCGATTAGTACTTGCCATGCAAGTACAATTGTCTAGTTGACTAAATGCATTTAAAATTTTCTTTGATATAATTCTTACCTATGAGCTTCAGTCAAGACTTAGCGTAACTATTCATTTACAAATACTATGGTAATGATTATCAGCTATTCTACTAAAAGACAAGGACATTGATTTGTTTTATATATTGGGGGTATCTGCAAGAACAAAAGCTTTGAGTCATCGCCTAGGGGTACAGAGAACTACCCAAAGTCCCCTTATGAGGTTCAGTCAAGGTTTTTGTGCACCCAAGAGGACACACTCCTCTGAATGTGCAAGAGTGAACTGGGTCACTGCCTTCTAGAATGAAAACTGAGATTTCCCTACATTGGAGTGTTAACTCACTCCAAGAAGAAAGAAAAAGAAGAAAGAAAAAGAAGAAAGAAAAAGAAGAAAGAAAATCGCTCTAAGAAGAGTGAACTTTTCTCTTCCTCGAGAAAAGTGAAAGTCACTAAATGAAGAAAGTGAAAATTCACTCTTTAACGAGAGTCTACAGTGATCACTCTTTAAAAAAAAGGAATGGTCACTGTAAGCACTCCATCTCTTTTGGAGTAAATTTCACTTCTCATTACATTTAGAGATAGCATGCAAATTTCCTGCTCAAACTTTCTTTCTAAATAACACAAATATCGAGATATATTCGACTACAATTTTTTTCCATGCCTCAGAATTAAGGCTGAGAGAGAGCATTGTGTTCCCCAACTTAAAATATTTTAGGCATCATGCCCCGCCCCGTGGTTGCCACCAAAGTAAAAATTTACAGAGTTTTTTACACTAGAGTTAGATGGAGTTTTACGTCCCAGTTTCCAGTAGATGAGTAAATGCTCCAACTTTTAGTTATCTTTGCTAAATTTCGCATTTCAAAAATACATTAAAATTCTGTTCGGTTGGCCTATTTAGTATTGTATGTAAATATCAAATTGTGTCCACGGAGTATGAAATAATGCTTATACAAAGGATCTATTGGATGCAGCGTTATAGCTGCATAATGAATTTAAGATATTACATCAACGTTTATGTTACATAAGTTGAAGTACAATTTAAGAGATTGATATACTTGCCTTCAGTTTAAACAAAAACAGTTCTTGAAATATAATCAGCCAAAGATAAACAAAAATCGGCAAATATGTTTATTTTCTTTGTTTCTTTTAGACGAACCCTATCAGCGCTTGTGCTTAGTGTGACTGTAGACCCAGCCATAAATGTAGCCCGCGAAGACCACGAAGTCTTTTTGTTCAGCTCATCGCTACGAAAAACGTGAGGAGCGGCAGTCTAATTGGGGCTGCAGCCATAGGGGTGCTACGCCGGCTATCATTAGTGGGGTCCGTCAACCTTAAATCGCCTTCATTTAGCTATACTGTCTAAATGTAAATTCAAACCCTCATAAACTGTGAAATTGAGGGAACCACGAGGAATTTCAATGCACTTTCATCGTCATCCATGAAATATGAAAGCAAGGAATTTAAAGGGATACACCCCACCTATAGCCGACAAAAATCAGACCATTAATTGACTGTCCCCATTCGTCTAAAACATTGTTATAGCCTTGAGATAGAGATGCTTATTTAAATTAAATGATAAACGAAATAAAATTGTCAGATCCTCCTAAAACTAGTGTTGCGGAAATATGGGTTTTATGCAGGGATTAAACGTTCACTTGCAAAACGTTATCAGTAATTCTCAGAAAGAAAGAAAAATCCGAGGCTATGATAAAAACCCTGCTTGCTCCACATTCACCTCGATTTGAAATATGAAAATTTGATCAGTTTTTATCTCAAAAGTTTCCCTTGAATTTCCCTGAACATGCTTACGTCAATTTCTTAAACTGCACCGCAAACACCTGCGTATTGTCGCCTAATAATCCTTTCTAAAAGAGTTTTATTGATAAACTACCAATGGTTGGAATTTACTGTAGTTATGACACTTTAGAGTAGAGCTTAAATTAAATGAAAATATAGCATTCACCTAACTTCAGAATAAATTAGAAGGAAATATTACGTTTTTCTTTTCATAGAAAAACGTAATAGTTTTAAATCCCATATTTGTAGACATAGAATGATATTGTATTCGAAGTAAAGCTGTACCTTAGTGGTTTTTTCAAGGAAAAACCTTTCACTGATACAGCCACTTTTGCAGTACATCACCATTTTTGCCATTCCTACGACCGTTTTGGTAATCACGGGCACCCTTTTTTGTGAAAAATTCACTCACTTTTGTAATTTTTGAAGTCACAACTTTTGTAATGCTCGCTGACCACTTCTGTAAAAAAAAACAAACAAACAAACAAAAGAAAATCTCAACCACTTTTGTAATCGCAAGTCATCCTATAGTATACTGATGAGGACGCTATTTTTGCCGAATTGGGTTTTAAAGGGGAAGTCAAAGCAAAAATTTAATTTTCATCTGTGAAAGAGGAACCAAATTTACACAGCGTGATAAAAGTTCCATTCAAATCGGCATTTCTCGAGATATTAGTAAATGAAGTCAGTTGATTTTGTTCCAAAGTGAATTTGAGGGCAGCAGAGCTTATATCACTTTCTCACATTGTCAAGGAATGCTTTGTTTTCCTTTGTTTTATTAGAATGTTGTGGTTGTGTTGACCTTGACGTTAACAGGAATAGGGCCTCCCTGTGGGGGATGAAAAGTTGGTAAAGTTTTCAGGCCACTTATGCAAACACATTTTAATAATATGGGATTGTTGAGGAGAAATTCGATTCTCCATTTAAAGAAAAACAAAAGACTGTGCACTAATGTGGGGATATGATGTCATATGTGCTTGCTCCAAGTTCATTTTATGTCGAAAATGTGTAAATTTTATGTGCCCATCAATTGAGAGCCACACGTCGGATTTTAATGCAATTTTCACCAAAATGCTTAGGATAAGCACCCCTATAACATATCAGTTCATGTTGTGACCTTAAACCCTTCTTTTAAGAATGAAATTTGGTACAAAGTTAGACTATGACCTTGGGGAAACGTTTGGACGGTCAATTTGTCTAGTAAGGGCTATGGAGGCCATTTTAAAAGAGCAGTCGCTGCTTGTTGTTTCATCGTATCGTATCTTGGTTCATATCAGTGTATAAACTTGCTTTAGAAAGCTTTTGCTTTACAAAAGTAAAATATTTTTACTGGATTAAAAACCTCTTATTAAAGTTTCATCATATGTTGCTCATGTGACAACGATTTGCCTCCACATTTTCTAAATGGCCGCCATTTCCATCCTGGGATCACAGGTAAGTTGAAATGTGACTTAGTGCTTCTGGAGTCGGTCACAGTTTAAATACACAAAATGTTCGACTAACTGAATCCCTTCACGACATGACTGTACGGGACGAGGGCAGGGCTGCAGCCCTCCTAATTGGTCAAAACCTTCTTGAATCAGGTAGAATTCGTTCGGTGCCTCAATGGAACAGAGATTATACCCTAGTTGAGGATCTGGAATCGGCCATAATGTCACCCCCGGGAAAGAGTCCCGTAAGGCCGTGCTCCATGTTACTAGTTGGTATCAGTTGAACCAGTCGATCCACTTACATGCCAAAGTTCGAGGATCAAAAGTCCTACCACAGAAACAAAAGGAAGTATTTACCCTGCTCACAGCGTACGCCATGAGGACTAGACAGTCTGTTCCAATGTGCTGATGTACTTTCTCTGACATAAACGTGAGTGAAGAAGCGTAACAATCGAACAAACAGAATACTAAGAGATAATTATAGTTGTAATTATTAGTAAGTCCATATTCGACGAATAACGAGGCACAAGCTTCTTTGACCAAACAGATGTGACATGTGTTCAAAGCGGAACTACGAGATCTCTGTCAACTCTCACCGGTAAAGAACAAGCTTTGCTTCATGTTCTTCACACAAAAATAAAACGAGGGAGAAAGCTTTCTGGCGGAAAAAATATTGACAGGGTATAAAATAAAAACAATCAAAAACAGTTACAGTTAATCAAACAAATGTAGAGTATACAATTCGTTTCCTGTGTAGGCAGTCATTGGCACTTTATGAATATTCATATATCAGCTGCTTTCGAGATCGCATCCGTCGACCACACAGTCAAGATGCAGCCTTGTATACTGATACTGTACGTACGCAAACCATATTTTCATTACACTAATCAACTACGAATGTAAGGCTAGGATGTGCTCGCTGTACGAAAAATGTATAGCTAGCTCCTTACGGTACATGTTTATACATGTAGGCTAGATACTAAGCCGATGCTGCCTTGCTGTGTCAGGCAACATTCTCCCCGTGTTCCAGATAGGGTTTAATGTGAGATTTTCCTCCTTTTTCAAGTTAGCCTATTTGGCAACAATTTCGATACACTACCCTGACGGTACAGCCCTAGGTTGTTTGTGTACGGACGAATCCGATTAGCACTTGTTTTTTGTGACTGCAGGGCGCAATTAGTGGGTTCCATCAGCCTTAATGATCGTCTTTAATTGTTGTTTACATGAATTTCAAACCCTCATATTTAGTGAAATTGGACATTTCAAGCTACAAACTAACCATCCATGATAGAGGTAAGCAAGGAAATCCAAAGATTTAAAGGTGACGGACCCCAGTTATGGCGGACTGAAATCAGACCATCACTTGCTGTCCGGACTCGTGTGCAGACGAATCCGGACAGCAAGTGATGGTCTGATTTCAGTCCGCCATAACTTGGGTCCATCACCTCTTAATCTGTCAACTACCTTGCTAACCTGTATCATGAATGGCTTTACACTAAATTGTATCTTGATTCCCTCAATTTCACTGAATATGAGGGCTTGAAATTCATGTAAACAGTAAATGAAGACGATTTAAGGCTGGTGGACCCCAGTAACGGCTGCCCACAGTCACTAAAAACAAGTGCTGATCGGAGTCGTCTATAGGCCGTCCGTTGAAGATAAGAACGAATGTATATGCACTGTTTACGTACGTGTATTCATTTCACTTTCAGTTGGGCATGTACGCATGACACATATAGTTGTTTATCCATGAAAAATCATAAACAAACATACTTTCATTTCATGTGACAAAACGGCCAAATTCAACAACTGCACTGCGTTCAAAGCGGGACTACAAGATTGTTATAAGGAATTACTTAAACCTCCAAAATCGGTGAAAGTAGGAGGGCCAGATAGCTGAAGCTGGAAACTGTTAAAGAGGTTCTGATATTCTTTGAAGGAGAGTGTTAGATCTTTTGGGAGTAATCTTTGTCCGAATTTTCTTTGGGGTTGTGTGTTTTTATTCGTTTGTACTACATGGTTACAATCCGTTTTCATATTTCGTTTACTGGAATGCTCCCTCATTTCCATAACGCCCCCTCCTCCACCCACCGAGAGCATCATCTTCTCATTGAAAAGGGTTTATATCCTGTAGACGAAAGACAATAGAAGGATATTCAATGAAGTGTGTTAGTTTTCTAGACTAATCCCCCCATCAGCCAACCGTCCAATTAACAACGCCAGTCATCCCTTTCCCACACCCGGTCCATTTAAATAACACCTTCAACATCCCCCCCCCCCCTTCGTTCCGTAGGATCATTTCTATTATCCGTAAAACTTACGACAGGTGATTTCAAAAGCTGTTGTTTAATTGACGGTAACAGAAGTGGTTGTAAGAGATTTCTACAACAAAAGTAGTCGATGATTAGTGAGCTTCCAAAAGCGATCATGGTTTTAAAAAAGGCAAAAGTGGTGAATTGAGTACAATTGCAAAAGTGTTTTTCATTTCAAAAGTGGTTGTTACAACTTCCCTAACTCTTCTCACACCTAATATTTTGAGGCTATGAATCTGTTACGTTGCTCGGGTTTACTTCTAAGACTGATTTGCTTAATGATAATCAAGCAAATTAAAAATAATTTCTGTGAATGCTATGCAGTCACATGTGGAACGCAAGACGTAGAAAGATAATTAACAATGAATTTCAGAAATTTTTATGAAAACCTCATAATGAAAGGCATACTGTACTACCCGGCATGGTCGAAAATAGAAATCAAGATTTTCTTATTTCCAAGGATTTGGGGTACCGTCCTAACTCCTAAGCCTCCCGTAAGGCCCTTTTCGAAGGGCATATGAAAATTCCTTTAGTAAAAGTTAGGTCGTTTTCCATGAAGTTTAAACAATTTTTCTAGCTAAAGGGAAAGCTCAGTCACCCAGTTTCAATCTGTGTAGTAGAGTATCTTATTTCCTCAATAGCCCTTGAGAATCATGTGACAATATTTTTCACTCAAATGTGAAATTACTGAGGAGTTACTGCTTAAATTAGCCTGAATATGCAATATGTATGTCCCGAAATATTATAGAAGAAACTAAAAAGATATAAAAGAAAACTTGTGAGATTTAGTTGTTGTATTAAAATAAGTCTGAGGGGACTACACTTGCATTTTAAATTATGTTCAGAACATTTTCAAGGAGTGAATTTGCATTGTTAAATTTCAAGGAATGAATTTGCATTGTTAAATAACAACCGTCAAATAACGTTTTGCTTTAATTAATTTCCTAACTTATCAGCGGAGAAATTGTCAAGAGCAACGTGACCAAGATTTTGAACCTGATCTTTATATCTTAGTCTGGTTCAAAACCGATAAGTGATTTCGAGAATCTGGAAACAAATCGAATCTGGAGCAATTGTTTTAAATTTAAACTCATTAATTCATCTCTTTTTTTTCAAAACAAATGTAAATATTAATGAACGGGACATCAAAACATCTACCTACAAAAAGTTAGCACGACGCCAATTCTTCTATTTTAGATCCTCTTCAGTGAAAGTATAGTTACCGATCCCCTTAGCAAGAAATCGCAGTACCCGTAACTTAATTTGTATGGGACAAATGTGCTTGCACAATTGACAAGGAGCGCCATTTCATTTACTAATAAAATTAATCAGATCCCATATCCAGAGCCACTAAATGTTAAGGAAATAATTTGAGTGAAAGAGCTATTATAAAAATGATCAGTAGATTCTAAATTTTCCCTACATATTTACTGCTCCCCCCCCCCCTCCGCATATGTCTAAAGGCCACTCGGGTCACACTGCAGCGATGTCGGATCTTATTTCTTTATTTCTTATTTATTTTTTTTTTTTTTTCAGTTTCAATTAATATCTCCTCCATCTTTGGTTGAAAAGAAACAAAAAAAATGCCATGATCCTGTGTAGATATATGAATCGTACCTCAGAACTACGATATTCTAAGTTATATCAATTACTACGTGACGTCACATCCGCAGACAGGTTTTATCGGATACGCGTAGTCCGATAAAAGCTATTCTGTCCGTCCAACATCCGGGCTTTTGCGTGACCTGGGTCATGAAAACTTCAGTTGGAGTGAAAACAACGAAAGTCTGAAAGGGGGTACAGTGCACGTATACTACTGCCATAGCCTCAGAATACACGATTGTGGGCATAACTGGCAAAGTTTCTTGAGAAAAAGGTTGAATAGAAACCTCAGAATGTCAATAACGTCAGGCGAATGCGAAAATAATGGGTGCTTGTGCACAAAACACAATACGAACAGCGAAAGACCCATTCTTATCGGGGGAGGCCTATTGTGCTAGACTGGCCATTGCGTTTACAGGCCATCTCGTAAAGGAAAAGTGAAATCCCGCCGCGACAAGTTCTCGTAAGGCCATCTGATCAAGAAAGCTGGATATTTCAATACAAATCGGTCACTATCCACAAGTTAATTAAGAGAGACGGCACGTTGTTTACAAGGTACAGTTACACGATAAACTTACATGTCTGCACTGTTGCTGTACTGCGCAACGACAACTGCTTCACTCCAACACGTCACGTGATTGACTCTTCGCACAGGATGTGACATTCTTTGGACCGGTAGAATTTGTCAATGTGACGTCACGACACAAATAGTTTACATTTCATTTCCGTGACCCTCTCATACCGATCGTATTTTAATTAAACCATTATTTACAAAATATGGCAAATTTTGGTTCTTTCCGACAATGGGTGGAGGAGATTTCAACAAAACTCACAAAAATCGGATAGCAATCCGATCCGATATCGCTGTAGCGTGACCTGGGCTTAAAACTTCTCCTTGTGCAGATACAATCCTGGGCCCCAGTGTGAAGTCAGAAAATTCTTAGAGCATCCTGGGTTATATCAGCTACTATGCGTCTTTTAAAAGTTATTTCAATCGTCAATCAAAGGTCAATACATATTAAGAATTTTGATCTTCCTATAAAAGTGATGATTATCTGTCTTTAAGTGTACATGTCACAGGCATAGCGCATGGTCGCAGGGGTCCGTGACAAGAATCAGCCGAACAATGGCAGAACATAGGCTAAGTCAATTTCGGCTGCTCTGTTCGGTGGTGGGTTAACTATAGTCTCAACTTTAAATTGGTTCAAGGCTCCCAAGTTTCTTTTACTTCTTCTCTTATTTTTTTTTTTTGGGGGGGGGGCGTCCCCTCGCTAAGAATTTTAAGGGGGGACGTCCACTCGCTAAGAAGTTTAGGGGACGTTTTGGGACGTCTCCCCCCGCTTCCGCCGCCAGTGCAGAAAAACATATGTGTTGAAAACTTATACAAGTGAAAATTAGTGATGGGAGGTGAAGGAAAAAGAAATATTTATGATACAAGTTCGAGTTTTAGAAAAGAATATGTGAGTGATACGTTTATAATGATGTTAAAATTGACTGAATAAAACAAGTAGAGGATGATATCATCTACTAGATCTAGAAAATAGGCGTGTTTACATTGCAGAAGAGTTATTCTATTAGTAATTTCTGGACGTAGCCAAAACCGTAAGAATTTCACGCATATTATTGGAAGTTTAAAATATCAAAATGTCCTCACGAATGACAATTGCAGTATTTTGTAACTCCTTAGTGTTCTCAGTATTGTTTGATTGCAGTGCTTATTACCGTTCGGCAGCTCAACCGGATCACCTGTGAATGCATCGCATGATCACCAACAAAGCAAGCATATGCTTCCAGATCAAAAGAGATGTAACTTAGCTATCGTCTTGGCTAATAAGGTTTAAGGGTAGAGAGAAATAACTACGCAGTTATGGCAAGCCAAATGCCCAATAATTCGATAAACTTGGTTTATCGACCGATAAACCAGGTTTATCAGACGATAAACCAGGTTTTTCGAATTGATAAACCTGGTTTATCGAATTGTTGGACATCTGGCTTTTATAAACCAGGTTTATCAACTGATAAGCCAAGTTTTGATAAACTTGGTTTATCAAATTGATAAACCGGGTTTATCAATTTGATAAACCAGGTTTATCAATTCGATAAACCAAGTTTATCATCAGTAAAGAGATAAACTTGGTTTATCAAATCGAAAAACCAGGTTTATCAGCCGATAAACCAGGTTTATCGACGCCAAATGTTCAATAAATCGAAAAACCGGGTTTATCGAATTGATAAACCAGGTTTATCAACTTGATAAACCATGTTAAACGACCTTTTTTGTGAGAAAATCGATAAACCTGGTTTATCGACCGATAAACCAGGTTTATCAAAAAAATTGGCTTATCAGTCGACAAACCTGGTTTATCAGTCGATAAACCAGGTTTATCGGTTGATAAACCTGGTTTATCGGTCGATAAACCAAGTTTATCGAATTATTGGGCATTTGGCTTGCCATACGCAGTCTTTTAATTTGCTACTCCTCATCAGAGATCTCTTCTCCCATTCCTACTATACTTGTCAACAACAAAACGAAAAGAGAGTACAGAATTTCTCACCGGCCTCCTCTTTCTTTGGTTGGATAAGCGCGCAGCTTGTGGTCATTTCCCTTACAGTACGGTTACTCAAAGGAACCGTTTTTAATTTGTCTTACAAGATTGCTAAATCTAATTATACCATACCGTCAAGTACAGCCACCAATGAAAAAATCTAATGTGAGAATATTTACAAAATGCAGAGCAAAAAAAAAACTTGTTTTGATGTTAAGTAAGTTATTTAGATGCGATTAAGCATACAGGTATATAGATCCTGCGCATGGCACATTTGACTTCCAACTGAAACACATCAAAATCTCGAAACGGCCTTTTCAAGCCACGGTAGCAATTGGTATCATCAACTGTATCATATGTCGTTCGGCTGATCATGTGGTCACCGGAAAAGCAAGCGCCTATTCGTAAGGGCCATTCATGTTTTAGAAGAAAACTACGCAATTAATATTGCACAATTTTCGCACCCGGGAGACTGCGTTTTCTTATCCGTTCTTTATTCCTAACCATCTGTGACGGTCTTCAGTTCTGAACAAAATAAAATATAACTTTAGTCTGTCGCTCTTGTTACAGTTATAAGTTGCTTCATTATGAAAAGAAATCCCCCGTTCAATGTTTTTCTGAAAACAACGTCTAAACTTTAAGTCAACGGGTTGCTCGGATGTTTCAAACTGTAAGAAAAGAAGGGTAGTGACCATGTCATAAAGAACGGCAGTGTGCAACCAGAATGCAAGGCATTCATACTCGCGAATAGAGGCGGTCTTTACCGGTTCTAGTAATATTAATAAAAAGTTGCTTAACTTAACAACTCCCAGACGGCAGTAGGTTCCATTTTTAGATTCTTTGGTATGACACGACGTGGGGATCTAACCCAGGCCTACTGCGTGTTAGGGGGGTGATCTACCGTTAGACCAAAAAAGTGAATTTTTTTTATAAAGAGAATGTTTGCGCATTTCAGAAAAATATATCAGTGTTGAAAATTTATAGGCCTACAGGTGAAATATTAGTGATGGGAGGTGAGGGAAAAAGAAGTGTTAATGATACAAGCTCGAGTTTTAGAAAAGTATATGTGAGTGATACGTTTATAATGATGTTAAAAATTGATTGAATAAAACATGTTGTGGATGATATTATCTACTAGATCTAGAAAATAGACGTGTTTAGATTGCAGAAGAATTATTTTATTAGTAATTTCCGACCGTAGCTAAAACTGTCAGAATTTCATGCATATTATTGGAAGTTCAAAATATCAAAATTTCCTCACGAATGACAATGTCAGTATTTTTTAACTTCCTTAGTGTTCTCGGTATTGTTCGATGGCAGTCACGTGCTTATTACGGTTCGGCAGTTCAACCGGATTTCCTGTGAATGCATCGCATGCCGATCACCAACAAAGCAAGCATATGCTTCCAGATCAGAAGAGATGTAACTTAGCTATCGTCTTGGCTAATGAGGTTTAAGGGTAGAGAGAGATAACTACGCAGTCTTTTATTTTGCTACTCCTCATCAGGGACCTCTCTTCCCATTTCTACTGTAATTGTCAACAACAAAAAAACAGTATAGAATTTCTCACTCTTTCTTTGGTTGGATAAGCGCGCAGCTTGTGGTCTTTTCCCTTACAGTACGGTTGCTCAAAGGGAACGTTTTAAATTTGTCTGACAAGATTGCTAAATCAAATTATACCATGCCGTCAAGTAGAGCCACCAATAGACCTATTTCCAAATAGCAATTATAAGGGATTGTGGGATAGAGTTTTGGTGTTTGTTATTTTTGTCAACGAGATTTTACTGTGGTGAAAAATGACGTACACCCAGAACTCTATCCCACAATTCATTGTTATTGCTATTTGGGAAATAGGTCTATGAAAAAATCTAATGTGAGAATAGTTACAAAATGCAGAACAAAAAACTTGGGTTGATGTTAACTGAGTTTATTTAGATGAAGTTAAGCATACGGGTATATAGGTCCTGCGCATGGCACATTTGACTTTTAACTGAGCCACACCAAAATCTCGAAATGGCTTTTTCAAGCCATGGTAGCAATTGATATCATCAACTGTATCATATGTCGTTCGGCTCATCATGTGGTCACCGGCAAAGCAAGCGCCTATCCGTAAGGGCGATTCATGTTTCAGTTGAAACGTCTAGGTCAGAAGAAAACTACGCAGTTAATATTGCGCAATTTTCGCACCCGCGTTTTCTTATCCGTTCTCTATTCCTAACCCTCTGTGACGGTCTTCAGATCTGAACAAAATAAAATATAACTTTAGTTTGTCGCTCTTGTTACAGTTATAAGTTGCTTCATTATGAAAAGAAATCCCCCGTTCAATGCTTTTCTTAAAACAACGCATAAACTTTTAAGTCAACAGGTTGCTCGGATGTTTCAAACTGTAAGAAAAGAAGGGGTTAAGACCATTATCATAAAGAACGGCAGTTATAGAAAGGGCTTTTGGGAACCCCATTCAGTCGTTCCAAGAACCATGTGATTGAAATAGCCTATCCCTCAAGTAATATGCCTCAACGTGTAATGACACTAGAGATATCCTTTAATAAATTATCTGCTTTCATGGTTAACGCCTTTCAATTTACAAACACTTCTGAAGAAACAAAACCAACAAGGTACAGATTGAAAACACTGTAACAAGTCCATAAAGCGACTGCTATACTTCGCATTCGCTCGTAAAAACTATAGAAAGGGCTTGTGAGAACCCTATACAGTCGTTCCAAGAACCATGTGATTGAAATATCCCTCAAGTGAAATGCCCCAACGTGTAATGAAACCAGAAATTATCTCCTTTCATGGTTAACGCTTTTTTATTTACAAACACTTATAAAGTAACAAAACCAACAAGGTACGGATTGAAAACTCTGTAAGAAGTCCATAAAGCGACTGCCATACTTCGCATTCTCTCGTAAAATCTGAAATTGTCATTCGTGAGGAAATTTTGATATTTTGAACTTCTAATAATATGCGTGAAATTCTGTCAGTTTTGGCTACGGCAGGAAATTATTAATAAAACAATTCTTCTGCAATCTAAACGCGTCTATTTCCTAGATCTAGTAGATAATATCATCCACTACCTGTTTTATTTAGTCAATTTTAACATTATATAGACGTTTCACTCATATATACTTTTCTAAAACTGGAGCGTGTATCATAAACATTTCTATTTCCCTCACCTCCCATCACTAATGTTTCACCTGTATAAATTTTCAACACTGATATCCTTTTCTGAAATGCGCAAACCTCCTCATCATGAAAAATTCACCATCTAGGCATCTACTACCTTTTACTCGTATCAAGGAGTTGCTAAAATTTAGCACCTCACTGTTAATATCACTAGAACCGTTAGACCGCCTCCATTCGCGAGTATGAATGCCTTGCATTCTGGTTCGATCAGGGATGCTGAAAGAAGTCTGTTCAGTTAGTTTTGTTCTCTGGTATGTCAATGAAGGAATTCCAATCATCAGGGAGGGGGACTGAAGGATCATCGATGATTTTACGGATTGGCTTGCTTTTTGCACCGGCTCACTTTGTCCGTATGCCACTTTTGATAGACCCCTTCACTTAACGATCAAATGCAACGTCAACCCTAGGGCATTGTGGAATTTTTCTCGGGTTGCTGAATGCAGCGGAGGTAAACGTATCTGCTAAATCACCAAATGCTGCGGCTTCCTTTGGCTTCCCAATCGCTTGAACTAATATGCCTGCCCATCAATGAAGTTGAAAGGTTAGATGAAGGGAGGGTTGCCTGGGTTCTTCCTTGTGCAATAGTTGTGATTTGTTGTTCGGCTTTCGAAGATTTCCTCCAGGACAGGCTCCTAGCCAGGATTGTGTAATGGGGAGGGTTTTGGTGTCATGGGGGCACGATATGTGTGAAAAGTCTAATGATAGAGAAAAAACCGCTGATTTAGGTGCTTCTTGCATTGCAAGGTTGCGTCATGGGGGGGGGTTCTAATCCCCTAACCCTCCCCATGGCGCCACTGCAACGCATACGTTACCTAGGTGACATTGATGTGATGGTTATATCCATTTTTGGATCGTAGGCCACGTTTCTCCCAAAAATACTGGATCAAAAATTTCGAAAAATATTAAACTTTTAAGGCTGAAAACAAAAAAAATCTAAATTCCTCTGTTTAAGGTATGAAAACACACTACGGAGGGTTTACAATTCCTTTAATTTTTTTGAAATTTGACAACTTAAAAAGTTGTATAAGACGTGTATATCGACCAGTAGGACTTTGTGAAGACCTTCTTATGAAAGTATGTGACATGTAGATTAATTTAAAAAAATTGACGTTTTTGACCTTTGACCTTGAAAATTTGCATGTTCGGGAACTTTTTAAAAGTGGCAACCAATCTAAAATTAAAAGTTACATCATAAGTATCACTTTAAGCATAGTCGCTTCATTTCACAAAACGGTACCGGGGGGTCAATTTTTAGATCGCTTTTTCAGATTCGCCGCTAGACTATTTGGATTAATCACGTTTTCATGATTTATCACGTCTTTTCTCTCAATTTCCATTTCATGCAAAACGTACGCTAAATGTTATTGGTTCTTAACATAAGCAATGGAATTGGAAAAGCAAACTACGTGGTTAGACACTGAGCATTAAAACCTCATCTTACTAGTTAACTTCATGCAAAAACAACAACAATTTCCTCCCCCTCCTGCAAGGAATCTATGAATTCATGATCAGGTGCTGATGCAGGGCTACAACAGGCAGCACTCCTTTGTCGCAAACCGGTTTTTCCGGGTGCACGGTGTAAGAACTCTTTTCCTTTCATTGTTTGCCATTTTGCCATGTTAAATGCCATTTACTGGAATTCTGTAACCAATAAGTGAGAGGGACAACACACACGAGAACTAAATTTGTCACCTTTTTTTTTTCATTTGAAGATGGTTTAAGTATGAGTGCGCGGATGAAAGCCAACAGTTATGAATTTAGCCTATAATATCATTGGTTATTCGGTATCCGGTTCTCACAGAACTTATGTGGTTCCCACAACATGCGTGCGACCCCACCTACCCCCCCCCCTCCCCGGCCAACACCTCAGTTTAGAAGTGTATTCATTCCTCAACGTTGATGGTTCTTGAGTAAAAACAGACCTTTACAAGGTGCATTTTCCAGTCTGCGTGAAGCTTTGAACCTCTACGCATGGAGCTACTAGCCTAACAGCTCAATGCTCGAAGCTAATATATTATGCTCATCATGGAACATGAAAAAAATGTGTTGTCCAAAGATATCCTTCCATCATCGATAGAATTTCCTTCCATTTACAACCCCAAGACCTATTTTCCATTCATAAATCCCATAAATAAATTCAGACACCTCTTAGTATGCATATTAATTGATAGTTTATTCTGTTAACAACACAGGGTCGTAGATCTGTTTTGTGGAGGGGATGGCGGGAACCCTGGATGCTGTCCCGGACAGGACTCTTCAATAACCAATCCACCTACACAAATGAACGCCAACATACATAGATACGCACGCAAACAAACACACGCACACACCCTCACACTGAAACCCACATACACAAAACATAGCGCCTTATAAATGCAGTATTGTTACTGTCCTATGTCTTAGATAGGCGTTTTTCGAAGCCCTAAATGACTTAGAGTGATTTGTATACCACAAAATTGTATTTTGTATTCTTCATCTGACTGAATTATTGGGGAAAAAAGAGAATATGTTTGTCATCCAATATTTTCATTGGGGCAAGGGGAATTATCCCCTGCCCCTGGAACGACGCCTCAGTAACAACATATCGGAAGGCGGGACAAGCGATATTTTATTTGAATCAAAGAAATCAGCATTTCATCATATATCAAAACAAAACTTAAAATGGTTTGTTGACTCCCCATGTAAAAATATATCGCGATAGAATTGTTGATCAACAGATCAAGTCGTTTTGAAGACAAACAAACAGATGAATGTCTTCTGAAGTATTAATATTTTTACTACGAAACAGTCTATGTTTCAACCGATTAGAACAGTTTCCATTTCAAACTGATACTCTCGTTCCGATATTTTTCTTAATTTTTACAAATGGTTTCCAAATAGGCTAAGTCGCCTCTTACAATCGGTAAAGGCCAACCCCAGCTCACAGGGTGTCCATGCATGAGGAGCACATATCTTTACCTATGTCCGTAAGGTTTAGCTCGACGATGAGCCCTGGATGTACATTAATACCGTGCGTATAGGTGTTTGATATGTTTAAAATATTTTAGATTCGAATACTCTTGATAATATGAAATGTTGAAATTGCAATTTCCTTGGATGATAAAATCACGTGTGATTAGAATTTCCGTTACCGTTAAAATTTTGACTAAGTTACGATGCTTTGACGCTTTGCATACGTCAGTAACGGAACTCATTGGGTAGGGCTATGGATATAATGAGGCCGACATTTTATGAAATAGAATACAAAATGCAAGGCATATGTCGTGGCTGACAATCCGGTCCATATTTGTTTATCTTAAGGACATAAGAAGAGTTTTAGCATCTATTTAATTTTGAAATGTTGGATCAAAACGTAGCATTCTAGTGAAATGCTATTTTCATTGGAATCTATGCGTAGGCGAAGATAATGGTCTCTTAAGATCTGGACTTGGATAAGTTCGTTAGCGGTTCAGCTTACTTTAATCGAATCTAACGACAGAAATGATGCCCTCTATAATCATAAGATCTAATCTCACACCAACACGAATGTGTTATATAGTGTCATACAGTTCAAATACGGTGCAAGTCCGCCCGTTAAGTCGCCTCTTGCGACAGGCAGGGAATGCCGTGTGTATATTCTTCAACCCCCAGCTCACATGGCCTTGCGACAGGCGGGTAATGCCGTGTGTATATTCTTCAACCCCCAGCTCACAGGGCCCGGTCATGACCAAAAGATTGCATAAGCTTCGAAAGAACTATGAGGGTTAACACAATACTGTTCATTTCCATTAAATACTTAATGGTGTATTTCGCTCAATTATTTGAATAAAAAAAGAAAAACAAACGACTGAAAAGCATTGTTGATTCACTTAAAGGTGAAGTATAGACAAAAAATTAATTTTTCATATGCTAAAGGGGAATCAAGTCTGCACAGTGTGGTGAAGCTTCCATTCAAAGTGGACATGAAGGCCTTTCTCAAGATATCAGTAAGTGTAGTTCTACAGTAAATTTGAGGGCAGCAGAGGTTATATCACTTCCCCACATTAACAAGGAATGTTTTGCTTCCCTTTGTTTTTCAGAGAATTGTGTTGACCTTGAAGTCAATGTGAATAGATCTGACCTCCCCTGTGTAAAACGCAAAGTCTGTAAAGTTCTTATGACTCAAATGCAATTATATTCTGATAATATGGGATTGTTAAGGAGGAAATTGGCTGTAAATTAAAGAGAAAAACAAAAGACTGTTCATTAATGTGAGGATATGAGGTCAAATGTGCTTGCTTTAAGTTCACATTTTGTTGAAAATGGGACAATTTTACCTGGTCATTCGTTGAGAACCACGTTGAGAATTCAATGTAAATTTCACCGAAGTTCTTAGAAACCGTGCTAAGTACCCCTACAACAATGTGTGCTTGAAAACGATGTATAATTCTGGAGGTTCCACTATTTGACTGACAGGTTTTTGTTTCTAAATTATTGCTAAATCTCTTGTGTCTAAGTTCTCTTAATGACGACGGTCTCTTCCATTTTTTGCCACATAATTCCTAAACAAATGCTATTGTCTGTATATGTTTTGAGTTGACGTTGTTGCCGCCAGTGTGGCCAAGTTTATAATAAGAGTTTTCATTAGAACGATTGGAAACAAACGTTCTCACAGTATATTTTACTTGCGCCACGTTCGTATATAGTGTCTTGCATAGTGTCGAATGACATAAATTTCATAGTTTTGCATGGCGGCTGGCAACGAAACGTTAATGAGAGTTAGGGACATGTGTCTCTTCACTGGATTTTTGATACTGCTTCACTAACTTTGGTTGATCTGATCATAAAGATAAGAATTTGGGGGGTAACATAAAGATAAGAATATTGGGGATAAAGCAAGACTACCGTGAGAAAAAACAGTGTCTCAAAATGACAAAAAAATTTGTTTCCCCTTCTCTGACCAGCTAACATATCCTTGATTGAAGCGAGTACATATTTGGTTACTGATTACCCCATCTGCATTTATCTCAAAAATCCGCATTCCACCCTGCAAATTGTCAAGATTTAGTTCTTCTGACATAAAATAGTTGAGAAAGATTTTCTTTTTTGGATTTCGCTTCCTCTGTGAGAATGGTTAAGCCCAAAAATATTCTGTAGTTGTTGAAGTGTTTTTTCCATAGGGGCACGGGAGACCTTCATATTTGGGGGTGGGAGAAGGGAAGAAGGTTTTCTGTCCGAAAGATTTAATACTGTCCTAAATACTATCTGAGTCGAACACTATCATCACTTGGCTTAAGTCGGTTGAGCTTGTTATGGAATCCTTCCAAAGGATTCTACACATGAAGCTGGACTGTTAGTACGCTTCTCTCCATTTAAATAAACAAAAGAAAAAAATATGGACATTTGAGCACCCCTGCTATAAATCCGAACAGTTGCTATCACCTTCATGTTGCTGACGTAAGACAACAGGTCCCAACGGCAGTTATTTCCGAGTAGAATTTCCCGAGCGACGTTTACACATCAGAAAAGAGACTTGTGGACGTTAAAGGATATTGACCATTAAACCATTCTTAACAATACTGTCATAGCATGACATTGTGCTGAAGATGATTTTATACACTGTTGCCGTGGTAACAGAGGCAATTAATTTGACAACGAAAGAAAGGAAAGCGGGTCTTTGTCTCACAGAACAAAGAAAATGGAATATGATGTACGGGGTTTTTTTTACATCAGAGGGTTCCATGGTGTTAGATTGATGAACCGTCACGTTCGCAGGGGCGTACGTCTATCTCTTTTGAGGATTGGGGGCAAACCTAACAGCACGTCGAACCCTGGATAAACCGTGAGCAAAATAAAGCATGAGGGGTACAAGTCCTTTGAAGTTTACAAGCCTTGGAATGATAAATTAACTTAGTCCCCTGTGATCCTCTGCTTTCTCACAACAGCGAGCTGGAAGATTTTTTGCTTCAACAAGCAGAAAATTTGATTTACTTATCTTTGCTAATGTTTTGGTAACTTCGAGCTGCATTTGTTAATTGACTAATTGATAAAAATCCAAGGTCCCCGTCAATTGAAATGCCTAATTCGTCTGGTATGTGGTTAACAGAGCTCTAAAGCAGCTGTCCTCGAAATGTGGAGCTTATCTTAGAGAGGATTTAAATTTTGGATTATTTCGAAGAAAATTTGGGTTCTTTTGAAGAGAAATTAGAAAACTTGCATGAGGGAGAAGAATCTTTCCTTTCCCAACAGTCCCGAAGAGAATAGAGAAAACAAAGAAAAATACGAAAACACAAAAACGAAACCCAAGACGAAGAGTTTCTCCAGCTTTCCGTTAATGATAAATGTAAATCTTTAAAGAGCGATTCAGTAATATTCAAAGACGTAAACATTTATTGGCCCACTGTGTAAAGTGTTAATGCCATAACTACTGAACAGTACAAATGACATGTCGCATTTACAAATGAGATGTCAAAATTCAAGATGACATGTCCAGTTTGAAAAATGACATAGCGAATTTCAAAATGAGAGGCAATATTTTTTCTAGTTTACAACTTACCCGTTAGTTTATCTTCATAATACTTTTCCCGAATAAACTGTAGTATCAAAACAGTAAAGTTCATCCCCAAAAAGGGTACTTAGTACTGAGGTGTTACTTCTTGCAAAACTGAATTTTACACGGACGAAAAAAATCACACCAAGAAACAATATTTCACATAGGCTACATTGAATGAAATATCGCTCTTTGGACTGAGTTTTTACTTTACCCATTTTACTTTACCCTGGTCGATAATAACAATTATTAGCAAACTTTTGGAACAAAATCTTTTTCGAAAGTTTTCCTAACTGTCTGGAAAAGGACTGTTCGACGAAACATTTTTTTAGAATGTACACATTTAGACACAAATAAGTGCATACACGTATGTTCATATATTTCTATTTCGTATTATTTATATCTACTTATGTACATGATAGACATGTATACGCACTAGTATTCGAAGTCTATGCATGGATTTATTCTACGTATCTACGCACGTTCGCTTCAATGTAGTCACGTACGTATATATATTGTTTGTAAAACTTGCCATAGGCGGCGGAAGATGTTTTTTATTGGGAGGGGGCACAAGTTTTAGGCAGCCGACATAATGGTGACGCCGCAAGGCGTCCGGTTTTGCCCAAAGCACAAAACCCCATCGGCGTGGGGTCCAGACGGTCAGCTTAAGTGCCCGTGGTGGGGTTCAGGGGCAAAGCCCTGGTAGGGGTCCATGGCAGTGGCATAGCTAGTATGGAGTTTACTATCTAAGCGTAGCGCCACTATCAGTTGGCGCGCAGAAAACTTTGGATTTTAAAACCTCCCAGATGGCTGGAAATGGCATTTACCAGGTTTAGTTGTCTTTAACTCTGTGAGAGAAGTTTGTGATTTTTCTAAGATTAAAACACACTTTTGAGATACTAATTAGCTCATTTCATTACTCCACTGGACTATGTATCCTAGCATTCCAAATCCGGAATCCTGCTGAATGTGGCAACCAGCTGTTCCAGTGCACGCCTGAGTAACGTATTTCCATAGGCATAGGGGAGCATTTCAGTTTGAGGGCAGAAGATTTTTGCCCGAAAAAAGGTAATACTGCCCATAAGACAGTCAAAGCGGAGCGCCACCCCTTTTTGGCCCGGAGCGTCCAGAAAATTTGAAAATTCGTTCCTCTCAGACAGTCGAAAATGACCTTTCCCAGGCTTGTAAAGGGGATCCAAACAGTTGCTTTTCTTGAGTTTCAATTACAAATAAACGTACTTTCGTTCCAAACTAAAATTCATCCAGAAAGACTAAGCGGAGCGCCACGATTGTTTGGCGCGAAGCGTACAAAACGTTTTTAAATATCCGACCCCTCAGACAGTTGAATATTGAATTTCCCGGACTTAGGTGGGGATCTAAGCAGTCGCTATTTTGAGTTTCCTTTTGTAAAAAAAAAGTTCATTTGAAACTTAAATTCTGCTACGAAGTGGAACATCACCGTAATTTGGAGCGAAACGTGCAGGAAATCTTGAAAAATCTGACCCTTCAAACAGTCAAAAATTGTCATTTCCTATGCTATAGGGGTCTTAGAAGTCGCTAATTCGAGGTTTTGTTTGCACGAAAAATGTTCACTTGAAACTAAAATTCTGCTAGGAAGACTATCTGCGCTGAGCTTCACCACTGGTTGGCGCGAAGCGAACAGAAAATTTTGAAAAAATGGGACCCCTGAGACAATCGAAAATGACATTTCCCCAGCTTATGCATGTGGGGATCTAAGCAGTCGCTATTTGATCAGAAAATTACGAGATAAAATGTATCACTACCAATCGATGAAATGGTCCCGCATATTTCGGGGGAAACTACAAAACGGAATTGAAAACATGCTAATGAGTTTTACTCTATTGCGACTTTGGCTAAATTCAATATATATATTGAAAAAAATTGTGTGCCATAGCTTCCGACTATGTATGATTTTACTTTTGAAAGAAGGAGGCCTATTGGGACCTATAGCAGTCGCTATTTTGATCAAACGAATCAGATAAAATGTACCACTTCCATTGGATGAAATGAAGTAGATGGTTTTTCTTTCCATTAGTAACACTTATTGACAGATTTGTCAGGTGTGTTGAAATGAATTTTCAAGCAGACTTAAGGGAAGACATTCTCACCCTGCATCATTAAAGTATCGAAAAATAAATTACCCGATTTTCATAACGATTGCCCGTTTTTGGCTCTAGAGCAGGATAGATGGCAAACTTTTGGGCACCTGAACACCCTCCTGTCTATCCTTTGAATTAAGTTGGCAATTGAAAACGTCCAAGTATTTTTTTAACCTTTGCCCGAATATTTGACTATTTCGGGCATTTTTGCAAGACTACAGTGTGAAGTTGGGATGATAAAAACCTTAGTTCTTATTATATTCTGCTTAAATGTGTCGCATATCTTTTTTTATTTTCCACGAAAATAAGTTATACTTTAAATATAGCGTCTTCTGTTTTTCGGCAAAGATTTGAACCTATTAAAATAATCGGCCTTTTCGGGTATTGTGTTACACATGATTTAAGAAGTCTCAAGGATAATTGTTTCTTTAAAGCCACAGGCTTCCCAAATGCGTCGCGATTTTTTTTTATGTCTTTAATTTTTCGTAGCTACGTTTCCCTTACTACGATACTTTTCCATTTTCGGGCAAAGGCTTGAAAAAAATTGGTTATTCGACAATTTCGGCATTGTGTTGTGATTATTTGTGTAGCTGCCTGGAGGTGAAGAGACTTTTTGGAATCTTGACTTGGTTTTTCATAAAAAAAAAAAAATTGCGACTAAATGATGTTTCTTTGAAATTCCTTTTTCCCAATATATCTTTTTGAGATTTCGGCCATATTATGGAATTTTCTGAAAAACCATTACATTATTCAAAATTAAAGGGCTGTCCGAATTATTTCCAAATACCTGCCCGAATTTTCCCCAAGGTCCTCCCCGAATTGAGATTTTGCGAAAATTTGGGGCAATCTTCCCCTGCCCCGTTTCGTACGCCACTGGGTACTGTCCACTTCAGCCAAGAGCTAAGTGAGGTCCTGTGAGGCAATAGTGGTAACTTAAGGCAGTAAGGTTGCGACCCTTGAAACTGCATTGACCAAACATGGGTTTGGTGGTTGCACTGGCCAATGACTGGTACCAATGGCAGTGCCAATTCCTTCCAACCATTATAGACCCAAATATCCTACCCACCCCATCAAGTATGATTTTGGAACAATTTTGTACATCCCCAGGAATTGAAAAAAAACCCTACAGGAGGTAGAAACATGCCAGATGCTAGTAGCACACTTTAATTGACACCAAGGTAGCCAATTTTAGCCACTCCAAATCTGTTAAAAAATTAACCATCCAGAAACCCGACGAGTCAAAATTCAAGAGATTCCGAAGATATGAAGCTTGTCACAGTCTACCTGAATTTATTCCGAAATTCAGAGTGGGGCACATTTTCAGAATACCCTGCAAATTTTTGAAGGGCGAGAATAAAGTCTCCTACAGGTTATCGTTCATGTGGGGGTCCAGGGGGCGAAACCCCCGGAAGCTTTACAATTTTTGCACTCTGAAAAGTAAAATTTGAGCCAAAGAATAGCCAAAATGTAATAAAAGCAACTTAAATTTGTTTAATTCTTTGGAAAAAATTATTTTGAGACATTCGGTCATGGGGGGGAGGCCATCCCCCAAAGATCTCATAAAAAAATTAGCCCCCCCCCCCGCTTCCGCCGCCGATGCTTGCATGTAACTTGAATGTAAGGACATTTTATATCCATTAAAGTAATTTTCACACAATCTACGCTTTTGGTTACAAATTATTATTACAACGTGGATATTTTTAACCCTGTATCGATAAGTTTTGCACAGTATATTCTGTAAACGTTTTGCTTCATTACACTTAGGCCTTCAGTCATTTAAAGAAACGTATAAAAAGCATTGAGGACAGACACTCGTTACCCCTAAACTACATTTAGATTCCTCGCCGAAGACATATAACTGTCTAAGTAACAAACTAGATCGAAGGACATGCGCCTCTTAATATTTTGGCTCCCCATTCTGAGAACATGTCGGACTGTTGGAGCACCTGAACACCCTCAGGACGTCGTCTATCTGCGGGGGTAAAACTTCGATGTTAAAACTTTGATGTGCCCCTGCTACATCGGGCCTACCATGTATTTCCAAGCAATAATGACCATCTTCCAAATCTTGACCTGTTTTGATCTTTCTAATAGATGTATCGGAACCATGATTTTACCCTTTCCTTCTTTGAAGAAACATATTTGTAACATAAAATAAGTCAGAAACTGCTTTTTATATCAATTTGAGTCAAATTTATTCCTTCATTTTGTTTCGTGAAATCAATAGTACAATAGTGAACCACAATTGTCAAGGTTCTATAACACATATCTCTCATGCTTACGCCAAATTTGCATAACATAACGTTTGGAAGTTTTCATATCAATATGAATTTTCTGTGTTTTACGTCTGTGGAACTCAATATGGTCATTGAATTTCAGTCAAAGCAGGGGTGGCGCCAGGGGTGCGGGGGCCATGGTCCCCCTGTCGGGGAACACTCCACCCCCCCCCCCCCGTCGGAGAAGGTCGGCGGTTTCGTCGGGGAGGCCTAAAATGATGTAATAAAATAACAAAAAAGGGGAAAAAACCTACCAGTTACTGGATGGGTGAATATATTCTTTGTTTTGAAATGTTATTTTAATACATAGCCTATCTGAATCGGTTTTCAATCACTTCTTCTTTGCTACTTTATACTTCATTCCATGTACCTTTTCCTATCTCCTCCTCCGTCGGGGGAGGACGGCAGTTTCCTTCGGGGAGGCCTAAAAATGATTTTTTAACAATTTTCTGTACGCTCCGCCCCAACTGATTATGGCACTCCGCATAGATAGTATTTTGGTCAAACAGATTTCTTAACAGAACAGAGCATGCTTTTAAATTATTCTTCGTTTTGGGGGAGTATTGTGAAGTGAAAATTTTATTGCAAAAGAAAGCTCGAAAGCTGACTTCTTAAATTCTAGTTTCGAACACGGAAAATGCCACTTCCTGCTGTCTGTAGGTTCTCAGTTTTTCAAAAATTTCTGTGCGCTCGACTCAGATGGTCTTTCGGGGAGAATTACACTTTTCGGACAAAAAACCAATTCTGCTTCCTCCCAAACTGAAATGCTCCAGTACGCCTTTGACAATAAAATAAAATGTGAAAGTTTAAATACGTGCGAAGCCAAACTTTTTTCTCAGGCGAATGTTCCAATATGGTCTGAGGGCCTGAATCTGCATGATGATATGTAGTAATCCCAACAAAACTACAGATCACCCCCTTCTTGATTTTTTCTCATGAGAAGGTAAAATTCTTCCAGAAAACGCCAAAACTGTCATAAGCTTTACAATTTTTTCTCCAAAATAAGCTTCATATTGTTAAAAGTGGCAAAATTTGCCAATTCCGATGGATGCTCCGTACAATAAATAACCAAAGCCAACTCTGTTAATCACCCGGCATACTACCTAGTTTTGCTCTTGAAAGGCATATAGGCTAACTTAAAAATGTCAAATATTCATCATTACCTTACCAAAAAACCAAATTTTGTTCATTAAAGTCCAAAATTTCTCCAATACAATAAGGCCTTAATTTTCAAATCTTCGTTCAAAATGGGAAACCCTTTCGGGGCAAACCTGTAGTCTCGTCTCGATTTAACGCGTAACCTCAAAAGAATTTCAGCTGTCACCTATATAACGGGGTCTTTTGTCATATGAAGGACAGATTCTTCAATAGAGACCCAAAATTTTTCATGGTACTAACAAAAGCCAAATTTCTATAAAAAACCTTCAGAGTTTTAAGTACTTGTTAAAAAGAAAACCCAAAATTTTGGCGCGCTACGCGCGCCTCAAATTCTGCCAATTCACGTCCCATCGGGACATAACACCACCTTTGAGGGACCTTGAAATTTTGCCCCCCCCCCCCCTGTCGGGGAGCTTGGTCCCCCTGTCGGGCTCATCCTGGCGCCACCCCTGAATCAAAGCATAAGTTATTCATCATTTAATGCAATTAAACATGAGACTATAACCTGGGTCTTCTGTAAAAACGGTTTTGATTTTTTCGGACAATTTTACATCATTCTTCTAAACCAATGCTGGGATTGAAGATTTCCAATTTCCTGGATCTCATTCTTTCTGAGATCTCTCGATGACATTTTTTTCAAATCAGGTATAATTTCATGTTTGGCAAATGGGTGATAATGTAAAACATTTTTGTCATCCTGGATAAAATGTTTGTTACTTCCTTGGAGAGTATTTCATATTTTGTTATTTACATATTCATATCATAATGGCAGACATTGCGTCAGAGAAAACGAGCTCTCGTTGCACAGCTACATATATACAATGATATTGAAAGAGAACAAGTTGCTCTCCTGCAACTGGGCTCTTGTCGGCTCTTCACTTTTTATTCAATACTTTTGCAATTAGATATGGTAAAGACCGGCGGCCATGGCCTAATTGGTGGTAGAAAAACTACGTAGGCCTACCGATATCAAAAGTTTATTCACATAAGGCGAGTCAGTCGCATGACAGGCTCAGGTCAGGGAGTTGTTAGAGAACAACCTGTTCAGATGTGATAGTCTGCTCACCATCCGTACATCTACACGCCATGCCTTATGTACTTGTCTAATACCACATACTCATTAATTGTTGACATGGCATGTGTAAATATAATAATGGACTAAAGTGATGCCCGACCGAGATCTAAACAGGATCGCTGAATGAATTAAAAACCCTAATCTTTCTAAGCTCGCGCAATTTTCCAATAACTCCCCCGCTATAAAGAAACATTTGAGGTTACCTGGTTTCAGATTGCTCACGGAAATTGCAATTTTTCTCGCGTTTCCTTCTTTTGATGACATAGCCATGGAAGTTGAACTTGGAAAAGTTGTATTGTTGTTTTTATGAACAACAAAAATAAGTACGATACAACGTGTTGGTTACAAAGCTACCTAAAGTACCTTTACTTTAACTCTTTTAGGGATTAAAATAAAGACAAAACATGTACTCATGCGTGAATAATTTTATGCAGAATATGATTCCGACTCATGGTAAAATTTGAACCACTGAGAAACATGCAAGAGTTTATAATATGTTCGCAACTGTAACTATTTATTTTCTATAACATCTCCCCTAAAATTCTTTTAAGGCAAAGTCCTTCTTCGAAAAGGATGAAGTCTAGTATATAGGTCAATACACAGTTAAAGGTTGGAGTGTTTCATCAGCTCTGAAGCTTTTAGAAAAAGATTACAGCGTCTTCTTTCAGTTGATCATTGCCCAATCTCGTGCTACAAACGTTTTTATCCCACCTGACGTTATTCTAAAATGAATTATTCAGACCCCCTCAACGCTCGTTCAACTGTGTCGAAAAGATTACATTTTCCGGTTTTCCTAGCTTTTAGAAATAGGAGACAATAATTGTATGAATAATACGCCTACGCATGCGTAGTGACCCCTATTATGTGTTCCAAGAAGTGTACAACTGTTTGTTGATACGCACTGCTTACCTTGGTTTGAAAAACAACCAGGAAATTGTAATAATTTTCCTTACGCTACTAAATAATTGTTCCAAATAAATAATTTCTAACGCTAAACGGGACTTAAAGAAAAACATATTGCAGGTGAGATGATTGTTGATGGTTAAGGTACTGATTTGTTATAGCGAAGCACTGTTACTACAAATATTGAAACTACATATAAATTCCTGATTTCCCGGGGGAATGAGCAAACCGAGTCTGATGTGTGGATTACTCAATATAAGACTCAGCTTATTATATTTCTTAATTGAAATGAGAGTCAAAATATTGAACCAGGGGTGGCGCCAGCGGGGGGCCATGGCCCCCGTCGGGGAACACTGCCCCCCCCCCCCGTCGGGGAAGGTCGGCGATTTCGTCGGGGAGGCCTAAAAAAAAAAAAAAAAAAAAAAAAAAAAGAAAACGTACAAGGACTGAAATTACTGGATGGGTGAACATATTTTTTGTTTTGAAATGCTATTTAATACATATCGGAATCGATTTTCAATCACTTCTTCTTTGCTCGGTTAATCCTCATTTCATGTACCTTGTCCTATCTCCTCCCCGTCGTGGAAGGACGGCAATTTCCTTCGGGGAGGCCTAAAAATGGACGTAAAGGACTGAAGTTACTGAAAGGATGATCATGGTCTTTTATTTTCTTTTTGAACTATTTTATTCTTTTGTAACGGTATTTTAATGCCTATCTGAATCCATTGTAATCACTTCTTACTAGCTCCGTTATCCCTCATCCCATCTTCAATCCTCAAGGTCATGCCCCCGTCAGGGACGGCTGCCCTTTCCCTTGTTGTTGAGAAAACCCAATTTCGTTGGGGAGCCTCCATCTGCATGCCCATGTTAAACTGATAAAAGATGCGGTTCTTATAAACTTCAGTCATCCGGACGGTCTTCTTGATTTTGCTCACTAGAAGAACATGTTCTTCAAGGAAACTCACAATTCTTAATTTTCCTGACACAACAGACGAGAGGTTGTTCAGGTGCATGCAGTGCCCAATGTTCTGCCACCTGGCCTGCCTCTACAGCCGAATTCTAGTAACGGTAATGAAAATCAGACAGGTTTTTCAGCTATACATAGGCTGATGACAAACAGTAGTGTGAAAATGTCTCCCAATAAGTCTGACTGAATATTCATTTGAAGCCACCTTGTAACGTGACATATTTTCAAAAATTCAAATACATAGGAACACAATTCATTTATAGTCTGGAGTTCGGGAAGTTACGTAGAAAATCTCATCTTTTTAGCGGGCCTTGCAATGGACTACAACGACGATTCCGTTACGGAGTTTTCCCCCGAAAGGAGACAAGAACATTACATCTAATTAATTGCAGCAGTACCCTTTTATCTGGTAATTTTCTGATCACTTAGCAAGTTCGGTTTTTTTCTATTGAAGTCAAACTTTCATTTTAAAGGAAAGCTCAAAATAACGACTGCTTCATTTCTTGTTACAAGTCTGGGAAATGCCTGTTCCGGCTGTCTGAGGGATTAGATTTTTTAACAATTTTCTGTACGCTCCGCACCAACTGATGGTGGCGCTCCGCTTAGATAGAGTGTTCTGGTCGAACAGATTACTTAACAAAACATTGCAAGCTTGCAAATTGTTCTTCGTTTTGGGACAATATTATGAAGTGAAAATTTTATTGCGAAAGAAAGCTCAAAATAATGACTGATTTTTTTAGGTACGAGCCCGGGAAATGCCATTTTCTGCTGTCTCGAGGTTCTTAAATTTTAAAAAAATTCTGTGCTCTGCACTTTGCTAGTCGTTCGGGCAAAATTACATTTTTCGGACAAAAGAGACAACTGCCCCTCCGAAACTGAAACGTTCCCGTCCGTCTATGTCAACATATAAAATATAAAACTTCAAATGTATGGGAAGCCAAACTGTTTCCGCGGGAGAATTTTCCCAATATGGTCCTAGTTCCTTAATCTGCATGATGATATTCAGTAACCCCAACCAAACTACAGATCACACCCTACTTGATTTTCTTGTTAGAAGATTAGATTCTTGCATAAAACCCGTAAATCTGTCATAAAATTACAAGCTTTCTCCAGTATAGGCTTCAGATGATTAAAATTTTCCAATTTCGATGGATACTCCGTACAATAAATAACCAAAGCCAACTCTGTTAATCACCCCAACATTCTACCTAATTTTGCTCTTGAAAGTCATATCACTTAATGAAAAACCTAAATATTTCATAATAACTGTACCCCCAAACTAAATTTTCTTCAATTAAATTCCAATATTTCTGCTCTTAATTTTCAAATCTTCGTTCAAAAGAGGAAAAACCTTTTCGGGCAACCTATTCTCATGTTGAAGCATTAGTAGGTAGGCCTAGTACGATTAAATGTGTAACCCCAAAATATTTACAGCTATATCACGTTTTTGATTTTTCCCATATGGGGGACAGATTCTTCAATAAACACCCCAACTTTTTAATGGTCCTCACAAAAGCAAATTTCTTTAAAAAATTATAATTTTGTCTTCAAAATAAAATCCAGGTTTTTAAGTTTTTGTTGAAAAGAAGGCCAAAAATTTCGCGCGCTGCGCGCGCCTCAAAGTGTTAAGTCTTATCCCCCTCTGGACTAACTCAAAGCCTTTGTCGGGGCCTTGAAATGCTGGCCCCCTGTCGGGGAGCTTGGCCCCCCTGTCGGGGAAATCCTGGCGCCACCCCTATATTGAACCGAAAGGGAAGGTTTGTAAAGACGAATGTGTTTACACCATAGCCGGGACACATGAGAAACTTTTGGGGCGAGATTTCCATTGGAAGAAGTTTCAAATATTTTTTTTTTTTTTTTAATCCTCTTTTATTCAATATTCTTTCGTATAAACATATTACAGTGTCCATTTGTGTTAATAATTTCTTAAGAGTAAGTTATACAGTAATTTTCATTTGGAACGTCAAATATAATAGATAGTGGCTATGTACATTCGCGAGAGAGTACGGACTATTTACAACATATACGTTTAGGGTAAGTGAATATAAATGAATATATATACAAAATATACAATATACAAAATTATCCCCAAAGATCCAATTTATAGATACATACAGTTCTCAATTCTAAAATTGTCAGTAACATCCTGCAACTAGGGAAAGCCGTTGCCATGGGGACCATCACATAAAATAATTGAAGGTTAATTCCTTCACAGAGCACTGGCTCGAAACAAATAAGTACGCATCCGTACATATAAATACCCCTTTTATACAATTTTAAAAATAAGTTTACCATATAACTGCAATAGTTCCAGTGAAAATCACAATTCCCCTAACTTCTAAATTGTAACACTTTTCAATCAAGTAAACACTTAAGTGAGGTATGCGGAGTTTCCTTGACGTATCTTTTACAATAAACCATAGCAAATTGAAGTAAAAGTAAATTAATTGATATAAGCATGCAATTCCGATGTATGAACAATTAATCGACAAATGAATTTGATAGGTAATTAAGCAAAAACCAGTGCATGTCATAGGAATCTAAGAGTGGGATGGATCGTAGTGGAAATCCAAATTATAGGTGAAATCTTATAATACATGGCAGACAGAGAGCTCAAAAAGTTCGGTCCAAAAGTGGGAACACTTCTTCCAGATCTCCAAAGTTAATAGTTTTCTTGGTTTTAATTTGACCATAGTTATGAATATGTTTTTCTACTCTTAGAACGAACCGGAATCTATACAGAAACTCCGTGCAGTTCAGATTCTTTTCTTGTCGTTTTATGCTATAAATGTAATATTTAAGATGTAAAATAAAAAAGTTAAAGGGGTGACGCATTTCCTTCTGGAATCCAAAAAGTATATCCTCCTTTGAGAGCTCAATGTGGGGGCCTAGAACCATAGTTTTAACATCGTTAATAAAAGCAGCTACTATATTACAATCAAAGAAAAGATGACTTAAAGTTTCGACTTCAGAATGGCAAAAGAAACAGAGATCGGTATCACTAATACCCATTAAGTTAAGTAAACGATTTGTAGGGATAATTCTATGTAAAAAACGGAACTGGAAAAAGGATAATCTGGCCTCGGAGACAGAGTACCATGGCATACTAAAAATATGGTCCCAGTCGTCATCACTAAAATCGGGAAAATCAATCTTCCATTTTGAAAGGGACGTTGGCTCGGTCGCAACCTTATCTAGATACCAGAAGAAGTTTCAAATAGAAAAATACCCGTTTGCCCTTTAAAATAATGCTGTAATACGCAGTCGCAGATTTTGATGTGAGAACTCAAACCAAGTCAGGCGATTTATATTTTAAGAATAGTTTCGAACACTTTACCTCTTGTCTCCATAGATTATAACCAAACTGGCACTTAAATATGGCATTATATCTTCCTCAAGTGGTATGCAATTTCGAACAGATACTGTATTAGTTTATAGTGACTATGGATTCTCTTCAGCACATTTAGAGCGAATGCATTGTATGCTTAGCATTACTGTTTTCAAAAGTGATTTTCCTTAACAGATTGATAATAGACTACCTTAGAGCAGAACTGTGCATTCTTTACGTCTTCAAGTTTTGAGCTACCCGCTGAGCAGACTCTGTTTATTCAGCTTCTCAGCTTCCAAAACCACTTCATGACATAACAAGGAATATGCCGTACAATCCGCTACGCAGGTAAGTTTTGAACCGAAGTTATAAATCTTAGTATAATAACCATTGTCAACTGGGGGTGAGAAGAAGGCAACTAAATCACACTCTAAACAGCTTATCTTAGCAACTTTTGACGTCACATGACATTTTGCCTCAGTCGAGGGTTGTAACTGCGCTTTTATTGGGGACCGCGTATACAAACATGCACAATTTGTGACATCCAATGATCTATATTTGTATACTCTAATCCATTGTGATTTATGGAGAGATTTGTCCAATTGCAATTAGTTCTATTCTATTAGTTCTAGTTCTGAAGAAGGCGAAAGAAATGTATCTTTGGTGTCTATTGTGTACGAGTTTGTATGCATGTGTGTTGATGATACTTGGCTTGTAAAGAAGAGGTCTCACGTGACTATAGAAACCCCTCATGAACAAATCCGATTAGTGCTTGTTTTTAGTGACTGTAGGCAGCCATTAGTGGGGTCCATCAGCCTTTAATCGTCTTCATTTATTGTCTACGTGAATTTTAAATCCTCATATTCAGTGAAGTTGATGAAATCAAGGTACACTTTAGTCTACAACCATCCATGGAATAGGTAAGGAAGAAAGGATTAAAGGTGATGGACTCCAGCAATGGTTGACTAAAATCAGACCATAACAATCTGTCCGGGTTCGTCTATACTTGGAACATAAAAAATTGTATTTAGAGAAAGAAAATCAGTGGTTTAGCAGAGGCTAAAGGTCAAATAAAGTTAGTTACCAGAGGTCCTAAGCACTAATTATTATAAACCCCCAATATTTATTATTTTGTCATAGACGGGGTTTGAATTGCGAGAAAAACTTTTTAAGCAGAGCGCCACGATTGTTTGGAGAGGAACGCACCGAAAAATTTGGAAATTTCGACTACTCAGAAAGCCGGAAATGACATTGCCCGGGTTTGTAATACAATACATGCAGTCGTAACTTTGGGCTTTCGTTTCCAATGCAATTTTAATTTAAAATAAAAAAGAGCAAACCTCAATATTATATCGTCTTATATGATGCTTTAGCCTATTTTTGTTTACCCAAATCTCGAGCAAAAAGACTATTCAAGGGAATTGAACTAATCATATACCTTGGAATGAACAAAACCGACTTTCTAAACAAAACATTGGTTTCCTCTTCGATTTCCCGTATTTTAAGTAGGTCTATACTATTTCACATGTGGGTGTGTATTGTTGCAAAAATTCTAAAAGGTCTTTGCTCTCTCAGTGAAATGAGGAGTTGGCTGATTCACAGGATGGGTAAGTCAAAACAACCGTTAAATGTTGTGAGAATCTGGAAGTAGAGATCCTGTGTTTCCCAAAGTTTTATAACAAAAAGGGTGAATCACTTCCAAATTAATTCTGTTGTTGACTTAGATCAAAGGGTAGGAAGTGGGGGTATTTGTAAACCAAGGTGATGGGACAGGATGAGAAGCAAAACTTGCCCTAATTGGGGGAGAAGTTCTGAGGAACTGTTTAATAACATTGTGCAGATGCAGATGGGGCTTGCTCTAATTGGGGAGAATTTCTAAGAAACTGTTTAATAATATTCTGCAGGTGCAGTTGAAGTTGAGTTCAGTAACCTAGTTCACAAAATGAGTGCTGCCTGGGTAGGTCCCAGCCAATCAGAAAAGTTTTAAATCATGCTAACCAATGAATGAGTAGCATGTTTCTCTGTGTCTAAGAGTATGGTGGAGGAAAGAAGTTGTTAAGTTGAGAAGTTAGAAATTTAGGAGGGTTCATTCAAGATCTAGACTTCAGAGCGAGAAGAAGTAAATAGACTAAGTGTGTAATTACTGTCAAGAATTTCTGGCGATTTGGGCTACTTTCAGGAGGGAAAGACTGGTGAATTTGACAGAGGATAATTCTTTGGTGAGCATATTTCCATTTTAGTACTCCAGGAGAATATGGGACAGGAACTAACATGTCTCACTCTGGCCTGGTAAGATTTAATTTTGGAGCTGTTTGTTAGGGACAAATTGGTGAGCTCAGCATAGCAGAGCAATGCTCAGTTTGGTTACTTTTTAAGGGGGAGTTACAGCTTTGGAACTTAGGCTAAATTGGAAACCAAAACCAGTCACTTACTTCTGCGATGGGGAGGTTTTTAATATATGGCAGTCAAAATAGTTATGAGTTTATCTGAAGCTCTAAGGATATAATTGGGGATGTAATTTCAGGCAACAGAGTGAAGGGAACTAGATTTACTGGGTTTTCTGCAACCAAAAAGAGGTTTTGTGAGATCACTTGTACGTTTTTCATGTATCGAGAAGAAGAAGAAGCTGGTGAAGATTTTGATTCTTGAACACCAGCTTGAATAAAAGAAGTGGTACCTTATAATACTTGTTCTTGATTTATTTGAGTCATAATGTGTCAAGTTTAGTTATAGTTTTGGCAGCTGCAAGGGGTTACCAGGATACCTCCACACCCCCACCATAACTCTACTACCCCTAGCCCAGGGCCTACCCAGAAGCACCTCCACCCCCCCCCCCCCCCCCCCCCCACATTCATCGACGATTGAAGGAAGACTTGGAGGCCGGCGACGCAACAGTATGCGTAAATCTGTGTTGCAGTCGAACAGTTAATCTATTCTCTAAATAAGGACGAAGTCGCCCGAAATATAATTGCTGAAATAATTTTGTCTGTTAGCATTAAATCAGGCATCACTTTATTTTTCTGCTCATTTCCATGGGATGTCTCCTTCCAAGTCCATTTTCATTGGAACCATGTTCAACATACTGAGACACGTAGACAGTATTTAGTCTCAATGCTTTATCTTTTAGAACGATCCTTGCTTTTTCCTTCTAAAGTTGAGAGGAAAATGCATTTCTCAAAATATTAAGGATCTCAAACGTTTCGGAAGTCATTTGCATTGTTGTAATTCATGGCTCTGGGCCAAGAAAAGTGACAGTAACGGATTAAACCAGAATGCAAGGCATCCATACTCGCGAATGGAGGCGGTCTAACGGTTCTAGTGATATTTTAACCCTAACCCTAAGCCACTCCCTGATACAAACAGGCAGTAGATTGTGAATTTGTTATGATGAAGATGTTTGCGCATTTCAGAAAAGGATATCAGTGTTGAAAATTTATACAGGTGAAACATTAGTTATGTGAAGAAAGGGAAGCAGAATTGTTTATGCTACAAGTTCGACGTTTAGAAAAGTACATATGAGTGATACGTATATATGATGTTAAAATTGACTAAACAAAACAGGTGGTGGATGATATTTTCTACTAGATCTAGAAAATGGAAGTGCTTCGAATGCAGAAGAATTATTTTATTAATAATTTCCGACCGTAGCCAAAACTGCAAAAATTTCACACATATTATTGGCAGTTCAAAATATCAAAATTTCCTCACGAATGACAATTGCATTTTTTAAACTTCCTTAGTGTTCTCAGTATTGCTCGAGGGCAGTGCTTATTACGGTTCGGCAGTTCAACCGTATTACCTGTATGTATATGCATCGCATTACCACCAACATAGTAAGCACTTTCAGATCAGAAGAGACGCACCTTAACTATCATCTCGAGTGGCTAATGAACAGAGAGAGATAACTACGCAGTCTTTTATTTTGCTACTCCCTCGTCAGAGATCTCTCTTCCCATTCCTACCATAATTGTCAACAACATAAACAGTACCGGTATAAAATTTCTCACCTTCCTCTTCTTTCTTTGGTTGGATAGGTGCGCAGCTGGAAAGTCTTTTTCCCTTACAGTACGGTTGCTCAAAGGAACCATTTTAAATTTGTCTTTCAAGATTACTAAATTATTAGCACAGCCACCAATAAAAGGATCTAATATGAGAATATTTCCAAAATGTAAAACAAAAAAAAACTTGGGTTGAGTTTAACTAAGTTATTTCGATGCGGCTAAGCAAATAAAGCCTTGCGCATGGCCCATATTTGACTTTCCACTGAAACACATCGAACTCTCGAAATGACCTTCATAAGCCGCGGTAGCACTTGATATCATCAACTGTATCACATGTCGTTCGGCTGATCACGTGGTCACCGGCAAAGCAAGCGCATATTGGTAAGGGCGATTCAAGTTTCAGTTGAAACGTTTAGGTCAGAAGAAAACTACGCAGTTACTATTGCGCAATTTTCGCATCCGGGAGACTACGTTATCTTATCCGTTCTCTATTCCTAACCCTCTGTGACGGTCTTCAGTTTTGAACAAAATAAGGTATAACGTAAGTTTGACGCTCTTGTGACAGTTATAAGTTCCTTGGTCATGAAAAGAAATCACCCGTTCAATGTTTTCTTTACAACAACGCCGAAACTTTCACGTCAACAGATTGCTCGGATGTTTCAAACTGTAAGAAAAGAAGGTTAGCGACCATGTCATAAAGAACGGCAGTTGACAAAAACTATAGAAAGGGCTTCTGAGAACCCCATACAGTCGCTCCCTGGTCGTTCCAAGAACCATGTAATTGAAATATCATTGAACTAATATGCCTCATCGTGTGATGAAACCTGAGACATCCTTAAATAAATTATCTGTTTTCATGGTCAACGCCTTTTAATTTACAAACACTAAAAAGTAACAAAACCAACAAGGCACAGAATAAAAACACTGTAACAAGTCTATAAAGCGGCTGCTATACTTCGCATTCGCTCGTAGAAACCTTTTCAGAGAGTACGCGTGTATGAGTCAGCACTGAGTATATGTTACTAAACGGTAACTAAACTCGTTCCAATAAAACATGCAGGGGAGTCGATCCTCCGGGCAGTGGGAACATAATTATCGTTCTCCCTCTCCCCATATAATACAGGAAAATTTAGAAAGACATCAGGCTTACAGGCAGAATGAACATAATACAACATTGAGATGTACGGATGACATTTTTGCGTCAAAAACCATTTATTTGAGCCTATTAGAGTAAAATGTATAACAAAAGTTTCTTCATTTATTTAGCCTTTTTGTCGTAATTTGAGCTGATCAATTACTAAGAACATGAAATGTAAGGTAACTCAGTAGGCCAGACATTGTGAACAAGTAAGTCTTAAAGTAAGAAAGGAAGAACCAAAGCGAATGTTCAGTGTAAGAAAGTTCCAAAGTTAAGGAATAGCTACAGAGAAAGCCTTATTGCTTGCAGGACTAACCATACGATGGATTCCTATGAGATTTTTTAAGGAGCACCATGTCGCAAAAGGTGCTTTTGCTATATATATGTTCCTTGCATGTATCCCTAAGAGGTAGACGGCATCAACCTGAGACATGTTGCTAACCAGTTCATTGAAAAATGTTTCCTCCGCCGATACGCATTCAATTAAACCAGTAAACTTAAAGTTGCGGTGAATGGACACTTTCGGTTAAGAAGATATGCAGTTACAGTTACATTTTTTAATGAAGCAATTTACACAGAAAGGTGACAGTAGGCTTAATCATGTAACTAGTTTGTATTTTGTGTAGTGAGTGCCAAAGTGTGTGATTGTGTGTGTGTGTATGCGTGTGTGTGTATGTGGGTTTGTCTTTGTGTAAAACAGAGGACCTAAACAATAGACTTCCAGGTCCTCGGTAGTAAATTCAAAAGATTTCTCAAGTCCTCGGTTGTCTAACAATAGACAGTCTATTGTGAAGGTTAGGGTTAAGTAAGCAGACACAATGGAGATAACAATGAAGTCCTCAGTTGTGTGTAAAAACACGACTGTGTGAGTGTGTGTGTGTGTGTGTGTGGGTATGTGTGTCTGTCTAATAACATCTCTCTGGTATATCCACCTCTATTAAAGTGAAGTCACCAAATCTGATTTGAGATTTGCTCAATAAAAAAACAACAACGGGAGTTTCTAAAAAAGTGACAACTTATGGCAAACATGTAAATGAATATTGCCAGTTTCTACACAGTACATTTTACACCGTCTTCTTCAATTTGTACTCCACTGAAAGGCCTCAGCCTCTTCTGGAACAGAGAACAGTGTCCCTGTACTCGATCACGAAAGCACAAACTGTTCTTTCACCCATTGATATCACACCAACTAGTCTGTTGATGATGCAGCGAGAACGAACAGTAAACAAGATGGAGGAGATATTTTCTTACGAAAGGAATGGAAAGAAACTTCGGCACAATGACTGAGCTTGACAGAACTTGTAGCTGAAAGGAATAAACCACTAGAACTACAAACATAATCAGGAACGTACTATGAAAATGAAACAAACCAAGCGGTGAAAGTATTTCACAGTACGGCGGCACGTTAGGGCCACATAAATAGGGTGTTGCGCGTCCATGGTAACTACAGGTACATGCAATTGTTCGACACTGCAGAAAGGGTCTCCATGTTTTCGGCATGTTATGGAACAGTCAAAGACAGAATGTCAGATACAGTCTCAAAACATAGACGTATGAGACGGGACTGAGCAGAAGTACAGCAAAAAAAAAAACATATAGCAAGAACTAAAATTTGGGTAGGAATGTTGAAAAATTGGGGCAGTCCTTCGAGTCTTAAAAAACGTTATGTTTTTTATTACACAGAAGTTTTGAACTTCTTTCAAAAATATGCAGGGAGAGGAAAAACATCATATTCATGTTCGTATAGATGTTAATCAAATCATTTGTAATCTGGAGTTTCCGCAGCCATAGACAGTTTCATGATGTCAATGACCTTGGATTAGAAAAAGAGTCGCAATTAAGTTACCAACATTTTTTTCTTCACTTCAGTTTTACAGTTTTCTCAGCCAAATTGAATTAGATGGCCAGTGAAGTAAGATGACCCTGACTTTCAGGTACAAACAGTGGCGTAGCTACAAAGGGACAGGTTGCGATTGCCACTGGCTCTGAAAAGTGAAAAACCGAACTCCGGAAAAGACAAAATCACCGCGTCATCAAGTGGCATAGGCAACTACAGTACTATTTTAATTAATGTTCTTTGATAAAATTCCAAATTTTCCCCAAACTCTTGACTTTTAAAATGTCGTCGGAGAGCCCCAATTCTTAGGAGTTAGATATCATTGTGTAGCAGCAACAACAATCAACTCGTCTTTTTGCCGACGATACAAACGTTTTCTAGCCAGTGAAGGCTGTTCACATTTGATTGAAATGGTTACCGATACACTAAGTCAATTAAAAATATGGTGTGAGTCAAATAAACTTACCCTCCATATCGATAAAACCTCCTTTACAATCTTTCATTCGAGAAAAAACTGTAATCATGCTTGCATTGATAGCTTTTGCTTCACTTTTACCAGGATTAGGAAATCGATCTTTATAAAGTATTTAGGTTTAGTTATTGACGAAAATTTAACATGGAAACAGCATGTGAAGGACTTACGCAATTCCCTCTTTAAATATATTGCTATTTTTTTTTATCATATTAGTGACATTCTTCCAGTTGATACTGCAGTTCAGATTTACTACTCTTTTATTTATTCTAGACTTACTTACGCTATTGAAGTCTATGGTACAACCTGTGCTACTGTCCTTAAACCTCTCCAGACATTTCAAAATAGAAAACTTAAGCTTCTCTTAAAGAAACCGAGGCGGTTCAGTACAAATCAGTTGTATTTTGATTATAACATATTAAAAATCAAGGATATCCACAGGTATTGCATGGGTGTAATCGTTTTTAAATATTGTAATGATATGCTACCTAAGGTATTATCTAATGTAATAAAGCCACCTAATGAAGCCCAGTTCCCAATGCAGACCCGCCACAATTGCCTCTTTTCAGTAACCAATCACAAAACTTAACAGGCAAATTAGTTCTCCAAATTATTGTTATAATGTTTGGCACAAACTTTCCCCTAGTGTTAGATCAAGCCCTTCACTCCATTCTTTTCAAAGGAATTTATAATCTTCCTTTATAAGTAGTTACCTTTAGCAAATATTTAGTTATAAGTCTCAAATCTATTTACTTTGTCAATTTTTTTTTCTCTATCTCTTTTCTTTTTGTCATCTCTTTGTCTATGTTTGTATGGTCACTAGCCTTGATAAACTGTATTGTTTTTCTAGTATCCATCATATGTACTTTGTTTTTAGTACTTGTTAAATGATATACCTCTGTTGATGATTGTTGTACATGTGAGAAATAAATTGAATTGAATTGAATCTTTGGTCATTGTCCAGTCTCAGACTTGTCACTGAGATAAAGGCCTACAGATTCTTCAGTGATCCCGAACTTTTTACATTTCCTTATGTAGGAAATCCGGAATTCAGACTTATCTCCAATACAAGCTCCATATTTTCAAATATTTGTTTATAACGGGCAAAGCTTTACGCGCGCTTCGAGAGGGAAAATTACGTCTCCAGAGAAATGATGTTCACATTTAAAAAAAATCGGAAAATTTGGGTGCTTACACCTCGTGGAAAGATATCTAGGTAGGCAGCTGTTTAAAATTATCTTGTGCTACATGGGTTTGACAGTCGGAAGTGCTGATGTATTTCCATGACTTTCTTTAATTGAGTTAGTCTCCTCTATCTTCTAGCAAGCCATGAAAAACACTCAAATTTTTCACTTAAGCAAATGACTGCAGAAACATAAAAACCCAGTCGATGTAATTATGCAGATCGATATTTGTGTGCATGAAGTCCGTAAAAATATCAATTGTATGTAGACTTGTAAACGATCATGGCTGTGTTCTATCTGTTCTACAGAGAGTAAAAATTTCACAATACCGGAGGCAGATCCTCACCAAGCAGCTCAGGCCCGGATCTTGACGTTTTGCAATGGTTACTGCTACACCTACAACCTTGGACAAAAAGGTTGGAAAGTGTAATGACGAGCGAGATTCAAGAGCCCTTTGTTCCATTCTGCGTTCACAAGTACAGACCCACTTTCCCCTCGCCCCCTGCATTAGTTTACATGTAAATACACCAATTTTAAAAAATCAGTATAGCCCTATTAGTATTACCAGCACAATTCGACTTAAAAGTCTCTTAGTGTCAAAGTAGAAAGTCTTGCACCATTTTGCATTAAGGATTCTTGAAAAGACAAGACATTTTCAGAGCGACCCTTTCCTTAGACCCCTCCCACAGGTCGACGATCACTGCGCACACCCCTGTTGCTTTGTGACTCTTCATGCGACAAACAATGCGGAAGGGCAGAGACCGGGAAAGAGCCCCTGGATTCGCCCTCGAAGGTGTCCAAAAGTAGAATTTTAAAAGCCTTTTTGTGAATGTCTAATTTTTCCTATCATCGCAATTGTTATAGCTTCACATTCTTTCACTTAGCTTATCTCCTCGTTCAACCTTTCCTTCATTTATTTATTTACCTTTTTATCATATTAAAAGAAAGCGAAGCCTGAGGCTTCATTCAGGGGTGGTGTCCGTTAAGGACTAGGCTACATGTGAAATCTGTCAAACTGTTTGAATTTTTTAAGGTTTTTTCACCCAGTCATCGCAGGATATTTTAGTATGAAAATCCTCGTCTAAAACACATAAAGAAATCATATCAAGTTTTCTGAATAACAAGCCTCCATGCCAACATGCATTTATTCCTGAAAACCCCTTGACAAATTTTTGTGTATACTTCAGAGGTGATGAATGCGACACACAATCATACCCATTGAGACCAGATTTTGACACAATCACTGTCCGGTCGTGTCGTTATGGGAATCCTATGGTGGTCTTTACTTGATATTATTTTTTGCAGGAATAACAGAAACGACTAAAACAAAGACGTTTTCAGACAAACCTTGCATACGTCATTTTAAAATACACTCTATAACATAAATCGGAGTATTAACCAAACAGTTTGTAAATGTAAATCCTGCACGTCGAGATTCTACATGGAGATTTGTATTTAAAAACTCACGAACTCCATTTTCTCACAAATTATCAATCCTCTGTGATTTTTTTTCTCCAATTGGTGAAAGCACCCGACTTGCAGCCAGGAGGTCTAGAGATCGACTCCTGGTCAGGTCATACCGAAGACTTTATAAATGGAATCTAATGGCTAATAAAAATCTAAGGTCCAACTCAATCGATTATTTTTAAAAAGCGCCAATAGTATGTTTTCTCTTTTTAGAATACATATGTGGTTTATGATGTTAATATAGATAAATCTAAGATATCATAACCTCCCTGTATGACTTTATCCTCAGTAAGAAAACCACTATGTACTGGTATAGCATGACGTATAAGTATGCCGTGTTACGAATAGACTGGAGGCATCGACGAATTGTGAATTGAGATTTGTTTTATGCCTAGTATACGTCAAAACAGTCGTAGACTTAAATTAGATTTGAGACTTAAAAATACTCAGCTGGAACGTAACTTTTCGTTTTGTGCTCAGAGTGTTGGTGTGGAATATGGAGGCCAACTGTTATAATCATTTTTTTTTTTTTTTTGCCGTGAAGATGAACCTCACCCTACAGCCTATGGTTAATTTAAAGAACAAACTTTTTAAGTTTTTAAGCATTCTGAAGTGACATTCTATGCTCTTTATAAAACCTGAAACTGATCTTCATATAAACTGAATGAGATATATAACATAGTGGTGAGTTATTCAACCTCTTCCCCAAAGTAACTTGAGGCATCTCTGGACTTAACTTCAAAAGGTCGGGAATACTGCGGGAATACGTATTTTGGCAGATTTGGCAGATTTTGCTTTCGTTTTTGGGAGATATTTCCCTCTCTGTTTAAGGCTAAATGATTTTTTCACGAAATAAGGATGATGCCAAGATTAGGTCAACTGGGGTTGGGTAAAAGGATTCAAGGTCCAGAAAAAAAGATGACGAGTTCTTGGCCATATCGAAAAAAGATCTTCTTGACCTTCTTGAAAACAATGTCTTTTTATAGAAGAGGAGCTTGTAATAAATAAACTAAAAGGCGTAGGAAGCGCGGGGGGGGGGCTGGGGGACAGTCCCCCCAGTGAAAAGTGAGCCCTAAAAGTGAAAAATGAGGGGACGGAAAAATACTTCCGCCCCCCCCCCCCCACTTCTCAGGTCAGAAAAACCCCATTTTTTACTTTTCCAAATCTCAAAAAAGCAAAATTTCCGCGCAAAATGCAACATAAATCAGTTTGGTAAATTTTTCCGAGCCCTGGAAATGACAAAATCGAATATTTACCATATGTGACACTACATCATCAAGAAACACGGGCAGCTATATTGCTATTTTTCTCAACTGTCTTTCATAGAATTTAAAATTTTCTTCGATGAAAGCTCTAGATTTTGGAATATTTTGTCTAAAAAAGGCAACAATGTTTGGGAAACTTTTAAAATGTCATCGGAAAGTGTCTATTCGTAGGCCTTAGCAGGGGGGGGGGGGGCGCCAGGACTTGCCCGACAGGGGGGCCAAGTTCACGGACAGGGGGGCCAGAATTTCAAGGCCCCGATAAAGGCGATGCTATGTCCCAGTTGAACGTGACTTTGCAGAATTTGAGGAGCTCGGAGCGCGCCGAAAATTTGGGCTTTTTTTTTTTAACAAATAAGGCCTACTTGAAAAGCTGGAGTTAAATGAAGTTAAAATTAAAAACTTAAGGAGGAAATTTTGCTTTTATTGGTACTATGAAAAGTTTTGGGTGTTTATTGAAGAATCTGTCCTTCATAAGAGAGAATTCAAAAACGTTTTATGGGCGACAGCTGAAATTGTTTTGGGGTTCGGCATTAAATCGTAAAAGACTTACCTACTAACTGGCTAAGGCTTTGAGATTAGACTAGCACTTTGCCCGGAAAGTTTTCCCTTTTTGAACGAATTTTTCAAAATTAAGAGCTTATCATGATGGAGAAATTTTGGATTTTTAAGGAAAGAAAATTTGGTTTTTTGGTAAGGTTATAATGAAAATTTAGTTTCTTTTATTGAGCGATATGCATTTCAGGAGCAAAATAAGGTAGTATGCCGGGTGATTAACAGAGTTGGCTTTGGTTATTTATTGGTTTCGATGAAAGAGAAACCTATGCATTCATGAAGGCGTGTGTGTGTGTGTATGTGCGTGGGTGTGTATGTGTGTGTGTGTGTGTGTTTGTGACACTTTGCTCGTTAACACGATATCTCAAGATAGGAATGTCTGACAGTTTTCAAACTTGGTACATAGATGCACCATATTGAGAGAAAGAACCCTATTGTTTTTTGCAGAGGTCAAAGGTCATCTGGGGTCACCGGGGGTCAAAGCCTGAAAATCTCGTTAACCCGATATCTCAAGGTAGGCAGCTTGGGTAGATTTCATATTTGGTATGTTGATGCTTTATAGTCAGGAGATGAACCCTATTGTTTTTGGCGGAGGTCAAAGGTCATCTGGGGTCACCGGGGGTCAAAGTCTGAAAATCTGGTTAACACGATATCTCAAGGTAGTAAGCTTGGGTAGATTAAATATTTAGTATGTCAATGCTTTATAGTCAGGAGATGGTCGCTATTGTTTTTCGCGGAGGTCAAAGGTCATCTGGGGTCACCAGGGGTCAAAGTCTGAAAATCTCGTTAACATGATATTTCGAGAAAGGAAGTTTGGGTAGATTTCATATTTGGAATGTTGATGTGTTGTGGTCAGGAGATGGTCGCTATTGTTTTTCGCGGAGGTCAAAGGTCATCTGGAATCACCGGGGGTCAAAGTCTGAAAATCTGGTTAACACGATATCTCAAGGTAGGAAGCTTGGGTAGATTTCATATTCAGTATGTCAATGCTTTATAGTCAGGAGATGGTCGCTATTGTTTTTCGCGGAGGTCAAAGGTCATCTGGGGTCACCAGGGGTCAAAGTCTGAAAATCTGGTTAACGTGATATCTCAAGATAGAAAGCTTGGGTAGATTTCATATTTGGTATGTTGATGCTTTATAGTCAGGAGATGGTCCCTATTGTTTTTGGCGGAGGTAAAAGGTCATCTGGGATCACCGGGAGTCCAAGTCTGAAAATCTGGTTAACACGATATCTCAAGGTAGGAAGCTTGGGTAGATTTCATATTTAGTATGTCAATGCTTTATAGTCAGGAGATGGTCGCTATTGTTTTTGCAGAGATCAAAGGTCATCTGGGGTCAACAGGGGTCAAAGTCTGAAAATCTGGTTAACGTGATATCTCATGATAGGAAACTTGAATAGATTTTATATTTGGTACGTGCATGGGTTATGGTCAGGAAATGGTCCCTGTAGTCTTTGGCGGAGGTCAAATGTCATCTGGGGTCACCAGGGGTCAAAGTCTGAAAATCTCGTAAACAAGATATATCAAGATAGGAAACTTGTATAGATTTCATGTTTGGTATGTAGATGCATTATGGTCAGGAGATGGTCCCTATAGATTTTGGTGGAGGTCAAAGGTTATCTGGGGTCACCAAGGGTCAAAGTGTGAAAATCTTGTTAAAGGGATATCTCAAGATGTCTATCTATCTATCTATGTATTGCTTTTGTGGAGGTCAAAAGGGCATCTGGAATAACAAAATTATTTTTTGAACATGCTAGTATAACATTTGAGTGAGAAGATGAAGGTGCATGGCAAATTTGAAACAGTACATTTAGATATCATCGAAACCTCAATGCATTTTTGCATTCTGGTTGTACGGAGTATTCATCGAAATAGGAAGATTTAGCTATTTTAAACAATCTTAAGCTAATATTGGAGAAAAATTGTATATTATGACAGTTTTGAGGTTTTATCGAGGAATCTGACGTTCTCATGTGGAAAATCAAATAGGGGTGATCTGTAGTTTTGTTGAGGTTTCTGAAAATCATCATGCAGATTTAGGGATTTAGGCCCTAGGACCATATTGGGGCATTCTCCCGAGGAAACAATTTGGCTTCGCATATATTTGAGTTTTATATTTTATTCATTGGCATAGGCGTACGGGAGAGTGTCAGCTGAGCTTGGGAGGGGCAGATTTGTTCTTTTGTCGGAAAAAATGTAATTCTGCCCGAAAGGTTATCTACTGTAAGTCGAACGCACAGATTTTTTTGAAAAATGGAGAACCCCCTGTCAGCAGCAAATGGCGTTTCCTCGGCTCGTAACTAGAATTAAAGAAGTCCATCCTTTCAGATATCTTTCGCAATAAAAATATTTTCACTTCACAATACTGCCCAAAACGAAGAGTAATTTACAAACACGCATTGTTCTGTTCGACTAAAACACTATCTAAGCGGAACGCCACCATCAGTTAGCGCGGAGCGTACAGAAAATTGCTAAGAAATTCAACCCCTAAGATAGCCGGAATGGCATTTTCCAGAATTGTAACTATAAATGAAGCAGTCGTTATTTTGAGCTTTCCTTTGAAATGAAAGTTTCACTTCAACAGAGAAAAAACCCAACTTGCTAATGATCAGAAAATTACCAGATAAAAGGTACTGCTACAATTACATGTCATGGTCTTGTCTCTTGTCGGGGGACTATGCAACGGAATTGAAAACATACTAAAATGTTTTTGACTGTATTAAGAATCTTCGTTGAATTCAATTGCAAGGCCCACTAAGTAGAGTGAAATTTTTAACGTGGCTGTCCCAACTCAAGACTAAAAATGCTTTTGCCCCCAACGTATTTGAAAATATGGCACATTACAACTTGTCTTCAAATGAACTTTCACTCAGACTTATGGGGAGATTTTCTAAAACCACTGTTAATCATTATATGTAGCTTAAAATGACATGGTCTATATTCATTACCTTTGTGAGAATTCGGCACTCCGAGCAGGCCAGATGGCAGACCATTGGGTACAGCACGCACATGAACAACCTCTAGTCCGTTTTTGTAAGGAAAATTCGGAATTGTGAGTTTCCTTGAAGAATATGGTCTTCTAGTAAGCAAGATCAAGAAGGTCGTCCGAGTGACTACAGACCCACATCTTTTATCGTAGGTCTGTAGATGAAGTCTCCCCGACGAAATTGGATTTTTTCAACAACAGGGGGTGGGTAGCCTCGTCCTCGACGGAGGCATGACCTTGAGCGCACGGATTGAACATGGGATGGGGGATAGGAGAGCTTGTAAGAAGTGATTAAACCTATTCAGATATGCTTTAAAACAACGTTACAAAAAATAGTTCAAAAAAAAAAATCATGGTCATCCATCCACTAACTTCAGTCCTTTACGTTTTTCATGTTTAGGCCTCCCCGAAAAATTGCCGTCCAAGTGGCTTCCCCTACGGGGGAAGAGATACGACAAGGTACACAGAATGAGGTTTAACAGAGTTAAGAAGTGATTTAAAATCCTTGTGGGTTTTTTTATTATTTTTATTTTTTATGCCTCCCCGACGAAACCCCCGACCTTCCCCGACGGGGAGCAGTGTTCCCCCCGCTGGCGCAGTGGTCCTCCCGCTGGAGCCTTAGATAAAACTATGTAGTAACAACAATTCAGTCATTCTCAGAGAAATCATTCTCAGATTTGCCAGAAATATATGAAGGAAGTTCAGAATCTTCAGTTACCCCCAATTCTCTAAATTTCCCTAAAGGAAACCCAGAATCCAAAGCTTTCTGCAATACAAGCTCCATATCTTCATATATTTGTTAAAAAGGGGCAAAACGTCGGGGCATATTCTAGGCAGAGAAACATTGGCCTGCCGTACTCAATTGCTCTCATACTCACCTATTCTCAGATAACTTTCAACCTTGTCAGTTGAGTAGTCAGTGTAGACAGATTTTTTCGTTTTTGAAGTGTCAAAATTGTATCAATGTTCAATGTTGCAGAGCAGTGACAAAGCTATAAGAGGCAGGGCGATTGTCCCAGGGGGCGATTGTCCCCTGGCTCTACAAAGTGAAAAATTCGGAAATTTGCCATTTGAGACACCAGTCAACTCGAGTGCGTTTTCTTCTTCTTTTCCGTAGTAAAATTCCTTCCTACAGATCCATATTACAGTACCGTTTCAATCATTTTTATGAATTATTTGTCTAAAAAGGCAACAAAGTTTCCGGAGTCTTTTGAAAGTCGCCGAAAAGGCTCAATCCACACTCCTTAGATAGCATTCAACAACGATCTTCAGTCGATATGATGTCTCAGATATATGCTAATATGAAACGAAGGCTCCTCGGTAGTAGTATTCAAATTTCCTTACAGGAAACCCTGGATCTTAACTATTTTCAGTTTGCAAGACGAGCACCTTATTTACAAATGTGCATAAAAGGACCCAACATTTGGGCACGCTCCGCGTGCAGCAAATCACGCTCCTAACACGTAGAAAAAAGCGAAGAAATTTAGCATTAAAAATGTACCTTTTGGTCAATGGGATAGGGTGAGGTGCATGGTACAAAATTGTTCCGTCCCCCCCCCCCCCACCAACCCACTTTCATATTGCTCCCGACGCCACTGTAACTAGGAGACTGAAGATTGTGGTAAAAAACAATTCGAAATTCGTTTTTGAGGAACAAATCAGACGATTGTATGTGTATGATTCCAATCTCGTGGATGACGGGAACATGCTTTAATGATAGACTTTCCAAACTTGAGGGAAACTGTCTGAAAGATCCAGGAAGCATGATTCCTAAACGGGCAACCTTCGCTATCTGCTTTCTGTTATCAGGCTGTTGCAACCCCCTGCTGTCATAGTCTTGTAGCACCAGGGAGTTGCAACTGTTGCATCTTCCTGGTAGCGACAACCCCTGAGTGGGAGCCAGTCTTTGATGCGTAAATGGGTGGGTAGTCGAGTCCAAGAGGTCTGCATTGGAATAGAAGCTAGGCAATAGAGTACTTTCACGTTACGTCACAATTGGTAAGCCATGCCCACTTCTCGACAAAAATCAACAGTGTTTCAATGCGTCAGTGGGTCGTCACCGCTAAATGGTTTACAGCTTGGCTATCTGCTTGTAATAAATTGAGTGATAAAGGTCTCTTTATTTCAAATAAAATATATTACAACATTCTGTTTTAATGAAGCGATTTACAACGGTGGGGGATAGCCCTTCAACCATTACAGTATTGAGAACAAAAAGTGTGGTGATCCCACTATTTCAGGAGTACGGTGGTGACAAATCAACGCGTTTCCTAAGTGCAGCATCAGGGGTGGCGCCAGTGGGGCCATGCCCCCCCCGTCGGGGAACACTGCCCTCCCCCCCCCCCCCCCGTCGGGGAAGATCGGTGGTTTCTTCGGGGAGGCCTAAAAAATGTAAAAAATATTTTAAAAAATCCGCAAGGACTGAAATTACTTGATGAGTGACCGTGAACATAGTTTTCCTTTTATAACACTATTTTAATACACATAGGAATCGATTTTCAATTACCTCTCATAGCTCATAGTTCATAGCTCTGTTAAAACTCATTACATGTACCTTGTCCCATCTTAAATCCGTGAGCGCAAGGCCACCCATAGCCAAGCCTTGTGGTAGGGACCTGGAAATTTCACGTGCAGACGTAACCAACGGGGAACCAGGGGCCATGCCCCCGTCGGGGAAGGATGCCCTTCCCATGTCGTTGATAAATTCCAGTTTCGTTGGGCCTTCATAAAAGATGTTAGCCCGATAAACCTTTGTCCAAGGACGATCTCCTTGGTTTTGCTTACCTAGTTTTCCTCACAAAAGGAATGAGAACTTGTACAGGTTCATGCAGTGCCAATATGGTTTGCCATCTGTCCTGTCCCTACAGCCGTATTTGCGCAATGGTTCTGACAATCGACCAGGCCAATTTCAGTTATATATAATGATGAACAGAAGTGTGAGAATGTCTCCAGATAAGTCTGACTGAAAATCATTTGAAGCCACCTTGTTGTTACGTGACATATTTTCAAAGACGTCGGCTGGAAGTAAAATCATTTATGGTCGGGAGTTCGGATAGTCACATAGAAAATAACATAAATTTAGTGGACCTCGCAACTGAATACAACGAGGAGTCTCAAAAGAGTAAGAAAATGGTATGTTTTAATTCGGTTACATAGTTCCCTCCCCCCCCCCCCCACCCGAGAAAAAGACAGGACCATTTCATTTAATTGTAGCGGTAACTTTTATCTGGTTAGTTTCTGATCACACAGCAAGTTGGTTTTCTTTCTATTGAAGTGAAACTTTTATAAATAACGACTTCTTCCTTTGTACTTACAAGTCTGGAAAATGCCATTTCAGGCTGTCTGGGGGGTAAGCTTTTTTTAAATTTTCCCTTCGCTCCGCGCCAAGTTATGGTGGTGCTCCGCGTTGATAGTATTTTGGTCGAACGGATTACTCAGCAGAACAATGCATGCTTACGAAATATTCTTCGTTTGAGGGAAATATGAAGTGAAAATTTTAAAGCGGATAAAACTGAAAATAAAGACTGCTTTGTTGCTGGTTACGAGCCTGGGAAATGCCATTTCCGGCTGTCTGGGCTTTTCAATTTTTTAATATTTTTTGTACACTTCTAGTTAGGTAGGGTTACATTATCAGACAAACTAGACTATTCTGCCTCCTACCAAATTGAAACACATCCGTACGCATATGTCAATATACAAAATTTTAACTTGAAATATATGAGAAGCCAAACTTTTCCCCGAGGAGAATTCCAGCCTTAGTCTCCATGATGTAATTCAGAAACCCCAACAAAACTACAAATCACCCCCTTCTTGATTTTTCTCATATGAGGGTCAGATTCTCCCATAAACCCCCAAAATCTGTCATAAAATTACAGTATAACCTTCAGATTCTCTAATATTTGTAAAAAATGATAAACTTTTTCATTTTCCATGGATACTCCGTACAATAAAACACCCAATTTAACGATCTTTACCACTCCCACAATTTCTCTTGACAGGCATATCATTGAATAAAAGTCCCAAAAGTTTCATTGTAACCTTACACAAAAAGCAAATTTTTTAATAAAATTCCAAAACTTCTCCAATATTATAATCCAATTTGACAAGCTGTTATAATTTCAGATCTTCGTTCAAAAATGGGAAAAAATTTTCGGGCACATTTCCAGTTTCGTCTGAAAGCCTTATTACCTAAGCCTTGTACGATGAAATGCGTAACCCCAAAAGAGTTCCACATGTCTCCTAAGCAACGTTTTTGATTTTTATGAAGGACAGATTCTTCAATAAACACCCAAACCTTTAATGATCCTTACAAAAGCCATTTTTTTTTTTTTTTTAAAAACTTTCCCTTCCAAACAAAAAAAAACTCCAGATTTTTAAATATTTGTTGAAAAAAAAAACAATTCGGCTCGCTACCCGCGCCTCGGATTCTACCAAGTCACTTCCCACTGGGACTTACTCCTCGCCTTTGTCGGGGACTCGAAATGCTGCCCCCCCCCCCTTGGGCAAATCCTGACGCCACCCCTGTGCATCATTTGGGATCATAAGAACAGGCCCTAAATGACTTACAAAATGACCTTAAATTACACTTTTGGGAACAACCATGGTACTCATAGCTGTTAATCTACTAAACCAATTAAATGGATTGCGAAACTCAAGGAAACAAATTCTGGGACACTCGCCCCTTACATATACGAGGGGCCTTAATTAGGTACTTTTGAGAATGGCAGCTGATATTAATGCCACAGTAGTTCCAGAAAAACCCTGTTATCTATATCATTACAGAATTCCGCACCTTGGACGGTGGACATTTATACTTTGACCTTGATTTCTGAATTCCAGCAGGTAAAGGACGTATTCTTGCGGTTAACCTTGGCCGTGTTCCCACGTGATCCCCCCCCCCCATGTTGATCGCCCCAAGCTCAATCAACTGGAAAATTTTGTGACTGACCGCCCGCATGAGTGTTCCCATTTGATGGCCTGTGCGAGATCTGATCCCCTCCTCCGGTTTAAGTAACAGGAAGTTGTTTCATTGAAATTATGTGTGCAGGTCAGGTTTGTTTACACAAGTTTGTGTGGCGTGACGTGTTCGCTGCGGAAGTACGTCACTGATCTCGGGTCACCTTGATCCCCTGTTTTTGTTCCCACTTGTTTTCTTGATGGCCTGCGCGCGGTCTGATCCTCCCCGACGGGGCGATCAAGCTCTCGGGATCTGATCCGGGGAACGAGAGCGTTCCCACTTGCGAATTGATCCCCTGCGCGGGGTCTGAACCGGATCTGATCGCCTGGTCGTTCTCAAGTGGGAACACACTCCTTAAGATAATGGGCATCCACCTTCAGGAGATTCTAAAGGACTGTTTTGTTTTTTCCACTTTGCTATTTTCTATCGTATAAGTATCGGCCAAGTTATGACGCCCAGTTTCAAGTGGATGAGTTTTGTAATGCATAACCTGTGAATAGATTCTCTCCGAAATTTTAGCATAAAAGGACATAAATGGTCCACAAGAACCCAAATACCGCAGACATATTTTACATTGCTCAACATCCCTTATATTAGCATCAATTGATACAGGGACATCACAAGCTTAAAAATAATTGAGTTAAGAACAAAATTCGGGGAAGGTGGTCCTTTAGAGAGATAGATCCAGTGGGGCTCAAAATTGGGGCAATTACACTGTCGAGAACAGAGTTCAAATTCTTACGATTATATCTCCACACATGACAAGTAATAGTAATATAATTCAAGAAAGCGTGGTCATTTCAGCCTAACAATGGCTTCAATGGTCCACAAGAGTCCAAAATGGGGTCCAATTATACTTTTTATAGCAACGCTAACGTAATTCCAAAGTTGGTCAACTGGCAACTCAACTGGGCAATGTCTCCTTAACAAGTGTCCGATTTAGCCCAAATATCTACGCCTCTTAAACTATGACTCTCTGCTCCCAGATATATCGTGAAAGTGCATTTGCGGTTACAAGTATTAATCTTCGAAACTATGCAAATTTGGGATGTAAAATGCTTTTTGCCCATAGTCATCAATCCCATAAATTGATGACAAGTTGATAACGATAGTGTGGGCCGGGTGTGCTCAAACAAGAAATATTCACTGGGTATGGACAAGTATGAACAGTTTCCAAACATTTGCAGTTTAGACAGAAAACGCAATCGTCAAGTCAAAAATTTCGTAATGCAGAAACCCTAAAAATACATGCCTCATGCGTCAACTCACTGTACTGCATGTAACTCATGATTTAGAGGCTAAATCGCAAATTTCCGATGCGATATTTACAATCTTACATATTGCATATTCAGGCTGGACTAAGCAGTTACTCCCAGAAGATGTCAAATTGAGAAGGAAATATTGTCACATGATTCAAAAGAACTTTTAAGAAACGAGATAGTTTATTGCACTCTTCTGAATCTAAGATGAATTTCCTTCAACAAGACCATGGCTATCACAGCCAGTTTTTTCCTGATTTGTGAAAGTTGTATCGTCCTAGCTGTACCACAAGTAATCATGAGTCGATCACTGCTACCTATAAACGCCAGTGCAGCGTGAAGGTGTGATACGATTGCAATGTTGAATTAACCTAGAATGCATCTTCAAAAAACATCAAAACCAACTATTTGCTATCATATTTTTCATGTTTAAAGCAAAACCCATAGCCATGGCCAGAATTCAAGTTTCAGCAAAAGCAAGAACCAGAAATTTGCAAAAATTACTAAAAATGATGATGATGGTGATGATGATGATGACGATGACGATGACGATGGCGATGGCGATGGCGATGGCGATGGTGATGTCTTTTATAAAGTTCTAAATAGGAATTCTGATAGAGAAGAGATTGGCCCATTTTGTATGATTATTTCAAAAATCGACTTAAATGTGGTAATTTATAGGACTTTTTTTTTTTTTTTTTTTTTTGTGAAGTGATTGATTCAAGATTACTTCATGAGCATTGCTATAATTGAACTGCCAAATACATTTCATGATTCATTTTCTGTAGATTACTCAATTCGAAACAGTGGCGGCGGAAGCATAAAAATTTAGGGGGGACAATCAGTGAACAAGATGGAATGGTAGGACTCGTGAAACGAACCCTATGTGCGCGTAGCGCACATCACGAGCGCGAAGTCCCACTGGCGTGGGTCCAGGGCCCTGAAGCTCTGAGATTCTACAAGCTCTCTCGTGCAATCTAAACCGTTTTTGAAACATTTTACGGTGAATTCAATGAACAAAAATGTGCGAAATATTTGCGTTCACAGATAGCCTATAGGTTATTTCCTGACCGACGCAGAATGTAACGTAGGCCTACGTATAGGCTAGGCCAAATAATGTCCGGGTTCACCTAGCTTAACCTGATTGTCACAGAACGAGTTATCACGCAACGACATAAGCCTAAGCATGTGACATCAATTACGCAACATTACATTGGATGAACAAATGTAGTGGAAATAGCCTACTGTAAGTGAATGACTCACCTATGATGAGTGCATAGGCGTACAAGAGCATTTCAGTTTGGGGGCAGAGGATTCTCTGCCCGAAAAATGTAATTCTGCCCGAAAGACTATCTAAGCGGAGCGCCACCAGCAGTTGGCGCGGAGCGCCCAGAAAATTTTGAAAAATCGCAACCCCTCAGACAGCCGGAAATGGCCTTTCCCAGGCTTATAAGCAGAATCAAGGCCGTCGATATTTTGAACTCTCGTTTGCAATAAAATTTTCACCAAAAATGAGCAAATCTACAAAAAGGTCAGAAAACTCCCAGATGAAATGTACTCCTAACCATTGGATGACTATATTAAGCTATAATCATTGGAAAATGAGTTTGCTTGCGCGTTCTACAAACTGTTTTACGTCATTTAGCATGAGATTATCATCAATATAATTTTGAAAATTGAAAAACTTCAGAAACCCTCGAAAATCCCAAGGCTTCATAATATAATGATATACCGCACGTGGGAATGGATAAAACATTACCTGGTCTTGTATCTTTCCGTGGAAAACTGTAGAACGGAATTAAAAACATGAGTACCGTATGTCTGTGACTCTGTTGCGACTCTTGCCCGAATTCCAGTTCCACTGAATTGATATAACTGTCTATGTGACTCGACCCGAACTCCCGACTATATATAAATGATTTTTCTACTAACACCGTTTGAGAAAAACCCGGCTTGTCACGTTGCTAGATATTTTTACATTAATTTGTGGGCAGACCTACTTGCAGATTTGTTCACACTTAATTCGTATGAGTGAATAAACAAGCTACGCTGATTTGTTTACCATTGCCCGAAATTCGGTACCACAGCACTGAAGGTTAAAAAGTTTCGCACAATTTTAAGAGGATCATTTTGAAAAGTGCAAAATCGTCATCTCATTCATATGCTGCCCAAATACCTCTCGACCAAGTATGTTTCATCCTTCTGGTGACTATTGGTGATTGTCATTTAGTGATATGGTGCGTCACAAGATAGCTTTTGATTGATTTGTTCGGGCAAAAATTTTGGGGACTGTATACATCATCTCTCCCCTTGTAATCTGGCAATTAAAATGTCCCACTTTTGCCCGAATATTGTGTCATTTCGGGCAAAGGTTTGCGCAAGAATATGAAGTAAGGCTGACGAAAAATTGTTTTTTTTTTGTAAGTTGTCCGAATGTGTCGCAAATTTTGGTATCTTCAGAGTTTTCATGAAAATTGTACCAGGACTACGATGCTTTTTTATTATTTTTTCGGCCAAGTGTTTGAAGGAATTCGGGCACGCCTAGGAGTTTTCTGTGTAAGCACAACGAACCAGATTTTAAGACTCAAACGGCTGCCCGAATTTTTCCAGATCCCTGCCCGAATTTTAGGTCTTGAGAAAATTTGGTGGGGGCAGTCTGCCCCTGACCCCCCCCCCCCCTCGTACGCCTATGGATGAGTGAATACTGATCAACTGTTCGTTCACGTGATGTGGCAATGGCAATGCTTCACTTCTCGCGGAGGGAAAATACTAGTACAGTAAAGGTTCGGTTTCACTGGACAAGTGATATACTACATACACCTGGTTTGCTGACCGGGCGAGGTTGCCAGATTCTTGTAATGATTTGTAGTCAAAAACTAGGTCACAGGCATAGAGCATGGTCGCAGGGGACCGTGACAAGAATCAGCCAAACAATGGCAGATCATAGGCTAAGTCAATTTCGGCTGCTCTGTTCGGTGGTGGGTTAACTATAGTCTCAACTTTAAATTGGTTCAAGGCTCCCAAGTTTCTTTTACTTCTTCTCTGATTTTTTTGGGGGGGACGTCTCCTCGCTAAGAATTTTAGGGGGGACGTCCCCTCGCTAAAAAACTTAGGGGGGACGTCCCCCCCACCCCCCCCCCCCCCCACCGCTTCCGCCGCCAGTGATTCGAAACAGCACCAAAATACAGCACAAATGAGAAAGACATATTTCAGAATATTGTTGCCAAGTTTCATTGATTTTTAAAGATTTTTTTCATATTTTTATGGTTCTGAAGTTTGTTACGTGATCGACTCATGATTAGCCAGTTTATATGACACGAGTATGAAGATTTATTGCCACTTGTGAAGGGACTAAATCACGATTGCTTGGCTCACCTTGTGAATCTTAATATCCTTCCGAGACTTTCTTGCTGAGGTTAAATATGAGATCATATACTTTATTAAATTTTCATATAAATAAAGTGTCATATCTTCCAAAATATAAAAGAATTTTAGGGCTTGCATCTGAAACGCTAAAATGACTTAAGTTCTTAAGGCTTATGCCAGGACTCCCAAAAAGACTTTGTTCCCTGGACCAGACCAGAAGCTTTGTAAAAGACATTAGACCTCATCCGTGTAAGTTTTTATCTTTTGCCATTTTTGTACATTTGGCTGCTGTAAAATTACCACTTCATTAATAACCGAACAGCTAGTTGTCCTAAAGTTATCCATATCAAATCAATGAACCCCTCTTACCACCAAGAAGGAGGAAATGCAGGAAATAAAAGCATGCATATATTGTACAAGAAAAAATGTAATGTATCAGGTGCAATGCTACATGGAACCAGTGATCTCTTGATCTCAAGCCTCAAAATTCCACCTTTTAATATCCAAGCACATTTTTTACATAAAATAATTGTAAGTTAAAGGCCCAATTCTCTCACTCCAAACAGTACCAATTCTCCTAACCTTCTTACTTAAGCCCCTCCCACAATTGGCTGATATTCATCCTCATCCAGACACGATTTCAGTTTGTTGCTTCATGGTGAGTAGAAGTGCATGGCGGAGCTGGGGATTTCGATCAGAGGGGCGAAAATTGTCTGCAGGGGCGCTTCGAAGGAGTAAATACCCTGAGCCTCAGTACGATCGAAGCCACGGCTATTCAGACTTTCCATTTGATTTTCCGCACCTGGTAGAAAACTGCTCTGCCATTTCTCCTCAGCAAGTTTTTCTTATAAAACATGTTTAAATTTTCTATCCATGGGCCTTTGCAGAAGAAAATTTGGCGGGGGGGGGGGGGGTAAAATCCTCTCTTAGGTTTGCACAGAGCGCAAAAACAAAATTGGCCCAAAATTCCTCTCGGATCACTGGAAATGGCATTTCTTAAGCCTATTTACCGCATATTAATAGGGAAAACACCGAGTGAACTGTTCAAAAAATGTTAATGTTGATTTTTCTTCGTCTTTTTCTTTATGTTTTCTTCGTTTTTCAGGTTTTTTTTAATTTCCAGTGGAGGGTAGGTTCCCCTTTTCCCTATCCTCGGGCGCCCATGTTTGGATCTCTTTCTTTCACATTCTAGTATGAAGGCGATCATATTTAGTCCTATTGTCATGTCTTGATTTAAGATTTTAATGTAATAATGGGCTACTTCGTGAAGGTAATGGAAAGATTAACCTCCTAGAGTCAAATAGCAAGCAATCTCACGGGTGGAAAAAGTTATGGAAATTAATTACTTATAGGTTTTCATTTTTGGTATCTGAAAATGAAGATCACGAAGAAACATTAATTGACGTAATTTACATTATGTTACCTCTCCCAAAATAGCCATTGATTAAGTGCATTGCAAAAAAAAAATAGCCAAGACAAATGGTTTGCTTGGTTCTCTAGATACCAAATTCATAATAAATAGGAGCTTAAACCTAGGCTTATTACATACAATTTTCTGGCTTTTGAGACCACGAAAGTACAGAAATGAGCATTTTCATGGGATTATCGTGCAGTGTCAGAAATGGACATTTACCATGAGAATGGTCACTTGAAGAAAAGCAAAATGGAAACTGATCATTCAAAATTTTTAAACCATTACCACTATGATAACAGTTTTATTTTATGTTAACCTGAATGTTCTCTTCGAATGATTTTGAAAAATGTTCTGGAAGCTATTTTGGTATCTTTATAGATAACCCTTTCCATCAGAATGAAGGACAGATAGTACAGTTACTGTTGAACTGTTTGAGCATTTTGTTATCTCGGCCTTAAAACAACGCTTTCAAATTATATCTTTTGCCAATAATGGTGCGAGAGCAAAGTATGTTAAAAACAAAAAAGGGCCCCGACAGACGATTTTGGTCTGCCACTGGTGGGTACAGAAATGCTCCATGTGTTAATCAAAATACTCTCAGCACAGTTCTTGCTATGTTATATAAGCTTTGGTATTTCGCATTGTTTGAATTAACAGTCAATAAAAGAGCTGAGCCAATTGAGAGCTTCTCTTACCCTATACAAGAAGTGTAGTGTGGAGTGAGAGGGTTTGCCCTTTAAACCCTGCTTTCATGTGTTTTACTTTGACACGTACTTTTGCAAATATTAAACTTATGGTGCACTTCACGTGTACCATGTAATGCAAATAATGTCTTTGAAAGAGCGGAGAAATAGTAATCAAACAAAACATTTTCGTCACTCTTGCTGCGAGAAAGCTAAAAATCAGATAAATCCAGTCCCAGTGTGGGAGTGGACTAAGTAGGCTGTAATACATACACCACTTGGAGTTTATACAAGTAACAAAATGAGTTTTTTGAAAAGTGAAATTATGTTATTACGTGGCTATTAAAAAAGAAGATCGTAATTCTTCCTCAGCTGCCACCCAACATTATTATTTTTCTTTCTGGAAGAGACACATGCCGATTTTTATCGTTTGCAAGAAAGCTGCGGACGTATCTATATAAACTGAAACATGACAAGGCAATTTTGACATTTCAATGTTTGCTTCATATTTTGAAAAATTTAGCCTTCCGATGAACGGATGTCTTGCTGCTATCAGATATTCAAAATGCATACATGACGCAGTCAAAACATTGCGAAATTCCTTTCCAAATAGAAGACGTGGTACCTCGAAAGCATAGGAGACAAAACACATGACCCAAACTATAACTATTGGGTATTTTTACTTCTAAGAAAAGTACCAACATTTGAGCGGGGGCGTCCTTGTGAAATGATAAAAAAGCAATCAAACAACCTTTAAGGTTTTATCAAATATTAACATGATTGATACCTTTAGAGTCTTTCATTATTTTTTATTTCGACAGAAAACCTTCAAGTCATTGCAATGCCATTTAGTTAACCGTTAATTCACTTATTGTACATTTTTAAATCGTTTTACGGTTAATATTTATTTTACTCCCTTGCACATATTATTTTTAGGAAGATGCTTTTAGAGCTGTTAGTGTATTTTTAATAACACATTTTAGTGCGAGTTTGTCTGCCTTTGGTGAAAAATTCTTTTACGCTGAGAATCTTTGTCTTTACATAACTTTTTCACATTCCTTGGCTTACAATGTTTTACGGATACTTCCATCAAATTTTCTGATTATTGTTTTTAAAACAATTAACTTTTCCTCCTATCGAGGAGAAAGTAAACGTCGGTAGGCCTACATTCTAAAAATAAAAAGCGTCAAATTTCACTAGTTAGAAGAGTGAAAGTTCACTCCAAAAGGGCAAAATTTTTCTCCAAGAAGAGTGAAATTCATTCAAAAAGAGCGACGTTTTTTTTCTTGATGGAGTGCCTCTACAGTGATCACTTTTAAAGGAGCTAGGCACGCATTTACGAGTGAATTTTCACTCTTTGGAGTAGCTGTTACTCTCTATGTATCCCTTTCGTTTTCGTTCTGTCAATACACAGACATTTTTTACAATGTGTACCAATTGAGAATTTCATTATTCCTTAAGTGAATTAACACTCTAATGGAGTGAATTCACGGTAATAACTCTATTAAAGAGTGATTAAATTCACTCTTTGGGTTTTAAAGTGTAACGATTCTGCCAGCGTGCTACGCATTATCATTGTAATCGGGGCAGTGTATAAGATAGGTCCTACTGTTTTATTGGTGCAACAGGTAGGTATTTGAGATCATTTGGGTTTGAGAATTTTCCTTTTGTTACTCACACAATTGAACTTGACGGAACTTTAAATTTTTCATGTTATTTATCCTTGTCACAATCAGTGCGACAGGGGGCTTGGAAGAGGACATGCGTGCCCCCAACATGTACTTGATACCCAAAATAATATACTTTTAAAGGGATTTAGGCGACATATATTTATATTGGGGAATCGGGTGTTAGTTAACAGAAAAGAATTCTACTCGAACGTACTTGGAAATGTCCATTTCTGTAAACATGCAGGTAGGTTTTTTCGATCAAAATGTTTGGTCCCCTTCTCTCCAACTGTAGTGTCACTCCGCTTAGTATTAATCCTTTAGACAAATGGCAATATGTCCACCAAATTGTTGCAAGCTGGCGATGCTTCAAGTTGGGCCCTCTCTGAGGATACGACTGAGTTTCATAAGAATTATCGCTAAGTCGACGGAAAGAGGTAAATTATAATGTTGATATCAATTTTAAATGGCCATAGTTCTCTTTTTCCTACATTTTGTCAAACATTCAAACTTACATATTTATCAACCATTGCGCTTCTAAATTTCATTTGTGTCACGTCTTCATTTTCATTTCCTTATAATAACGATGCATGTTGTGTGTAACCATCCTCTTCAAACAATTCAAACCTATATATAATAGAACCGACATGTAACAACATCCGTGATCATTAGAGCTTAGGGCTTCCGTAGTTAGAATACAACCAAAGGGTCAACTACATTACCATCAATTGCAGAATATTCCAGCAAAACGAGATGACTGAGGTGTAATTATTGCACATGTGATGGGAAGGAACGATGTAAAAAGTGTCAGAGTTTTACTATCGCCAGTCGTACAGTACGCCAATTTGTTAATACACATACTGGTCACGTATGTTGATTCAATCTGTGTACATAGTTCCGCTTCATGTATTTACTAGAACCCTCATAACACAAAACCACTTACACAAAACTCATTCAAAGGCCTGGCGCAAGGGTAGTGAGAGTTTTAGTAATAACCATATATATATATATATATATATATATATATATATATATGGCTTCATGGCTCAGTGGTTAGAGCGTCCGCACTAGAAAGCGGGAGGTCCCCAGTTCGAATCCCGGTGGAGTCAACATCGTTTTTTCACCTCAGCCAGATTTTCCAGCTTTACCAATTTGATTTATATATATATATATATATATATATATATATACATAATATACTGTGAAAAAAAAATGCCAAATCAGCAAAAATTTCACTCAGGGACCGTGAAAAAGATTGTATATATATATATATATATGTGTGTGTGTGTGTGTGTGTGTATACATATTACTAAAACCACTAGACCCACGACCTGTGATTTAACCAAGGTTGTGGGTTATCGGTTGTGGATTGTGAGTTGTGGGTGGGGGGACTTTGGGGGCTTTAGAGACAACCCTACCGATACGTAACACCATGGAAGTACTACCTCGCAGGTAGTACTTCTATGGTAACACAGGTCAGTAGAAGTGGTACAATATCACTTGCTCGGCTCTCTTGTTGGTTTTCATTATTAGTCGAAGGGTTACCTTAGATGTTGAATATGTACTCTGTCCTAAAATGCTGACTCAGGTATTAAGGTGCAGCCAATATAGGTGCAGAAGTAATAAACGTCCATGGGTTGGGCAATTCGAAGGGGTGACCCCTGACCGACCATTATAACTGTATCATGCATAGGCCTGTATGAGCATTCGTGATTCAATGTGTTCAGGTCTTCGACAAGTTAAGGCGGAGGTGTGTGGCAAGTTACAGCGGTCGTACGATTTTGGTGGCAAGAGCTTTGTTGTTTGTACTCAGTGGGGCTTCCGCGTGGGCGACCATGTTCTAGTACTGCCGATCGTTCGCTCCGTCTGGCGGTGGGAGGCTTGCTTCTTTCTTCGACTGAAGCATACCTTAAGTACAGGGATCGAAACAGCGATGGCAGTTAAGATTTCAGGGATGTTTGCCTTTCAATTGCACTTTATCGGACATTTCAAAAGCTAAAGAGTGCTTTCACCCAACGTAACAACCCCGCCCTTTTTGAGGGACATACGCATGTTAGTGCAGCAGGCTAAGAAGCAGCTGATGACCCACTTGTGAGTCTTGTACTATAGTGTTGATGGACCTTGTGCATTGACGACTCACTGACGTCATCCTTGGGGTAAAACAATAGGTGCGTTCGATTTAGCGGCTCGAGCCGGCTCAACTGGCACAGCCAGCGATCGATCTTTCGCAAAAGTGATCTTAACGTCATCGATTCGTCACAACTTGAGCCGGCCAAAACGACCGGCCCTCCGGGATGATCTAGTTGAGCCGTTGACGTATTTTACGTCACATTTCGACCAGTTAAAAAACTGGTTGAACCAGTTGAGCAGGCTCGAGCCGCTGAATCGAACGCACTTATTGGAACACGTGGCCACACGCATAAGGATTCGTCTTGCATGTGTAGCAGACTGTGCACATATTTGACTGGTTGACAAATCATCCGTCTGCATTTTTCTGCGTTAGCTTTTTTTGCCCCTAAAGGAGGACGTACTTTTCGCTCTGTGACCAGTCTATTCTTGCCCGGAAGTGTTTTCCCTGTTGTGACGTAACGTAAAAGCACACTACACACGGAACTGAATGTGTTGAGAGTTTGGGGCGTGACAAGGACATTTGACCAGTAATATGTTTTGTTGGTTAATAATTATTTGAAGTCTCTTCTGCTTAGCCTTCAGTGCGAAGCTAAAGCTTATCTACTTCTAGTGAATTCGATTGTTGTGCTAAAAATCTAGCACAGTTCCTCATGGGTTTTTTAGACCCGAGTTTGTACATGAATAATCGATATGACAAAAAAAAAACGGAAATTATTTAGGTCTTTTATCTTGAGATGTGGGAGAGGGGAAAAGTCTCAGTATAAATTTGACTATCTCGGTTTAGGAGGATTTATTCCAGATAGAGCAACTTGATTGAACGACTCATATCCCAGTTGCGTTTAATCTTGTCGGTAATTTACTCTGATATTTTATTTTGGTTTCGTTTTAGTTTTAAGCTAAAGCATACGGGAGTAGATATGAAGTAATTAAATCTTCCTCTTTTTCGCTGTCTCCGTTTCATGTGACAATCATGTCAGATTCATTTATTGTTTCATCACACTACATAAAATACGGTGTGAAAGGAAGTCATCGCCTGGCTTGAAAAAATAAAACCGTGTTGTGAAGCTAACAACGCAGCGGTAACAACGTTGTCTATAATGCGCAAACCAAGAGATTTGTGGTTAACAGTTTTCCGTGCACGTTGAGCTAACATCAGCTCACCAGGAACAGCATTAAATCCAATGAGCTGCTGAGAAACTTGAAAACGATGGAAAGAGGAACTGACAAAATCTGTCACGCTCGCAGACAAAAAGCAGAAGGTGTCTCCATATACAGTTCTTATAGACGTAATCCTTTCACCCCATGCTACAATTTTTGTAGTAGTCCATAGAAATTTTCAATTGACACAGCTCTTTGATTGACAACAAATTAAAAACATACATAGTACAAAGATCATATTACACAGCATGTACTCTACAGAGAGTGTTTTAATCATACATTGGGGCCTTTTATACCCCAATAAATTGATATTATTTCTGGATAATGATTAGTTTTAAATATTTGTGGGGGCTTAAAGTGCACCTCAGGTCAAAGCATTGAAGATATTTATTAAACGGCATGAAAAATTAATTCTAAAATTATTGTTCCCATCTTTGTAGGACATTATTGAGCATAGATATAAAATGTTGAAGTTAATTCACCCGGCGAATTAAAGTAGTACATTGTGCAATAGTATATGATGGCATTGTTGTACTAATCAAATTACAATCTTTGTGTTTCTTTGTTTTTCTGAAAGTTACTGCACCTTGTTCCAAAGTGTTATAGCACTCTTACTGCCATGGGGTGATATAATTATTGTAAGTCATGGATTCACATTTTCTTGGCCAATCTTTTGTTCTTCTTCATTTTTCATTCTTTTCGTTTGACCTTGAATTGATTAACGATGCTATCTTGCGCCTAAGGCATATACAATTTTTAGAATTCTATTGCTCATGATGCACTTATGGCATCAATATATCAGAGTGAAGTTGCATAAACTTGATGGTAAATTTTAAATAAAAACAAATCATTGGACAACAATATGTGAATCGATGACATCACGTCTGCTTGCTTCAAGTTCATTTTGTGAAAAAAATTTGTCACATTTAATTGCTAATATCTCAAGAACACAATGTGGGAAATGAATAAAAATTTCTCCGGAATGCTTAGAATGTGTCCGTCTTTAACATATCAAAAATAAATCTTGACCTGGAATATTCTTTTAAGCAGACAAAAACATTAGTCCAAGTCGTGTAAGTTGGTCAAGTTCTCATTTTGCATAATTTTATGTAGATATTAACACAAAAGTTCCAATATAGTCCTAAATGCATCTCAAAGTTCCTTGCGACACTATAAACGTCGAGCTGGCTAACACCTTTTAATGAAGAATCGATGCTTGATTAAGCAAATTTGTGAAACATTCAGTGAAGAAAAGTACCGGTATTTTATCTGGAAAACGTCTTTACAATATGAAAAAATATTGCAGGGTTTTGGACAGATCAATTTATCGTTTGACTATTTATTCCGTTAATGTTAGGCTGGAAAAAATTGGGATTAGACGTCGGGTAGATAAACCAGGAAACGGAGCGGTGATTGACTCCTAGATACTCCTATATTACCTATATTATTTTATGTTTAAGATAAATTAACATTCAACTGATGTATTGTCAGACAATTCTAGACGAAATGCGATCCATTTCTGTCTGTCTCTATCATTACATTAAAATTTATAGAAATAAGTTGGAACCTCATCAATATAAGTTTATATTGTTAGAATTCAAAGTCACTGAGATTTAGATTAAAATGTTTAAGACTGACTGTAAATGACGCACGGTGTATCTTACTTGAAAATGTCAATCATGTAGTCTTAAAGTTACAATACCTGTAATATATTATTCATATATCAACCTCTAAAACTGTTGAAGTGGCAGAGTGAGTCGAGATCGATAACTTAAAGGAGAAATCCTCTCACCCCAAACTACACTTCTTGTAGGGGGTATAGAAACTCTCCATTGGCCCAGCTGTTTGATTGACTGTTAATTCAAACAATGCAGATTACCAAAGCTTATTTTACACAGAATAAACTGTACTGAGAGTGTTTTGAAATACAAATTCTATACTCACCTTGAAGAAATAAACAGAGTTTGTGACTGGATGAGGATGAATTTCAGACAATTGTGGGAAGGGCTTAATTAAGAAGGTTAGAAGAATTGGTACTGTTTGAGGTGAGAGAACTGGGCCTTTAAGGGGAGCACTTGGTGTACAACTTAGACTGTGCCAAAAACTGTCCCTATAGCAATTTCGCCAATACTTCAACCCGGATCTATATCAGAAGATACTGAGTATGTAGAGAGAATGATTAAATTATTTGAAGCCAGGCTTTGTTTAATTAAAAGGCATCACTCTACATATTGCTGACTCTCTCTTTAAGAGATCAAAATTTGGGATAAGTTGTTACAGGATGTCATAAATTACCACTGGTCAGCGCTTCAATCCTTGCAGTATACATGCATTGTAGTGCAAGTTTTTGCCACGGGTGATTCTTACTCCACTTACGTAGAAAATGTTTCATGTGTGGGATTGGGAAATTCCCTTTCTCCTTCAAACGAATCGGGATATTTGCTTGTTAGAATTGAACTAAAGGTGCAGTTAAGCTAGTAAAATCTATTATATTGCAGAAAATTATGACGTCGCTGTGTCAGCAAATGAAGATAATGAATGTGCCGGTGTACTTATGGAGGTTTTGAAATTACGTCATGGATCCTCCAAGCCAAATGCACATGACTTTGTACTAAATGCACTTTGAGTGCGGTCTACTACGTAGTAACATGAACTCCAACATGGCCGCCGTAAAGTATTACGACGTCATATGAAAAGCCTCTTGTGAACAGCGTACCGTGGAAAGCACGCAGTACGAAGCCAATCTTAGACTTAAATTAGACCTATGTTTCTTTTTTCTTTCTTCTTTTTCTTAACGTTCAGTTGAACTATTACAGGAATTTGTAACATTTGAAAGATGGGTGATGGACCGCGTTGGCTGCAAAATATCGTTCGTTGAAAGCCATGCCCAGTATTCGTCGCCATGTTGTCGCGAGGGTTTCGGTTTAAACTGTTAAAAACAAAAGATAGGCCTACGTTAGTTATATTTGGTAACATCTACATAAGTCAAAAATTTGTGTATTTAGTTCTTGCGTATGTAGGTTACCCAATGACGTTTCAAGACGTCAAATGAGTGTCAGAGCAGGAACTTGAGTCGTAGTTGTGTATAAGACCAGGTCCACTTGAGTCGAAAATCATAGCAAAATAATCATCACATCAAGAAGTTATGTCATGGCGCGTTTGTCACGTGCAAATGATGGAATTGAAGTGTATGTAATCCATCAAACAAGTACTCAACTTGTCTACTGTGATCAGCTGGTTGATTGCTGAAACATATTCAGCCTGACTGGCAATCGGAAGAAGCTCTACTCAAAATCTTCACATTTCGTAACACTTGAAAAGCATATTTTTTCCGACTTCGGCCTTCATCATATAAACTTGATTTCTAATGTAAGAAATAAGAAATAAATGGGAGTTTAGAAGTCTTGGAAAAGTCAGTGGCGTAGCCACGGGGAGGCCTGGGGGCAGGCCTCCCCAGATTTTCTGCAGGCCCCCAGATTTTTTGCGTCCTAATAAAATAATTGAAAAAAAATAAAATGTTTGAACGGAAATAAATTTTAAAGTATTTCCTTCAAAACAGTAAATAAATAAATAAAATTAAAAAAAAAACATGCATGAATGTGTGTAAAGCACATTTTGTGTGCAAGTAATAACTTCAAAATTCCTACTTTCACTAAATTACATACCGTTTGTGATCTGCACTGTCGTTTATTGCATTTCACTTAGAAGATGAAACAAAAGTCTCGACGACAAATTTTATTGTGACTTTGTAAGGTTAAGACCCTTTCTGCCTTTCGGATGGCTGATTGATTTACTGAAAATAAGGCAATCATACACTGGAGACCACTCTTTCAAGACCATTCCTATACTTCATCATACACAAAATATGCCGTAAGCAGGTAAGGGTAAGGTACTGCCTTCGGGTAACTCTTCCCTTCCATCCTTAAAAACTATGTTGTGCCTCACTCCTGCCCATGACAAGTGCAACTGTAGGACGATTTTTTCGACAAGTCCTCTTTTTACTAGTTGGCACTGGCGTCTGAGGGATTTGTAAAATGTCCACAAGGTCCTGATTTCATGTGTTTCCCACATGATCCATACTTCTGCTTTGCGGTTCAATTATTTTGAACCATTTTGCACATTGTTTCTTTGGTAGTATGTATGTCTCTTGTAAAAATCTCTACAAAAACTAAAAATATTTTGATATTTTTCATGCTCCCCAAAAAGGGAAAATCAGGCTTAAACTTAGGCCTATAATCAGTTTAAAGTTTTGCCAAACATAGCATCATTTTGCATCTAGGAAATCTAACGCAAAGAAAGTTTCTAAGAGGGGTTCACAACTTGTGAACCCCTCTTAGAAACTTTCTTTGCGTTATGGTTTTCCTGTTAAAGGGTAAGGTACTGCCTTTGGAAAGCTGAAATCCATTCAAATATTGCCGTCATTTGCGTCTGGGTACATCCAGATTAAAACACGCGGGAAGTGCCGTTTCCGGCCATCTGGGGGGGTTTTAAAGCCCAAAATTTTCTAATACGCTCCGCGCCAGCTGATGGTGGCGCTCCGCTTAGATTCAAATATTGCCGCATTTGCGATCTACGTCTTTCTGAAGTTTACGATTTTTCTCAAGGGGAAGGGAGATACCGGTTCCCTTTAGTCTCATCCACCAGGATCCGATGTGCCCAGTTTTGGGGTCCTAAAAAGTGTATGTATTCCCATTTTTCATAGATTGATTTTTCATTCTCACAATATGAGAAGTCGCAGACATGACATTCGTATTTCAATGCTGGGTACATCCAGCTTAAAACACATGAGAAGTACCATCTGGAGGGGTTTTAAAGCCCAAAATTTTCCTTGTACGTCCCGCGCCAACTGATGGTGGCGCCCCTCTTAAATAGTCTTGCCGTGCCTGACCTTCGGAGGTACCAGGCCCCCACTTTTTACCAAGCCCCCCCCCCCCCAAAAAAAAATCCTATTCTGGCTACGCCACTCGGAAAAGTTGCAATTATGTAAAGTATTAGGCTCTATATACGGTGTTTGGTAAAGTGTTTTGTACAGTGTAGAACAACTTACATACTGACAAAGCTTACTTAGAAGTATATTTTAACCCCATCCCCACCCCATCCCACCCCAAAACCACCAAAATTTGTGGTAGGTCATAGGGCTGCTTGTCCACCACTTTAGTATGCAAAATCCTCTAGAGCAGTTAGAACATTATGTACCGTAAGTTTACAATTAGGCCGTTTGTCATTTTAAAACTCAGTAACAGGAAGCTGTTATCAGCTGGTAGTGAAACTGAAGCCAGGAGGGGAGACGAGGGAAAGGGGAAAGGAAGGGGGAATGCGTTAAATATGTAAGTTCCTTGCTTAATTTTCTGCATTTTGTAGAGTACATTTACTCAGAAAATGAAAGTTCAGATCTATTGTTAAAAAAATTGTGCGGATATTACTTCAGCATATAGAGGGAACGTACCATTTGATTAATGAGTAGTTTTGAGTTTTTGCCCTTAAAAGGAAGGGAGGACAGAAGAATACTTGGACCAGATGCATCCTCTTAGGGGAGGGGGTTGGTCGCTGCTTCAAATTTCTCCTTTCAGTGGTTTTTTACTTTAAACCAGCTTTTTGAACATCCAGTGCCGAATTTAGTTTATAGCTCGGGGACGGCCCTTTTAGAAAGAGCACTTTCGTTCACCTTAACCAAAGGAACTTTAAAGTGGGGAAAACTATAGAAGATTATAGCTTTTGGTGAGGACTATAGCTGGAATATATCGCAGCTTAGAGTCATGTGCTTCGCTCTCCTTCTCTTTCTTTTCACAGTCCCGAATATTTTTAATTAATGTGCAACTGTTATTCTTTTCAGCATCCCTCTCCCAACTTCAGTTTTCTGTACTTTCAGCAAACAGAATCTGTTAGGTCTAGATATACCGTGGCATACTAAACTAATATGAGCACGTCAATTCAGTTTGGCATAGTGAATGGAAGACAATGCTTTACTCTGATTTTTGGTGCAAAACTTGGCAATCAGTTTAGTAAATTAAAGGCGAATTTAATGACAAAGACAGTGACAATGCATTAAGGCACGGATTTAAAGGGCCAAACCTCTCACCCCAAACTTCAATTTTGGCACCCGAAACCAAAATTCTCAATTGGCACAGCTCTTGGATTGACAGCTAATTTAAACAATGCAGAGTACCAAAGGTTATATTACACAGCATGAACGGTACTGGGAGTGTTTTGATTATATAATTGAGTTTTTCTTTACTCACCCTGAAGCAATAAACTGAGATTGTGTCTGGATGACAATTGTGGGAGGGGCTTCAGTAAGAATTGGTTAGGGGAATTGGTACTGTTTGGGATGAGAAGAACTGGGGCTTTAATTCCAAAGCAAGAAAATGCACAGGAATGCAGGGAGTTGTCAAAGTCTAATTGAAGGCCTTTTAACTGGGTGAATGCAGCCCTATGCATGTAGTCCCCTGCACTCTTGCACTCTATGTCTCAACCTTAGTTAGTTAGTTAGCAAGAAGGAGTTTTACGGCCCTAGTTCCAACCAACTGGTTCAAGTCGAGCCGGCCACGGCCCTGCTCCATTGCTTACCGTATTGCTGAACACCAAGCGCAATGGCAGTTTTTAAAGTCTTGGGTGTGGTCGTGTTAGGACTAGATGTGTCTCCTCCTCATGAGGGCCATTTTTAACATGAGAAACAGTAATGGTAACAAAACCTGAACAATAAAAAATGAAGAAAGATAAATGCGACCGATCATATTCTGCCTGTTTGATTAGGAACAGTGGGCAGAGATTATTCTAGCTAGAGTCATACTTGCTCACACTCCGCGGTTGCACGTACGTTAGCAACGATGGAGTTTGTGAGTTTACTTCATAAAATACCGGTTTGGTCACCCAATGACGTACTAAGCTTTTCCAGCCGATTGGTCCATCTTGCGCCTTCCGCTTTACCTTATTTGGTCAGCATCTTGCATCCTTGCGAGTTCCCCACTTAATTCAATATTGTCCAAAGTAATACTCGTCACCAGTTTAACAATTTGAACATTCATTTGAATACAAAACAGATCATAAATGAACATGACTGTATGACATTTATAAACACTTTGTTTGTGATAACAATCTTTAATGGGGTTCGCATAACCAAACTACCTCGCCTGCATCTATTTTGTCGTAGTTTACATGCTTAATATTTTGACTTTGAATATTCAGACAGCTCTTCCTAAGGTAACAGATGCCCATTAAAATTATTAATAGGGATATGAATACAGATTTTAACCATTTTATATACAATTATCTAAAGGTCATGTGAAAGTACGCCTAATAAAAAATATGCAAGTCTAGCAGATCAAAACAGCAGGTATGAGTTTGTCAGCATAATTGTAAAACATATCACCAAATCTACCTATTGACACTATTCAGCTATTAGGTAAGGAATAAACTAATTGATGAACATCTAAATGACTATTCTTTGGTTAAATAAATCGTCGAGTCTTCATCTCCCTTTTTCTAGAATCTGATTAAATAAAACTCTAAGACATGACGTGAAACTGTGCATATGAATAAACCCAATACGATTACAAGAAACTTGAGACATGTCTGCATGTGGCAATCTCAATAGTTTGACATTCAATTTCATCCCACATCAGATAGTTTTGTCTGATCAGAGGTCTACAAAGAATCAGATATCATTGTATATATGCAATAAAAGTAGGAAAACTCGACATGTTTAGATTTAATTTGACTAATTGTATTTACAGTTAAAGGGAGAAATTTCCCGCTTTCTAATTATTCAAAGAAAAAGAAATCAATGTATCCCATTAACTTTCCAGTAAACAATGCTTGAAGCTAATTAAGCTCTGACTAGCTGAATTGAACAAATTCTACAAAAGTTACCATCCATGTGATTGGACCCGAAATGGACATGGTCGAAAATTTATCCAGTAATATAGCGGCTCTTTTGACAAAGGGTATGAAGTCAAAATCAATTGACCTGTGTCCCTTGCAACGAAATAGTATTAGGGAATCACCCCTTCATGGTGGAAATCTCTCCCACCTACCCACAAAATGTGAATAACGTGGTCCCCACGATACCAATAAATGCTACCGTGAACTCTAAAAATGTGTAAAGGAATTTAATACCTACTCGCTCCCACCTTGCAAACACGTTTAAACTTTAAATATGTTTAGTAATTAAACACTAAATGTTTAGCAATCAAATATATTTTACAACTAAATGTTTAGGAAAACGACAAGTGTGTTTGACATCTAAGTGTGTTTACCAAGTGGGGGAAAGGTGTTTAGAAGGCGTTTATTTTTTAAACACCTTCAGTGAGAACGTAAATGCAGAAACCTTCAAAAAAAGTAGTACAAGAAATGGAGTGACGATATCTTCGTAATTCTTTGTACTCTCTGTTCAAGTGATTCCTTAAAGGGAAGTTAAAGCAAAGATTTGATTTTCATACGTGAAAGAAAAACAACATATACACAGTGTGGTGAAAGTTCCATTCAAATCGGACATGTATTTCTCGAGATATCAGGAAATGAAGTAACTAGATAAGTTTTCCAAAGTAGGGCAGCAGGTCTTGTATCACTTCCTCACATTGACAAGGAACGCTTTGTTTGCTTTTGTTTTATCAGACTGTTGTGTTGACCTTGAAGGTAATAAGAATAGGGCCTCCATGTGAGGGACGCAAAATTTGTTACGTTTTTATGCCACTTATGCAATCACATTTTACTAATATCGGATTGTCCAGGAGAAAATCGACTCTAAAGGTTATAAAGAAAACCAAAAACTGTGCACTTATTTGGGGGATATGATGTGTTAGGCTAACGTTACTACGAATTTACCTTACCTAGACGGCTCGACTTGAACCAATAGGTTGGAAATTGGGATGTAAATCTCTATCTAACAAACTATATACCTCGACGGCTTCGGCCTGCTCCTCTAAATACAGATATACATAACGGCAAATCTTCACACGCGGAACTGTCTTTCAATCACATTTATATTAAAAGTGTTTTTTTTTAATCCCCTCTCCCTACCAGTCTACTCACTCCATTGTATATAGTATGCGCTATGAACAGAAGAAACACCTATGTATGCAGCTTGTAATATATGATCCGATATTACGAATAAATAGAAGAAAAAAATTGCGCTTATTAGGAAGCACAACATCATTGTAAAAGTGCGCCATCGAGATTTACTATCATCGGTCGTTAGTTAGATGCGATTTAAAGTGTACCTCAGACCTAAAAATATATAGATATATACTCAACACCATGAAAAATGGACTCTAACAGTACAACTCCCATCTTCATAAACCATTCTTCACAGAGATGTAAAATGTTGAAGTTATTTCACTCAAACTAAAATGGTACATGCGCAATAATTTGTGATGTCATTGTTGTACTACTCATATTACAATCGTTGTATTTCTTTGTTTTTCTTAAAGTTACTGTACTTTGTGTGAAGGTGGGATAGCACTTTTACCCACATGTACGGCGTTCCCTCGAACCCACCGATGCCCGATGTTGCATCGTCCTTGAGTTTACGATTCAACCGCAAATAAGCTCGCTGTTTTTGATCCGTGTCCCTACTGTGATGTGGTTAATTAAGCCCTTTCTGTGCTATGCAAACGGGAAATGTTCAATGACAAAACACAATTTTCATTTTAGAGGGAAACAAATAGGGATGCACCGGATATCCGGTCCGGCCGGATTATCCCGCCAGATAGTGAAAAAATATCCGGTTCCAGTTCCGGCCGGATTTTTTTAAATCCGGCCGGATTTTTCTGTAAACTTGAGAAGCATTATGTACATGATCTGAGTTAAAACAAACATGAACAACTGTCACAGAATTAATTAAAAGTTCATAAATGATAGCTTATCAGTGCATGGTGTATAACATTTGAACACTTTTATTTAGCCCTTAAAATGACTGAACCAAACAGGGAACAAAGTTATAAAAGTAACTGATTTACATGTACATGTAACAAATATGACTTTAAAATCCTCCAACTGTGTGAAATAATCTGAATGGATGAAAAGACCTTTCATGCAATATAAGCCTACTGTGCAAAATGGATAATCCATGTAACAGTTGTACAGTACCTGGGTTGTCTACAAATACACACTTAAACACTTCTCTTTACTTTTCTTTACTTTTTAACACATACTTGCCCATTAAAGTTGTGTAGTACAAGCAGGAAATGTGTTTCATTTTGAATTTCAGAAGACATTACTCATTACAAATTAAATTTTCCTATGGGGTCACTATCAATGTTTTCTATCCCTAATAATAAATAAATCACACACACTTAAGTATACACAATATGTTATCAAACATAATACGTAACGTCAGAACCTGTGATATATCTCTGCCAAAAAATTATTGATGACAAATGTGCTTCAGTTTTTAGATATCATGGCATGTTTAAATACTAGAAATGGTGTATAAAACAATGGTGCTGTGCATAGTTAAAAACCTGAACCCTAGAGTCTTTTTACAGTACATATGAGCAGTCCATTCAGTAATCACTATCCAAGGACTCTCTTTGCCAAGTATTACTGGTCTTCATAATTTGTACAATTTTTTGAACAAGTGGTGATGTACTGTAGTTCAAAAAGAACAAACTGATATGCAAAACAACTTTAAAGATTTCCTCAGGAGTTTTCTCTACAGATACTCACTTAGGGAGGAAAAATACGAAGAGCTCTTACCCCCCCGCCCCCTTTGCTAGTTTTGATGTACATCTGCAGAAACACAGTTTTTCATGCTTTTTTCTATTATACTGCAATTTTTGGTTAAAAAATTGGGTAAAGACACTTATACAACAGTTGAAGACACATTTATAGACATTTCCCATTAGTCCTTCACAAACATTACGATACAAAGCAGTAAACTCCTATCCCAGAGTTTCTCTGCTTTTCTGAATTTCACTTAAATTATTCACCTGCATTGCAAAAATCCGGTTCCGGCGGGGAAAATCCGACCGGATTTCAAGTTGGTTCCGGCAAAATCTGGTCCCGGCCGGATCCGGTGCATCCCTAGAAACAAAGCAGGTACCGTGAGTTGTACAACAAGAAAGTCACAGATTATTGCGCAATGGACTAATTTGTTTTGAGTAAATAAATTTTCAATATGTTATATCTTGAGTTACGAATGTCGCATTGAAGAATTGATTTGGACTGTTAGAATTCATTTTTCATGCTTTTATATTTATATGTTTTGAATTTTTGACTTGGGGTATACTTTAACGACACATCAACACGAACGTGCTATATATATTCTAAATAAAAATTTATCTTCAAGTGAGGTTTAAGTTCAAGTTTGTTATTCCATTCGCCGCCTCTTTCCACAGGTGAGAACTACCGTGGGCATATTCTACAACCCCAGCCAACAGGGGAGTCAAAGATCTGAGACAAACGCAAACTCAATTTACAGACCAATGTTTTCAATCGGCGATAACCCGATAAGCATTTGAGTTTCGAGCTGAAACATTTTAGTGTTCTATCATACAAAAAACAGAGTAATAGATCCTTTGACATATGACTTGATATATGTTCCAAATCGAGCTTTTCAATTGGCCGAAAATCAAGTTGACGTTAGTAGCATCAAAACTGCCTCACGTGGAGACTACAGGCCTATTGATACGTCCAGCGTTGACTTTGATTCGTATCACATCACGTTTTGACACTTTATAGTAGTACTTATTTTAACTCGATTGAGGTGAAATGTGTTTTTCTCAATATATAAGCAACAAAAAGTGAACTTGAAGCAATTACATATGGCATCACATCCTCACATTAACAAACATTTTTCTGTTTGTTTTTCTTTACACTTAACAACCAATTTTGTCCTCAAAACCCCATATTATCAAAATGTGATTGCACAAGTAGCACTAGAACTTCATTGCATTCCCCAAGAGGATGTCCTTTGATCCCCAGTGGGGTAGCCACAAGAAGTGTTAGGGGGGGTAAGAACAACTTTAACCCAACCTTGCAATGCAAAAACACCTAAAATAGCGGTTTTTACTCTCAATCCTTAGACTATACCCTTATATAGTGCCCCAAACCCTCCCCCATCACATCAACCCCCCCCCCCCCATGACCCGATCCTGGCTACGCGTCTGCCTATCCCTAAAGTTAGTCTGAGCAATCCGTAAAAAAACAAAATGATCCGAAGCAAGGCATTCATTGTCAATTGGAGGAAGTGATATAACCTCTGTCGCCCTCATGCAGTTTCAAAGTGGAACACAAATCTGGTGACTTCTTTTACTGATATCTCGAGAAATACAAGTCCAATTTGAACCAAAGTGTCACCACACACACTGCGTACATTTGGTTCGTCTTTCACTTATGGAAATTTGATTTTTGCTTTTACTTCCCCTTAAAATTTCGCAATCTTAAATGGAATAAAATTAATGGCTCGTAAAAAATTTCTCTGAAGGCTCTCATGAAAATATGTTACACAATTAACACTCAGGGAAGGTCTGAAGCAATGCCATCTGACGTACTAATGTGTCGCTCAATAATGCACCCTGGTCCTTCCAAGTGTAATCTCAAGGTGTAACCGCGTATTAAGCTAGCTGTTGAACATCGGTACTCGCTAGAATTGCCAATTACTTCCAGTTGAACTAATTGATTAAACTATGTCCGATAACCTGACGCTTGCTACCCATGTTCCTCCCAACATCCTCATCAGATTGTCTCGACGTTACTGTCTTAAATTTTCAATCATCATAAAGGAATCTGACTTCAAATTGCCCTTTGGATAAGTCGAATTTAATATACCAATGGTCCATAAACTAGGAGAATGTTCTAAAGGTTCCTAGATCCCACTCCTGCTAGATCCCTAGATTCCTTTGAAGCCTGCCTCCGAGGTTCCGCCAAAACCTACTTTTTCTAATTCCTGTACCCAATATGCAGTCTTCAATGAAACTTACATTTCTGTGATTCAGACGCCCGTGGCCGTTTAAATATTCTTCATAATATTTCAAATTTTTCTTCTTTTTTTTACCAAATACTCTTTCACCTTTAATTTCAACACTTCTATATTTTAAACAGTAATAAAGTATAGCGGGGTACTTTTCCCGTCAATGAACATGACAAAACATAAAATCCATACTGCTAGATATTGCTGTACATTGTACTGCCCATGAAAGGACATGGCAGAAAGAACCATATAGGAGAATTTTGTACGTAGTTAACAATACTGCACTTATAAAACAATGGACTACAGTTGAATGCATCAAAAAACATCAATCTGGTGGCCTGCCTCACGGGAACCTCTTTGAGTATTTTCGATTCGGAATTTCTTCCTATAGAACATGTTGCTTTTCATGGCATGGAGCAAAATTTTGGCGACCTTTTTTAATTGTATAAAATTCCAGTGTCTGAGCACGAAAAGTTAATGGTACCGTAATGCGAAACAACCACGTAGCGAATGACAAATACTTGAATATAAGCAGGCTAAATGGGCCAGGACAAACGGGCACTTCATCCTGTTTTTCAGAGCTTCAAATGTTAAAATAATTATTAAACGAGTAAAATGAAGGGAGACCAGATGAATTGGATAAGAATCTGCAATAACTTGTCTGCTTGTTGTGATTGAATTTCATTTTGAATAAAGGATATTTTTATTATTAAAAACCATAAGGATGCTGAGAGGACCTCGCCTCTTTTCGAGTCCCTCCCCCCGACCTCCCCCGAAAACTAACGAATTAAAGTATTTTTTATGCACCGTTATCCTAGTAAAAGTAAATTCTGCCCACGTAAAGGGAGTCTCAATTCTCAAAATATAAAAACGTCAGCGTGTTTCACAGGCGCCATCTACATCAAGTATACCAGTGCTATTGTACAACTTAGCGTGAACTTTGGTAAAATTTGCCTCTTTATTGCTTCATGTTTGACAGCTTGAAAAAATATAAATTTTCAAAATCATCGCTAAGCCACCCTGATATCCCCCGTCTTCGAAGTCCAAATAAGCTTTCAGCATTCTCTGAAAATTGACTGAGGTATGTACTATTTAGTTTGCGATCAACAAAAGATATCATCTTTCTTATAGCAGTTCAAAATACACCATGGGAGGAGTGTTTTACTAGATTGTCCAGAAGCAGTAAAACAGTTTAATTAATAAAAAAAAAAATGAGAGGAGTGCCTCTTAGTTCCCAGCCAAAGGGGTTCCGTCTTCAGAGACCAGATTTCTAGGTTCCTGCCCGCTGTAATTTTTACCCTGTTTCTTTAAGAGCCGATGTCCAACTGAATTTTTCGTGACGTCACACAGCTTTCCAATTTTCATCGAACAGGATAATCCCGCCGATAAAATCTGTCTATCGAAGTGATTTCGAAGAATAATTAGCAAAAATTTAGTTATTCACAGTCCTGCGGTACAACGCATATATTTACACAAGTTGCCAAATTCTTTACTTTTTTCGACCAGAGATGGAGAAGATTTTAACAAAAACCCACAAAAATCGCATCGGAATCCGATACGAATTCATTGTAGTGTGACCGCACCTTAAAACAATGTTTCGGTATTCAGAGTTTTCTTTTGTGGGACATCTTACGTATCGAGGTTTCCTACAACGTCTTCTATTAAGAAATGCACTCTAAAATTCTATTGAGCTTAAAAAGGAAAATAGTGAGAACCAGCTTCCAAATGGGGGGGGGGGGCTGAACTCAGTGCTCTGCCTGAAATATCTTATTCTGCCAAAAGGCTAAGCGGGGCGCCACCATCTGTTGACTCGGAGCATACAGAAAATTTTGAAAAATCACGACCCCTCAGACAGCCGCCTGAAATGCCATTTCCAACCGACTTGCAAGTAGAATCTAAGCAATCATTATTGAAATCAAGTTTATACTCTCATAAAAATGATTAAATTGTAAAATGATCAGAAAATTACCGCAAAAAATGTACCTCTGCCATTGCATGAAATCAATGGTAATGTAAAGAAATTAATCTTTGGAAAATGAGCTAGTAAAGGCATTCTACAAACTCCTTTATGACTACCTTGCTACATAAGTTTATCATGAGCATAACATTTAAAACTCTAGCAACTTAATTGACCGGCGAAAATCTCTTCTCAACTTCAAGGGAGGGTGGCAATGTGTTGCATGCTGGCTACCTATAGCCTTCACAAGTTCCATCGAACTTTACATGTATCCCATATGTTTGAGCAGCCTGATTAGCTCAGACCCAGAGGCTTACATGCCCAAAGTTTTCCAAAGTGAGAAATTGCATGAGAATAATTGGCTCTTACAAAACCGACCTAATTTCGTGCATTTACCGCGCAAGGTAGAAGCCTGTATGTACATAATTAAATGCATTCCTCTTAAACAAGAGGGAAAACTATTTTCAAGCCAACAAATAACCAGTCCATACCAACGGTTTCTGCACACTTGATCCCTAAAAACCGCACACATCAAATAAAAACATACCGGTGCGCGAAAAAATAGAAATCAAAATCAACGTATAGCCCAATGCTCCGTTGTCAGCATCAACAACTACCAGGGCTTCAATTCTTACGTTTCGCATCATAATTAATACTTAGAACATAGGCCCTACTTGAAAATGGTAAGATGCGTTGTGTGTTTTTCCGACATGATAGTTTCTGATCGCTGTCCCTCTATACCTAATGGGGAAAGGATGGGGGCAAGGGGTGACGGTAAGGCGCCACAAAGTAAACATCTATATCTGCTCTACTAAGACAATCCAGATGGCCACGACTGCATAATTTGGTCCAAAAGTTTACACACATGCTCTATACTCTAATTAACTACCGTTGACAAACAGACAACAATCCTCAACAAAAATGATGGGACAAAACAGAGAAAATATGCAATGAACGGATGACCACATGTTGCGGCAGCCCAAGGCGTCCTGAAACTTCAACATTGACCGCTTTCACACTTGAGAGCTGATCTCGAGGGGGATCAGATCCGGATCAGATCCTCCCCTCGAGATCAAAGGTTTTTCTTTCATACTTGATCCCCCGCGGTGAATCAAGCCCCGATCAATCGATCAACAAACAGGAAGGGACGCAATGAACCTGCCTTATCCTCGTTGTTGTCTGAAAGTGTAAAGTACATACACTGTACATATACACCAATTGCACGAGGTCATGTTGATCTCGGGTTACCTTGATCCTCCGAGCTTTCACACACGGTTTTTTGATCCCCGGCGCGAGATCTGATCTGCCCCGGTGGGTGGATCAAAATCTCCGGATCTGATCCTAAGTGCGAGAGTTTTCACACTACAAAGTTGATCTCAAGGGGGGATCAGATCCGGATCTGATCCCCTGCTTAAGATCAAGTGTGAAAGCACTTATTGATACGAGGAGCGGGGTTTGACCTATGTATTTTTGTCGAGGATTGTAGACCAACGTATCGAGTGTCCAGAGCCACTACATTGCACACGTGGGCTGATGTGCGGATGTGTGAACATAAGGTGTGTTCGAATTAGCGGCTCGAGCCAGCTCAACTGGCTCAGCCAGCCTTCGATCTTTCGGAAAAGTGATCTTAACGTCATCAAAACGTCACCGGTCAATACGACCAGCCCTCCGAGGTGGTCTAGTTGAGCCGTTATTTACGTCACATGTTGACCCGACAAGAAACTGGCTGAGCTATAGTTGAGCTGGCTTTAGTCGCTAAATCGAACGCAACTATATTTCAGTCGGTAACTCTCATAACCTGATGACATGTTGGCCGGCAGCTATTCACGTTATTCAAATCTTGTTGTTGTGGCCCGGGAAGTTGCAACTCCCTGTTGTGGCGAGGGCAAGGTGATGGTTCTATTTGCTCCTTTTGTAAAATAGCATTTGAGACCATTGAGTATTTATTTTGGGAATGTCACGATTATACTGTTACCTTTATTTAGACTCAGAAGAACTATTTTTTGGTCGGCAATTCACATTAACAAAAACAACTTTTTCTTTGGTTACAACTTGGTCTTAGATCACCAAATGAACTATTTCATTCTTCACTGTAAATATTATATCTATAATTGTAACTTAAATCAGAGTATGCCAAAAAGTATTGAGTTCTTTAATAAAATAAGATTTATCCTGAAGGTCGAGAATTACAGAAACTGCAAACCATGTGTTCCTTTGAGTAGATAAAGAAAATTTAATGATCTTAAAGTTTGTCTTGCTCACTGCTAGGGTCTTTTAACTTAGTACCTTTTTATTGCTACTGCTTTTATCAACCCCGAGGTTTTAGTTCTTCATTGTCTCATTGTGGTTGGTTAACTAGGCGATTGTAAAATTTAAGTTACATCATTTGCGTTGTGTAGATATTTATATAACGTATGTTCGTGTAAGGATGTATATAAGGTTGTCTGTACATTAGTTTACCGTTGTGTATGCTTATGTATGTATTCAGATTATGTAATGAGTTTACATTGAAATTTATTAAAAATAAAGGAGATGGAAGAAAAAAATCTTAACTGGTTAATGATAACCCTTATCCCTAACTCTAACAAACAATGCAATTGGTTCAATACAATGGAGACATCTAATCAAGAAACATCTTGTTTAACAGTAGGCCTACGCCTCTACCCGAATTTTCACACGAACTTAGGAGCTTTGCCAGCATAAATAATGGGGTATGACCTGGTAATATGCTGAGTCCGTGGGCCGCTGGTTTGCTGGCCAAGTGTGTAGAAATGTTTTCCCATTCAAAATGGGAACTTTTCAATGCATTTTTTCATTAGGCTATACGAAACTATGTAGATGCAGCTTAGTAGATCTGTGAAGTGTCATTTCGTGAAATCAAGAGGCAGGCGCGGATCCAGACATTCCGAAAAGTATGGGGATGGGTGGGGGCTGACTTAAGAGAAAGCAGGGTGCGAGGGAGTTCATCGCTAATTTCCGGTATGTTTTATTGTTCATGCCTGCGAAAAGGGAGGGTTGAGGCCGTAAAAGCCCCCCTTCCCCTTGAATCCGCGCATGAGAACCAGTGGCGGGGCCAGAAAGTCAAAATGGGAGGGGGGACTAATAATAATAATTTTTGGGACGCAAAAACTTTCGGATCCAGGGAGAAACCAAAGCCCCGGAAGTGCGGAGGTTTAAGCATGTCTCTGGATGAAAAATTAAGTGCCTGGAGAGGTATATTATTTATTTTTTAGGTTAACCCAATTCCTAGCTGACCTAGGTTGGGAGAGGGCAAGACCAACACCGTCTCTTGTCCAACAGTAGCTCCGCCACTGGCGAGGGGTTTTGTTGTCTCGGAAATCAACCATCCATAGCTAATTATACGCAAAAGACAGAAACCACCAGTTTCACATGGACGATGTCCTCTCCTATGCCAACTAAAAATGAAAGCACATATCCAGACACCATCAGTTTTAAAACAACCCTGCATCGTCGCTCAAGCGTTTGACCAGACAGCTGTTAGCTTATATGACCAGACATAAATTTTATCCCTTGCCCATTCTACCACAGATGCATGTCGGAGTCACCCACGCAGTGTAAATGACCCTGAATGTATACTTTTCTGGAAATACATTGATGATATGCTTTGGTGGGTAAAAGTAAATCCCCTTTCTCCTAGTTAAAACCCATTTTTCCAAAGTAAGGGATAGGGTTTATAAGGAATCCAGTCCTGGGAATGAGGTAATATAGAAATTTGCTGTGTAGCTTTTATGTAATCTTGAGGTCGGTTAACCAAGACTGTAATCCATTAAACGGAAGATATTGTGAAAAATGAAAATTTTAACTAGGGGAATATAGTTATTCTATTTTAATTGCAAAGTAAAAATATTTATATTTTGAAGAATAATAAGATAACGGATATGTTGAATAAAACAAAGTTAAGACATTAAAGTTTTAGCAATCACTCGAGTTCACTCTGTAAAACAGTTCTGTTGATTTCAGAGTACGTTGTAACGAGTCATGACTCGAGTCACAAATTTCCAAAAGGAAAATGACTCGAGGAATTGTATTATGATTTACCTCATAGAAATAATGGTACAGTTACTCGAGTCATTGACTCGGCTCGAGTCACACTTAAAAAGCAAATGACTCGACTCGACCGCAAAATTGGGTGACTTGTTACAAATCTGGTAGATTTACACAAAAAAAGAAATGCGTTAAAAGAAAACATAGACCTTGTGCATATGATGTTACAATGCCCTCCTTTAGAGAAATAAAAAACATCAACAAATGCACTGAACAGCTGGTTGATAAACTTATGAGATACGCGAGTAATAACCTCTTCTTCACACGCCGGTTAGGTTGAGGTTACATGGAATTTACGGCCCAGTTTGTAACCAATCGGTTTAAGTCGCAACGGCCTTTTTCCGGTTGTGGCTTGTTTTCCCTACTCTAGCCACGACTGCTTATTGTGGAGCACCAAGCACAATGGTGTTTTAAAGACGTATTTAAAGTTTTTAAAGTCTTCGGTGTGACCCGGCCAGGACTCGAACTCGAGACATCCCGACTGCAAGTCCGATGCTCTGACAACTTGACCGCACAGTCACACGTGGGATGAATTTGCTCCTTGCAGCAGCCAATGTGTACTACGCCGAGACTAGTGGTGCGATAGCCTGTTTCATTGTACTTCCTCCAAACATAACGTCTGTAGGTTGTCAATGCATTATGGCATCATATGATCCCGGTCTACAGACCTTTATTGGACCTATGACGTCACTGACAAGGATTTAATCACGTTACCATAAACACCAACAAGCAAAGACACAGTCCCCGCTGACGTCAGTTCTTTACACTAACATTACAATTGAAACCACAAAATGGAATATTTCATTAATTTTCTAAGTCTTCAACTTAAAGTTCCCAACTTGGAACAAGAAATGGCAAAGAAACAGAGTTAGGTTAACTTAAACTTGGTAAAATGTATTCAAGGAGGTGATCTATATAATATTAAGGTAGTCAAAGTCAAGGTATATCAGACGAAACAGATTTTCCAGGCTGCCGACAGACAAGTTCTAAGTTTTCAACTTAAAATTCCCGACTCGAAACAAGAAATGGCAAAGAAACATGGTTAGGTTAACTTAAACTTGGTAAAATGTTTTCAAGGAGGTGATCTATATAATGTTAAGGTAGTCAAAGTCAAGGTATGTCAGACGAGGCAGATTATCCAGACTGCCAACAGACAAGTTCGAAGTTTATAAGTTTATATCTGCGCATGCGTTCGTCACCTTTCTGTTCAGGCCAACTGGTAACAAAACATCTGAGCGATGGGCTGGCCGCTCATGGGATACTGTTTTACGTGTGTTTATATCCCGCGATCAGCTTAAACACATGTAGGCCTACCGCAAAAGTGCTACCCGTTGACCTTCAATCCAATACTGCTTAATTCTTGAAGAAACTTCGAGCTGTTCTACTAGCCTGAGCTATATCAAGCTATGGAACACTAGCGTAGCCAGCGGGAGGGGGGAGGGCAAGGGGGCAGAGTGCCCCCCCCCCCCACAGAAATTTTGGGGACGCGATGGGCGATGTTGAAAAAATGAAGGAGAGCCAAAAAAAAAGAAAAAATAAAGAAAAGAAAAACGGCAAGAGGGAGGGAATTGGGGGTATTTTTTACAGTTTTTCGGGGGGGGGGCTCTTAGTCGTTACGATGAAGTATGCAGTCCCAGACGACGACTAGTCTCCCCGATGGTTTACCTGTGTTTTGCTCTCAAGGGACAATTTACCGAATGAGAACCCCAAATTTTCGGCGCGCTACGCGCGCTGTAGATCACTCCATTTTTTTCAATACTTCCATTCCACGTATCTAGAGGGTGTTAGTCCTGTCAACCTTACCAAGTAACAGGTAGGCAGAGTACACAGGTTATGTAGAGGTCGTAAATTTCATCCCATATCAAAAAGTTTAGTTGCTGTTCTCTTGTGTGTGTCATGCGATATGTCACTTGGTGAGCAACTCACGGAGCATAGTTTGGCTATTATATTGGGTATTCCAGGTGGTTTCGACACAATGTATGTTATCCCCGATACGGTCTACAACCCCTACAGTTTGTATTTTTTTCTTTTTGTTCTTAATGATTACATAGGCTATGTTATTGTGTAACAATATGTAAGCCTACCAAAACTTTTCGCGCGCTTTGCAATTCCACGATTCAGACATAGAGAGATTCAGACAGATTACGTGGTATTGTGCAAAATGTGCCCAAAGCTGCAATGACATGGGATAATTATGGTTCCTTCATATGCCCTTCTCACCACCCCCTCGACATAAGGGCTGTCGGAACTTGTGGTCTCTGACATGTCCCGCCCCCTGTTGGGAATAATCCGTCGCCTTCCCATGGTCGGTTTAGTTATTTTGGCTTCCAAAAGAGTTATTTCTGCGATGAAACCCAAAATGTTCGGTACGCTTTGCTCACTCTTCCTCAGTTCCGTTACCTAGAGCTAATAAAGTACAAACCCTTCAAATCTTTTTCAATTAATTAATAAGTAGAATAAATGGATTAATGTACATGTCGGGAATTTCATCTCATTTCGCTAAACTTAGTTAATAATCTCTTGTGTCAGTCGTGCGGTACGGACTCGAAGAAGGAAGTACAATATAAGTTGTGCCCTATAGGACCCAATTGCCGGGACGATTGATCTATATAAGCTTTAAATAAGTACAGATTCTTTTAAGTGTAGGCTAACCCCAAAAATTTGTACGGATAAATCAGTGCGGAAATATCTTCCTCCGGCATATACAAATTTTATGCCGTATGTGACTCGCAATGACAGGTATAGTGCACAGGTTTTCTTCAAATCTCCCTCATCAACTCATCGAAGGCATCTTGGCTGTCGCGGGTTGGGGTCGCTACCCACCCTACCCGGAAGGAAGATACTTCTTAACAGTGATGACTTGTATATGTGTAATGAAGCAATGAACTAAAAATGGAAGCTGCATTTTTTGGAGAGCGGCAACTATTTTGGAGGGGCGGCCAATTTCACTAGGAGGGCGTTTCGCCTCCCTTAAACCCCCTGTGGAGAACACTGGAATCTAGTATCAAAAGAACAAAATATAGCACCATATTGCATCTAAGCTCTTCGAGACAGCAAGAAAATCGAAAGGAGGGGGACACCCAGGGAGACAGGCCCGTAACCAGGGGGTTCAGGGGTTCGTACTTACTCCCGCCCAGACCTAAATTTTTTATTATTTTTTTTATTTAAATGGAGTTTTGGCGTTTTCAGGGCAAAATGTCAATTTCCGCTGATTTAGCCAATGTAAGCCTTATGAGTAGCTGTTTTGTTTCAGTACAACACAATTCCCTAGGGCCCCATTAATTCGTACAGAACCCTCTAACAGCCACACACTAACTCTCGAGGGAATAAGGAAAACATTGATACAAGATTGAAAATGTTCAAAAATTCCAGCTTAGGTGTTCACCAGATCGTTCAATTTTGATGTAAAATTGCAAAATCTCCTTGGGGTAGAGGGGAAAAACCACACCCTCTCCCCGGTCGTTCGCTCGGCTCCTTACTTGGACGCTTTGCTCCCTCAAGAAAATGCCGCACACCAGTAGCGGCGATGAAAAATGAAAAAGTGGGGGCTAAAGGTATGTTTATAATAATATTTATATATTTTGTAATATTTGTCAAGTGCTCCAATTGAGAAGCGGGGAGAATTTCGAAGTTGAGCTGAACATATTCTTGCTTAGAACACTAGGGAAGTGCCGTTTCCGGCCATCTGAGGGGTTTGTAAAGCCAAAAAATTCCTGGTTCGCTCCGTGCCAATCGATGGTAGAGCTCCGCTTGGAAACATGTAGTAACATTTTTCATGTTTTTTTTTTTTTTTTTTTGCATTACTTGAGAAATTTCAGAAAAAGATCCATATTTCCAGGCTGGGAACATGCAGCATAAAGCACTCGGGAAGTGCCGTTTCCTGCCGTCTGAGGGGTTTCTAAAACCAAAAATTTTCTTGTACGCTTCCCGCCAACTGATGGTGGCGCTCCGCTTAGATAGTCCTGTCGGTCAAGTCTGGGGACGATGATTCGAATTTGCCCCCCCCCCCCACCCCCACAAGAAAATCCTGGCTACGCCCCTGCTATGGAAGTACTCAACCTAGAGAGTTTAAAGATTGTGAGGTGTTCTTATTTAAAGTAATCATATAAACCTGTATGACAAACTTATGTTAAGAAAATTTTTTTTCTCCGGAATTTTCAACCAATTTTCTACTCAACCATCCAGCCCCATCAGGATGTGGTTCTTGAGAAGAGATCCTATATGGTACATGTAATCCTCAAGGGCAACAAGCAGACTGAAACGGGGAAACACATAACATTCCTTATCAGTTTGAGGAACCTTGAGCTCAGTTTGGGTAAATATAGTTACTTCATTTGCTAATATTAAGAGACATACAGTCCGATTTGAATGGAATGGATACCAAGACCGCTTTCACACTTGAGAGCTGATCTCGAGGGGGGATCAGATCCGGATCAGATCCTCCCCTCGAGATCAAAGGTTTTGCTTTCACACTTGATCCCCCGCTGTGAATCAAGCCCCGATCAAGCGATCAACAAACAGGAAGTGACGCAATGAACCCGCCTTATCCTCGTTGTTGTCTGAAAGTGTAAACAACGTCGAGTACATACACTGTACGTATACACGTATACGTCATAGGTCATGTTGATCTCGGGTCACCTTGATCCTCCGAGCTTTCACACACGGTTTTTTGATCCCCCGCGCGAGATCTGATCTGCCCCGGTGGGTGGATCAAAGCCTCCGGATCTGATCCTGAGTGCGAGAGCTTTCACACTACAAAGTTGATCTCGAGGGGTGGATCAGATCCGGATCTGATCCCCTGCTTGAGATCAAGTGTGAAAGCGGTCTATAAGTCATAGGTCATGTTGATCTCGGGTCACCTTGATCCTCCGAGCTTTCACACACGGTTTTTTGATCCCCCGCACGAGATCTGATCTGCCCCGGTCGGTGGATCAAAATCTCTGGATCTGATCCTGAGTGCGAGAGCTTTCACACTACAAAGTTGATCTCGAGGGGTGGATCAGATCCGGATAAACAGTGCGCATCTACCCAAAATTTGCTTATTTAGTTCGTAATTCTTTATGATGCAACGATAGCAAAGAAATAAATTGGAATCATTCGTCAATTTTAACGATTTCGTTAAAGACAGAGGACATATTTAAGGACTTCACTGCTTTCTACGTAAATAGTCAACCGTTTCATTTGCATGGTACCACAACTATGTAAAAGACAAATGGATGTTTTCTAAATTGAGTGATCAGCATATATCGTTTTTAATTATTGTATCCCGATTTCAGCGTGGTGATCAATCTATACCATCCTATATTAAAAATTTATCACCAAATGCTAAAGGAGATATCTATAGACATTCCTGGATACAAATACTTCTGAAATTATCATACATTTAAAAGAATGGTTTAAGATCACATCAACTTAGTTCTGATGAGGTGTTTATCCTAAGAATTTCGATAAAATTTGCATTGAAATCCGATGTGGGGTTCTCAAAATATGAGCACGTAAGTCTGTCACATTTTCAACAAAAAGTAAACTTGAAGCAAACACATATGACATTATATCCTCACATTAATGAGCAGTTTTTATTTTCTTTAAAATTTACAACCTATTTTCTCCTCAACAATTCCATATTATCAGAATGTGATTACATAAGTGACATCAACTTAGCAAATATTGCATTTCCCACAGGGAGATCCTATTAGTATTAACTTCAATGTCAACACTTGAAAAACAAAAGTGAAGAGACCATTCCCGTGAGGAAGTGATGCAACTTTTTTGTACCCTCAGGCTCACTTTGGACCACAAATCTAGTGAAGTCATTTACTGATATCTCGAGAAATACACGACTGATTTAAATGGAAGTTTTACCGCCATATTGTTGGTTTGGTTCCTTTTCCAAACATGGGATTATTTCTGAAACTCAACCTTTGATAGTAATGCATTACGCAAACAATGAAGGAGAGGATTACAAATGAGATTTAGAATTCAAAACATACAACAATGTTATGTATTTTTGCGAAATACTAGTATGGAGGATGATATCGCTGATCCGGGGCTTTGGCCGACTGTTTTGAAGCAATATATATGTTAAGAATATTCCAGGATCAAATGTTATCAAATGTTAATGTAGTAAAAAGGAACATGTTTTAAGCATTCTGGTGACATTCATATATTTACTCCTTGTGTTCAGCTTTCCAGATATTAAAGTATACTTTAGGTCAAAAAAATTAAAAATGTTTATTAAACAGCATGAAAGATGAATTCTGACAGTCGAATTCCCATCTTCATAGAAAATTCTTGAGTCGAGATATAAAATGTTCAAATCTATTCGTTTTAAAGAAATAGTTTGTGACTTTCTTGTTTTAGTGACCTTGAACACTTCATGTTTGCTCGCATGGCATGTTGCACAGAGAGGGATTATAATTAATTACATCACCCCATAAGAGTAAGAGTGCTATCACACCTTGACGCTGGTACAAGGTGCAGTAGCTTTCAGCGTTCAGAGAAACAAAGGAATACAAAGATTGTTATTTGAGTAGTAAAACAATGACATCACAAATTTTTGCGCAATTTACTATTTTAATTCGGGTGAATTAACTTCAATATTTTAAATATCGGCTCAAGAATGTCCTATGAAGATGAAAATTAGACTGTTAGAATTAATTTCTCATGCTGTTTAAAATGTATTTTCTATTTTTGACTTAAGGCCGACTGCAGTTGACAAGTTTCCAAAAAGAGTGAACCTGAACCAAGTAGGTTAATGAATGATGTAACTGATTCACCTTGATATCCAGTGTATTTTTTAATTTTTGTAATTTTAAAAATTTGCCATCGATTTTGTGTAATTAATCTCTGATATATTGATACCTTAAGTGCAGCTAGAACTATGGAAATTTGAAAACTGTATGTCCTTAGGGGCAAGATAACAACCCATATATATATATATATATCCAAGGTCGAAACAATAGAAAGTAAAATTTAGACAAACAAATAATCGGTTATCAAATACGAATCAATGAGATCACATCTGCTTACTTCACGTTCACTGAGGAATTTGTCCGCTTCAAGTACTAATATCGTGAAAAGCGGCTGAAAATGAAAATTTCACGAGAAAATTAAAATATGTCTCCCCTTTTCAAGTGTCGCTAAGTTATGGTACTCACATCTAGTAAAACGGAAACCAAGCATAATGTACCTTCGAATTAAAAGGGTTATATGTAACATGTTAATATCTTTAGAGGTTAATAACAACTTTTCCAGTGTTCTTTCCTGTGAAGAGTGCCATGAAAGCATCATACATACTCTCGAAACCTTCAAACTTGAATTCACGATACTTCAGTTTTCCCTTTTGGAAGAATTAAAAGAAAGAATAGTTTTCAGTTGTAAAAATCGTGATGTTAAGGTCACCTTATATTTTAAATATGTCTTTTCACCTAAGAAAGGATGCAAATGTGTCCAATTTCGATCCTGTAGCAATATTCATGTATCATTTTTATCCTGTAATTCTGTAAACCTTTCGATCTTAAGCATACCCGCCTGTAGTTTTGGTTAAAATTATTTACTATAGCTGCTACTACTATTGCTGCTACTGCTGCTGCTGCTTCTGCTGCTACTACTGCTGCAACAACTGCTGATGCTACTGCTGCTGCTACTGCTGATGCTTTTCCTCCTGCTACTGCCCCTACTACTACTACCCTGCTACTGCTAATGCTCTTGCTCCTGCTATTACTCCTGCTTCTGCTCCTGCTAATGCTGCTGCTACTGCTACTGTTACTGCTGCTGCTACTGCTGATGCTTTTCCTGCTGCTATTGCTCCTGCTTCTGCTGATGCTTCTGCTGCTGCTACTGCTGATGCTACTGCTGCGGCTACTGCTACTGCTTCTGCTGATGCTACTGCTGCTGCTACTGCTGATGCTTTTCCTCCTGCTATTGCTCCTGCTACTGCTGCTACTGCTAATGCTCTTGCTACTTCTATTACTCCTGCTTCTGCTCCTGCTACTGCTGCTGCTACTGCTGATGCTTTTGCTGCTGCTATTGCTCCTGCTTCTGCTGATGCTTCTGCTGCTGCTACTGCTGATGATTTTCCTCCTGCTATTGCTCCTGCTAATGCTGCTACTACTGCTAATGCTCTTGCTACTGCTATTACTCCTGCTTCTGTTCCTGCTACTGCTGCTGCTACTGCTGCTGTTACTGCTGCTGCTACTGCTGATGATTTTGCTGCTGCTTTTTCTCCTGCTTCTGCTGCTGATGCTGCTGATACTGCTGATGCTACTGCTGCTACTTCTTCTGATGCTTTTCCTCCTGCTATTGCTCGTGCTAATGCTGCTACTACTGCTGATGCTTTTGCTGCTGCTATTACTCCTGCCCCTGCTGCTGCTACTGGTTATGCTGTTGCTGCTGCTTCTGCTATTGCTCCTGCTTCTGCTGATGCTACTGCTGCTGCTATTACTCCTGCTACAGCTGATGCTACTGCTGATGATTTTGCTCCTTCCTTTGCTCCTGCTATTGCTCCTGCTTCTGCTGCTACTGCTGCTGATACTTTTTCTGCTGCTATTTCTCCTACTTCTGCTGCTGCTTCTGCTGCTGCTACTGTTACTGCTCCTGCTGCTGCTACTGCTGCTACTACTGCTGATGATTTTGCTCCTTCTATTGCTCCTGCTACTGCTGCTGCTACTGATGTTACTACTTCTGATGCTTTTGCTGCTGCTGTTGCTCCTGCTTCTGCCGCTGATACTGCTGATGCTACTGCTGCTGCTACTGCTGATGATTTTGCTCATACTGTTGTTCCTGCTACTGCTGCTTCTACCGCTGATGCTTATGCTACTGCTATTTCTCCTGATTCTGCTGCTGCTACTGCTGCTGCTACTGCTGATGCTTTTGCTGCTCCTATTGCTCCTGCTCCTGCTGATGCTACTACTCCTGCTACTGCTGCTGCTACTGCTGATGATTTTGCTCCTGCTATTACTCCTGCTACTGCTGCCACTACTTCTGATGCTTTTTCTGCTGTTATTTCTCCTGCTACTGCTGCTGCTGCTGCTACTGCTACTCCTACTGCCCCTGCTACTGCCCCTGCTACTGCTGCTTCTACTGCTGCTGCTGCTATTGCTGCTTCTACTGCTGCTGCTACTACCGACCACTGCCTTTTCCCCAGTTGTCGCTCACTGGCTGGTTTTCTCACTCCATTGCTAATGCGGAGCATCACGGCAGTAGGTTTCATTTTTAGTGTCTTTGGTATGACTCTACCTGGGAATCGAGCCGGGCCCTCCGCGTGAGAGGCGGATACTATACCCCTAGACCAAATACGCGGTCTTGCAGAGGCCAAGTATATCCTCAAGTATGAAGTCCAAGCATTGGCTTGTTTTCATGTGACTTCATCATCATTTGGAGGAATCTTCGTTAATTATTGTCACTCCTACAAAATAATTTTGTCGCCATCCTGCATACATTTTAAGTTAATATTTTACTTTAAACTACCTATGCCAAACTTTCTTAAATTATTCTATCATTCTCGCAGTTTTCAGTAAGATTTCTTACAAAATCCATCATAATTGCAAGTATCGTCGACAGAAACTTTTTTGTAGTTGTCTAGAAAGTGTTCTCATGTCATGAAAAAGCCATCCAGCAGCGTAGTTTTAGATTAAGAGTCTCGGATTAACAGGAAAAAAAGGCGTCAAATGTTTTCCCTCTAACAAAGTTCAGCTTTTTCAAGCAAGGAGGTTCCTTTCTAACAGTTCTCTTGTGTACTTTAGAAGTGCTACACATGACAACTTTAAACACAGCTCATTCAAATACCAGTTCGGGATATAACCTCTTTCGGGGGAAATCAATTTTCACCCAATCGGGGGATTATTTTGTCATGGGTGGCGCCATTTTTAAATATCTCCCACGATGCATTGCGATCCTACCGCGCAAATCCAACGGAGATAACGTTCAAAACAGCCTTGCAATTTTTATCGATTTTAGGAAAGAGAAATTCGGGCATTTTTAAAAACTCTGTTGATAGGGGAATAAAAAAGTTTCGTCATGTTTGGTTGTCCACCACGCCGATTTTGAGAAATTGAGCAATTTTGCTACGTTCTTTGGCCTAAGCTTAATTTATAGACTCCACGCAGCCGCAAGTTTTGTACAAAATTTTTCACTTAAAGGTGTGCAAGCGGGTGGTGCCAACACATATGTTTGTAAATGCGTAGTTTGAAGGTCCATGGTAATTTCGTTGTTTATGTCTAAACTATTACCTCACAATTGAATACACAAACATTTATTAAACAATTCGACGACTGTGAGGAGGTAGACACTAAGTGCTCATAAATATTCATACCGTTGAGACAGGCAAATTTTCCCCCAATCGGGGTAATACTCATTTTCTCCCGAAAGCGGTTATCTCCCGAACTGAATACATGGTAAGTATTTGCAAACTATGTCGACTGCCTGCTTCTCTATCACAGTACGACCTGTTACAAATGTTGAAACAAATGGGGGCAATGCGCACTTTTTAACAAGAAATTTCCTAAATGGCTAACGATAACCCTGATTCCTACCCCAATCTCAACCCTGAAAAAGAATAAAATCGATACCATAAAATGGCAACAGCCAATCAAGAAACGGGTTGATGTATACTGTTTAACAAGGTGTTTGTTGATTGGCTGTTGCCATTGTATTGTATTGATTGTATTCTTTGTTCGGGTTGGGGATTAGGTTAAGGATTAGAGCTATCGCTAGGCAGAAAGGAAATTTCTTGTTAAACAGTGCGCATCGTCCCCAAGAAGCACCTTGTTAAACAGCGTTCATCAACCGGACAAATGACGTCATTACCCAGACGCCAGAATATATTTGATATATTTGATATTTGAATTAGGTAACCGGTTCCTAAACGTGGTGGTTATAATTAAGCAACTTACCTCTTTCACCCATTGCGCCATCTCCTTAAGAGCTTCATCTCGTTTTGCATAAAAGTCAGTCACGAGAAAGCCTTGGATTCTGATGCTATTGTAAATGGTGTGATGGACGAACTCCGTTACTTTTAAAGAGAATAGGAAAAGAATTGTGTGATAAAAAAATTACGTCACTTAAAAAAAGTAGTAGACCATTAAACATCGCAACGCATGTGAGTAATACCCACGGACTTCCTATACATGAACAGAGCATACCGTACGGTAGATTGGCGCCAACGTATTGTGGGAAAAAGATGGCCGTCTGCTATGATTTGTGTGAAAGTTTGCTTGCTCAAGTATATCCCATATTTTGCAAGAAAGTAAAAATATTTTTGAACTATGGCATGGTAAGGTCAAAATCACGTCACGTTTTGCAGGAATAAGATATTGCTTCCCATTCAAGTTCAACTTTTGTTTGAAATATAACAAAGTCGTTGTCAAATGAGACGATTTATAGCTTCACGGCGGCCATCTTGGTGCGCCGTTTTTGTCCTAGCCGGTGGCGACCATCTACGGATAGGACGTACACGTTACATGCTCTGTCCATGTATACAAGTCCGTGGTAATACCATATTCGTAAATCATTTCATTCCATTTATTTGTTTAATCACAACAGTAAATGAACATGATAACAGATATGTACAAATAATGATGGCTGTAAAACATATGTTAAGATCAGAAGTGTTTTTTTAAACCCTTCTGGGCTTGATAAACAAACGCACTTGCAGAGAGAGCTGACATCATAGGAAACAAGAGAGCAAAAGAAATCCCTCCCGTACCTCCGGCCCTACCAACCTACCGGCCTGGCCTACAATTCATTAATATTTACTGACAAAATATTTCGATAAACCTTTTCTCAAAGACGTAACTGACGGATTAAGTTGATAATTCTGGGGTGGTGCGTTCCAAGTTATAATGAATCTATGCTTGATACATTTCTTGCAAGCCTCTCTAGACGAAAAGAGTATGAAGCTGGTCAGCTTATGTATTAAGTTCACTACTGAACAGATTTGTTATAGGGTGTAAAAAAGAAGATAAAGCTGATTGGGTTCATTGTTGTCGAAAAAGTCATGTTTGAGTCGATATGGTAAAATGGAAAATGTGGTCACCAACAGTCAGCATAAATGACATACTTATGGTTCCATTATATTTGTGCAGACCTAATCAGAACCCTATGAAAGAATCTAACGAGTTATTAGGACTAATGTTAAGACTCTTCTATTGTTGAATGAAACAAAGTATTGAAACTAAACACAACGTTTTATATACATCAGAGTAAACAGAGGATTATCCGAGAATAATTCGACAAGAAGTCAAGAATTCAAAGTGTACCTATCAATTGCATGAGTAAGCATTACACTGGATGACGGGGAAATAAGTAGTGGATCTGAAACCGTACATGACTTATCATTGTATAGGAATAGGCGCAGGGCGGGTCAGCGTGAACCTAGTTCTAAAGTACGGTAATAAATATGTTACACTGTAAACTTTTTATTTAGATTGGTCGTTTCTTTGTGGCATTTTCACTAACGTATAAAAAGTTGGTAATTTATACTTCCCCAATACGAGGTAAACAATCTTGCAACTACGATTAAAAAGATTCGAAAGTTCTTTTGTAAAAAGGTTACACACTGACCTTTTGGTTTTGTGTTGCCAGGACTGTTGTAGTTGGAAATTGTTCCACAGATGCCTGTACGACCGTGCTTGTTCATTAAACTGTAAACAACGGAAGAGGCCTCCCCGCCTACCTGCAAATGAAAAAATTACTGATCTGAACGTAAAGATCATAAACCTAACCAATCCACTGTTCAAAAATGCAGGCACACATGTCTACAGAATTTTCTGAAAAACAAAATTACATCTTTTCTGGAAAATCCAAGTCACATGGCCGTTGAAGTGGTAAAGATAAAAATGAAGACCAATGCATTCTTGCATTTTGGTCATGTCACCATATCTTAAAGGTGAGGGGGGGTCAGTCCCCCCAAACTTATTTTGAAGAAAAGGCTAAATAACACAATTTTCATCTTATTTCTCTTCAAAGTATCTTTCATTACATTTTATGACTTTACTATTGCATTTCAAGGCAAACCAAGCAGTTATTTCTAGTAAATTTCACACTTGAAGAGACAACAGCCAATCATGAAACTGGACAGTCTACTACACTTCTTCAGTTTGGGATGACTACTCCTGCCCTTTAACGGTAGTATCAAAGCATTTATGAAAGAAGAATTTAATTTTTACACAATTTGCTAAATTTTCATTCTAGTACAACATGTATTTCTAAAGATGTAAGCAAAAAGGTAACTATATTTGTGTTTCAAAGTAAGCAGGCACATATGACATCACACTGTCATTTACTCAGGCTTATGAACGGTCTTTTGTTTTTCTGAAAACTTTACTACTAATTTTCATCCCATGCAATTGATATTGTCATTATGGGTACGGTGACATGACCAAAATGCAAGAATGCATTGGCATTTGAAGATACATTCATGAATGTTCTATACCACGTTTAATCCCTGGTGACCCCAAATGACCTTTCAACCAAAACCTAAAATGAATGGTTCTTACCCTAACCATTACACATCTACTACAAAGATTCACATCCATCAAATTTGTCAGAGTTTGATCCCATGTGACCCCACTTGACATTTGATCTCCACGAAAAACAAAACGGTTATTTCTCTCACAGTATGGAATTCTAAGTTTGAAAACTGTTAGAGCTTCCCTTCTTAAAATATCGTGTGAACAAGTTCAATGTCACAAACACAAACATACAAACGTGTGCCTTTTTCACATGCAATCTGAGGACTTCATTGTGTTTATTATTATTCTTTGTCCCTACTTCATTACCCCTAACCTTAACAATACGTTCTATTCTTCGAACAGGACTTAAGACAAGACATCTGTTGAATTTCCACCGTGGGACCAGAAATTCATTGCGTTAATCACATTTGAACTGGACAAAAGCACACACGCACACACACACACGCACACACGCACACGCCACCATCAATCACCAAACTGAACGAGTCCATGGGACAAATTTTGATACATTACACGAACAGAGGGATTGCGTGAAAAGGAATGACTATACGTATGAGAATAAGTTCCTCTTCTCATCGAAGCCAAAATGGCAAATTTTGATGTATTTGATGTATAAACATTGAAAACCTAGAGAACAGGGCATTTCCAGTCAACTCCATCAATAATTGTCCATTTTACAGGAAAATGTTTCATTTGCACTTAACCATGTTTAAACATAAACTTATATGCAAATCTTTGAGGTCGAGAAAGGGACACATCTTGTATTGCTATTATCAGTATCCTTCGTTATAAGAACCTTTTCAATGACAATTATAACACTAGTATGTATGACCGGATGTTTTTATGAAGTAGTGTCTTTTGAAACCCTCAGTACCAATTACCAAACCTGATGAGTTATACTAAGAGATACTTAAGGAAAGATTAGCAAAATGATAGTCAACACTGTGCAAAATTCTATCGCTATATTTGCATTACAGAAAGGTCCAAACTTTGAAGTGATATATCTGGAGAAAGGTAAAAAGGGTTGAAATAACTGCACCGAATTTTGCCTTGAGAGATCTTACTCCCTCCTTACTTCAAAACGGTAAATAAAGACACTTTGCTGACATGTCGCCATACCTACGAAATTTGTCTCTACAAAAAAGGTTTGTTGTGTTTTGGGGCAATCCTTTTCCAATCATTTGATAGGATCCACCTACTGTTTATTTACTTGTATTCTGTAAGAACAATTTTTTAAGACTAACCCTTTGTGACTCATCAATTATCCATCTGAAACAAGCATTAATTATACGTTTTGCAAAAACGCGTGGAAATACAAGGATACATTACATTTTCAAAGAAGACATCAATTCCATTTGGCGCCAGTTTTGCCAGTTCTGCTGGAAGCTTGTCGGGAGTAACAACTTTATAGTTGTAAGCTTCATCAAACCCCAATTCTTCTTTCAAATATTTCACCTTCTCGTCAGATCCTGCAGAGCCTATGACCTTGCAACCCTGTAAAAAGGTCAAAACGTGTACTCTTGATTTCAGAACTAAATACATAAATACAATTGCTCCTTGTTCTCGGATTCCTACATTCAGCGTCATCAATGTAAACAACAAAAATAAAAACAAAATTGTTATATTTTCCTGCTTGTATACAATGTACATAACGAAACATATTTTAGATAAATTTAAAGTCAGGAGCAGTCATACCAAATTGAAGAAGTGTAGTAGACTGTCCAGTTTCATGATTGGCTGTTTGGAGTCATGTGACAATGTTTTTTCTCTTCAATATGAAATTTACTGGAAATAACTGCTTGGTTTACTTTGAATTATAATAGTAAAGTCATACAATGTAATGGAATACTTTGAAGAGAAATACCGTAAGATAAAAATTGTGTTATTTAGATTTTTCCTCAAAATAAGTTTGGGAGGGGACTGCTCTTTACCTTCAATGTTAGTATTTTAAATATCGAAATTTAAATAAAACATTTGAATGGGTAATGTAAGAAATGTTAGATAATGTGGATTGGATTTTCAATGTAAATTTTACATTTGCATTGATTGATTACCAATTGAATTGAATTGAATTGAAACTGAATTTAATCGAACCAAGATTAATGCCCATTGAGCGTTGCAATGGTCTAATGGCAAGGCCCGCACATACTGCCATCTGTCTATGATAGGACATCTGCCCTAGCGTAGTTATGAGATTTTTGGAGGCTAATTGGGGGCTTGATCGCCGTTCTAGAGTATGAGTTTAAGGGGATGAGATACTCCCACCCTTTGAGAAATGATTAGACATTTAAAGTCTCCACGTGCAATCTTGTGCAACTGTAAAGACCGTTTACAGTAAGTTGTTTTTCACCTTGTTAGTAGACCACTTTTTCATAGTTCTCTTTGGCACTGTAGACAATGGCCAATGATGCCATATTCACTTTGTGAAAAGAAGACACATGGCAAAGTTTTGAATTTTAGCTTAGTGCAGCACAGGGGGTCGTTCCATACACCCCAAAATATCACCATTTTGTAGAATTCATAAAAAAAAAACACCCTACATCCTACAGCCTTCCCCTTGGTATCAAATGATTGGGAACAAAAAGATCTGTCTAATAATAATAATTTTCTTGGATGGTGTCCCCGAAGAATTTTGGGGCAAATCCTGTCGATTGTATGAGTCTCCTTAAAAAAAAGTGCGAAAAAATGGAAAAATATGTAAAATTTACCAAAAAAATAAACGTGCAGGCACAAAAAAATGAGAACCCTTTGACTATACTTTATGTTAATAGTTTACAGATCAAAGATCCTAAAAATTGACAAGATTTTGACATGTCTGGGTTTGTTTTCTTTGCACCATTCAACTCGGCACATGCTTGGAATCTCTGCCAGCCTAAGCAAAATACAATTAGCGCCATCTATCTGTAGGAGAGAGCTAAAAGTAAAGTACAGTATACACGCAGCTGTACAGTTAATGAAGTCACGTGACCAGTTCTCTATCATTCCCGCCTTCTTGAAAGTCTGCGCAAATGAGATTTCGCGGAACTGTGACTGACAAGGGGTCATCCCCTACAGGGAGCACACCACCATTATTTGCTCCATTGACTTACACACTATTTCCCCTTCATAACATGCCCCCTCACAGCTTGTCAAAGTTCACACCCCACTAAAGCTACCCCTCACATGAAAGCCAGTGAGTTGGCCAATTATGGCATCACAAATTCACCATAGCATGACCGTTTAGATTTTGAGATACAAGGGGATGAAGTTTAGGGTCTGTACACCCTACCCTATTAATCCGCAAGGTGACGGAAAAAACCTCTTTTTCACACCAAATTTTTAAACAGTCTAAATCGCCTTCAATTCTTTCCAATTTGACAACACTCACACATTAACATGTCCTCTTTCATATTCAAAACAAAATAACCACATCTCATTAGCTTAACTCGAGCAATTCACACTTAAAGAGGACCTAAAACTGACGGTGTACTTTGGAACTACTTTTTCTCAGCAAGGCCGTTCTCCTAATGGTGGTGTGCTCCCTACATGTTGAACTATGTGTAAGTAGGCGTATAAATGGATACAACAACACGGTAAGTGGACATTTTGACCTTCCCTTCTGTTAGAAATCAAACATTTTTTAGGTTTTTTCAAATATATACTGCAAAATACGTCCCCAAAAAGAGGCAGTGGATTCTAATGTCTCAAATTAGGACCTCAAACTTTGCGAGTACCTGACTCATTGAGGGATGTAAAACGATATTTTTGTATCGACGTTTGAAGATTATAGTATAGGCTTTCTGTTGATACCAAAATTACGTAGTTTAATTTATAAATTGTTTTGTAAACAACTGCTTAACCTTAAGGGGCATTTACCGTACAATATGTATGTAGTAACTATGTATACCACTTTACAGATGGTATTGGTACACAGCTAACGTTATGTATCCTATAACGTTACTTTTAGTACTGTTCCAATACGGCTCACAAAACGTCGACCATAACAAAATAATTAACGACTATTATACTGTGGGATTTGCAGGACAGGTACCCATTGCATTTACAATCTTAAAAAACTTCCAGTGTTGTTTGCAGACTTGCAGTCTATAAAGTATGAAGCTTCAGTTTTCATGACATATTCAGTAACATTCAGTGCAGTGCTGGCAAGTGGGGGGCTTGCATGTACTGTAACTTAGACTAGTTGTAAAATAATTACCTGGGAGCCTAGTGGGACTGCAGGGGTGTATGAACAATGACCAAGTCAGCCTGGATTAAACACACCCTAAATTTAGAGGGTTCAGCTTCAGTCTGGACATATTTATGGGTTATTATTCTTTCTTACCTGATAGTTTCTGTGCCGCAAACAGAAAAACTCACTCCTTTCCAACATTTTCCATAATAGAACTACTACAGTATAGTGGTATACTGTACTGTAATATAGTTCAAGTTATCTATTTCTATAAAGTCGCATAGGCTATAGAGCCAGCTTTGTAATTTATACGATTTCTAATCCTTCATAAGCTTACATCATTCAAAAACATATAAAAAGCATGCACATATCACTTTTTATTCAGTAACAAGTTCCCATCCCTCAAACTCAATCTTACACTGATTGACTTGAATTGTCCCAAACGCTCACCTCAGTGTGATGCTTAACTGCATTACAGTAAGCCTATTACTGATTAACAGACATTGATTATGACATCCATGATATGTTCACTGGCAGCTAGTTTTGTCACACTTTGTAGCTAGTATATACCCAACTTTGTTTTAAAATGGGTTCTCTTCAATGTGGCACTCAATGAAGTGATAACTGTTAATTCATTCCTAGGTTTGTTACAATAATTTTATTTATTTTTGATCATTAAGGAGGTCACATAAAGGAGAATCATATTGGGCAACATTTAGGTAGTTTCCTGCACAAAAAACAGACTGTATTGTTACTAACTGTTTCAGCTACTAGGCATATATCAAACTGGCCTAGGCAGTAGAAATGATTGGAACATCCCGTCCTCTCCCAAGAGGACATGATAGTGATGAATTATTATCCTAGCAGTCCAGCCATCATCATGTAATTTTTAGGACCAGTATTCATATGAAAAAAAATTCACAAGGAATTCAAAGTAAGAAATCACATTTGCCAAATCAGCTGGACATATTCATTCCATTGCAACCAATTATTGGTATTTGCCTTTAATTGCCTTCAGTATTTTTCAATTTTGCCCAGAGTTAATGAGAAAAATCAGAAGCACTAATCGTTAAACATTGTACTGATGATCTTTCCTGCAAGGCCCTTCCTGTCTAAGCAGGTCCTTTTAGAAAGGTCCCTCATTCAGTTTCTTGCTCAATATGCTGACTGCATGAGTGTATACATGTACTACATGATGCATAGAATTTATTTTTTTTTTCAAAGAATGAACAGTGAATTGAAGTTGATACAGTTTCCTAGTATTAAGATTTTTAAACCAGCTTTTTAGTCAGCCCAACTTTTCTAAAGTGAGGTGTTTTTCTCTGTTTTAGTGCAAATAATATTTGCACTAAAAGAGTGAAAAATAAGATGCAGTTTTGCTCTGTATGTACAGAGCTTATTAGTGTAGTTGCTATGATGACCATGACATATTGTATGTGTATACAGGCATATCAAATTCAATACCAGTGCAACACTACTGATTAGTTTAATTTGTAAATGGCATTAAAACAAACAATTTGTAGCAAAAATGTCGGAGGAGCAAATATCACGCCATTTTCTCCGAAATGGGAACAATACTGGTGAGGATGAATCAGGCTGCTGTTGTAACGTTATACATATGGGACGACCATTAACGTTCATTTCGCGAAAGTAGGCCTACTATACTGCTTATATACTCTGGGCGCTACAATCGATTCGTCGTGGAATTTACCGAGTACCTGACTCATTGAGAATATTTTATAGTGCAAAAACGGTACCAATAGATAGAAAATAAAAAAAAAATCTATTGAAGTAAAAACTGAGTAGTTTAAAACAACATCGAATAAATGCTGAACGATTTTGCAGAGCATTTGAAACCCATTTTAGACGTTTCATAAAATGGACTAAAATCCTCACTTTTACCCGTAAGTTCACTCAGAACCAGGCACCGAAAGCATTTTTTACATCTTATTCATTGATTTTCACGGTTTTGACGATTTTTTGGTTCCTAGTTTCTGAGATAGTTGACTTTAAAAGCCACGACTTTTAGCAAATTAGTATTCAAATCCTTATGACGTCATGCATAAAATGTAAGAGAAGGAACCTCTTTTCGAGCAGTTGCAATTTGACTGAGTACCCACGCGAATTCTGAAAAAAATTGCGGAACTGGTTCCACACATATGTATGACAATCATATGCAACAGCGTGGTGACAAGATCATCTTCATAAGATGAGCTACAAATGGGGTAAAAAACCCTTCCAAACGGGGTTTGTGAACGTGATTCGAACAAAACGTGGCTAGGTAGTACTTCTGGGATGTTCTGGGTGAGTTTTTTTCAGATTGGTTTGTCAAAATTTTTGATAATATCGACAATTTGGTAACGTTTAGTGACGTTAAGCACATACAATACAGAAAAAATGTTCCCATAGACTTAGTGTGGAGTGTGAGTGAGTGTGCTGTAAAGACACTTTCTTCTTTTCAACGAATGCTTTATTCGTCTTATCTATGTATTCATCATATGTAATTCTTGGTATCGTTTCTTCAATTTTAATTTATCGGATTTTGATCTTTGTACTAATTCTACTTGTTTATTTCTGAAACGTGCCCTTCTAAACCTCCCTTTCCCTTTTGCTCTGATATAAGTCGCACGCCTGATTCAAATTGTGCCTAACGAAGCATGATGTAAGAACCAACTAGCTTTCTACTTGATATTGTTTTTGTTGTAATTTTTATAACTTTCATACTCTGAAACCCAAGAATGGGGTTTACCTTTATCTTTGCAATTTGTCCAACAACTGACCCCACAGCTCCAGCAGCAGCATTTACATACACAGTGTCAGTAGGTTTCAGCTCACACGCATTCAGTAGACCAAAGTATGCTGTTAGACTAGAGAAAAAACGATCGAATTTTGTTTGAATTTATTAATTATTCACGCACTTCGTCGTAGCACATAGTATAAAGTATAGTGCATATTTAGAGAAAAAAATTGGAAGGTTACAGAAAAAACACTGATTTTTTTTGGGGGGGGGAGGGAAACTGTATTTCCAATCAGGAGCATATTAACACTATTAACAAATTTGAACTATGACATCAATTGAAAAATATAAGTGAAAACATCATAAAACAAACACTTTGAACTTGATCTACAGTGATCCTGAGAAAACATTACCTTTAGTTACATTAGTTTATTTACAGTATTGGTCGGTAAAGTCGTTATGATATAATAAGCAGAAGAGTACACATATTTTGTAAAGTAAAAGTAGCCTAAAGTAGGCCTACATAAATAATATTATTTATACATTTCGTAGTTCACTAATCATAACTATAAACTGAAGGAAAGCTTTCCCAGGTTTATAAAAACAGATGAATCCCGATTTTTCAATATTCTCTTCACTTCTCATTATTATGTTGTCTTTCCTTGTCAGCAATAATACGGTCTTTAACAGTGGCGTAGTTAGGATTTTTTCCAGGGGGGAGAGGTGTGAAATTTCCCCAAAACTTTTCCCGGTCAATGTATTTCATATAAAATATGCAAGTTTACAAGTATAACAACATCACCATGTCATTTTGTAATATTACCTGCACTTAATCTTAAAGTATAACATAGAGCAATCGGAAATGACAAAGTATATTATTTTGGTATACAATATCTGGTTCATTTGTATGTAGTAACGCAGTGGCGTACGCAGGATTTCTCTGAAGGGGAGGGGGCATGTAGTATGGTCTAAAGGGAGGGGTTTCCGGATTTTTTTTTTTTTTTTTTTGACGTTTTCAAGGCGCCTAGATGCAAAATGGTGCAAGATTTTCGACTTTGACAGGAACAGTGTTAAAAGCTGAATAATGGTGGTTCATGAGGATTAAACTGAAAACTTTTGTGTCTTTACATGCATTCTTATGCCATTTATGCTACCTTACGAAGTAAAACTTGTCATTAAGTTTGCACACCCTTAGGAGTCAAAATAAAAGAACATTCATCGGTACAGGGTTGTGGTTTTTCTTTGCCGCAAAACGTTATTTTGTCATAAAGATTATCTAAGCGGGGCGCCATCATTGGTTGGCGCAGACCCCTCAGATGGCCGGAAATAGAATTTTCCTGACTTATAAGAAGAATCTAACGAGTCGCTATCTTCTTTTGTTGTTGCAATAAAATGCTCACTTCAAAATATGTTCGCAAACTGCAAAGTGAACAGAGAGTTAAGAGCTAGTTTAACCCCAAAAATGTAATTTTGTCCAAAAGACTGGGCGAAGCGCCACCATTAGTTTGCGTGGAGCGCAAAGAAAATTTCAAAAAATCAGACCCCTCAGATGGCCAAAAATAGCGTATTCATGCTTGTAAAGAAAATCTGAACATGTAGTCTTTATTTTAATCGATTCCACCAGTGGGATACAGAGTCCACCTTTTTAAGTAAAAATTGGAATTTGACAGAACTTGCCTATTTGTAGGAATTAAAAAAATTGGCATCACTGAGGGGCCTTGCAGAGGCAATCCTTCCCCTTTGAAAATTTTTGAAAAGTTGTGTGTCCTTATATGCAATCCGGTGCCCAATCTGTGTAACTTAAGTTTGACTCTGTATTTTTAAGAACAAAGAAAAAGTGGCATCGGTGGGGGGGGGGGGGGAGCATGGCCCAATGGTCTCCAACCCCTTCCTACGCCACTGAAAGGAGGCCTAATAGTGGCTCGATCACACAGGATATCCTGTTAGAACAGCAGTCTGTTAAGTGTAAAAGCCTGCAAGGTACTCATTGTCCATTTATTGTTACACCCCAAGTGAGCACAAAGCTATTTTCCCGAACTAGCTTGTAAGCCTCCAAGGGTTATGCTAAGTAAAAAAATATAACTATACCTATGGATCCCGTTCATTCTAATTTCTAGACTTACGTTAAGTTTATCGTTGGCCATGGATTGTTTCAGCTCCATCCATCTTATGTACACAGAGTAAAAGCAGTAAAATTTAAACCCCTCCCGCTACTAGCTTGTGGACAATATAACCTCGGGGGTCTACGTTAGTGACTTGTCACTTTTCACATCCTTTTACTGAATTCCCAAAGTGTACACCGTAGAGACTGTGTACAAGGGGATAAGTTCGGGTTTACAGCCTTTCAGTGTTAGTTGTCAGGTATCAGCTGTTGTTAAATTCCTGAATAACAGCTTCCTGTACACTGAAATGCACTGATCATAACACCCGCGCGTATACACGAAAACATTCAATCTGCTACGCGGCGAGGACGTTCCTGTGGAACGCGAGTACGGCCGGTTCACGCGACACTGACGAAATGTGGGTTAATTTGTTGCATGAAAATACGAATTATGCATGAGAAATGTCTTACAATTTCTTATTCTAAGAAAAATTTTGAGAAATTTTTGTAAGAATAAGAAAATTCATCAAATTTCCCCAATTTCATCGAATTTCCCCAAATTATTTTCCTGGGGGACAACTTGCCCCCTTGCCCCCCCCCCCCATTGGCTACGCCACTGGTCTCTAATATTTTTTTATAATGGTCGAGATAATAACATCAGCTGGTTAAAGTTCCGACTGGAAGACAAGTATGCATCTGCTTTTCCATATAATAAATTTAGACACGCATAAAACAAACCAAAATCGATCAAATGCATCCTTTGTGATATTAATCTCTGGAAATCGGTACAGAAACTGCGTAATGACCAAACAAAGGAACCGAGGAAAGCGGTTAATCCAAGACAAAATTGGTAATTACTTTCATACATTCCCAAAAATATGTGCTCAACTGATTCGATAAAGTGACAACCAGGCATTGGACAACATCCATCCCTCATTTTTTAATTCTACTACCTTTGTAAGGACCTTTATGTGCTAAACGCTTAAAAATCTCTTAACTTGTTGTCTAGTATGTCATTAACTTTATGTGATAAACGCTTGAAAATCTCTTAACTTGTTGTCTAGTATGACATTAACTTTATGTGCTAAACGCTTGAAAGTCTCTTAACATGTTGTCTAGTATGATATTATAACCCTTTGTCGTCCGGCTCCAATCATGGCATATTTGCGTGCCTCGGGAGTAGCCGGAAAAGGGACCGTAGCACGCTCCGCATTGCCTTCCGTAGGCTATTGACCCCGCGACCTTAAACTATTGTCTCTCTCGTTGTTGCGGTAGAATTTTCGGGTAGCTACTCGCAGTTTCGAGCTCTGCGTGAAACAGTAAAGATGATTGACAGCCGCGCCCTCCCCCTGTAGCAAGAGCGACCCGAAAGACCAGAAAATGGTTAAACGCCAATTCCCAAATTCTAGACAACGGGTGAGCAGGGTTATGCCTGACACATGCCATACTGACGGCATACGTCTGGATAAGCTTAACTCAATGTTTTGTTAGCGTACTGGAAGAAGTAAAAGAATAGCCTAATGTAACCAACTTTTTATTAACCTGGTAGGCATAACTTAAACTGAGGAAACACACATCCGCTTAAGGTCTAGAATTAAACCAGACACACGGGAACCATTGAAGTTTGCAAGGGTTCAGTTAGTGTGTTTGATAGGGTTTTACCGCTCAGTTCAAAAAAAAAAGTTGGGCCAGCCACTGCCACCTTTTCAGTTGCGGCTCACTGGCTTTTTTCCGTTCTCCTTTGCCAATTAATGCTGGACACCAGGAACAATGACAGAGAGTTCCAATCTCCAAGTCTTCGGTATGACCCGGCCAGGCTGCCAGGAGTTGAACTATCTAGACAGAGCAAGTTGTCTTAAATATGCTAATGCTCTGATTTTTTTCACATATGGATTATTGTAATAGCCTGTTCATTAACCTTCCGGACTCTACGTTACATCCACTTCAAAGAATTCAAAACCTTACTGCTAAGTTAATCCTCGGTAGATCCAAATTTGACAGTGCCTCTGCCGCTTTGAAAGAGCTACACATTCTGCCCATCAAAGCTCGTATTGAGTATAAGATTCTTCTCCTTGCGTTTAAATGTCTCCACAATTTAGCACCAACTTATTTATCAGGGTTGATTGAACTCAAAGCGTCCTATTATGCTACTAGATCTTCAAAAGGTTTACCTCTTAAGGTTCCTTTCACCACTCGCAGTTCTTTTGCGGATCGTTCTTTCATGGTCGCTGGCCCGAAGCTTTGGAATGCCCTCCCGATTCATATTCGGCAGTCGTCTTCTATTAATTCTTTTAAGGATGCTTTGAAAACTTATCTTTTTAGGAAATCTTTTTCTTGATTTTTGTACTTTGTAAAGCGCCATTGAGTGTGTTTCATCACAGTAATGTGCGCTATATCAAGTTTTGCAACCTTAACCTTAAAGGCAGTCATTCGTCTCCCCAAACTACAGTTTCAGTATACATATATCAAAACTCCCAATTGGTACAGCTCTTTGATTGGCATCACATTCAAACAATGCATCATAGCTAAATTACACAGCATGGGCACTGAGAGCGTCTAGATTACACATTATGGACTTGTATGGCCACTGGGACAAGCCATGAAGCAATAAACTAGGATTGTGGCTGGATAAAGATTAGTTTTAGATAAATGTGGGAGGGGCTAGAAGTAAGTAGGTTGGGAGAATTGGAACTGTTTGGGATGATGAAAATATGCCTTTAACCTTAACTTCAGACCTCCCGGCTACAAGTCGGATGCTCTAGCCACTTGACCATGCAGTCGGTCTTTGTAAAGGTTGAAAGGGTACCTTTATTTTAATTAGTTACTCTGAGTGCACTTACCTAAAACAAGTTAACCGACAAATGATTGAGGAAAAACACTAGCACAATTATTTACAGTCACTGAAAAAAGGTCTCCTTTTCACTGACCTAGCAGATTTACAGGTATCCAACTAGTATTGAGGTTTCTCGAATCACCTTGACATCTTCATCACCGACTGGCTTTATTGTACAAAATTCAAGACCTTGCCCCTTGGGGGGGTAAAAAATCAGGACTGTGGCTGAATCCATTTAATGAGGATATTAGGACTTGAGGTTTTCAGATTTTCCGTTATGTCTTTACATTACACTAACCGTTATATATTTACACTACCATGCCAAGAAGCTGTTACCAATAACACCTCCCTGATCGCACTACTGAGTAATTATTTTACAATGAGTCCATTTCCTATTTGCAATTCAGGAAATAAACCTACTGAGAAGACTACAAAAGAATTTCAAACGTAATAAATAGTTGACAAATTAGATAAAATAAAGAGACAGAATTATTTTATACATGGCGTGACGTTTCGTATTGAAAATACAACATAGAAACCCCAGTAGATCAAAGGCGGTATGGGGTGTAAGTGGTATCTTAATTTATTACATGATCTGTGCCCTCAAGTGATTTGTGCTTTTATTTGTGTTCACATTGCGTGAAAAGCACCTTATTCATCAGATGTGAAACTTGACTTTATCAAGTGTATATGTTGTGTGCTTCATTCCGTTCCCTGAGACCATGAGATGTGATGAGGCAGAAAAGAACGATATGTTTTAAAAAAAATAAGAAGGAAAGTTTCATCGTGAGTTTAAATCTAACGTAATGTAATAGTTAATGAACAGTAACAATGTAATTTTTTGGCAGAAACATTGTTGGATTTTGGTTTTGCTGACTGAAAATATGTTGGCTATGAAGTTGGATAGGTTGCTCGAAATAAGCCAATTGAGAAATGTTTACAGGCGATGCAACTTGGGAATGGGTCAAAGATGAAGGTTTTAACCCTTCATTCGCAGCAGTTGTCCGATTATGCAACATCTCGATTTTACACACCGAAGCACCAGATTTTGTTTGTTTTTGTAGCAATATTACACCTCGCCGAGCGGCCTGGTGTACACACAGACAAAGTGGTTATCAAGGTTCATTTTACTTTGTGACCCTGCTATAACAGCCATTTTCCCAGTGTCAACCTGTTTGTATTTTGTCTTTCAGACTTTAGACAGCGTTAAAATTCATTTTTCTTATTGTCAGTCTTCTGGAAAATTGAAGTAGGAACTAGTCTTCATCAAGAGTCTTCACCAGATATCATGTATGGATATTCAAAATACTGTACGATCTATCTTTTTCGTCTTTGGCCTACCGAATCTTTTAAGAAACACAGTAACAGTTAGGCATGATCCGAGAGCAGTATTCATTGTCGACTTCTTTGTACCAAGTTACACATCTCAGAGTCTTTTGCTTTGCCAAGTCATAAGAAATCTGAAGTTGATGGGGACTTCGCAACTATCGAATGGATTTTATGAAGCGCGAAGTTACTTTACCCCTATTTCGCTACAGCTTGCCAAAATAGCTTTTTGATATAGAAAAAACAAATAAACCAAGCCGTGATAGAATCTAGCAGAGCGAACTTGAATTTCAATGCAACTTTTGTTGTTCAAAATATTTTAACTTTTCATACATTAGCTGACTATACCGAACAGAGTGATAGAGCCAGCGGCGTAGCCACGGGGGACTGGGGACCTAGGCCCCCACCAGATTTTCTTCAGCCCCCTCCCAAGGTTTTTTGCGTCCTGATAAAGTGATTGAAAAAATAAAATGTTTTAACGGAAGTAAATTTTGAAGTATTTTCTCAAAACAGTAAATCAATAAAATGTTTAAAAATTAAAATAAAAAAAGGATGAATGTGTGTAAAACACATTTTGTGCGCACGTATGAAATCAAGTAATAACTTCAAAATGCCTACTTTCACTCATTATTTGAGAAGTCGCAGACATGAGATTTGTAATTCAAGGCTGGGTACATCCAGCTTAAAACACATGGGAATACCGTTTCCAGCCATCTGGAGGGGTTTTAAAGCCCAAAATTTCCTTGTACGTTCCGCGCCATCTGATGGTGGCGATCCGCTTAGATAGTCAAGTCGTTCCTGACCCTCGAAGGAGCCAGCCCCTACACTTGTTACCTAGCCCCCCCCCCCCTCTCCCCCCCCCCCCCAAAAAAAAAACCCGCCCTGGCTACGCCACTGGATAGAGCAACTTTGTGGAAGTGAACTACTTCAAATAGACTTTGTACCTAGACAAGACTACAAACATGGATTTACTGCAATGTTGACAACATGGGACATATTGCACATGAATGTTAAAAAAAATAAGATGTTTTGCAATGTTAATGAAGTATTATTGATGTTATGTATTCTCAAGAGAAGCGAATTACCAGTCTTAACTTACCCTGGCATTCCAAGGGTCCCAATGCAAAGCGACAGCGGGACCCCTTCTGGAAGATCTGGTGCCTTCAAAGTGTTCTTACCAGGAACTACTGCATGAGTTACCCAGCCAGCTCGGATTAAGACATGTTCTCCAACTTTAGTCTTTGGATCCTTACTCTCAATTACTCTTTCATAATACAAAATAAAAAACAGCCATTACAAACTTTTAAAATGCTTGTAATCCTTTGCCAGCGGCTAAAACTTATCTTCGTGGCATGTATGATATATTTTTAAGTGATTCCATTGGTCAAACGTTACACGTGCAAAATGTATGTTCGTTCACCACATTTGGGAGTCGTTTGTGACAGGAATAATTTCGACGAAGAAACCACATTTATACATACATGTGACTCGAATTATCAAATTTTAAGAAATGAATCATACCAGATGAGGCATTGAATGGGAATTGAAAACACTTGATGTTACCTTGAAATATTTAAATAGTTACTTCATTTCAGGCTACCATCTTTAACGTTTAAAACAACTCAATAAGACTTGAAGGGCCGCTGTACGTGCAAAACCTACTGTTTGACTTTCTATACATGGGCGCAACTGTTGAACGAACTGTTGACGAGTCTTTCAGGAGCAATTTTTAACATTGATCCCGTTCCCTTAAGGTTGGAATATCTCCCGATTAATGTGTAATGTTCAACGTAACAGTTTTCCTTCTACCTTCGAGAGACGATTCATATGTCCTTATAGCCCTTCTTCATGACTTCATAAATACTATTTACATTTCTTTGGTTATCTTCAAATCACAGTCTTTTACAGATCTCAATTGTTTCTTTTATCAGTATGCAAGAAATGCAGAGCTGGTGTATGGTAAATGTGTTTTCGTCGCCTTTAATAGACCTTATGCATATGATGTCACAAAAATACACCCTCCTTGGGAGCAAAACAAACCAATACCAGCAAATGCATGCAGACAATTGATTTGTCACGCAGTACAATACGCTCTTAGTCTGCTAAACATACAGGACGAATTCTACTGCCTGCGAAACGTGTTTCGTTGTTTTGCTCTAAGGATGACGTCACTGTGTCGTCTATGCATTAGGTGTGTTAAATATGAATCATTGTAGGAAATATCAAAGTGTTCCTTCGTCTTGTAGTGATAAAATCTTCCAGTGTCCCTCGCGTGTACCTAACTATACTTGTTAGGTCCAATACTACACAATGAAATACTCTATATTCATCTTTTACTTACTTGCCGACAATCTCTCCCATCATAGTGTCCCCACTTTTAAGTCTTCGAGACCATCCTCTGGAAATAAATTAAGCTTTTATATTATTCACTAAGCATTTGTATTATTAAGCATTTGTTATTAGATATTAGAATGAAACAGCTCTAGTTTTAAGGCATGTAGATTCATCTTGTGACAATTGAGAGATTAATAGATTAATTTGATTAAAATATGACTTTGGACGGAATTGGCTGTTCTTCTTTTGACGCATGACAACTAGTATCTTGATACAGAGGACGATAATATGTTCTTTGTAAACTTTTGAATTCTCTATAGAAAATGAAAGATAAATTATTCGAAAGCTACTGGTTGAACTTGGCTAAAGGACAGAGCTTCAAAAGAGTGGATATTGAGGGTATACAAAATTCGTTTTGAAGGTGGCGAGCAACCAGCTATTTTAAAATGATTAAAATGATTTTACACTTTATGGGTTACAGCTACCCGGTCCAACATGGTGAATTGTCCAAACTCTAATCAGGATTATGCAGTGTATATAGATGATGTTCAAAAGCTTGGTTTTTAGAGGGTTCACATGCAGGTGTTTGTAGGTGTGGTTGGCAATAAACGATAAACAATTAAAACCCCAAACCATGGAGTTTGATAAACGCTGCAGGGTGTCAAATAGTAATTTACTCAAACCTATTTTTACTTCCATCTGAGGAATAGATTTACTTTCAGTGTCCAGATCAACCTTCGTCGGGAGGGCTTAGATATGTATTATGTATACCGTTAAAAAATATAGTTTACGGCAACAAATATAAATATGCCGCACCCCACATATCCGGTAGTAACGCATTTGATAGCACTGTGCCAATCTCCTTGCAAATGTGCCTTCGTAGCCACTTTTATTCATGAACATTGTACATGCTACCCCGTATACTGGTATATATACTACCGTATTCACGGACAATGGTCACACCCAGTAATACCGTACAAGATTTTAGCAGAATACGTTGAATAACGCGTTAAAAGAGCAATATACAGCCTCGTAAGTGTACATGTTTTACGATATATCGGTACATATGTTATATTTTTCGTTTATTTTACCACAATCGAATTGATATAACACTTGTACTTCCGGTAGATAAATGGAAGCACATCACCAGTTTAAATGACGTCTTACCTCATATATGGATCAACTGTAAGTACCACCGACTGAAGCAAAACATCTTAAAACATAAAGAAATTATCAATGACCGATTGGTTTAAAACCATTAAACAGTTGAGGAACAGTTTATAGATTACGCTATTTTTGAGCAAGTTAGATTCATCTTATCACAAATTATGCATTTCCAGCTTGTATTAATCTCTTGCCAACAAATGAAAGCAACACATACAACTGATTCACCGTTGACCTAAGAAAACATCCAATAATATCATATCTGTAATAAATGACTCACTACAAACGGAAGATTAATATACTTGATATATATTCATTTAATAATACGTAATATATTTTGTATCTTCACATAAAAAGTTTTGATGTAAAATTTTATTTAGAACTGAAATAAACACAAGTCGACCAAATCTCAATGAAAGTCTACCCAGACATAACGTCCCTTTGAAAACGTGTTTCTACTATTATCAAATTAAAAACCAAGGTGTAACGTCTTTGAGCGCCCTTATATGAACCCATACTGCTAAAAAGTACTCCATGGTCTTAAAATGCCAATGAGTTGGAATCTGTTGCAACTCCCTGACAATACGTAGCAGAGGAGGGCAAACTTGGACCGATTTCATGAATCTGTGATTGTGGCGGTTTAACGTGTGGAGGGTATCGAGTGGGTGGGCCGGGTGAGGCGGGTATTAATGTCTTAAGTAAGCGGTATTAGTTACGCCAGAAAGTAACTTCCCCGGTTTTGGTTAGACTCCATTAGACTAGCAAGTTGTAGTTGCGTGTGTGAGAAGGAGATACCAATAACTGTCTTCTTCTAGTAAAATACATTATACACACTAGTACTGCCTCTATTCTAGAACAACAAAAATAGTAGGTTGATCCGTGTCCCTACCTATACAATAAAAATTACGGTAATGCAGTTAAAATTCTGGTGAGGATTGCAAGACTCGGGCGCAAAACTCAATCCCCTTCTCACTTACCACCATCTTTCAATTCTGGAATATCAAATTCTTGAATTTCTAGATCTGTTTTCTTTGGTAGACCATCGAATTGTTTCATTAAAACCCATTTCTTTCCCTTAGCCATGCTGCTTATTCACCTTTATAATGAAAAAAAGAAAATCTATAGACGATTACAAAAATTATCTAACTTTACAAAAAAAAATCTGAAGAAAGTAATCATAATTTAGGACAACCAAACTCACAGTGGTTAGAGTCTTCAAGAGTGCCGCAGCGAATTTCAAATTCGGAACTAGTTTCTAAATGGGGAGGAGAATAGAAAACATTTTGACAATTTCAAAAAAAAATATCACCAGCGTGCATTTTAAAAGGCAGTCATCCGTCACCCCAAACTACAGTTTCAGTATACATATATCAAAACTCCCAATTGGTACAGCTCTTTGATTGGCATCACATTCGAACAATACATCATAGCTAAATTACACAGCATTGACACTGAGAGTGTCTTGATTACACATTATGGACTTGTATGGCCACTGGGACAAGCCTTGAAGCAATAAACTAGGATTGTGTCTGGATTAAGATGAGTTTTAGATAAATGTGGGAGGGGCTAGAGGTAAGTAGGTTGGGAGAATTGGAACTGTTTGGGATGATGAAAATATGCCTTTATATTAAATTAACTTTACAGAACAAAGAAATGAAGACGTATGTTATAAAGTTTAAAGACAAATTCTGGCAACTATTTGCCAGTGTTGTTCCGTATATCTTTATGTATCTCTTTATTTTTCGTTTTGTATATTAACAAAGATTTTTAACAGAATATAAACAGTGTCATGTACAAGACAACACTAAAAAATGTAATGATTTAATATTTTGATGATGCCGTTTTATCCTACCTTCAGACACTTTCTCAGCTGACTTGTTGTGTAACACAGTTTGAATAGCACTAAAGTGTTAAGACATAGACCTGCATAGACTAGTTAGATGGGGTTTTACGTCCCAGTTTCCAACTTATTGGTTCAAGTCGAGCCGGCCACGGCTTTTTTCCAGTTGTGGCTCACTGGCTTGTTTTCCCTACTCCATTGCTTATACGCAGCAGGGAGCAGGGAGCTTCCAGCTCAACGGCAATAGGTTCCATGACCAGGGAGTTGTCGACCAGGGAGTGAAAACTCCCTTGTATGACTCGACATGGGAATCGAACCATGTATAGAACCTGAAAATGACCCTGTTAAGTAAATAACACGTTGATGAATTTTACAGTGAACTTCTAATCTAGTTCCACCAATCCAACTATATACAGATAAACGTTTGACGTTTTGTTGCAAAATTAGTTTTCCTCAAAGCCCCCTTTGTTGTATTATTCTTAAAAACATCTTGTTTCTATGGTAATAAATTTCACCGCTCAAGGTTTGCACAAAATAGTGCCCTCACCTGACAAGGGCAATAACATTCCGTGAAATATTACTGTGATAAGGCTTAAAATTTCCCAGCCCCTATATTCATGTATTTTCAATGCATGACAAACTCATGTCAGTGAAACGGAAAAGAGGATGGTAGGTCATAAAGTTGAGTAATCACGAAGCTAGGTTATCCACTAATACGTGATTCAAACAGCTCTGTAAAATGTTTTCAACAATAGTTGCTGCTGCTGTGCCAATACTGAAATGCAGTACCCTCTCGAAACTCAAATTCTCCCGTGTGTGTGGCTGTCTCGGCGAGTTTTTTTTTTTTTTACTTTAGTTTCGGTAGTTAAGCTAGTTTCGTTAGCTTTGTCAAGGTAGTTCAGTGTTCAGTTATTTTAGTTAAGTTAGCCAGTTTACTTAGCGTATAGTAAGTGGCAATTGCTGATTTGTGATTTTCGTTAACATTTTTGCACTATCGTATGGTCTGAATGGTTAGTCAGTCAGTCAGTCCGTCCGTCCGTTCGTCCGTCAGTCAGTCAGTCAGTCAGGCAGTCAGTCAGTCAGTCAGTCATTTAGATGGAGTTTTACGGCCCAGTTTCCCACCAATTGGTTCAAGTCGAGCAAGTCACGCCCTCTTTTCCAGTTGTAGCTCACTGGCTTTCTTTCTCTTCTCTATTGCTTCTGCTGCTAACGGACATGTACCATGTGTGCCCTAGGTTCAATATTGATCACTTCAAATAAACACATCTTTCTTTCATTCAGATTCAACTGATATATTGCGACAAGGTTGTTCTAGGGAAGTTCAGCTCAGCTTTTGCAAATCACAGCTGAAGTTTCATTATAGCCTTGGTTTACTGTCCTCGTACTTATTGTACGGATCTCCTCAACCAAATTTCTAGTTGCTTATGCGGAGAATCAGCACAATAACAGAACATTTCATTTTTAATCTTTGGAATGGCTAGGGAGCTATTTAACTCATGACTGAAACTGAGAATGCAGTGGTGGATTTAGGCGGGGCGCACCCCCATATTTTTCAAAAACCTCTTTTCAGTCCTCTCCAACTAATGGTGGCGCTCCGCGTAGATAGTCTTCCTATCAGAATTTTGTATTCAAGTGAACTTTTTTTGCGAACGAAAACTCAAAATAGCCACTGTTTATATCCTCATTTTACCGTAAGCCTCGGAAATGCCATTTTCACCATCTGTGGCCCATTTTTACAAATTTAATGTAGGTTCCGTGCCAAGTAATGATAGCGCTCCTCTTAAATAGTCTTTCTGGCCGAAATGTTAGTTTAAAGTAAACGTTTTTCTGTAAGCGAAAACTAAAAGTAGAGAATGCTTCGATCCTCCTTGTAAGCCTGCCTGGGAAATGCCATTTTCGTCTATCTGAGGGGTACGATTTTTTCAAAATTTTCTGTAAGCTCCGCCCCAATGTTGACGCTCCGCTTAGATAATTTTCGGGCAGAAATACTCCTATGCTTACAGGCAATTTCTGGATGTTTGAGGGGTTGCGAGTTTTTCAGATTTTCTGTTTATTCCACTAAAAGTGATGGCAGAATTACGAAACAATGACTGCTTAGGTTCTGCTCCCAAGCCCGAGGAATGGCATTTCCGACTGTCTTAAGTGGTCCCAAATTTTCAGAATTTTTAAGCTCCTCGATAACCAATGGGTGACGCTCCGCTTAGATAGTCTGTGTGGACACAATTGTATTTTTTGGCAGAGAATCTTCTATCCCCTCCCTTAACTGAAATGCTCCCATTTGAACGCCTTAACCGATTACCCTCTAACAGCAAATTCTGAACGTAACTCTCAATACCTGAGACGTATAAATATGTATTAAACATCAGTGACATTTTTACTTTTACACTGAGGGACAACTGTACGGACCCAGTTTCAAAATGTAACATTTCTATAAAGTTTTATGTAGTCATTCCATATAAAAAAAAAAAAAAAACTATTAACACCATTTTTCATATTATTCTCATTCAGGACGTGCCGTTTCCCGCGGCCCTCTGGAGGGTTTGTAAAGTCAAAAATTTTCCTGTACGCTCGGCGCCATCCAACCGCGGCGGTTTTTAAGCCGTCTTTAAGTTATCGCCAAACTGTCTGTACATTTCTTTTACGTTATCAATTTTTCTTTACATTATCAGTTCAAACGTCATCGGTGTGGCTTAAAAATCTTCACATTTACTTGACATATTTTTTTTACATTACCGGTTGGTTTTACACTATCAGTTATTTCTTATACAACATTGGTTGATTTTACTTTATCGTTGCAACAGTTATCATGTTTCCTCGGGTTATTAACAATATTAACAGTGATCTAGATTTATGTTCGTGCGGTTTCACGATAAAGATCATCCCTCAGTGGCGTAGCTACTGGGGGGGGGGGGCAATTCCCCCCCCCCCCCGAAAATAATTTGGGAAAATTTGAGGAAATTGGGGAAATTTGATGAATTTTATTATTCTGACAAATATTTTTCGTAGAATAGGAAATTTTGAGATATTTCTCATATATAATTCGTATTTTCATCCAACGAATTAACCCACATTTCTTCAGTGTCGCATGAGCCGGCCCTACTCGCGTTCCACAGGAACGCCCTCGCCACGTATCGGATTGAATGTTCTCGTGTATACGCGAGGGTTTTATGATCAGTGCATTTCAGTGCACAGGAAGGTGTTATTCAGGAATTTAACAACAGCTGATACAGTACAGCTAACACTGAAAGGCTGTAAACCCGAACTTATCACATTGCACACAGTCTCTAGTCTCAGTCACTAGCTAACGTAGACCCCGTGGTTATATTGTCCTACAAGCTAGTAGCGGGAGGGGTTTAAACTATGCCGATTTTACTCTGTGTACATAACGTTAGTCTAGAAATTAGAATGAACGGGATCCATAGGCATACTATTTTGTTACTTAGCCTAATCCTTGGAGGCTTACAGGCTAGTTCGGGAAAATAGCTTTCTGCTCACTTGGGGTTTAACAATAAACGGGCCCATGAGTACCTTGCAGCCTTCTACACTGCTGTTTCAACAGGATATCGTGTGTGATCGAGCCACTATTAGGCCTCCTTTCAGTGGCATACGAAGGGGGGAATTGGGCCATGCTCCCCTCCCCCTCACCGATGCCATTTTTTCTTTGTTCTTCAAATACGTAGTCAAACTGAAGTAACACAGATCGTACTTCAAAAGATAGCATATGTGGCACCAGACTGCATATTAGGACACCCAACTTTTCAAAACTTTCCAAAGGGGGAAGGATTGCCTCTGCTAGGCCCCTCAGTGATGCCAATTTTTTTAATTCCTACAAATAGGCAAGTACTGTCAAATTCCTATTTTTACTTAAAAAGGTGGACTCTCTTTCCCACTGGTGTAATCGATTAAAATAAAAACTACGTATTAAGATTATCTTTACAAGCATGAATACGCTATTTTTGGCCATCTGAGGGGTCTGATTTTTCGAAATTTTCTTTGCGCTCCACGCTAACTAATGGTGGCGCTCCGCTTAGATAATCTTAATGATTAAATAACGTTTTGTGGCTGAGAAAAACCACAATCCTGTAACGATCAATGCTCTTTTATTTTGACTCCTAAAAGTGTGCAAATTTAATGACAAGTTTTACTGCGTAAGACAGCATAAATGGTATAAAAATGCATGCAAAGACACAAAAGTTTTCAGTTTTATCCTCATGAACCACCACGATTCAAATTTTAACACTGTTCCTGTCAAAGTCAAAAATCACAATCTTGTACCATTTTGCATCTAGGCTCCTTGAAAACGTCAAAAAATTTCCGGACACCCTCCCCACCCCCAACCCCCCTTAGACCATACTGCATGCCCCCCTTCAGTTAAACATACATATTTACCGGGAAAAGTTTTGGGGAAATTTCATACCCTTGCCCCCTGCAAAAAACCTAGGTAAGCCACTGTCATCTCTGCACACAATAATCAATCCTATTGTTTGGATCAGCTGATGTGCCTCACCAGGGAGGTGTTAGGTTAACGTATTGGGTGCTTCGATGGTTAGCCCCGGCACTTCAAAATTTGCTCCGCGGCATTTGGCCTCACAAAGAAGAGACATTGTAAACAGGGCCGACCGCTGCTTCGGCTGAGATTTCTGCTTCAAAATAAGCTCGTAAGAGGTGCTCTTGACCTTTAAGTCCAAGGTCGAGGTTTTCTCTGATGGATCATGGTAGAGGCCTACAAGACCTCAATTCAGAATTAACTCTCAGACAAGTTCTTCTGTTTATGTCCTTTCCAGAAAAGCCCTTGATTGTGTGATGGCCTTGTGTCCAATATATACTTCTCAACTGTTTTATTCTTAAGTGTATCTAAAAGTAGGCTCAGATGGGAGGCGTTAAATTGGGTTAATCAACCGCCTCCTCGAAAAGTGGAGGGGGGTGGTATAATCTCCTCACCTACCTACGGCACCTCCTGAACTCCTAACAATGTGATTGTGTCTTGAAACGAAGACCTTGAAAACATTATGAAATGTTTATCAAAGAGGACTGGTGTCACTCCAACTTAAAAAAAATAAAACGTGTAGTAGGCTGTCCTATTTCATGATTGGCTTTTGAAAGTCATGTGACAATATTTTTTGCCTAAAATGAGAATTTACCAGGAGTAGGTGCTTGATTTAACTGGCATATGAAATAAAGAAGTCCTAAAGGTGCTATGAAAGACACTATGAAGAGAAATAAAAGAAATCTGATGTTACTTCAAAATAAATTTGGGAGATTGATCAGTGCCCTACAACGTCTCCCCCACACCAAAATACCCATAGGAAACAACAAGCTGTTATTGCTGTGTTCTCACTACAGAGGCCTAGGAGCAGTGCTACTCACTAGGTGTAATGCCTACTCCCTGCTGTCACAAATGGTTGATAGCATCAAATGACAATATTCCAGACCTTTATGGCATTTCAGAAGTTGTGTCGCGCAAGACTATGAAGTAAAGCTGCACGAAGAACAGTTTTGGGCTTCCACAATGTGTAGCGACTACTGTTGTTTAACCCTTTACCGTTGTTGGATCCTTTTGGACCCATGCGGAGAGCTCGGCTGTCACCCATTTTTACTGTTTCACGCGGAGCTCGAAACTGCGAGTAGCTACCCGAAAATTCGGCCACAACAACGAGAGAGACAATAGTTTTAGGTCACGGGGTCAAAGGCCTACGGAAGCCGGTGCGGGGCGGGCTGCGTCCGCTTTTCCGCCCACTCCCGAGGCGCGCAAATATGCCCCGATCGGAGCACAACGGTAAAGGGTTAAACCATGTCAATGTTTTAAACCTCAAATGACTGCCTAAATTTTAGCCAGATTTCTGCCCTAATTTTAATTCTTCCGGAAAAGTGGAGGTAACCTGGCCCCTGTCCCCTATCTCCTATGTCCATTATGTCGTCTAAATGACCCGTCATTTTTATTTGAAAATGATCTGGCCCAGTGGAAAGTTGTCTAGGTTTTGCGATATTTAAGTCCCAGTCCTGAGTAGGAGCCTGGGGAGGTAAATTCATTAGAACAAACCCGGCCCCATGCACTCTAAATTTGAGGGACTTGAGTGAACGAGGATAGATGAAGTGGAAGTAAGACAGGTACGGTAGTTGCATAATATAAGGCCCTGGTGATGTGTTGTAAAACCTCTGCTGTAGAATTGTGAGGGCTGAAAGCTGAAACTTTTGCTTGCTGCGGCAGAAACAAAATTTTACACACTTAAGTGAACACTTGATGTTCCCTGTATCAACTGCCAGTAAAATATCTTCAAAACTGCGACCAGTCACTGGAAGTAATAAAAAAGTCCTTGGAACGAATCTTGACTGATGCAGAGCAGTACGTATGAGCTTTACCTCGATAAAATTTAGAGTATTTTTTAGACGTTATATAAAAACAGCAGAATTCTGGGAATTTTAACAACTATTTCAGCGAAGTTGAGTATACATGAGGCTGTACAAGTTTCTTCCTAGGGTGGTTCCAGCGCAGTCTCATAAAAACCTCCCCTACCTGGATGTTTTCTGTTTCAGTGGAAAATCTCGGACCACTTCGGATGTGGACCTAGTGAAATAGGCGAAGAGAAATATTCCTTCAAACGGATCCCAAGAACTCTATACTGTTGATGTGCGGTTATTTTGTGCACTGGCCTGAGCGTAACAAAAATGTGTCACACAGTCAGTTACTAAGGTACTCTCTCAAACCTTTAAAGTGAAAAATCACCTTTTTTAGATAGAACTTGGTGACGGATCTAAGTTTCCAGTGAAAATTCAGTCGAAATAGAGCCATTTTAACTCTTTTCAGAGCGAATATTCCGTCTAAATTTAGATCGGTCCCAAATTTCCGTCTTTTGGATTAAGAGCGTAGGGTACACACGAACGCCTCAACTTATCTTCTCATTTAATCTAGCCGTGCCCATATTTTCAGTTGTGGGACACTGGGTCGTGTTTCTCACTTGATAGCCTAAGGTCTTTTAAACATACATACAGCCCCTCCCATTCAAAACATCCCCCAATGGCGAGGTCCTTTTATTCTGAAAGTTTGGTTTCCATATGTACAAACCAGTAGCGAGCCCAAGTGGTAGGTCTCGAATAATGTTCGGAAAGCATCGTCTAACATTTACCGCAGAATATGGTATGTTTTCACATATTGCCACATATATTGGTCGGTCACTAGCTGTAATCAAAACCACATCCTTAACATTCTGCGGCTGCATGTCAAAGAGAAAGATGAGTATACAGAGGTTTCAATCTTTTTTATTTTGTTGTGGGTAAACTCTCTTCACATTTACTTGACATACTTTTTTAACATTATCGGTTGGTTTAACATTATCAGTTATTTCTTATACAACATTGGTTGTTTTTACTTCATCGGTTGCAACAGTTATCATGTTTCCTCGAGTTATTAGGAATATTAACAGTGATCTAGACTTATGTTCGTGCGGTTTAACGATAAAGATCATCTCTGCATACAATAATCAATCCTATAATGTTTGGATCAGCTGATGTGCCTCACCAGGGAGGTGTTAGGTAAATATATTGGGCGCTTCGATGGTTAGCCCCCGCACTTCAAAATTTGCTCCGCGGCATTTGGCCTCACAAAGAAGAGACTTTGTAAACAGGGCCGACCGCTGCTTCGGCTGAGATTTCTTACGAGCGGCGAGGAGGTGGTTACCTCATCCAGCTGCTATGGTCCAACAATATCCAATTCTATACATTCCTATCGTCTATAACTCTATAAAGTTACCTCGTAAATCAAGACTAACCACATGTGCATTATCATTAAGCATGTCAGCTGACAAATGCTTAAAGGACAAGAGCAGTCGCCCCAACTTGCAGTAGTGTGGTAGACTTTCCTGTTTTATGATTGACTTTTAAGAGCCATGTGACAATATTTTTCTCCTCGAATGTGAACTTTTCAAGCATGTACTGAATAGCACACTGTTGAAGTCCAAAAAAGATATTTTGAGAAGAAATAAGAAGAAACTTGTGAGATTTAGCTGTTGCTTCAAAATAAGTTTGTAAGAGGTGCTCTTGACCTTTAAGTCCAAGGTCGAGGTTTTCTCTGATGGATCATGGTAGACGCCTATACAAGACCTCAATTCAGAATAAACTCTCAGACATGTTCTTCTGTTTATGTCCTTTCCAGAAAAGCCCTTGATTGTGTGATGGCCTTGTGTCCCATATATACTTCTCAACTGTTTTATTCTTAAGTGTATCTAAAAGTAGGCTCAGATGGGAGGCGTTAAATTGCGTTAATCAACCGCTCCCTCGAAAAGTGGGGGTTTATAATCTCTTCACCTACCTACGACACTTCCTATTGAACTCCTAACAATGTGATTGTGTCTTGAAACGAAGACCTATAAATTGACTTTAACCTGTTCACCCCCTCTGTCCCCACACCCCACAGATACGGTACCGATTTATAGAATGTTGTAGAATATAGAATATTGCAGTTATGTTCCAGATCAATTTGGTGACGTCTTTTCAGAACCCAATTTATTCCTACGTGATATTTTAAATGCTCATTTTAAAACTTCCTACTCTGTAAAGTTCTAGTAAGGTTTATGTGAAACTTACAAAAGACATCAATATACAGGATAAAGCAAGATGCACGGAGCTATAACAACACCTCGATTTGAGACATCATACTTGGCACTAGAGAAAAATTTGAAAATACGAGTGTTTGAAAAGCATAACCTACATGCTTTGCACTAATGTTTCAACCCAGCACGTTAAATGATATAAAATCAAACAAAGTTCCATTTTCAAAATGAATTTCCTACCTCTATCTAGACAGCTCTTTTGGCGTAACTTCTTCCCCCTTCTGACAAAATTTCAGGCCAATACGAAATCTTCCGTCGTTATTCCGAGGGAAGAGGATCGACTCCTTGTCACACGTGCGACAAGGGGTATTTTTTTCTTTTTTTTTTATCAAAATTGCCATCCTCTTAGGCTAGGAAATACTGTTGTGGCAGGTGTGACAACAAGATGGGATGGACGACTTAACGGTGCCCCCCCCCCCCCGAGACAGGGAGGCTGCGGGGGCTTAAGCCCCCCCCCCCCCCACACACACACTTTTCTGCAGTGGTATTTCGGACCGCCTTTAACTGTATTTTAGGCCGCCTTTAACTGCATTTAACTTATGGAACATATTGGGCGCTTCGATGGTTAGCTTGTTTCAATCCTTATTTGAATGAAAAGATGAGACATTTGTTGTAAAACTACTACCGTACTTCCCACAATCGTTATCCATTTAAGGAAAACAGTAACATGCCACGGTACTTAAATTCATGCACTAAATGATTTTTTATGATAAACACTGCAAGCAGGCTTCCTTTGTTTTTAATAACTAATTGTCTATTTTATGTATGTTTTTACAAAAACTAGAAATGAATTAAAAATTTGGTATTTTGTTAATTTAGCGGCGGATGTGAAAGATCCGACCTCCCTTTTCACATATAGAGAATAACTTCAATAGCAGTTCCTTGCTTAGGTGGGAGGTTTGAAAACATGATGAAAGGTTTATTAAAGAGGACTGCTGTCACTCCCACTTAAAACGTGAAGAAGGCTGTCCTATTTCACGATTGGCTTTTAAGAGTCATGTGACAATATTTTTTCGTCTAAAATGTAAATTTGCTAGCAGTAAGTGCTTGATTTAACTGGCATATGAAATATTGAAGTCCTAAAGGTGCTATGAAAAGAAATAAGAGGAAAATTGATGTTGCTTCGAAATAAGTTTTGGAGATTGATCTTGCCCTCTAACTTATCCCCACACAAAAAAATACTCATAAGAAACAACAAGCTGCTATTGCTGTGCTCTCACTACAGAGGCCTAGGAGGAGGGGTCGTTCGTGGCAATTATATTCCCTACTCTGCACGTACAAACATCAAAACGTAGCAAGTGGGAACACGTGATTAAATAGCAATTAGTTGCTAAGAGACTTATTTAAGTTTGACCATTTATAATAGCGTTCAATTGATATAAATGCAGTATTCAGAAGAAAATACCGCAACTTACCTTTACTACTAGGTTAAAACAGTCAGTTTTGGCAGCACGTTATGAACCTGGGAGTTATACGTGAATAAAATGCACAGTCACCGTGTAAGCTACATATTGTAAAGTTAATCTTCAAAGTTCTTATCAACTTTGCCTAGTGACACATAAAGGCTATTTAGGAGTTATAGGAACAAAGTTCGCACAATTAGCTCGGTAAAAGGTGCACACCACCGTTAGATAAACAAACCTCTACCATTACGTAGTACCAAGTAGACAAATTAAGTCCCATCTTGAGAAATTTGTCTAACTATGAAAGAGGACGTTCTAATACATAGGTGAGATATGAAAAGAGACGTGTTGATGCATAGGTGGTACAAATATTTGCAAGAATTGAAAGTAATTTATATTTAAAAATTTAAAATTTGAAGAAAATCTTTGAAAGAGAGTGGTAATTTTTGCCCCCGAATGTGCAACTTGGTGTGGTTGGGACTTTATCCTCTTTTATTGATCCCTTGTACCTCAAAATATAACCGTTAATGGAAAGTAAATTTGGAATGCCATGATACGATAGGGCAATTCGTCAACTTTTTATCTGAGAGGTAACTTGTTTGAACTGTGAACTTTGACCAAGCAGTTTATATCTGGAAGGAGATCCAAATAACAGTTCCGTCCCTGCTTTGACAAAGCCGTGTGGGCCATGCAACAGAGACTTAACTAGTGGTGTAATTCAATGTAGCCAATAGTGATGTGCTGCTGATAAAACAGAAATCTTGTACTATGTATTATCGTGAGTTGAATGATGTGGCATATTCTTTGCACAAGTACTACTCACTAGGTGTAATGCCTGCTCCCTGCTGTCACAAAGGGTTGATAGCATCAAATGGCAATATCCCAGAACTTTGTTGCATTTCAGAAGTTGTGTCGCGCAAGATTATGAAGTACAGCGGCACGAAGAACAATTTTTGAGCTTCCACAATGTGTAGCGACTACTGTTGTTTAAACCATGTCAATATTTTAAACCTCAAATGACTACCGACATTTTAACCAGATTTCTGCCCTCATTTTGTTTCTCGCGGAAAGAGAGGACAGCCTGGCCCCTGTGCCCATTTCCTACGCCCATTATGGCCATTTTTATCCTTCACAAGTTTTTTTCCTTCACAGGGCGGCTCAATTTCGCCAAGTTGTTAAAAGTTGTCTACGTTTTGCGATATTATACTCCCACTGCTGCGTGAGGGGGGAGGGGTGGCATATTCGTTAAAACAAACCTATATAGCGACCCCATACACAATGAATTTGATAAACTTGAGTGAACAAGGAGAGAAGAAGTGGGGGTGAGACATATACGGTAGTTGCTTAATATAAGGACGCTGGTGATGTGTTATAAAACATTTGCTGTATAATTATGAGGGCTGAAAGTTGAAAAAATTTGGTTGCTGCAGCAGAAACAAAATTTGCACACACTTAACTGAGCACTTGATGATCCCTGTAACAACTGCCAGTAAAATATCTTCAAAACTGTGAAAAGTCACTGGAATTAATGAAAAATGAATGAATGAATGAATGAATGAATGAATGAATGAATCTCGACTGATGCAGGACACTGTGAGCTTTACCTAAGTAAAATGTCAGAGTGTTTTGTACAATTTATGTAAGTAGCAGAAATTCCGGGAATTTTGTAAACTTTTCAGTGGCGTTGAGTATACTCAACTCTCGCATCACGTCGCATCTGGACACACTGAAATAGACAAAAAGATAAATTACTTAAATCAGATCTAAGGAACTCTCATACTGTTGATGTGCGGTTATTTTGGACACTGGCCTGAGCGTAACCAAATGTTCCAGACAGTCAGGTACTTAGGTAGGGTACACTTAGGGAACGCCTCAACTTATAATTCTCTTGTTTAATCTAGCCGTGTCCTTATTTCTAGTTGTGGGACACTCGTCGTGTTTCTTTCATGATAGTTTCAGGTCTTTTAAACATATATACAGCCCCTCCCATACAAAACATCACCACCGTTGAGGTGCCTTCATTCTGGAAGTTTTGCTCACATACGTAGAAATCAGTAGCGAGCCCAAGTGGTGGGTCTCGAATCATCTTCGGAAAGCATCGTCTAGTATGTACCGCAGTATATAGTATGTTTTCAGATATTGCCACATACATTGGTCGGTCACTAGCTGAAACCAAAACCACAACCTTAACATTCTGCGGCTGCATGTCATAGAGAAAGATGAGTAAACAGAGGTTTCAATCTTTTTTATTTTGTTTTGGGTAAACTCTCTTCCCAAATTAACTTTCTTTTTTACTTAACATGTCAACGTTTTCGTTTTGTTTACGCTAACTTTAAGATTTCAAATATTTTCTACTGGTTTTGAATCATCAGGCACTGACAAGAGAGCCGAAAATCAGTTATGCGTAACCGAATTCAATATGATCGTACGATGGTTTAAGGTGAAATGTCAAATTAAATTGACCAATGAACACTCAGATTCGTACAGACTATTGCTGGGAATATGTTTTTTAAATTTGGAAGTTTTCTTACTTAAGGAGGGTTATAAGCTCTCTTATCTCCACAGTCAGCCAGAAATTACCACCTTCAAGACTCGAAAAATTCTACAAAGGTGAGTTAAATATCTTAATCGATGGCAACTGCTGTCTGTACATTCTTCATTCAGAGGCGTCAAGTCCAAGCTTCTTACATTTTTCTTACACTTCTTCTAAATCATTACCATCTCTTTTAAATTCTGTGACAACATTTGAAGCACTGTGAAAACTATTTTATCTCTGTTTCACCAATAAAATAGATATTTATGTAGTAATTCACCGTGACAAGAATGTCAGTTTTAAATATTAAGGGCACATTAAGAGTTAATTGATGCATCAAATAAATTTTGGTATTACAAACGCCTTATAATATAAACCTTAAACATTTAAGCATTTGCACTTTTAGGTATATTAAGCTAAAACAGGTTTTAAAATAGCCTTTGATTAGCGAATTTCGTCAATCTTTCTCCAACTGAGTTTTATAACTGATTTTTTCTTTGGAAAGTATTTTACCTTAACCTCAAACAATACCTTAAATTTTAGTGAAAGTTTTCCTTAAATGAACTTAAGTCCTGCAGTGGCTGCTAATGCCACCAACAGAAAGTACGCTAACTATCATTGAAACAAATTAGGCTTATTATCAATTTGGAAAGTTTTATGAAGTGTTCTTAATGGGGTTGATGATGTTTAGCTGAATTTCGTTCATGTTTTCCTTGATATTAGAACTGATCTCTTGCAAAACGACCTTACAAAAGTTACGACCTAAACAAAGTTAACAGGAATAGGACCAAATGCAAAGTTTTAAATTTCTCATTCCACTTATGCAATCATGATCTTATAATATGGGGTTGTGGAGAGAAATTGGATGTAAATACATAAGAAAAACAAGAGACTTTCCATTAATGCGAGGATATGATGTCATAAGTGTTTGCTTCAACTAAACGTTTTGTCGAACATGTGACAAATTAACCTGCTCATGTCTTGAGAATTGCATCTGATTTCAATGCAAATTTCACCGACATGCTTAAAGTTAGTACCTCCAAACAAATGAAGACTTGATTTGGCATTAAAGCCTTCTTTTAAGCTTAAAATCTATTCGGCAAACTGACCAATATCATAGAAATCGTATACAGGCAACAATACAGTCCTTATTTGAAGCCGTGAAGAACTCCCTGACTGTAGAAACTTAAGCTGTAGAATATATTTTTTGATTAGTGCTTAAAACCAGGAACCTGACTGATGATACCCTGTTTTGGCCTACTGCTATAGGCAACCATACTTAATGTAAAATACAGACATAAGATTTCCACAACGAACAAAAGAATTTTCGAAAGGAGAGTACTTCAGTCAGTGCTTTATATTCTTTTACTTTTGCTACTACTCTACCTTTATCATAATTTGACCAAATTCTTCGTTTTCAGCATACTAAGTCGTTAGAAAACGTCCTTCCAGTGTATGAAGTAAAACTTTAACAAAATGATTTTTTGGTCATTTAATGTTCTTCTCAAGTAAAAATTGCTTTCTGCTCAACCCCTGTGAACAATTTAAGAGACTAGATTTTAGATAGCAATATTTGAAACAATGTGAAAAGTATGACAACGAACCCTTGCCTTCGGCCAGAAAATCTATTTTAATCATGGTCCTAGCTTAAAAATGCTAGGCTTTGTAAGATATAAGAAAAGGGTATTTTTTAACGACCACGTGAAGAGGGTGTATCAACAGAGTTTCAGAGTCGCAAAGTACCAAGACGCAAACGAATGTCTGGTGAGCAGGCTTGTGATGGGCCAATTATCGACCTAGTTACAACATTTATTCGGAGGGGCAGCAGCCAAAGGGAAAGGCTCTACGCAGATTAGATTCAGAGTAACCGTGTTTTACAGAATTCACGATATTTTGAATACTGAGGTGAATACTCCTCTTAGACATTGAACACAACATTTCTGAGGGTATTGACTTGATCCAGTCAAATAGGCACATTCAACCAAACGACCATCCGACGAATGGAACTCAAGTAGGACATATATATGAATTGCCTAAACGAGTTGGTGTAAATTTTTTATTTTGCGTGAAGACGCCAAGTCATACAAGTGTTGCCCCGATTGCACAAATTTTTTCATGCATTTAGGATGTGAAAAGTAAAAATTGTATAGTCAAAATTATATTCAGGTGGTGGAGGAGGGGGAGGGGAGCGGTCCACAACACAACGCTTCCCTTGCGTCCCTAAGACTAAGACCCTTGCTCCCTGACACAGTGAAATTCAACTAAACAGCTCAACTAGTAAATACTGTGGAAACCTCTAGAACGTTGCTCTACCCCCCGCCCCCCTCCGGACTGTCAGGTCTAGATATGCCACTGGCTACGTCCACGTCATAAGATTCACAGCAATTAATTAAACTGTCCCCCCTCTCTCTCTCTCTTCCTCCTCAATTTATTCAAATAATGCCAAAAATCACTGTACCGCGTAGTATCGTTTAATTTACACATGAAGAAAGATTTCCATCGGTACTAATTGGGAAAATTAATGAATATAAGTAAATGTGTTTTAACATTGGTCCACACAACAATACAAACATATGTTGAATTTCAGTTTTTCAAGAAAAACAGTTACATCTTCTAACAACAATTGACATCATCATGCCTAAAGACGTGTAGTTTTAAACATGATTAAAAGATTTTAGTTATCGAAAGGAAAAAGATCATTACGCACATTGAAGGCTCTTTCATGGCACCACATTTTCCCATTTTTCTTTCTAGATTCTTTTTGATAAGGATACTTTTCAATTCTCATTAGCAATTTAAATTTGTGAAAATGCATCGAATTTTGGCAGCTCGCTCTGTATCTTGTACTGATAAATGTAATTTCTGTTTAAAACAAGATAATTAAATACGGCCAATATTATTTATCCCAAAACCAACGAAAATATCATATTTAGAAAAAAGAAAGAACTGGTTTCCTAAGAGTCGAAACTCAACTTAAAGAATAAACGCTCAGCTTTTCCCTGAAACTATGTGTAGCCCCTGTATGTTTTGTTGTGGAAAATGGCAAAGATAAATTGCGAAGAAAAATGAAAAGGGCATTAAGGTTTCACCTGGAAAAACGAAAACATTAGAGGAGAATCCGATTTCTGGTCCACGTTCTTTATTTGTTTCAATGGCATGATATTGTAAAGGTAATTTGTAGAGTCCGAATTTGGCCTGGTAGGCTCACCATTCGGCTGGAATAACTTCCAGCCAGTCGGAGTTTGAGCCCTCCACCCCCTCAACATGAGATCCAATCATCCTAGATACTTCTCTGTACGGCACCCCCCCCCCCCTTTGAAATTACTTCTTGCAATCACCTAGTGGTTTTTATATATGACAGATTGTTTCAAATATGTAAGGGTCCATCTATGTGGAAAAAGTTCTACATATCGTACACGTATCGATCAAACTTCCTATTTCGAATTTCCTACGTGTTCTTTTGATTAATAATTTGATATTTCTGAAACTTGACTAAGCCACTCGCGTTTATGTTCGTACTAATTTGTAGTTTACGTTCGCAATTTACTTAAAAACTCTGTGTAGGCCCTTTTTTGTTTGTGTGGACTGAAGAACTAAATCGTAACTGAATGATATAAAAAAGAGGTTGTTGCGTAAATCTTTTATAATCGTGAAAAACCAACGACATTAATTAATAAAAAAAAAAAACCTATGCCCAATATTTTATTATTTATTTTAATTCCTATCCTAGGGTACAAGTATCGAAAAAATGAAGATCTTCGCCTGCCTGTTTCTTCTTTGTCTGTTTAAGGCTGCCTTCACGCTAAAGGTTAGTAAGTTTTAGACAGAGAGTTGTTCTTTTCTACAAATAACAACTGATAATCTTTGGAGAGTTGACTTTTACAATGCATTATAATCACACAAACGTATATTCGTTTAGGGTTGGATTCAACAATTCAACCTCCGTCAAGTTGCTCCACTCAGAGCTTTTTGGTAACGGCAGCCATAATATGCAAAGGTTCCTACCGTGATTATTGCAGAAAATCTATCAGTAATAAAACTGGGGACCCCTTTCCCTAACGGACTTAACGTTAAATTCGACCTTTTAAAGTTTCCATTGCCAAGTCAGGTTCTTTGATTTTTTTCATAATCGCCGAGCTGATTTTATTTTTTATTGCGACGTGACTTTAAAAATGAAAACCGAAAATTGAAAATTTAACTACGTAGCCTATGCCGATCAGATAAGAGTAAACAGACCTGTTAATGCTGAATGTATGTGTAGTTATCTGGTCAGCATAGGCGGTGTAGTTAATTTCATTTACTCTTTCACGTGTACAGTATTATATCTGTCTTGACTGATGAATGCTTCAGGAGAACCTGAAAATTTCCAAGTTCAAATGAATGAATACTTTCATCGTACTTGATATGCCAATTTTGATTTTGTTTTTCATTGTCACCTTCTTTTCATTCTTTCAGGAGTGCACCAGTGCACGTAGACACCCCAATTTATACTTAATTTGCCGACATCACTGTATCTATCTTGTTAGATCTCCTGTATAATTTGTGTCTCTGTGTACGTATTTTTGCGCGTTTGTACTTACATTTACAGATATCGAAAGAGATGGAATATGGTAGATTGACTATGCATAAAAGGATCGAAAGATTCGCTTCGGTTCATTATTGCTTGAAAATTTCGCAATTGCAAGAAAAAAGTACGTTTTAATTAAGAATGTATAACTTATATCTAGCCCTACAGGTCAGACGGTCGTTGTGGACCTGGATATCCTGCTCCAGACGGAACAGCAGAAGCAATATGCGACCAATATGGTGAAGCTCCATGCTGCTCTCAATGGGGATGGTGTGGATGGCAAGACGAGTACTGCAAATGTTCTGGTTGCAAAGATTATCGAGGTAGGTATATTACCGATGTGATAGATTTGAAACACTCAGCTTGTTTATGTAAAAGCTTGTTACATCTTAACATAGTTCCCACTTATCACCACCGTTCACCATAATTTTAAAATCCTGTATAATTTGGACATCTTACATTGGTAACCTTTGCCTTATTATGACAGACGTTACTACTGAAAGATGGAAAAATTTTGCTCGACCCAGGACTCTAACTGCAGCGGTCTCTTTGTAGTCGGAAATCAACGCCTTGCCGACATGGGCGTCCGCAGAAAAAAAAGTCAGGGGGCAAAATTTCTAGGGAGGGGCAAAACCTCCAAGTCACCATGACTTGACACAAATCATGCAAAAATTTCAGCCCAAAATGCCTCCCAGATCGCTGGAAATGGCATTTCTAAAACCTATTTTTCGCATAGAAACTTGGAAAACACGTTTTGTTCGGGTTTTTGCTTTGATTTTTATACGTTTTTTCAAATTTTTGAATTTCCAGGGGGGCAACTGCCCCCCTTGCCCATGCCTGCGGACGCTCATGCTTGCCGACCACACTGAATGAGTCGGAAAACCAGTCAAATTAAATTAACTCAAGTACCGAACGAGGCGAAATAAATGATTCAATTTATGTATATAGATTGAACAGTGGGGAGGATTTGTATACCATGGATACGCTAAGACAAAATAAATAAAAATACGTTACATAAACGCATATTTATCCATTTATCCTTGAAGTTTAGCAGTACAGATGTATACGTAAATTCAATGGCCCGCAGCCGGAAACTGATACGTGTCCATCATTTAGTTAACATTGATATTCTTGTGTATCTTACGCGTCCCTACATCGAAAAGGGTCTTTAATATTCAGCCGCGGATCCGGGGGGGGGGGCTTCTACGGCCTAAGCCCCCCTCCCTTTTCGCCACATTAACAACAAAACATACAGGAAATTGGCAGTGCAACTCCCTCACACCTGTTTTCTTTTAATTCAAACCCCATTTTTTGGAATGTCTGGATCCGCGCCTGATATTTAAGTTGAGGCTGGCATTAGATCCCCTCTCGAACCCTTGGAGAATATACTGGATTACAGCTACATGAAAGTTTTTCGAGTGTACGGATACTCTGTGATATGTAGCCCCTGCCGCCGTGCACAGTGAAGGCATTACAGGGGACGAGAGGTGCATTTGTCCCTCAGATTTTTAATTCCCCTCACTTTTCCCCGTAAGGTCTGTAAGGAGTTAGGTTAATCCGGAGAAATTAACAATATACCTCTCTGAAGACTATTTTCATCCAGCGATATGCTGACCACCTCGCTTCGCCCCTGGAAAACCATGTTCAGGAGGGGGAGCTTTGGACTTGTTTTCGAGCTTCGTCGAGAATTTTTGCCCCGTGTATTTCTTTTTCCCCAAATTCGTCCCCCCCCCCAAAAAAAAATTTTGATATTCTGGCGACGCCCGTGGCCTTATGTAGTTGGTGATGCTGCAGTCTTTGCTCCTTTTACAGAAGCATGTAGAATGGCTTGGTAAAACCTCTATGTAGAATGGCTCGGTAAAACCTCATTTAGGCTATTTTTTACAATTGTGTTTATTTTCTCCTTGTAGACTTCAGAGCTGACCAACGATGCGGCCCTGGTTACCCGGCACCAAGTGGAAAGGAAGAGGCAATTTGCAATCAGTACAGCGAAGGACCATGTTGCTCTAACTATGGATGGTGCGGATGGCAAGACGTGTACTGTACATGCGACGGTTGTACAGATTATCGAGGTAGGCATATATCATTATACAACTAAATGTGTAAAAAATTACTTTTTAATGCAAAGGCTTGTTTCATCTTAACCTAGTTGTCAAATATCGATACCTTTCACCATAATTTCCCTCCAATGGGCCTGAGTCTATTTTATTCACTGATGAATACTGAACCATGATATCTGGACATGTTGCCCAAACTTCAAAGCTTTATGTTCGGATATGACAGGACCTTTATCAGATGAAGACAAACACCTATCTACCTCAGATATATTCACAATTCCAACTTCAAAATATGTTATTGCGTTCCATTCTTGACTGCAGACATGAACACGCAGGATCGGATCGAGACATTTCAAAAAGGGGAGGGGCGCCGAACTTAGAGAAATAACAGAACTTAGCGGATAATGGGGATGTACGGTGATTCTGTTAAGTGTCTCAATTATAAGTTTAGAGTAGAAAAGGGGTTGTTCCCCAAAATCCGTTGCTTTTGTTTTTCATTCCAATTATGATTTAAGCGGGTTCCTTCAACAATACAGTATCTCAAGTATTTTGTTTTTACAAACTTCTTAATTGCTGAATGATCTTTCATTATTATCAAAGTCAAAATGTGCAACCTGAGGATAGCTGAGATTTTTTACATGCACAGAGAGTTTGTTGATTATATATATATATATATATATATATATATATATAAGGAAAAATGGAAAACAGAGTGTGCATATAGATCCAACGAATGATTTATTGGATCTATATGCACACTCTGTTTTCCATTTTCACTTATTTATTACGTCCAACACACGGAATTATATATATATATATATATATATATATATATATATATATATATATATATATATATATATATATATATATATATATATATATATATATATATATATATATATATATATTATGGACGTGCATGCCCATCATAATAATTTGGGGAACACTGAAATAGCGTTTGAATCTTCACAAGGAAGGGCTCTAAACAGTTTTGGGAGGAGTTAGGAAAAAAGGTAGTTGGAAGTGTGTGGTATGAAAACTGGGAACTTTCTTCCATTTCATTATCAGGAGCCAAATATTTTCAGTTTTTCACGAACAAAACCCCCAAATTTTCAACGCACTTCGCATGTCCAAACTGTTTCGTTCCGGACATTGCATGGAGAAACCACCACGTTTGGCACAGCTTCGGGTTGCTGGAATCCCTAATGGGATAGAGATTCCTCGTTGTCGTGTATATCCTTTCATGACCTCTTCTACTCTATATAGCAAATGAATTTCCCGCAAAATGTCGGCAGTTGAAGTCGGAAGTTGAACCAATTGTATACTTCATGAGCATTAACTTTAAGCAATAAACTTTGCAGTCAAAACCAGGGAAATACTTAAAGTTAGTTCCCGTGCAACACCACTTGGGGTTTCATGTATCAGGCTCATTGAGTACCGTCCTAGACAAAAAAGCTTTACGTGATGAGTGGTATATTTGATTTTGTGCTTGTACTCGTATCACAAATAAAATTCAAAATTAACCTTTTCTCTATATTCGTGAAAAAATTTTTTAAAAGTAAAAATACTATAATAACTATTTAAAGACTGACCATGTCATTGGCAATGTCCTGACAGTCTAAGACAAAGATCCGACCGAGTACAGAAATAATGCTTTGTTTCTTGTAATGTGATTTTGTGATAACATATGTAGGTATATGCAGTATACATGCGTCCATTGAAGTATGAGTACATCAGTGGCGTACTCAGGTGGGAGGTGGCATTGGGCTATGCCCCACCCTCATGGATGCCATTTTCTACAAATACGAACCGTAACGCAGTAACACAGATTTTACTTCAAAATGTAGCATATGTTGCACCACACAGATTGCATGTAAGGACACCCAATCTTTCAAAAATTCAGAGGGGGGATTGCCTCCCCATTGCCAAGTTATGCCTATTTTATTTATAATTCCTAAATATAGGCAAATTTTGTCAATTTCCAAATTTTACTTCAAAAGGTAGCATGTTTGGCACCGCCGCTTCTAAGATCACCTACCTTTTCAAGAATTTCATTTTTAGTTGGGAGTTCGGGTAGTCACATAGTCCATTTCATGAATTCGGGGAATCTTGAATTTCACCAAGATTCAGAGTATAGAATATTTTCTATTCCCTTGTATAGTTTTCCCCCGAAAAGATTCAAGACCATTTAATAGAATGATAGCACTGTGGTACGTTTTATGAGGTAACTTACTGACCACTTAGTTAGTTGCTGATTTTATAATTATCGCAAGCAAAAGCTAAACATTAAGACTGTTAAAAATCTCTTTACAAGAATTGTAAAGGTAATTTTGGCCATTTGAAAGGTTGCGATTTTCAAAATTTTCTCTACGCTCCGCGCCACCTAATAGTGGCGATCCACCTAGATTGTCACATTTTTTAAAGTTCTGATCACGTTGCAGTTTGCAAACTTACTTGGAACATTTTATAGCAAACGATAAAAGAAGGTAGCAACTGCTTAGATTCTTTTAATAAGTCTGGGAAATGCTAGTTCCAGTCATCTGAGGGGGTGTGCATTTTTCGAAATTTCCTCCGCTCCGCTTAGATAGTCTTCAAAGAAGAATTTCGTTCTGGGAAAAGAAAACCCAGACTGAAATGCTCCCATTCGCTTATGCCGATCATTGTTTCTCTTTCATTTTGACTCCTAAAAGTATGCAAATTTAAAAACAAAAGTTATTTTGAAAGGTAGAGTACATGACATTATATTGGTGTAAAGGCACAAATATTTTAGTTTATCCCATAACCACCACAATTCAACTTTCAACACTATTCCTGTCAAAGTCGAAAATCTTGCACCATTTTGCATCAGGCTCCTTGAAAAGGCAAAAAAATTTGAAAGGGGAGAGAAAACCCCTTAGACCCCTACCCAGGCCGGCGATCACTCAGCATACTGCATATGGGTCCTCTTCATGAAAATTCTGTGTACGCCACTGATAATCATGCAATTAGGAATTATATGCAGGAGTATCTTTTGACTCTCCGTCCTCTTTCTGTGCAGACTGGCGTGCCGACTATAAATGCGCGGACAGTAATATGGCGCCCAACGGAGAAGTTGCAGTATGTAATCCCTATGGGCCTTCTCCCTGTTGCTCTCCTCATAACTGGTGCGGATGGCAAGACGAATATTGCAAGTGTGACGGCTGTGTTGACTATAGAGGTGAGTGCATTGCGGCGAGCTTAACTCTAATGCTAACGACGTTTCAACTTAAGAGAACGGTCCAGGACCAAAATTTAAAGAAAAACGAAACATTTTCCGGCCAACAATAAGAATCCATGATGCCACGCCTACTTGCTTCACGTTCATTTCCAAGTTGTAGAAAATGTGTTAACTTCCATTACTAATATCTCGAGAATCGAAGGGTAATTGAATGAAGTTTCAACAGAATGCTTGGATTATGTTGCTCTTAACATATCAATTGTAACTTTGGCACTGGACTTTTTCTTAAACTTGCAAGCGTAGGAACAAATCGGACACTTGTCAGAGAAGTACTGATATATATATATATATATATATATATATATATATATATATATATATATATATATATATATATATATATATATATATATATATATATACCGGTATATATATATTTTTATTTATATATATATACTAAGAAAAGTATCCACGTGTGCTCCAAAAATTATAAAAGCGATGAAAAATAGTGAGTTACACAAAGATGACATCATAAGAGCACAAATTTCCAATACAGAGAAAACAGTGTATATTTCAGGCACGCCTGTGCCTTTCTTCAGCACCAACAGTGAAGTGAAAATAATATAATGGAGACCTAGTACACTGTACTCAATGGTATACTTATTGCAAAAGCTCATAGTCACGCTTCACCACGAGTGGCAAACGGAAAATCACTTAAAACACCCAAATCCAAATTTAAACCATTGATATGAGTTTTAAGCTTCATAATCCACTTACTCTCGGACCTTAGTCTATTGTTGAGAGTGGGGTAATTAGAGCCTAACAGGACAAACTTGGCAACCTCCCAACCTTAAATCCATAATTACCTCTTCTAGGCTTCCCAGTAGGTCCGACACGGGCAACCGGAAATGCGGAAAGCCTAGATGTCAAGTATGTAGTTTTTTGATCACTGACCCCTGTTTCACCCCTCCCGGTACCAATGCCCGCATCCGCCCGGTCCTTTCAATTGTGACACCCCCAACGTCGTGTATTTGATTTTTTGTAATAAGTGTGTGTATGGTAATTACATTGGTCAAACAGGTTCAAAGTTCAGGTTCAGATTCAACAACCACAAAAAGACAGTTAAAGATAAGGCCATCAGTTATCCAGTAGCCAAGCATTTCAATCAATGTAATCACAACCTCTCCAATCTCAAGTTTGTCCTGTTAGGCTCTAATTACCCCACTCTCAACAAGGACCGGGGCGGATGCGGGCATTGGTACCGGGAGGGGTGAAACAGGGGTCAGTGATCAAAAAACTACATACTTGACATCTAGGCTTTCCGCATTTCCGGTTGCCCGTGTCGGACCTACTGGAAAGCCTAGAAGAGGTAATTATGGATTTAAGGTTGGGAGGTTGCCAAGTTTGTCCTGTTAGGCTCTAATTACCCCACTCTCAACAATAGACTAAGGTCCGAGAGTAAGTGGATTATGAAGCTTAAAACTCATATCAATGGTTTAAACTTGGATTTGGGCGTTTTAAGTGATTTTCCGTTTGCCACTCGTGGTGAAGCGTGACTATGAGCTTTTGCAATAAGTATACCATTGAGTACAGTGTACTAGGTCTCCATTATATTATTTTCACTTCACTGTTGGTGCTGAAGAAAGGCACAGGCGTGCCTGAAATATACACTGTTTTCTCTGTATTGGAAATTTGTGCTCTTATGATGTCATCTTTGTGTAACTCACTATTTTTCATCGCTTTTATATATATATATATATATATATATATATATATATATATATATATATATATAGAAATATATATGTATATATATATATATATATATAGGAATATATATGTGTATATATATATATATATATATATATAAGGTCGAAATGCTGCGGAGCACTGTTGAAATGTGTAGGTCGAAAAGAGGTAGTAAAAAGTGCTTAAAAGTTTGCGGAAAACTCCAAGACGTTTCGGGTATAAGCCCTCCATCAGGTGGCAAAAACCAAACTGAACAACCAACAGTAACAATTGGACACGACAAACATCAAATCCGAAGCGATCGCTGTAAAAACAGAACCGAACGAAAGTGACTGTCAGAAAACAAGAGTGCGAAGGATGAAACTCAAATCAAAAAAAGAAAAAGAGCGTCCTGGATGAAAAAGTGCACGTACAAATCGAACATGGTCGGAAAAAAAGGGAAAAAAGTAGACAAAAACTAGGTCCGGAAAAAATAATAATTAGGGCTACACAGTAAAAAATGAGCACGAACGAGTAAGTGTAAAAGGAGTAAAAACTGGCTCAAAAAGGGGTGAATATTACATAGGTCAATTCTAACGTTAAGGCCGTGTGGAGCGAGAGTACCTAGCCTCATGATCAGTCGGTTTTCAGCACTAAGGCGGTCACGATCGGAGCCTCGACACATTACAGCTACCGTAACAGTTAAATGTTGTATGGAACACGGTTTAATCCCCCGTCACCGATCCAAGATAGAGTATAAACTCTTATCAAAGAAGGAACGGTTGAAGAAAAACACCAAATTGAGCCGCACGGGGGATCGAACCCACCATCCTCCGCTTTCCGGGCGAAGTCTATGACCACTATGCTAGAACAGCTCGTGATTCACAGAAGCGACAACAGGCTATAAATACCCCGCGTGAATCAATTTTTTTTCTTGTTACCATAGTACTCCCAAGCGGGATGAATAATCAGAAGGTCGAAGTTGGTAGATCGAAGTTAGAATGAGTAGGTCTACAACACTTTCGACCTACTCATTCGAACTTCGATCTACTAACTTCGACCTACTATATATAAATATATATATATATATATATATATATATATATATATATATATATTAATATATATATATATTAATATACACAAAAAAGTGTGAATAAATTGGTGAGATGATCATTTAACGGGTAAAATATAAACAACATACACGATAGGCCAAGCAGGGGTGACTTGTCCAGATTTGGAAGAAATCATGTACCAAAACACTCGGTGTAAGTATTCAGGGGCCAGGGAACCTCTGTATTTCCCCAACAGTTGTCCAGGTGAGAAGCAGTGCATATTTTCCTTCCCGGCGTTAGGAAACCTCGATCATTTCGTCCCAGAACAGCGGAAATTTAACAACTTTCAAATATCTACTAACGAATACCGTATCCAACACAAGTCCTGATCATAGGCCTAAGATTGAACATTGCATAATGATCCTGATTCTATATTTATGTGCTACATTTTATATTGTTCCAATTTAGTGGAATAAAAATCGGAAGATGGACAGAAGGAACTTCACTCCTGGATTTGGCTACTACGGTTCTTTTATCTTTTTTGTCAGTTTATGTATAAGTTGTAAAACTCTAAGCAAGTTCAGAGAAGTAAATTTGTTGCCTGCGTACCTCATGGGAACCTTAGCTTGGTAATCAATGGTAGTTAATATATTCTTATGGTTAAGTAAATGATGAAAGTTGTAATAACTAACCTTTCAAACGTAAATTGAGCTGTGATAATGTAATGTTCGTTGCTAGTGCAAACCGTTCATTCTATCGTACAAGCAGTAATTGTTTTTCAATGCAAATTTCTAGTAAAAGTAAAAACAGGATCTCTAGTTAATGTTCACTTAGTGAGGTGGTGGCTTGCTTGTTTGTAATTTGATGTTGCATGATAAAGTAATCATAGTATCTGTAATGGAAATTTAGTTTCTTCGGGGAATTGGCGGATTTTGATTTTGTTACCAAGGGCGTGGGAAGCCGGGGGTGTGGAGACGATAGGCCCCATAATGAGGGGGAAGTATGCTTCCGCCCCACCCTCTTCCGGGTCATGTAGAAAACCCTTTTTCATTTCCCCAAATCTCAATGAATCAATACAAATGATGATCATAAATTTTCGTCTCCCTTTTCTTTGACCTTCCCGTTTTCCCCATTCACGAATACCACGATGATCATCCTAGAATTTTATCTCATAGAAACTCTCGCTGCAAACGAAGAATACCTACTGCTCAGCACTGACGTAGCTACAAGGGGATTAAGTGTACCTCCTGGCTCTGAAAAATGAAACTTTCGGAACTTTGTCATTTGTGAAGTCATTTACAATGTCATTTTCTTTCTTTCGTGGAACTCCTAATTTTCTCCAACACATGCTCTGTATTTTCAATTGTTTCAAAACGCAAAATTTCCCGCCCGCCGCAAATTACCTATACAGATATAATGTAATAGCTGGTATGAAAACCAGTATAGCCTAACCGTTTCAGGTCCCTGGGTCCAGGTCCAGCAGATCCTTCACTATTGCCGAGTATTGCATGCGTGGTGAAAAGCATACGAGGAAGGATGCGAAACTGTTGTTCATTTTCACGTTAGTGGCAAGAATCATTACTTCATTTTAAATTTCCCAATACACGGTCCTGAGCCCACTTTCAATTAACCCTTTACCGTTGTTTGGGTCCTTTTGGACCCATGCGGAGAGCTCGGCTGTCACACACCTTTACTGTTTCACGCGGAGCTGGAAACTGCGAGTAGCTACCCGAAAATTCGGCCACAACAACGAGAGAGACAATAGTTTAAGGTCACGGGGTCAATGGCCTACGGAAGATGATGCGGGCGGGCTACGTCCGCTTTTCCGCCCACTCCCGAGGCGCGCAAATATGCCCCGATCGGAGCACAACGGTAAAGGGTTAATCTAAAATATCTGCACCACTCGGCTAAAGGGGTTACGTGCACACACGCAGAGACAGTGGCATCAGCTTTGCAGCAAACACACTCCACAGGCTTATTTTAACCCTTTACCGTTGTTTGGGTCTCACAAAATCACGGTGAGTCAGGTCAAAATGATTATTGCAGCTTGGGTATACATGTGAACTCAATCGTGCTCGGGGGCTCTTCGTGTGTTAAGTCTCATCTATGCAGCTCCCAAAACCCTCCCAATGTGAGACATGAATGCAACATGAATACTGTCAAAAGTTTACAAACTTGTCCATTTTCAAAGAAGAGTCTTGAAGAGAAATTGGTAATCAAACGATAAAGACCACATAGGCCGCAAACACTGTCTGTATCGTCTTCACGTAGGTTTTCATCCAGCAGGTACACTAAATACGAATGATAATAAGTTGAACGCTTTAGCTATGCTATCAATTGAAAAGAAGTTCATAAGAGACAATTCAAATTTTAATCAACGTGTAATTGAAATGTTTGCTCATCTCAAAGAAAGACGAATGCATTGTCATAGCCACGGGAACCTTGAGCCAGTTGTAAGACTAAATTCAATGAAATAATGGTGAAGTTTACAGTCAGTTTAATGCTCATTAAATGTGAAGGCAGAAAAATGCTTCGTTCTATAATCCCAATTTTGTAAATATCGCGGAGCTTTCTGGAGCTTCGCCCCCTGGACCCCACCAGGGGTCCTAAGGCGGGCCCCTGGACCCCAAGGCGCCGTTGGTTTATTCCCACCAATACCAATTTGCCCTCCATGTATAGACCACGAGCCGCCACTGGCTGTCAGTCAGACTCAACAAAACGTAGTTCTGATAGTCTCACCATAGTTATCCCTGAGCAGGGTTGGGTTTTGCCGGAAAAAAACCTCTATATGGCATATAGACTTCTTTACAGTGATACAGTTCGTCTTAGCTCTCTCCTTGCATAGTATCAGTACAGAACAGTATACAAAGCAGTTTTGAAAAGAAATTTCTTTGCCTTAATGTTTAGCTAAATACAATGTGAAAATTGATCATTTATATCACATGTGAGAAAATAATGACGTACAGTAAGATGTCTAATCTTCATAACTAGATTTATACTTAATGGTACTGTATGGTGTCAGTGTAAATCTGGCTAAATGTGACACAAGTCACTAAAAATAATCCATCCAGACCCTTACATTGTAGATTTAATAGCCTAAAATGGTCAGTCTTGATGTAAAATAATGATTTTCATCCTTTAACCTTGAAAAAAGTAAGAAAAAGTTGTTACTTAAAACTGATTTTGTTCAATGTAGCAGAATAGGTTTTTTTTTCTTTTTTTTCCAATTTTCGGCAAAAACCTGTTTTTACCGGGACGGTTTTTACCGGTAAAAACCGCCTGTGGCAAAAACTGCCAACCCTGTCCCTGAGTTACATGTTGTGCCCCCTATAAAAAGTCTGTGTCCCCCAGTGCCCCCCCCCCCGGTGAAAAAATCCTGGCTACGCCACTGCTTAGTGGGTGTCTTGACGAAGCCCCTGGAAGCTCCTGGGTTTTTAGCGTGTTTGTAAGGTTTTAAAGTTGTTTTAAGGGTTGTCTTAACACTGGTCTAAAAATTACTCACAGGGCAATTTCGAGTAAAGTTTTATTTTTGGTAACAACACTAACGTTGGTGAAACTCCTCTCAAGAGAGGATTCGGCTGACATTTTGAGGAAGGTGAGCTGTACTACAAAGAGAAAGAAAAGTTGATGGGCAACGAGATGTGATCCTCTGAAGGAAAAGTGCAGGCCTAATCCTGCTTAAAGGGATACCTGAGCTGTGCGCCACCTTCAATTGAAGTAGTTGGAAGTGTGAAGAAAATTGTGAAAAAACGCAACCACTCAGACAGCCGGAAATGGCATTTCCAAGGTTTTTGCGGCGATATTTTCATTTGGAAAACATGAAAAATTACTGCCTATTATTTTCAACAGAGGAATCGAATCCTGAAAAATTCAGTCCCACTCTGATTTCAGAAGACACATTTTTTTTAGAATCTCAAATCTATTGAGATGAAATTTTCTCCTTCTAAAAAGAAAATTTTTCTGCATAACTTGAAGTTAATGAATTTTGTGTCCGGGAGTATGCTTTTAATTATTCTTTCGGGAAACGTTTCACACTTCACTTAAGATTTTTGACTCCAGCCTAGTGTATTTTTCATTCCACTGTTAGGTATACTATTTTTTTCGAAATGTGGAAAATATTTTGCCCCTCCCAGAGGAGGGTAAAGATGTATCCCACAGTGAGAAAGAGTGCATGGAGGTCGGATATCCCATAGTCAAGTCAGCATACCGAAGACGGGATTATAGAGCAGGATAATATGAACCTATTATCCTGCTCTATGGATCGGGACCTACTGCCATTGTGCTTGGTGTTCAGCAATGGAGTAAATGAAGCCAGCTGTATCAAAACTGGAAAAAGTCCGTGGTCGGCTGGACTTGAACCAATTGGTTGGAAAATGTGCCATAAAACTTCATCTAACCTAACCTACCTTTCATTTACAAGTCGAGGAATCAATGACACACCACGGGCACTCATCGTTAGAGGCCGGGCAATCATTCACATAGGCTGGGCAATCAATGACACAGGCCGGGCAATCATTGTCAGAGGACGGGCAATCATTTTAAGGCCAGGCATTCACGGGCATTCATTGAATTTGACCCCTTTTCCCCACAGTACGGCAGCGACAATCTACTCCGCAGTATGCTCTGTCCATGTATAGCAGGGTTTTCCAAACTTTCGCAGCGATGGGCCACATGTAATTGTTAGGATGGACGAGGGACCGCATTCTATAGGCTACTCGTTTTTTTTTTTTTTCAATTTTTCCCGACGCCTAAGGAAACAAAATGCAATCATTGCGCGTGGGGAACACTGATTCATTTTCGTTTTTGATTGAACAAATTAATAAATTTTAGCAAAAAATGATGGTGTTGGGCAAAATATTCGGACAAAGTTTTTTTTTTATATTCCTCCTGAATCATTCCCAACCCGCCCCTGTGGACAACACTCCAGTGTAGCTACATGTAGCAAACATTTGAAATGAATTATTTCATTCAAAAGTAAGAATGCCATAGCGGACGCCGAAGCCTATAGTTGTCATCAATTTATCTGCTTATTGAATAGTTTTGCAATATAGATTATTTCTGACGGGCCAGACGCAACCTTTTCGGGCGGGACCGTGGAACGCGGGGCCCGCGGGGGGGGGGGGGTAGCCAGGATTTTCTTGTGGGGGGGAGGCAAAATCGACTCATCGTCCCCAATCTTGACCGACAGGACTGTCTAAGCGGAGCGCCACCATCGTTGGCGCGGAGCGTACAAGAAAATTTTTGGTTTTAGAAACCCCTCAGATGGCAGGAAACGGCACTTCCTGAATGTTTTATGCTGCATGTTCCCAGCCTGGAAATATGGATCTCATTTCTGATATTTCTCAATTAATGCAAAAAAAAATCAATCTATGAAAAATGTTAATACAAGTTTCTAAGCGGAGCTCTACCATCGATTGGCGGGGAGCGTACCAGGAAATTTTTGGCTTTACAAACCCCTCAGATGGCCGGAAACGGCACTTCTCGAGTGTTCTAAGCAAGAATATGTTCAGCCCAACTTCGAAATTCTCCCCGCTTCTTAATTGGAGCACTTGACAAATATTGAGGGGCTGAACATACCTTTAGCCCCCACTTTTTCATTTTTCATCGCCGCCACTGGGGTGCGGCAATTTCTTGAGGGAGCGAAGCGCCCAAGTGAGGAGCCGAGCGACCGAACGGGGAGAGGGTGTGGTTCTCCCCCTCCCACCCCAAGGAGATTTTGCAATTTTACATCAAAATTGAGCGATCTGGTGAACACCTAAGTTGGAATTTTTGGACATTTTCAATCTTGTATCAATGTTTTCCTTATTCCCTCGAGAGTTAGCAGGGTTAGTGTGTGACTGTAAGAGGGTTACTCGGTACGAGTCAATGGGGCCCTAGGGAATTGTGTCGCACTGGAACAAAACAGCTACTCATAAGGCTTACATTTAGTTGGCTAAACCAGCGGAATTGACATTTTGCCCTGAAAAACGCCAAAACTCCATTTAAATAAAAAAAAAATTAAAAATAAAAAAATTAGGTATGGACGGGACTAAGTGCCAACCCCCTGACCACGGGCCTGTCTCCCTGGGTGTCACCTTCCCCTTTTGGAATGTTTTGCTATCTCGAAGAGCTTAGATGCAATGGTGTTATGTTTTGTTCTTTTTATACTAGATTCCAGTGTTCTCCACAGGGGGTTTTAGAGGACCGACACGTCCTCCTAGTGAAATTGACCGCCCCTCCAAAATAGTTGCCGCTCTCCAAAAAATGCAGCTTCCATTTTTAGTTCATTGCTTCATTACACATATACAAGTCATAACTGGAAAAATGTGACTTCCATCCAGGCTTGGCGCCAGGATTTGCCCGACGAAGGGCCACTCTCCGAACGGAGGAGGGGCAGGGTCAGTAGCGACCCAAGTCCCGACAGCCAGGGTGCCGTCGATAAGTTGGTGAGGGAGGTTTGAACAAAACCTGTGCACTATACCTGCCTTTGCGAGCCATATACGACATCAAATTTGTATATGCTAGAGGAAGATATTTCTGCACTGATTTAACCGTAGAAAAGGGGGCAAAAATTTTGGGGGTTAATACACTAAAAAGAATCTGTACTTATTTAAATCTTATATAGGTCAATAAATTGTCCCGGCATTTGGGCCCTATCGGACACAAATTATATTGCACTTTCTTCTTCGAGTCCGTACCGCACGACTGACATAAGAGATAATTAACTAAGTTTAGCGAAATGATATGAAATTCCCGACATGAACATTAACCCTTTACCGTTGTGCTCCGATCGGGGCATATTTGCGCGCCTCGGGAGTGGGCGGAGAAGCGGACGTAGCCCGCCCCGCATCGGCCTCCGTAGGCCATTGACGCCGTGACCTTAAACTATTGTCTCTCTCGTTGTTGTGGCCGAAATTTCGGGCAGTTTCGAGCTCCGCGTGAAACAGTAAAGATGGGTGACAGCCGAGCTCTCCGCATGGGTCCAAAAGGACCCAAACAACGGTAAAGGGTTAATCCATTTATTCTACTTATTAATTTACATGAAAAGATGGGAAGGGTTTGTACTTTATTAGCTCTAGGTAACGGAACTGAGGAAGGGTGTGCAAAGAGTACCGAACATTTTGGGTTTTATCGCAGAAATAACTCTTGTGAAAGCGAAAGTAACTAAACCGACCATGAGAAGGCGACAGATTATCCCCGACAGGGGGCGGGCCATGCCAGCGACCACAAGTTCCGACAGCCCCTATGTCGAGGGGGTGGTATGAAGGAGCCTAACTATGCCATGTCATTGCAGCCTTGGGCACATTTTGCACAATGTTACTTAATATTTTAAAAGCCGAGTTAATGTTCTTTTGAGTCTGAATCGTGAAATTGCAAAGCGCGCGAAATTTTTTGGTGGGCTTACAAAAATAACATAGCCTATGTAATCATTAAGAACAAAAAGGAAAAAAAAAATAGAAACTGTAGTGGTTGTAGACCGTATCGGGGATAACATACATTTGTGTCGAAACCACCTGGAATACCCAATAAAATAGCCAAACTATGCTCCGTGAGTGCCTCACCATCTGACCTATCGCATGACACACACAAGAGAACAGCAACTAGGCTTTGTGATATGGGATAAAATTTACGACCTCTGCATAACCTGTGTACTCTGCCTACCAGTTACTTGGTAAGGTTGAGAGGACTTATACTCTCTAGATATGTGGAATGGAAGTATTGAAAAAACTGGAGTGAATCTACAGCGTGCGTAGCGCGCCGAAAATTTGGGGTTCTTATTAGGGAAATTGTCCCTTGAGAGCAAAAAACAGGTAAACCATCGGGGAGACTAGTCGCCCCCCCTCCTCTTGCCGTTTATTTTTTTTTTTTGGCTCCCCTTCATTTTTTCAACATCGCCCATCGCGTCCCCAAAATTTCTGTGGGGGGGCCTCTGCCCCCACTGCCCCCCCCCCCCCGCTGGCTACGCTAGTGCCGCGGGCCATAGGTTTGACAACCCTGCGAAGGCTCCGGCATGCACGTACAACATGACACTGGTATGTACTTGTACGTAACCCGAACCTCCCTTCTCCAGCTATCGGCACTATCCTCGACCATAGTCAATAGAGGGCGCTTACACTGACTGTGTCTCGACCAGTACCTTGTCATTGTCATTGTAATTGCCCAGGGTACCACACTCCCACCGCCGCACTGCCCGCATTCCAATTGGCTCAGTGTAACTGTAAGGGTAAAATTGGTATTGGCCAAGATCAGATGCCCTAGGAGTGAGACAATTAACTTTTAACTCGACGGATTTGATTGTTGGACATAGTTTGTGAGTATCTTCTTCTTTCAAATGCAGCACAAACGCCAAACCAGGCTGTCCCTAGCCCTTGAACAGGGCTGTGTGTTATACGTTACATGGCCTAAGCTCATTACACTCCACATCACAGCCCTTGCCCAGCTAACGCAAAAAACCCGTCATTAGGCTTTCAGAACAAAATACGTTCTAAACTGGTAAATATTACACACATCGAACTTATATTACCACAAAATGATGTGCAAGTGACTTTCAATCGAAAAGTTACCAATAAATCGGCTTTCATGGACAGTCTGAGGTCAAAATGCAGCACTCAGTTACCTTAATACCACATAAGGCTGATTCGACGGAAACAGGGTTTGTATAACAAAGCAAAAAGGTCAAATGACCCCTCAGACTGGGACCAATTCAAGAATTTCCAGGGCTCTACTGATCGTATTATTCGCAGATCTAGATCAGATTATCTCCTTAACGTTGGCCAGAGCCTGGAATCTGGAGATACAAAGCCATTCTGGCGCTTTATTAAAAACGCTAGGCAGAACTTTTCAGGTGTTGCTCCCCTAAAAACCGTGAGAGGCATTGCCACCTCCGCCATTGAAAAAGCAAATGTTTTAAATGCACAGTTCCAATCAGTATTCACTCATGAGGACTACACTAGTGTCCCTACCCAGCATGGGGATTTTCCAGAGATGGCACCAATTGATGTTACAGTCCCAGGCGTCGAGAAACTGTTGAACGATCTCAACATCCAGAAAGACCCCGGTCCTGATGGGTTAATACCAAAAGTTCTCAAGGAATGTGCCAGTAGTGTTGCGCCAATACTGACTATCATTTACCGTAAATCAATCTCTACGGGTCAGCTTCCTGAAGATTGGTTGACTGCAAATGTAACTCCATTATTTAAAAAAGGAAATCGCTCGGATCCTAGTAATTATCGTCCTGTATCCCTTACATCTATTCCATGTAAGTTGTTAGAGCATATCATACATTCAAATGTCTTGGGTCACTTAGAAGACCATGGCTATCTTCATGACAAGCAACATGGTTTCCGCAAGGGTGGCTCTTGCGAAACTTAATTAGCCTTGACAATCAATGACATTGCCAGAATCCTTGATGATAAAGGTCAAGTAGGCGTTATCATTATGGATTTCAGTAAAGCATTTGATACCGTACGTCCCTCATGAGCGGCTCCTAGCTAAATTAAAACATGCAGGGGTTTGTAACTCACTACATACCTGGATTAGAAATTTTCTCACTAAAAGAACTCAAAAGGTCACTCTCGATGGAGTGTCTTCTCCCCCAGTGAGCGTGACCTCAGGAGTCCCACAAGGTACGGTTCTGGGTCCCCTACTCTTCCTAATCTACCTTAATGATATTGCAGAGACTTTGTCTTCTGAAATCCGTCTTTTAGCTGACGACTGTATTTTATATAGGCAAATTAAAAATGAACATGACACTAGAGAGCTCCAAACAGACATTGATAAACTCTGTGCATGGGAACAACGCTGGCAGATGAAATTCAATACAAAGAAGTGCTATGCTATGCACATAACCCATAAAAAGAACGCAATCAAATACTCCTATCAGATGGGCGATTCGATTTTAGAAACAGTTGAAAATCATACTTACTTAGGGCTGGAAATAAATAACAAATTAAGTTGGGCGAATCATGTCCATAAGGTGACCTCAAAGGGAAATCAAATCCTTGGCCTGCTTCGCAGAAATCTGTATAGTTGTAACCGTGAGGTAAAAGCAGTGGCATACAAAACCTTAGTAAGGCCACGGCTTGAATATAGTGCCTCTGTCTGGGACCCCTATCAGAAAGACTTGAAAAATTAGCTCTAGGGGGTCCAGCGCTGTAGTGCAAGATTCGTCTGCAAAAACTCTAGGCAAAAGGCCAGCGTCACAGACATGATTTCTAGTCTAGGGTGGGATTCACTGGAGCATAGGAGGGCTGCCCAAAGATTGACCCTTATTAATAAGTCTGTCAATAAATTAGTAGCAATTGATACTGATTCTTACCAGTTACAGTAGTTCCTTCTAGTGGTGTGTCTACTAGAACACATGCCTCTGCCTCTAGTTCTTTTGTGAAATTATCCGCTTGCAAAGATTGTTATAAATATTCCCTAGGACTTTTGCTGAATGGAACTGCCTCCCACCCAGTATTAGGGATGCCCCCACTGTGAGTGCTTTTAAGTCGGGGTTAAATTCTGTGAGTCTTGAAGAAATTATTAGTAGAGCCCATTTTAGTAATTAGTAGGCTGCTCAGCTTTCTGTGCCTGCATGTTACATCCCGTCTCGCAGAGTTTATGCAGTATCTCACCAGAACCACAACCAAAATGACACTTCGATTCTGGTTAGAAACTCCTTCGTTTGAAGGAGCCCTGTACAATATAATTGTATAATAAGTGTTTCTATATGAACTTGAAAATAGTCAAAAATCATTCCTAGAACATTGTAACCATTTCACCAAATCGATAACTTTAACGATTATTCCACCTAATGAATGCAAATTTCATATGAAAAATTCTTGTTTGTTCGTATTTGAAGCTTCTAAGTGTTTTTGAAATTGTTGAAACGTTGACAAAATTTCTCTAAGTGTGAAAACTTTTTGGATAAGTGGAAACCCCTGGTATGACCTTTGACCCCGAAGTGAATATCACGAAGACGACGGGTCCTACTATTCCGCGCGCTGACACCCGTTGGTACGCCCTGTCTCAAGTTCCATGCGCTGCCGTACAATTTGTACGGCAGCGCGTGGAACTCAGTTGTACGACAGCGCATGGCGTTTCGCGGAACTACAGTAGTGGAAAACTTAGGGATCCATTCTAACATGTGTAATGAATAGCAACATTTTGCGAACAAAAGTAAAAAAATTGGCACAATGGTCCTTTGTATTTTACTTCCTAATCAGTAATGATAACATGATTAATGATAGCATTTAATGAAATTAATATCAGCGTTAACTAAATTAACATGGAGCGTGTCAGCGCATGCCCGGGTACACAAGGCATAGCCAGGCGTGTCAGCACGTGGTTTAGTAAGATCGAAGACCGACTACTAAGTCGTTCGGAAGCTTGCAAACATGGCGCATTGAGTTAGTGTTACGTTCAATTTTTCGAGGCAAAATACACCATTATAACATCGAATCTGGGTGAACAGCTTGTGCAGAAAGGTGGATAGGGTGCCAGAGGTCATCCGTGTAAAGTTTGGTGAGAAAACATAGTAATTTGTGAAAGTGAGAGATGACGACCCTGGCCAAGGTCGCCTAGTGATGGGATTCCCTGTGTTAGCGTGATGTGGAGTGTAATGAGCTTAGGCCATGTAACGTAACACACAGCCCTGTTCAAGGGCTAGGCTATCCCTTGCTGTTGAACGTTAGTTAGGAATAAGGAAGGGAGTCAGATAACTAGCAAGGCTACAAAGATTTCTTTACGTGTACGTATCATATATGGTCTGTCAATATCCCGTGCTGTTGAACTAGGACCAATGGAGTGGGATATGAATTAACTAGCTGCATTCTTTACATGTATGTTTTGACATTATTTGATATAAGAAATTTATGATTACTTAATGCCAAAAGAAATAGATTAATGGATCAAATTATAAATTCAGGACCTTAAGAAGTCTAAGTTCGATCTGAGCATTTCATGGATGTTATGCTGCCTGAACCAAAGCAATATGTGCACAGCTAGTTAGCATGATGCAACGTAATACAATGTACATTATGCAGGCTACTCAAGGACTTTCTAGAGGAGAAGCAGCTAGCTGGCTACTCGCTTAGTCACTGAGCGTGACCGTATAATCCGCTCCTTGTAGTCACTCCTTAGTCCTTAGTACCAGGTAAGACCTTTGATGTTGTCCCACCTGCCCTTACCAAATATGAAGACTATTATAGCCTTCAAATACCCTTCAAATACCATTCGAATGGTATAAAACTGATATTTTAGCATTCGATACCATTCACACTTAGTATAGCATTCGCTGCAAACTTTTGAAGGCTATTGAATGCTATTTTGAATGCTATCTGAAAGCTATAGCATTCGAAATACCCTTCAACCCAATCTTTAGCATTCACATGATCAGTTTGGAGGTCAAATATTTATTTTGGAATTTGATGAATGCCACAGCTGCAACCAGCCAATCAAATGGTTTGATAAACAAGAAAGAAGTCATATGAGCCCTTTTGTAATTGGTTGTGCACCTTTAGGAAACTCAGTTTGAATTCAGTTGTGCTGCCATTTTGAAGAGCTAGCTGTGGCAGAATACTGTACATTACAGTTTGTGAGAACAGTTTCTGTTTGCTTGGTAAAAGGTGAGTAATTGTTTAACAATAATCCTTCCACCCTATCAGTATATTGTGAGTCAGTAACATTTACAGAAACTTATGGAGAGAATTAACCTTCAGATGATAGCTAGCATTTACTTCTTTTATTTTGTAAGCTGTATGGACAGTGTGCTATAGTGTAGTCTTCCCCCTACCATAGATGTGTATAGTAGAGCAGTCACACACTTTGCATGCAACTACTACAGGTAATTGCCACTAGCTAGTGGTTTATCATACATTACAACTAGAAGTGTAGTTTACAGTTGGACAAATTAATAATTGAATATATCTTTGAACCTATGCATGCCCTATTGAAATTAATGCACATATAGGCCACTGCTGCATGAATGCACTGCTTAGTTCTAGTCATAAACTTAGTATATATTCATATGCTCAGACTTCTGTGGGCAGGGATTACTAGGGCAAAAAAAAAAAACAAAACAAAAAAAAAAAACTCAAAGGGCAAATGCAGTCACCCCAATTTGAACAAGCTGGGATAATCAAAATTGTTATGGCTCTTGATAATCATGTGACAATGTGTTTTTCACTGAAATTTACAAGTAGTAATACTCTGGTTTACTGTGAATGTTTAATGTTTCAGCCTTAAAATATCTTTAAAGTTTCTTTGAAGAAAAATGACAGAAAAATAGCAAAACTTAGTAGCTGTTTCAAAATAATTTTAGGGCGACTGTGACTGCTCTAGAACTTTAAGGTACTTCGTACTGTTTGGATTTTGGAGTGGGAGAATTGGGCGTTATATTTTTCAGTTCTGTACATATAGTTCTGTTATCTGTACAGGAACTGCGCCCGCAGCAGGCCAGCTGACTTCAAATGAGCAGTGTGAATTATGTAAACAGATTACAGATATTAACATGTGTAGATGTCAACAAGTGTCATCATCTTGCTTATTAAACTTTAAAAGGGTCAAAGATACTGTTTCAATGCATAAATTCAGTTTTTTTTTTCAAAGTTGCATGGTTGCAGTTCATAAATTTATTTTTTAAATAAATTTAGCTTTAGATAAGGTTCAAGTCTCAGTTTCTTTCCCACTGGTTTAGGTTGGGCCAGCTGCCAGCACCAACTGGTCATGTCTCAATTTTGGTTTTCATGCAGTGCGTATATAATATGTGCCTGACAGTACACAGAATATCCTTTACAGCTGTCATCAAGTTAAAATTTAGCCTTTGTTTGTGTAATATTGTGATTTTATTAACTTCATTACTGAACAAATAGTGCACGATTTGACCTTCCATTCATTTTGCTTCCTTTTAGCCTACTGTATGCCCCTACCTACAGTACTTCCGTAACAAGGACCACAGCAGGTGGATTGCAATGAAGTTTCAAATCAATCTAAAGGTTTTAATGACATTATAACGGTTGTGGGGAACTCGGTTGTATTCCCTACTCCTGAGCATCATGGGCAGCAGGTTACTTGTACGTGTACAGTCTTTGGTCTGACTCGACCTGGGAATTGTTCAACCTGGTTCTTCTGCCTATTATTACTAGACCATACTGACAAGCCATTTACTATTTAAAATTAAATTTGGTGTAACATCTAATTCAGCATATAGCATTTAATAGCATTTGATACAACATTCAATAGTCTTCATCTGGTGTAAACGGCATTCAGAATAGCATTCGATTGCCTTCGGAATAGCATTCAATAGCATTCGGAATAGCATTCGATAGCATTCGGAATAGCATTCAATAGTCTTCAGAATAGCATTCATTTTAGCCTTCACATTCAAAACTCATTTGCATAATTCGTACGTGGGGAAGGGTATTCGAAGGGTATATAGCATTCGAAGGGTATTTTGAAGGGTGTTCACATACATTCAATTGCGTTTTAGCACTCCATTCCATTTAGCATTCAAATGCTGTTTTGAAGGGTATCTGAAGGGCGTTCGAAGGCTATTTATTTCGGTAAGGGTGCCTCTTTCTTTAACTATGTATATTCTGTCTTCAGGCCAGTCATGTCATGACTGCCCCCAAGGCACCATTGTGGGTCCACTATTGTTACTCATCTATATCAACTATATTGAAAAAACTCCAGCTCTATTCTTCTCTATGCTGATGACAGTGCAGTTTTTACATAGGCCTACAGTATTCCATCCTTGAATGATGCAATATTACTCCAGAAGGACCTATTAAAGTTATACTGGGCTCTCACTTGGCAAATGGCCTTCAATGTTTCCAAGTATAAATTATTATAGCATTTATCCTAAATCATGTAGATGTAGATGTAATTTTATCTACAGAATGTACTACCAAAATGCTTCTTCCTCCACTCCTACAGTATGTCCCCTGATTTGCTGGCACATGCAGGAATACTATAAGTATCCCTATGACAGCCTTTAAATTTTGTGATGTGGAAGAACACTTTCCAGGCATGTATCTTGGTTGGATTCTAGACAACAAAGTGAATTTCAATAGGCACAATGAAGAGATCACAAATGAGCCCACTAAGCTTTTGAATTTGTGTTGCTGTAATCTTTACATGTATGTGTTCTACAGAAATCAAAACTACTTCTTTCTTTGCTATTGTCTGTAGTCATCTTGATTATGCTTCCCTGTGTTGGAATCCTTTCATTAAATTGAATGTAGGTAAAATTGAAGCAGTTCAAAGATGCACTGCACAGTTTGTACAGTACTTCATTATTAGGATCATCACTCAAGTGCCAATCTTTCTACAAAAATCAGCCAGATTCTTGAGTGTCAATCCTTGTATCATTGTAGGGCCTGAGCTGATCTTTGCATGTTTTACAAAATTAGGAACAATCTTGTGAGCATTCCATTCCCTCTTATTAGTACCCCTTCTGTCAGGCATGCAAACTGTTATATATAATGATATACTAGCCCTGCATTCTGAGGCATTCAAATACCAGTTCTTCATTAGAAGTGCTGCCTGGAACACTATCCCCTAGCAAAATTATACCGCCTGTTTCATCCTTTGGTATTGCTACTGCTAACTGAATCCTCCACTAAAGTTGAATTATATGTAGACCCATCAACAGACATTTGGGTCCTCACCCAGTCAATTCTTTACGGTCCTTTTAATTTTTTTGCACTTGTTGCTTTGTGATTTTGTCTCTGTATATCAATTTAGCTCCAGTTGCACTTTTTGTTTTGGTTATTTTGCCCTTGTTGTCTTCTTTTTACTGTTACTGTATGCTACATGATGGCTCTCTTGGCCTTTTGGAGTTTTGACGGAAGACTGAAGACTCCATCATACTGTACTTTCATAGACCTTACAGTATACTAATTAGAGGTGCTTCATAACTGCATTCTGGAAAGGATTGTTCCATGTAAAGAACCACAAGTAAACCATGCCCTTACTGTAGGAGACCATTAGTCACAGAATAATCCTTCCCAGCCAGACCCAGAGTGCAGTATTGCAGTTAATTGTCATAAGGTTTAACAGTTACTGGACAGTTGTATGCCTAGGCCTAAATAAAAAATGGAACAGATAAGATAGGCCTGGAACAAATATTAAGTTTTTCTAGGCTAAACAATGTGTCAATGTGTAAAACCAGATGATGTACTGTAGGCCTATTCTATTTCCTGTCAAATTGTGATGTTAGGCTGTGGTCCTGCATTCTGTAATTACTAATATTTCCACTGATTTGTGTGATCAGGCATTTAGTGAATTCACCACACGATCTCAGCCCTACTGCATGCATTTTGTGATATTTCTTCAAATGCAATATTTCTCATTAATTCAGTTTTTTACAGTTGCTTTAAACAATGAGTACCATACTTAACATACAGTATCTTACAGTGTATTTAATTTTGGTTTTTTCAATCAAAACTTTATATCAACCTGTGCTCATTGTTATTCAATTTCCAGTTGTTTTTTTTTTTTTTCTGTTGACATCTGCAGGTTATTAAATTATTGACAAGCAAAACAGCAGAATGGCCAAGGGTAAGAAATGGGTCTTAATAAAACAGTTTGATGGCCTTCCAAAAAGGACAGACCTGGAAATTCAAGAGTTTGATATTCCAGAATTGAAGGATGGTGGTGAGTGAAAATCAATGTACAATTTTGGTTATGATGGTACGTAATGGTAACCCCATTCATGATGGCATGTGTGTGTGTAGGTTCATGTGTGTGTGTTTGGTTATGATGGTATGTAATGGTAACCCCGTTCATGATGGCATGTGTGTGTGTAGGTTCATGTGTGTGTTTGGTTAAATGATGGTACATAATGGTAACCCCATTCATGATGGCATGTGTGTGTGTACTAGGTTCATGCGTGTGTGTTTGAAATGCTTTGCTCATTAACACAATATGTTGAGATAGAAATATCTGACAGTTTTTAAACTTGGTACATAGATGCTACATATTAAAAGGAAGAATTCTATTGCTTGTGGTGGAGGTCCATGGTCATCTTGACTCTTCTGAGGTGACCAAAGGTCAAAGTCTGAAAAAGTTGTGAACAAGACATCGCAAGATAAGAAACCTGGATAGATTTCATATTAAGTATATGGAAGTGTTACAATGAGAGCATGGTCCTTAGTGCTTTTGGTGGAATTCAAATAATAATAATAATAATCAGGCCTTGAAGGTCAGTTGTTTTACGACGCTAAGCGATCCTGAATGTGGGAGAAGCCATTGGCTTATGAGTTACAACTTCACGTTGGGTGGCAACCAATTCAACAATTTGGATCAAATTTGGTAGTTTTTTGAAAGGCCAGTTCATATGGGAAAACTGTAGATTGCTCTTGGATGAAAAACCCACCTTACTTTGACCCGGCCAGGATTAGAACTCCAGACCTCCTGGTTGCTAAGCTTCATCGCTTCAAATGCCACCGCCTTTATTCACTCGGCCACAGCACTGGTCACATTCAAAGTGTTCAAAAATTATCTCAGATCACCAGGTCAAAGTGTAAGACCTTAACACAATACCTGAAAATAGGAAACATAAATATATTTTATATTTGGTATATGGATGTGTTATGAGTGAGAAGATGCTTCCTACAGTATTAGTTTTGCTGGAGGTCAAATGTCATCTGGAGTCACCTGGGGTCAAATCTGAAAACCTTGTTCTCAAGTTAGGAAACTTGGATAGATTTCATATTTGGTATGTGGATGTGTTATGTGTGAGAAGCAGTGGCAGTGCAATGTGGGGGAAAGAAGGGCATTTTCCCCCTCCCATCCCCCCCCCAAAAAAAATATATATATATATATATATTGGCCATGCTCCCCTACTTGCCCACTGACTTAGGTCGAGTTGGGTTAAAAAATAAAAAAAAAATTAAAAGGCGTATACCTCTCCAGAGAAGTAAATTTTCATCCAAAGATATGTTGCAACCTCAAAGCTCCTGAGGGCTTTATCCCCAGCCCCCACTTTGAAGATTTCCCCTATTACTATTTGGTTGAGGGCAAAGGTCATCTGGGATCACCATGGGTCAAACTACCAAAACATTGTTTACACAATATTTCAAGAGAGGAAACACATTTCACCCTTTTGCTACTGTACCCTGCTTTGTATGCCACCCTTACTTCTCTGCCCAGGCAAATATTAGTGTAATCAGTGATATCAATGGTCATTGCTATTCCTTAATTTTTTCAACAAACCTTCTGTAAAAAAATTTTGTGCATTAATTTTGTTCAGTATATAACATAATCTTCCATGTGATATTGCCCTGGTCTCTCTATCTGGCAATAGAATTCACTTGATTCACGAAACGAAAAGTCAATGTTTTAAATTTCCCATGCCCTGTCATGGCTAGATTCCTCTTCAAAATCACTCTTACCTTAACTATATATATTGGTATTGACCTCATGTGAAGCCATTTGCTAACATCAAGTTGATTTTTTGGGTGAAATACTCCTTGTGAACATTTTTTTTGGACAATAAAACACAACTTGGAATTACAAGGGGGTATACAAGTTTGTGTTAGGTCAAAATATAAATGACTATCGGCTACTGTAGTTGCCGATCAGTGACATTGGTCTACATACTGTACATTGAGTTTGTGTTTGTTACCAGTCTGTGACAATGGTACAGTAATATGTGGATGCATTGTAGTAAGAGTGTGATCAATATCTTTTTTGATGGAGATCAAAACTAATCTGGGGTCACCAGGGGTCAAACTTTGAAACCCTTGTTAACCAGAAATCTGAAGGTAGGAAACTTAGGTTTTGTACTTGGTATTTTGATGCATGTGGGAAAAAGATAGTCCCTTTTTTGTGGTGGTGGTAAAAGGTAATTTGGGGTAACATAGCATTTTTGTTACAATGTGTTAGTGTAACATTTGAATGAGAGGATGTGAGAAACTAATGACATTAAATGTGAATTGACATGTCATCCAAACCTCAATGCATTTTTACTTTCTGACGTATTCCCTTTGTAGTCTCAAACCTTTGATTATTTGGTTACATTACATGGTTCTCTTCTTAAATTGCTTTATCTGGAAGGATAGTCTCAAAGCAAATCCTTACATGAGACCTGTGTTCAGTTGACTGCTACTTTAAGCATGTAGTATTTCTTAAAGTTGCAAGTGTCCACTTTGTGTACAAGTCATGTAACATAATATAGATGAGTTTCTTAAAGCATATAGAAGTAATGTCTGTAACTTTCATGCTTGGAAAGCAAACTGATCCTACAGCAATGATGGTATCTGTTACACAACTTTCTTCACTATGTGAGAATATTGCAGGCAGTGTTGTAGAGTGAGTACGGGACCATGAGTACGGGTACAGGTACGGGTACATGTCATGAGTACGGGTACGGGTACGGGTGCAAGGTCATGAGTACGGTACACGAGTATTGTTATGAGTACAGGTACAGGTACGAGTCCCAAGAAAAATAAATCATGAGTACGGGTATGGGTACCAGGCTATGTGTATGGGTACGGGTACCAGGTCCAACTATGGTAGTCCAACTGACTGTAAATGTGGTTTGAGTAAGCTACAGGTATGAATTCATAAGTATAAGCATGACATTTGTAACTGGTCTTGACATCCATGCCATTGTAGACCTACTGTATGGGCACTATCAGGCCAGGCCAGGCCATAGCCTATGAACAAATGGCCTACATGAGGTACTTGATTACTGGTACACATGCACAACTTGACGGAAAATGTGATGGAAATCAGGCCTCTCTGGCTATCTGTGTAAACCAGAAAGGCTGATTTTCTGCCCTCAAATCAGGTAACATTACAGTGCTACCAAATAAGCAATTGTATGATCTGTGTTACAACAATGTGCAACCAGCATTACATTGTGGCATTTTGCAAGTGGTAACGTTAAAGTTATATTACGAAACTAGGCTAGTTCAGTGACATTTGAGTTTATCAAGAATCAAGAGTCAATGACAGTCATATGGCATATACCCTATGAGCACAGTTATATTGAAGATAAGTGAGAGGCAGAAGTCTGAAAACTGAAAAGGATGATTTCTAAGTGTGAGTGATGCATGGTGACAAATACTTCTTTTAGTGCAAGCGCCAATTCTGAGAGACTAAGTTAATGTCTGCAGTACTGTACAGGCTTTTGGCAAACATGACTAGCGAAATAGATCCATGAGAAAAAGTAAGGAAAGGCTCCAAGAAAAAATGCCCCACCATCCTCCTTCAAATGGCCCCTACAGGCAACCTGCAGCTGTACTACATGAATTATCAACTCAACTAGGCTAAGCCCTTTAAACTACCTGTAGTCCATTTTGGTTCAAGTTCAGTGTGCCACCGCTGCCACTGCAGGAAATGGATTAAATTACCCCCCCCCCCCCCCCGCCACTGCAAACAGTATCGTGGAAGGTAATAGACTCACCAAGTGCCCCTTAAAGCGTGTGCCATCAGTAGTCCCTATACCACACATACAGTGGGAGTTCTATGCCATGCACTGTCATTATTCATACCTTTTTCACTTACTCATTTAAGTTTCAAGAGGCAGCACTTGTTTTGTTTGTTTTCATTTGATCCTCTCTTGAGGGAACTTGTCAACGCTCCAATGAAGGGGTATTATTGCCAAGCTGGCAATGCCAGTCTCGTGAGACAAACTCACAGTTTAACGTCTATGATTAAGGGATAGCATATTAACTACAATGCAGAAAACTAGACAACAATTTTGATGTCGGAACTGGAACTTGAACTCACGACCTCATGACTGGAAGATGCAGTTCATTATACCTGTACCACTTGCTCCTTGGACTGACAGAAAAGGGCCTAGGCATTCTGAGAGACAGACTTGTATTTAAAAGTGACTTGCAAAAATTAAATAATCACATGTCACTGGCAGGCCTAGATTACACTTGGTAGCAAAAATTCAGTACAGCTGGCCTTTTTGGCAAGTGGCCAGTTATTCAGGTAACGTTACAAATGCTAGTTCTTATTACTTGCTGGATAAAAGGGTTTGTCCCATTGCATTGTGGCTGAGCCATCCACAGGAAGGATGAGTCGGTTCTATTAGGGAGGCTAGGGAGCTTCGAAAGTGCTGCCTGAACCTTTTAGTTAACTGAACCAAGTCACTGAGCTATTTTTTCCCAGGTAAGCCCAAGAGCAACTTCATACTTCATAATGCATACTGGCAGCTGGCTATGTGTAACCAACTGCCAGATCAATAACATAACAGTAATAGTAATTGTAATGTATGTAGTATATTGGTGTTGTATTGCTGTCGTATTGGTTCGGCAGCCTGGTGAATAGCTCCAACCTAAACTTTCTAGTAGAAGCTAGTGGTGACCTATAGCTATGACCTGCTTAATTACTGAGGAGCATTGCACTAATTAATATGATGTAAAGACAGGTTTATATTAAAGCTATACATCATATCATGTTGGTATTTGAGTTACATGACGCTAGAAGGGAATAGCAAGTTTTAGCCATCTCAAGCTGGCAACCAATAATCCAGATTCTATCAGAGAACTTCCTATTCAGGTATCTTGAGATAAAGTTAAAGGTGTTTGCCTCCTTCAAAGACTATTTGCTCAATAGAGCATCAAGGCTGGTTTAAATGGGGTAAATGGCAAGCAATAACAGAGGCAAGCAGCTTCACCCGAGAAAACGCCTTTTTCTCGGATAACATTGGCTAAAACTTCCTGTTCAATTCTAGCAGCATGAAAATGAATGGCTTGATTAAGATCTGTATAAAAACTGATTTTAATTAGCTATGACATAGTAGATCCTGAGATAATTGCCCCAGCCATACTACCCAAGCACAGATACTGTAGTCCCAACATGATCTACCACTGCCCTACCCCATCATCAATTTATTTTTGGAGAAGTCTTTCCAGAATTTAAATATATCCTCTGATGTTGTGCATGTAGGCTACCTGACTCATACCTCTACTGTTACTCAGTAAGTTTAGCACTGCAAAATAAAGGCAGAGGCTCAGCAGCCCTGGTAGCCATGGCTCAATATGATTTTAAAGACATTTTATCGAGGCTGCATCCAATCTGTAAAAAGCTGACAGAGAGAATAACCAGTCCCTTAGTAGCAGTTAACCTAGCCAAGCTTCTTATAGTACACAGAAGATACCCTTTTTAAAAATTTGTATGTAGGAAATTACACAGGATGCAAACTTAGTAGCACAGACAATAGTTAGATTAACTGAAAATGAACTGCAAATAAATACAGTAAGGCACAGACCACATGTTCATAGTTACAGTAGCAATTCATTCAAGGTGTATCAATCAATAGTTGCCCATGAAGTTGAGTGGATTAGGTTCAACTCAAGGGATTATCAGATACCACTGCATAAGCTTGAGTGTATTGTATTGTATTGTCCTAGAATCTTCCAGCTCTCTACTTCAAGATTTTTGTAATCTCCCCTTACTGTACACTTTAAACCCAGCAATTCTTACTGCTTTTGTCTAAAAACTTTTATTGTTGAACAACTTGGAATAAAGGTACAACCTCAAGCTGATTACTGTAAGCTATTCAATTTCAAGCACTGACAATGAACCTCAAGGATGACAATGTGTGAAAATCTAAGTTCAGTCACAACAAACAGCAGTAAATTTCATACAGTATACATGCAGGCATCAGAAAATGAAGGTGTTGACAGGTGCAATGGGCAATTGTAGGAGTATCTTGGGACATGTTTTTAAGGTGTGTGTGTGTGTGGGGGGGGGGTGTTAAGAGAAAGGGGAAGGGGAATCTATGATATATTGCTCCACTAGCCTCATGATCAATCAAGTAAGTGTAATTTCTGAGTGGAGGGAAGATTTCAAGTCCCTCTGAGAAAAGCACTCTGTGAGTACCCAACTACAGTATACTCTATACCTGAACTCATGAGAAATTTTAATTCAGACTCTTAAATACCTTTGCGCCTGATCTGGTCTCCCTATATTACTCATGAGCTGATACCAGTACCCATCATACACATGACATGATCCTGTACTTGAACATGTGCCACACTTTCAGAGGCTATATACAAGAATGTCAAACTTAGTGGGGGAGGAGGGGGGGGCGCAGACTATGGGCAAAATTTTTTCACCCAGAGTGAACTAGAGGTGAAATGTGTGCCCTCAGAAGCTTTGAGGTTATGGTAAGTAACTGGTAGAAGGCAATGAGGTGGGAAGGGCTAAATCTGGAGAAAATGCCCCATGCCCCTTGTTGTTCTGCTACTGTACAGTGAACAGCACATTCACTAATGAGATGGACTCGGACTCGGATCCTTTGGACTCAGACTCGGCTCGGACGGGTACTGGACTCGGAATTGGCCATGAACGTGGGTCACTGGAATCGGAATTGGCTTGGACTCAGATTAGGTGGACTCTCCTACGGAATTGGCTTGGACTCAGATTAGGTGGACTCTGCTACAGCCCTGCTAACAAGTAGTCAACTGCATGGAACACTATTGTCAATCAGAACCTACAGTATACAAGTTTAAATTTAACCAGGCTCCCATCATGTATCACTTTTTAATCTTAGAAAAACTCTTATTCTCATTATTAGAAGAATAACGTATTTCCTGTGATCCCCTTACTTTTTGGGCCCAAGGATGACTACAAAATTCATGCCCTAAGAAGAGCTGGCCTTAATTACCCAAAATATAAAATTCTCACCCAGGCTTGAACAACAACCTAGAGCAAATTCCCAGTAAACACCACCCATGCCCCTTCCCCTTTTAGTGCAATGGACACTACTCCCAGACAAGGGGCAGGGAGCATTATAGTAAATAAAATAGGAGCTAGCATGGGGGGAAGGGACAATAATAACATACATAGGATTGAGTTTGAGAATTGCATACATGTTCTTGTAGCAATTGTAGCGGACAATCATAAGTGTGTTGATGGGAATCAAAATTTGGTGTGGTGAGTAGTTCCATGTAATAAAATCATGCACCCTCTAAAAGTCATCCTGAACCTTTGGTTATATAGTATTTATAATGTCAATCATTATGAACTAAAGTTGTTGTCTGAGTACAAGACCAGTAGCACAGGTATAAATACTAGGTCCTGAGTATGGGTACCAAGCCATGAGTACAGGTACGGGTACGAGTACGGAATCTTGTACTCGCGTACGGGTACGGGTACTACAACACTGATTGCAGGCATAGGGGTCATTGTGCATCCAGGAAATTTCTATATTTGACATCAGCTCTTCTTTTCATGGTGTCGTTGGAGCAGAAGCCTGGAAGATAATTGCAGATTTGAGCTTTGCTCACTTAATGCCCTGTTTGGTTTCAGGAGTGAATTGTTTGGAATTATTTCTCTTTAGGGGGGAAATAGAGTCACCTCACCTTGAATAGTACAGTATATGGTAGTAGACTGGAAACAGAGTCACCCCACCTTGAATAGTACAGTATAGTAGTAGACTGTCCTGTTTTATGATTGGCTAAGGATCAATGTGACATATTTTTTCTCACTTGTGTGAAATTTATATTTACTAGGAGTAACTGCTTGGTATACCAAGCTTGATATACACAACATAGAATTCCTAAAATATAGAAGATGCTTTGAAGTGAAATAAGAAAATGTGAAATTAACTTAAGCTGTTTTTGGTTTCTCTTATCATCGAAACCAATGCATTCATGATGGCGTGCGTGTGTATGTGTGTGTGTGTTTGTGACACTTTGCTTGTTAACACAATATCTCAAGGTAGGAATGTCTGACAGTTTTCAAACTTGGTTACATAGATTTGCATATTGAGAGGAAGAACCCTATTATTTTTGGTTGAGGTCAAAGGTCATCTGGAGTCACCAGGTGTAAAAGTTTAAAAACCTTGTTAACGCAATATCTGAAGGTAGGACACTTGGATAGAGTTCATATTTGGTATGTGGATTCGTTATAGTCAGTAGATGGTTGCTATGGTTTTTGGCAGAGGTCAAAGGTCATCTGGGGTCACCGGGGGGTTAAAGTCTGAAAATCTTGTTAACATGATATCTCAAGGTAGGAAGCTTGGATAGATTTCATTTTAGGTATGTGGATGCGTTATGGTCAGGAGATGGTCCCTATTGTTTTTGGTGGAGGTCAAAGGTCATCTGAGGTCACCCAGGGTCAAATTCTGAAAATCTTGTTAACATGATATCTCAAGATAGGAAGCTTGGATAAATTTCATATGTGGTATGTGGACGTGTTATGGTCAGGAAGTGATTACTTTTGTGTGTGGCAGAGGCCAAAGGTCATATGGGGTCACCAGGGGTCAAAGTCTGAAAATTTCATTAACATGATATCTCAAGGTAGGAAGCCTGGATAAATTGCATATTTGATATATCAATGCTTAATGGTCAGAAGATGGTCCGCATGGGTTTTGGTGGAGGTCAAAGGTCATCTGGGGTCACCAGGGGTCAAAGTCTGAAAACCTTGTTAATTGCAATATCTCCAGGTAGGAAATTTGGATAGATTTCATATTTCGTTTATGGGTGCATTTTAGTCAATAGATGGCCCCTTTTTTTTTGGCGGAGGTCAAAGGTCTCCTGGGGTCACCAGGGGTCAAAGTCTGAAAATCTCGTTACCATGATATCTCAAGATAGGAAGCTTGGATAAATTTCATTGTTTGGTATGTGGATGCATTATGGTCACGAAGTGGTTGCTTTTGTTTGTGGCAGAGGTCAAAGGTCATATGGGGTCACTAGCTGTCAAAGTCTTTAATTTTGTTAATGCAATATTTCAAGGTAGGGAACTTACAAAGATTTCGTATTTGGTATGTGGATGTGTTATGGTCAGGAAATGGCACTTATTGTTTTTCATAGAGGTCAAAGGTCATCTGGGGACACCTGGGTCCAGAGTCTGAAAATCTCATTATCATGAAATCTCAAGATTGGAAGCTTGGATAGATTTTATATTTAATATGTAGATGCACTATGGTCAGGAGATGCTCCTGTTATTTGTGGCCGAGGTCAACGGTCATGTGGGTCACCGGGAGTCAAAGTTTGACATTTTATATGCGGTATCTCAAGGTAGGAAACTTGAATAGAGTTCATATTTGGTATGTGGATGGGTTATGGTCAGGAAATGGTCAATGTAGTTTTTAGTGGAGGTCAAAGGCAGAGATGCCAAGTACCCCAATTTTTGTGGAATAATTGCGATTTTCCACCCTGGATTTAGCCCCATTGTTTTTGGCAGAAATGAAAGGTCATCTGGGGTCTCCAGGGGTCAAAGTCTAGGAACCTTAAGTACGATCTTTCGAGATATATGTTTGTCCATCTGTCTGTCTGTTGTTTGCCTGTCCAACTATGTGTGGCTTTTATTGAGGTCAAAAGGTCATCTGGAATGACAAAATTATTTTTTGAACAAGCTAGTATAACATTTGAATGAGAAAATAATGCATGATGGCCTCTTTGAAACGGAACATTTATGTATCATCGAAACCTCAATGCATTTTTGCATTCTGGTTAAAGTAAGTTTAGGGTGACTGCTCTTGCCCCAGCAACACTGCAGTACCCACAGCTACATCTAAAGTGCCGTACTATTCAGTCATGATTTGTCATGCTTTGTTCTTTTTTCAGATATTTTGCTGCAGTCTGTAGTACTCACAGTTGATCCATATATGAGGTGAAGTATCAGTAAAATAAGCAAATCTGGTAGTTTGTTTTGGTGGCTATGCCCACTTGCATATTCTGCAAATCGCTGGGACATGACTAGATTGGAATAGCAAGTTTTAGGCATCTCATGCTGGCAACTAATATACCAGAATCTATCAGAGAATGTCCTGTTCAAAAATCTTGAGATCAATAAAGTTAAAGGCATTTGGCCCCTTTAAAGACTATTTGCTCCATAGAGCAACAAAGTTGGTTTAAACAGGTTTAACTGTCGCAATTACAGAGACAAACTCTACCCGAGAAAACACATTTTTCTCGGGTAATATTGGCTAAAACGTCCTATTTAATTCTAGGAGCATGATAAACAAACCCATCCCTCACTTATAACATATGTTGCAAAATTTGAGATCACATGGAAAAATTTGGTGACATCGTTCTCTCTTAATCCAATCAGTGTGGTTTCATGCAGTGGACTTATGTCTAAATTGCCTTTTTGGTGTACACATTTTAATCTGTTATAAATTAAAGAAGTGCTCGGTCCCTATTGTCCACTAGGTTGCAGTACCTATTTAGATGTATGCTTATAGGGTTGTATACAGTGCATGAACTGCTTAAAAATATCGGGAATGCTGTACACTATGCCATGCTGAGCTCAGTAATTTTAGTGTATCCCATCAGGGATGGTGATCAGATGGAGATCCATCGAGAACCTTTTTCTTTTAGACGTAGTAGTTGCCGACACTAATCTCTTTTGCGTATTGTTCTTTACGATTCAATAGGCTTAACACTGAGGTATTAGCAGGTGTTCAAGCCTGGTATGTTGTCTGCTAGGTGTCAAACAGCACATCAGGAAATTTGCCTCTTGCCTTAATATTGTCAGTTGCTTAAGGATGAAAATTAATTTGAAGATTTCAACGCCTTTCGACGCAGATTACAACATACTTGTCTTGTTTTGTGTATTTTACTCTATTTGGGTGTAGGTATGAATGAGGTATGAATACCGTAGGTATGAATGAGGTTGCCTAGGTAAAGGAATTCCAGGCCCTTTAGTTCAAGAATCCAGGAATAAAGGATTTAAGGTCCACTCTGGAATCAGTCTAATGGGATTAGCTTTAATTAAAGATTCGATGGATCTCCATCTAATAACACCTCCCTGATCCCATGCTGTGCTCTGTAATTTCATGTGCCAACAAGTTACCAAACTAGCTTATATTAGCTATAAAATTTTAAAAGTCAAGTTTAAAATTAAAATTCCATGACCTAAATGTAGAAAATATAACAGGAAACCAAATCTTAGCATTATAACCAACAGCATGGTCATGTGGTTAGAGCATCAGACTTGCAGGTGGGAGGTCAGGAGTTTAAGTCCTGGCTGGGTCATACTGAAGGCTTTAGAAATGGAACCTACTGTCATTGTGCTTGGTGCTCAGCATGAGTAATGGAGTACAGAAAACAAGCCCGTGAGTGCTTGCAAGACCGAAAAAACCCCTCTGGAATATGCCTTTCAAACAATAGTAACATTTAACATGCTGCTGTTCATAATCACCTGAATGTTAGTACAGGGACAGGTTAGTGGATTTTTAAAACAAATGCCTTTTAAGTACAAACAAAAAAAGAATATTCTCAATCATTTTAAATGCAAATTGTTTTGCAGAAATACAGTAATAGGAGCAGGATGATGAGTGAAGGTTGATCATTTCATCTGAACTACTGTACATGTTGACTAGTCACTCTGTAGTTCAGATGAGAGGCAATAATTGTTTATTCGCATGTCAACTCTCTCCATACAGTACTGGCAAAAATATCAGCAAGTTTTCAACTTAGCAACCTGAATTTACAGTTAGTTGACCCACAGCGATTGATCAACTATCTTTTTCATTGTGATCTTCAATAGAACCATTGTAACAAGTCAGTCATGTCAATCCAGGATAGTCCCAATAATCCTCATCTAGTTGACCAACTTGACTAATTTATCATGTCCCTGATCCTCTTTGTGTCCTCCAGAGGAATTTCTTTTGTATCATTAATGATGGAGTATTTCATGAATGTAGTTCCTCTCTTTCACCAGAGGTTAATCTTGTTATATGGACTGTTTGTTAGCCATGTGCTGAGAAGTAAGGAGGATATGATAGTGATTTCTGAACCGACAGCAAACCTGACAGCTACAAAGGAAGTCCCACAAGTGGGAGGAGTTAAAGTTGAATCCAGTTGAAAATTCTATCTAAAGGTTCAACTACTGTAGTTGATCAAACAGCATTGAGTTGACAGCAGTCAGCTAAAGTGGGTGCTGATCATTTTGGCAGTACTGTACGTCTAAGTTGCCACATGTGCTAACAATTTGTGAATTTTGTTGTAAGCTTAGGTAGCTATGCACAGTCAGTTAGCCATGAGAATAACCCATCACTAAATGTTTCTCCTTGCAGAAGTATAGCAAGAGAAACTAGTTGTGTATCTCAAGTACTTTAGTGTATAATATTCATGATATTGAAATATTAATGCAATGAATCTTCCCTTGTAATGTTTTTTATGCCCAACCAACTGTAGACCTTTAGGCTGGTACTCTTTGTCACCATATTTGCATTTCAATCTTAAATATATTTTATCAATTTTCAGAGCATGGTCAAGAAGTTTGAAATCAGGTGACACTATGATGGGAGAAATGATTGGCAGGTAAATGAAAGGAACATTATTTAAGCTTGACTGTAATTTTAGGTACAGTCCTTTCAGTACAGACAGGGCTGTCAAGTCTCACATAATTGAGGTGAGACTAACACATTTTGTTGCAGTCTTGTGCTCTCGCACTGAAGTATCAGTTTTTCATGCACCGTCGCAGTGTGCTGAGGAAAATCACTCATTTTAGATACTGTAAAGATGTATTGAGTCACAACTGTCAGTAAAACACTGTTTACAGTACCCATGAAGTTCCTTCCCCCATTGATATATGATATTGATATATGATACTGATATGGTTAAGTGGAGTCTGGAGATCTAGAGTTTGACTCTTGGCACGGTAATATGAAAGACTTTAAAATGGAACCTATTGCCCTTGTGCCTGGTGCTCAGCATAAACAATGTAGTAGAAAAACAAGCCAGTGAGCCACAACTTGGAAAAAAGGCTGTGGCTGGCCCAACTTAAACCAATTGGTTTCAGAAACTGGGCCATACAGTAACTCCATTTAACCTGACCTAACCCATTGATCATAGTCACATAAGCAGACAGAATTGCAGTATACAGTATCGACCTATAAATTATCTTGCTATGGTTATCGCTTTGTTACAGAGGTCAAAGGAGCTATCTCCTATTAGTCTCCTGGGGATTCTCACTCTTTACCAGTCAATACAGTTGACAGTCCTTCCAATAGTTACATTAAGATATACATGAGTTGAGTGTATTCAAGTACTGTAGTGTCCACGTTCCATGCTTAAAGTTTTCTTATTAAAATGTTGAAGATTGTCACTTGTTTGTGAAAATCTCTTCCTACTGAAAATCTCATTTAGTTTCATACAGTATTAAGTTAAACGAAATACTGTACTTGTACTTCGTAATGGACAACATCATAGACTCGTACTTGTGCAGTTGTGTGCATGGAGATGTTGGTAGCGTATAGCGTAACAGGTACAAGGCAAAAACAGTGAAAAAGATGTTGAATGTGAAATTGATTTTGTTGATAAGAGCATTTGAAAGACCATTCAATGAAACTTTATTTTCAGTTTTGAATAGTCCAAAATTTATCGTCTCATTCTAGATATTTGCAGGAAATACTGTTTGGCATTAAAACTAAAACTTTTAGAAGTGGATGTTAGGCAGCCACATTTTGATGTCTTCAGAAAGAAAGTCAGGCCTTCGAAAAATCTTCTAAAGTGCCTTCTGACAAACAAAATTAATTGTTCAAGAAAAGCATTTAATTTTAGCAAATAAATAAAGGGCTAAATTTCACAGTACATGTTTTAAGTTTAGCTCTCGTGTTAATAATAATAAAAAATACTTTCCAATTACAACATCCAAGTGTTGAATTCTGTGTAAGGGGTCAAAGGCAATCTATCGGGGTAACTCATGTAACAGTAGTGTGATTAAAATCAGTGGAACTGATATAATCAAGGCAGTTAGAAGCTGTGTGAAGTCAATTTAATTTTGTTTCTACCTGTAATGGAAGCTTACCGCTGTAAAAAATTAAAAATTACACTTGAAAATAGCAGGTCCACTGTCTCTACAGTAAGTACAGTACACCCTCCATTTGTTCCATTTTAAGCAGGACTGTTCTGGTTTTGAAGCTGTAAGAGCTTTAAAAATGAAATGTTAAGACTTTTTTAAGGATTGAAATCATATGATAACACTTAATATGATGACAAAAATCCAAAGCAACACCTTGCAAAAAATTATGTCTGTCTTTCCATGAACCTAAGTAATGTCCACACATATTGTGTTTATTTAATAGTCAGAATAAGAGTTTCTCTCCCTAGAGTGGACTCCCCCCCCCCCCTTGAGTTGGTAGTGTCCACAATTGACCATCTTCTCCCTTCTCCATTTTCTGTGATGACAATGTTGGCAAGTACTGCACTGTATGTACCAGATTCCATACAGTGTGTCAGCCAAAGGGGGAAAAGGGGGATTTGCCCCTCCCTCCCCCGTTTTAATTCCATAAAAATTGGAAAATTGTCAGTATTTTGGTTTTTTACTTAAAAAGAAGAGCCATTTGCAGCAATTTTTGGACTTACACAAAAAATATCCTTTAAAACCCCTCAAACTGCACCTTTTAGGTACCATTAAGCAAGCCGTTGTCCTTCTGAATCCACTCATAATTTAAGCCTAGAACATCAGTTTGGACTTGGGGTAAAGCAGGAATAAATCTCCCCCCCCCCCTTCCCTTTTGTGTTTTGGTGTAATCTCTGCGGCATGTGAGGGACAACCATACAAGTCTCATTCAAACTTGTTTAAAGAAGGTAATATTCATGTTTTCTGTTTTCTACATCTAAATGTACATCAGTAATGGACTCATGATCATGAAAAGCCAAGTATTTAAAAACTTAAGGTTAGTGTTTGAATTTCACTTCAGCAATTTTTGGTTTCGATGAAAAGAGAAACCTATGCATTCATGATGGCGTATGTGTGTATGTATGTGTGTATGTGCATGTGGAAGGGTGTTTGTGACACTTTGCTTGTTTACACGATATCTTGAGAAGGGAAGATCTGACAGTTCTCAAACTTGGTACACAGATACCCCATACTGAGAGGAAGAACCCTATTTATTTTGGTTGAGGTCAAAGGTCATCTGGGGTCACAGGGGGTCAAAAACCAAAATCCTTGTTTACACAATATCTCAAGACAGGAAACTTGGATTAATTTCAAACTTGATATGTTGATGCATTATGATGTAAGGAAGAACCCTATTGATTTTGGTGGAGGTCAAAGGTCATTTGGGGTCACGTGGGGTCAAACCCCGAAATCCTTGTTTACACGATATCTCATGGTAGAAAACTTGGATTAATGTCAAACTTGATATGTTGATGCGTTAGGATGTCAGGAAGAACCCTATTGATTTTTGTGGAGGTCAAAGGTCATTTGGGGTCACATGGGGTCAAACCCCGAAATCCTTGTTTACACGATATCTCATGGTAGAAAACTTGGATTAATTTCAAACTTGATATGTTGATGCGTTAGCATGGGAGGAAGAACCTTATTGATTTTGGTGGAGGTCAAAGGTCATTTAGGGTCACATGGGGTCAAACCCTGAAATCCTTGTTTACATGATATCTCATGGCAGGAAACTTGGATCAATTTCATACTTGATATGTTGATGCATTATGATGGGAGGAAGAACCCTATTGATTTTGGTAGAGGTCAAAGGTCATTCATTATGATGTAAGAAAGAACCTGATTTATTTTCGTGGAAGTCAAAGGTCATTTGGGGTCACACCCCTAAATCCTGGTTTACACTATATCTCAAGGTAGGAAACTTTGATTCTTTTCAAACTTGATATGTTGATGCGTTATGATGTAAGAAATAACCCAATAAATGTTGGTGGAGGTCAAAGGTCATTTGGGGTCACATGGGGTCAAACTCCGAACTTCTTGTTTACACTATATCTCAAGGTAGGAAGCTTGGATTGATTTCAAACTTGATATGTTGATGCGTTATGATGGGAGGAAGAACCCTATTGATTTTGGTAGAGGTCAAAGGTCATTTGGGGTCATAGGGGTCAAACTCAGAAAATCTTGTTTAGGATAGCTCAAGGTATGAAAGGTGGATGGATTTCAAAAGTAGTATGTAAATGAATTATGGTGAGAAGATGGTCTGTATAAGGTTATTTTTTGTGGAGGTGAAAGGACATCTGGGGTCATGATCGGTCAAACTTTGAAAAACTTGTCAAAATGGGATATCTCAAGGTAGGAAACTTGGATGGATTTCCCAATTAGTATGTGGATGTGTTATGGTGAGTTGAAAGTACTGTACCTGTTGTTTTTGGTGGAGGTCAATGGTCATCTGGTATCACCTGGCATCAAACATTGAAAACTTTGTTTGCAGAATATCTTAAGGCACAGTATGAAAGAAAAACCAGTCACTTACAGGTGGAGACAAAGGCTATTTTGGGTCACCAGTTGTTAGAGAAATGTAGCATTTTATTGAAAAGAGCATGTATGTATCATCGAAACCTCAATGCATTTTTGCATTCTGGTTTTTTTGTTTTTTTGTTTTTCAAGAGTGACTGAGAGTAAGGACCAAAATATTAAAGTTGGAGAATATGCCTTGATTAGAGCTGGATGGGTAACCCATGCAGTGGTTCCTGGTAAGGACACTTTGAAGGCACCAGACCTTCCAGAAGGGGTCCCTCTCTCACTTTGCATTGGGACCCTTGGAATGCCAGGGTGAGTTAAAAATACTCTCAAACAAATACTTGATGACATTTCTTTACAGGGTTGAAGTAAGTTTCTGCCTGCTTTACAAGTGCAAGTCATGATGAAATGTTCCTTCTTACCTTTTGTTACATCCTCCTTCTCTGCTTGATTATCTCTTTTCACTTCAGAGAAGCTTACTTCATGCATATGGCCACTGTACGTTTCACATCGATGAATTTATTGACAGTAACAGATGTATTAAAATACAAAAAGTTACCCAACAGTTGGGGTTAGTTAACAGGCCAGTCAAGCATGCGTTACTTTTCACAAAGCATGAACACAATGAAAGCATACTGTAGCTCATTTTAGGGCACAGATCATTTAACATACTCAGATTCCAGTTATACCCCACACTGCCTTTGATCTGCTGGGGTGTCTTTTGCTTGCTCAAGAAGCCATGTCGTTGCATGTAAAGCATAGGCATGCAACATACTGAAGAATGTTCCCTTTGCAGGTTAGTTCAAGTGAATAATCAAGACTGTCATTTTGCTATTACAAAAATCAGTGCAATATTGACTGTAATAATTGCAATAAAATTAAAACTTCAAAATTTTTGACAATAACAAACTGGAAACAAACCTGAATTTTCTTCAGAATCAGCTACAGTAGTAAAGGTCATTATTAGTTGGTTTCTTTTCCCTGCATAAAAAATTATGGCAACTAATGAATACAATGTGACAATGTCTCTGGCTGCCGCAGATATGCATGTGCATATAAATGCTACCTCTGGGCATGTAAGCTAGGTATTTGTCTGTCTGCATGCTAGCTTTGTATACGTACAGAGTATAATGTATGATGATATGCCACATGTGTGAGCCCAGAATTGTTTTTCCTTATAGCACCAACATTAGGCAAAATGGACCTCTCTGCATTTGTGGATGGAATTAATTACCATCCCTCACTGCTCACATCCTTGTGGAACCTCCTTATCCAAACAGTCAATAACCACAGGATCCTTGAGGACCTAAACACTCATTAAAATTCATGAGCCTTGCTCTCCAAAATAAACAGTAGCTTTGCTTGTCTAAGGTGATATCGGGCTGGGAGATTGCCCAATAAGTGTAAATAGAGAACCCTTTGTTTGCACGGCAGTCAGAGAGGTTGCTCTCCTGCAGTATTTCCCATTTACAGGAAGTCTGGTTATGCTTGCGGTAACCACACTTTTCTGGAAAAAAGTGTGGGAGTCGGGCCAGGTCTTCATAGAGGGTCATTTTCGCGTAATGAATACACGCAGATTAGAAGCAAAGGCTACACAATGAGTAGTAGGTTATCCAGGCTCCTTATATCACTGACCTATGGAGATTAATAGTGTCAGTTATACATAATGAGTGGTAGTTTATCCAGGGAGAGAAAGGTTAAGCTACTGTATTTAGAGCATTTGAAACAAACATGTAAGCTTGTGATATACCTGTAGACTCAGATCAATTACTAGACTGTAGAATGAATAAAAAAGTAAGCAAACAGGAATCTCAGATAATTACTAATTATTTGTCATTGTTTACTTGTCATTTTGTGCATTAGTTTTAAACATTGCTTCATACATTCTATCACAACTTCTACTTGACTTTAATTATTCATTAATATTATGTGTAACTTGATGAGTTATTAATCACTGCTTGGAATATTGACAGTCTGAAGTTTGCCATATACAGAACAATGAATTTAGTCTGTAATTTGTAGCAGAGCAACATCAAACTTTACAGGTTGTGAATAAATATATTTTTGACCTATTTCTAGGTAAAAGTAGAAACTTTTTGCACGTACCCTTCCAGAGCAATGACATTAAATGAGGTGGCCATGTTCTTTTGCCGCAGTCAGTATATGCTCATTACATTCTGTGTGAAATGGACATTTCATATACTTGCTGTTTTTCAATTGCTACAATTGTTCAGTTTTGTCTGTAAGGTGTGACGACTTCAGACACAAACAACACGTGACACTCTTGTTGGTAGGAAGCGGAAAACTGAAACTATCAAATGAAATTTGCATTCATTCGGGTCCTGCAGTATTTAAGTGTGGATCCTGACATTTCAAAGTGGGGGGGTGCAACCCCCTAGAGTACTATCCTTCTGTAGATTAATATTATGATAAAGGTTTGCAAATTTGATATCATTGATGTGGAAAAGAAGGGAGTTTCTGGTAAAGTCAGCTCTCTCCCCCCCACCCCTCCCCAACCTTAAATATGCACTTGATGGTGACTTGAGCTTGCAGTACATAAAGCATGGCAGGGATAAAGGGGAAAAAGCTTCCATACTCTCCAAGGTGAAAATGCTGTCCTTTCTGCTTTTAATTAACTCTTCAACAAAGTTGAGTAGCAACCCCATGTTGGGAATTTGAAATGCAGTTTAAAGATTTTTTCATATATTTTCTGATTCTAAGTCAATATTTTGCACACATTCAGAGACTATTTTTGATTCCTTGCCGAAGGCAGGCAAGGAATCTATGCGATGGTGATGGTGTGTGTGTGTGTGTATGTGACGCTTTGGCTTGTAAACACGATATCTCAAGAAGGGTAAGTGTGACTAACCTCATATTTGGTGTGTGCATTAGCCATATTGAGTAGATGATCCCTGTTGTTTTTGGTGGAGATCATAGGTCATTTGGGGTCATGAGAGGTCAAAAGGTCAAAACTTCGAAAACACAGTATCTCGAGACAATACATGTGACTATGCTCATATTTGGTGTGTAGGTTGGTCACATTGAGTAGATGATCCCTATCGATTTTTGAGGAGGTCAAAGGTCATTTTGGGGTCATGAGAGGTCAATAGGTAAATTCCTTAGAAATTGATGGTAAACACGGTATCTCAAGAAGGGTAAGAGTGACTAATCTCATATTTGGTGTGTGCATTGGCCATATTGAGTAGATGATCCCTATTGTTTTTGGTGGAGATCAAGGGTCATTTGGGGTCATGAGAGGTTAAAAGGTCAAAACTTCGTAAACATGATATCTCGAGACCCCTACATGTGACTTTGCTCATATTTGGCGAGTCTGTTGGCCATATTGAGTAGATGATCCCTGTTGTTTTTGGTGGAGGTCAAGGGTCATTTGGGGTCACGAGAGGTCAAAAGGTCAAAACTTCAAAAACACAGTATCTCGAGAACGATACATGTGACTATGCTCATATTTGGTGTGTGGGTTGGTCACATTGAGTAGATGATCCCTATCGATTTTTGAGGAGGTCAAAGTTCATTTGGGGTCATGAGAGGTCAATAGGTAAATTCCTTAGAAATTGCCTGTAAACACAGTATCTCAAGAGGGGTAAGAGTGACTAATTTCATATTTAGTGTGTGCATTGGCCATATTGAGTAGATGATCCCTATTGTTTTTGGTGGAGATCAAGGGTCATTTGGGGTCATGAGAGGTCAAAAGGTCAAAACTTCGTAAACATGATATCTCAAGAACCGGTACATGTGACTATGCTCATATTTGGTGTGTGGGTTGGTTACATTGAGTAGATGATCCCTATCGATTTTCTTGGAGGTCAAAGGTCATTTGGGGTCACAAGAGGTCAATTGGTAAATTCCTTGGAAATTGCTTGTAAACACGGTATCTCAAGAAGAGTAGTGTGACTAATCTCATATTTGGTGTGTGCATTGGCCATATTGAGTAGATGATTCGTATTGTTTTTGGTGGAGATCAAGGGTCATTTGGGGTCACGAAAGGTCAAAAGGTCAAAACTTCGAAAAACGATATCTCGAGAACAGTACATGTGACTATGCTCATATTTGATGTGTGGATTGCTCATATTGAGTAGATGGTCCCTATTGTTTTTGGTGGAGGTCAAAGGTCATTTGGGGTCATGAGAGGTCAAAAGGTCAAAACTTCGTAAACACAATATCTCAAGAATGGTACATGTGACTGTGCTCATATTTAGTGTGTGGATTGGTCATATTGAGCAGATGATCCTTATTGATTTTCCCAAAGGTCAAAGTTCATTTGGTGTCAGCATGTTCAAATCCTGACAAGCTTTCCTGCACAGTCTTTCAAGAAAGGTCACTTGTAGGGTCCTGTAACTTGTCATGTAGATGGCACATAGTGAATACATGGTCCCAGAAGCTTTTGGTGGAGGTCAAATGTCATTTGGGTTCACAATGGGCAAGGGGAATCTCAATGTAGGAAGATTGGATGCCTTGCATGTGTACTTTGTGGGCACATTATGGAGCCCTGTTAATTGAAAAACATTGCAAAGCAATGTCAATGTGAAAAAGGGCCTTACATTTTAGTGGCAAGGAATCACTAAGCCTTTTGGCTTTCAGGTTACAATTGTATCCTTTATACTGTAGCAAGTTCACAGCATGCTGCTGTTGGACCTGAGGGTGTGCTGCATGCTATCAGCTGAAAGGTGTGACAGAGAGTAAACCATGGCAGGTGATTGGTTTTACCACCTCAAATCAACAATAATCTTTCATATGCATCCTTCTTTGCAGTGCTAATTTTCCTTCTACACATAAATCCAAATAGTGAGGTAATGGTCTGATTTAGTGGGGCATAACTGGGGTCAATCAGCTTTCATTTTTCAAATTCTTGCTTCACTATACTGTGGATGACTGCTATAAAATACTCCTTGGTTCCCTCAATTTTATTGAACATGAGGGTGAAGATAGGCAATAAAAGTAGGATAATGTAAAGCTAAAGGACCTCACTAATGGTTAAATTCTCAACTTCCCTGTCTGCTGGAATTCGTCTTTATGGGTGCAGAGCTACTGTCTACTAACAACTGCTTTTATGTTTTATCTAGTCTAACAGCATACTTTGGTCTACTGAATGCGTGTGAGCTGAAACCTACTGACACTGTGTATGTAAATGCTGCTGCTGGAGCTGTGGGGTCAGTTGTTGGACAAATTGCAAAGATTAAGGTACTTCATACTTGCCTATGGTTTCAATTGCAGTAAGAGAATCAACCCAGCTCTTCCCAAATATGAGCTAGTTTGTTCAATTTTAAGACAAACAGTCATCACCTCAGGAATACTTTTGGTTATGAGGGTATCATAATTCTCAATTGGTGAATGGCGTCAAATTTCAGGGAACCCACCCAGTAGGGAAAGTGGGAAAAGTCTAGAATGTTATTATTGTATTGAAAATCTTTGAATTTAGAGTGTTTGGTGTGGAAAAAAATACCATATAGTCATAAAGTTTGATAGTTCTGATCATGGCCATTCTTCATAAACACTAAAAAAGGAAGATCATGCTGTAAAAAAAAAAAAATTTCAGTACTCAATATTTCCATTTTATTTCAGTCTTTAAAAAGTCTGAAAAGTCTTGAATATCAGTACTTAAAAAGTGTGGGAACCCTGAAGTTTGTTAAATTTCAAAATTCTAAGTGCACTAGCATGTGTTTCACAAGATGCAGGGTGAGTATTTTGAGTATCTGGTAGACTGTACAGGAGGAGAGGCAGTTGTACTGAAGTGCTTCAAGTTTCTTGATTTAAGTTGTGTTTGAGTCAATATACAACAACCATGACCATGGTCATATTGTCCAAAGATGTTTTATCAAGCTAAGCCAACCCTAAGAAGTATTCCAAGCACACTGGAGATATCACTGTTTGGCAAGTCTTTTGGGGTGTGGGATCCCAGCATTCTTGTATAAAGGCATTCAGAAATTTGGACTGCAGGTTTTATAGAGGAGTGAGACACTTACAGTAGATCTGGTATTTCTCAGGAGGCATATTTTTAGAGTAACTTATTTGCACTTAAAGGGATGCAGGGAGAGTTTTTCAACTTCATTGGTAGCCATGTATTTAGCTCAATAAGCTCTATGATCAACCTGTCCCTGACTGCTTGGTCAATTGCTTAGAGCATCAGACTTGGCCATCAAGAGGTGCAGAATTTGAGTCCTGGCCTGGTCATACCCACGACTTTAAAAAATGGAACCTACTGCTATTGTGATTTCTTCTCAGCATAAGCAATGGTGTAGGGAAACAAGCCAGTGAGCTACAACTAGGAAAAGGCTGTGGCCAGCTTAACTTGAGCCAATTGGTTAGAAACTCAGCAGTAAAACTCTATATAAGTATAAACTAACCCTGTCTCTTAGAACTGAAGCTTGTCTTCTTTGTAAGCTTTAAGACACAGAGGGGAAATGTGTGTTTTACCAATATAAGTCCTTTACTTCTAGTTGTCTCTCCCTGAAATTTATTCCTACCTTTATCAACAGTGTAACTGAAAGTGGTTTATTAGATAAGACAAGTTTTGCCATGGTCCTCCATTGATATCTTGGTAAACCCATAACTGGTGAGTAGTGGCTTTGCCATGTGCTAAATTTACATGCTGGAGCAAGTAGATTGGTTGAGAATGGTGTTTAGTAGTGATAGTTGATAGATAGCCATCACTCCAACAGTTTAAACGGCTTCTCAACTGTTTCTCCCCTGCTTAGAGCTGTCTCTCTACTTCTTCTTCCCAGTGAAGTATCTCTACAAAATAAAATCTTTTTCTGAAACAATTTCCTCTTTAGTGTAGAAATGAAAATTTAACCTTCATGATATTTCCTTTTTTTTTTTTACCTGAATTCCCTCCTTTAAGCTTAACCCACCAAGTAGGTAGAGCTTATGTGGTACTGTTGGGTAAAAAGTCTGTCTCTCTCTCTTCAAAAGCGTACATCAACCTGCAATTGCTGGTCAATTTTTATAAAATTTGCACTGAAGGTGCCACATTACGATGGTAATACATGTTAAGATTGGATAAGTAATAAGTAAAGCTGTGGTCACATTTGGTCATGTTTGGCGTTTATTTTGGTGTTTCTTTTGAAGTCTCATCCTTTTAATTGCTTAATTTTGTTACATTACATGGTTTAAAGCTTACAGTAAATAACTTTATCTGGAGGGGCATGTTTACCAACTGAAAGGAACAGCCTCAAGGCAAAACCCTGCATGAGACCAGTGTTCAGCTAGTGTGTTTCTAATAGTTGCTTTATAGTGTCCTTTGTTTACAATTTATGTACCATAACAGCAGATATTCCTAAAAGCATGGAATCCTGTGTCTGGAACTTTCATACTTAAAGCGAACTGATCCTACAGCAATGCTAGTACAGCATCTGTTACACAACTCTTTTTGCTGTGTAAGGACATCGTACACACAGATGGGTCATTGTTTGTCCAGGAAGCTCCTATATTTGTCTTGTTTTTCATGGTGAAATTAAAGCAGAAATCTTGAAGAATGTCAAAGATTTTCAAATTTGCTCACTTAAAGGGCAAGGGCAGTCATCCCAAATTGAAGTAGTGTAGTAGACTGTCCAGTTTCACGATTGGCTGTTGGGAGTCATGTGACAACATTTTTTCTCTTTAGATGTGAAATTTAACAGAAGTAACTGCTTGGTTTACCTTGAATATGCAATTGTAAAGTCATAAAATGTAATGAAAGATACTTTGAAGAGAAATTAGACAAAGATTGTGTTATTTAGCTTTCCCTTCAAGTAAATTTTGGGGGGACTGCTCCTTACCTTTAAAGCCTAGTGACAATTCAGGAGTTAATTGCTTGGAAAATTTCTGTTTAAAGGTGAAGTGCTGTCACTCCAACATGAATTAGTATAGTAGACTGTCCTATTCCTGATGTATCTTAAGCATCATGTTCTATGATGTTTTTTCTCCTCAATTGTGAAACCAAGTTTACTGGGAATAACTGCTTGTTTTCCTTGAGTATGCAACATGTAAGTCTCAAAATATTATGAAACATACTTTGAAGAGAAATGATAAAAAAAATTGAGATTCACTTGTTTCTTCAAAATACTGTAAGTCTTTGGTGACTGCTCTTTTCCCTATACCAAGCAGCATTACCTACATCTAAAGCTAGCCACACTCAATACGTCTTTGTGGGTTGCAACTCAACTCGATCATCGGATCTCCAAAAGTCGTGTAGTGTGGGTGAGTTTACAACCCTGCTGGCAGTTTTAAGACCAGTTTTAAGTCGCATCGCCTTCAGTCAGGAAGAACGAACATTTTGGTTCTTCCCAACTCTGTGCGGCCACAGTCGCAAGTGACTGAAAAATCTGACCAGTCAAAACTACTGATTTATATGCACATGATATAAAGTGCAACACTCCAACTGCTAGATGCTAAGTGTTACATCATGGTTAGTTCACCATGAGTTAAAGGTATGCATACTGGTATGCATACTGTAAAGTTTACACCCTTTTTTTTTACTATTTTTGTTCAACATAAATGAAAAACGGAACTTGTCATTACTGTACATCAGATGTGTTGAGCAAGTGCAGTAATTGCAGCTCTAGTTCTGGATGGACTGTGCTCATTTTGATCACAGATCTTATCTTCTGCCACATCCTGTGCAGAATAGTATCCCTCCTCATACCCACCTAGCTGAATATGTAGCATTGTAAATCTCACCTAAAAACTAATTTTTAGAGTATTGCATGTATGGAATCTTTCTGTTTTCTCTTTCGACATGTGTGTGTCACTTCTACTGTTAGTGCTTGATGGAGGCTTGTTCATTTTGCTCTTTACAAATTTTTGTTTTATTCTTTTGCTCTGAAAGATATTTTGGGGTCACACTCGTTGACATATCTGTGTACTTACTCTTTATAATTCACTTTTCTCCCTGAATTACTTGAACATGTGTGATGTAAATGTCTTTATATTATTATATTATTAATGACTTCATGCCAGTGATGTCCCCTGATACCATGCTACAGAATTAAAAACCTAGAAATGGCTTTGCTCTAACTGACAAGGATATATTTTGAGGCAAACTGAAGAAACACAACTTAGCACTGATGTTGTGTTCAAGTGGTAGACCGTCATGTACAGACTCATGTACTCCTCTTATCCTCTTATGCTATCTTGTACAAGCAGACCACAAGTGTGAATCTTGTGAAACGAATTTTCTTTTGCATGTTTGTTGCACCAGTTAATTTTTTCCTTCAAATAACTTCCACATATTTTTTCCAATATTTTGGCATATTTTTCTACAAAACATAAGATTTTTAAAAATTGTACCAGTTTCTCACAAGAAATCAAATTTATGAAGCTTTTTTGCCTAACATACTCTTTTGATGTTAAATGACAGTATAGGCTACCTGGGTGCAGCCCAAATCTTTAATTCAGCTCATAGTACAGGTAAGCCAGTTTAATTCTGTGAAGCATGCATGGCTGTCATTTTTATGCAAACTGCAGTCTGCATATGTACGTGTATGCTTATTTGATCTGATGATACCATCATGATGACTTGTGTAAAGCTGACACATGATTTAGGTCACAAACTTTATGGTATACTTTTACCCTGTGACTCAGTTGGCAAAGATAGTGCAATCAATTTTCAGATCATTGCAGTTCTGTACCTGTAAAAGGGTTGTTTACAGTATTTGTGTGTGTGTATTCATGTGCACTTGTTCTGTTTTCAGACTTTGGAACTTTACAATGTGGATCTCATGTTTGAATGAAAGAAAATACCTCAAAGTAATCAAAAGTTCAACAATAGACACGTCAATTTTTAACACTGGTGCATGATAAAGACACAGTATTGAAAATAATGTCCTCAGACATTGTGAATTCAACTAATGTGTGCATAATACCTGCTGGGGCGGGGAAGGGGGGATGGGGGTTGCTCATTGAAGAGAACATATTGCCCCATGGGTTGATGAAAGCTTCTCAGTTTATCCTACTGTTTCTCATTTTCACCATCATGATTTGCCCTCTTTTTTTACAGGGTTGCAAGGTAATAGGCTCTGCAGGATCTGACGAGAAGGTGAAATTTTTGAAAGAAGAATTGGGATTTGATGAAGCTTACAACTATAAAGTTGTTACTCCCGACAAGCTTCCTGCAGAACTGGCAAAACTGGCGCCAAATGGAATTGATGTCTTCTTTGAAAATGTAAAATCAGTTGCTTTAACTATGTATTACTCTGGGAAGTTGGTCTGATGATAGCCAGAAGTTTAGCCAGACATTTCTTAGTGTGACATTCTCAATCTTGGGTCTTGAATATAGCTTAAGAGATGGTTTGGGTGTTGAAGGTTGTTGAGAAAGTGGAAGGTGAATTTGTCAATAATTAGCATTTTGTTAGGGAAGGTGAATGGGATTGGGATACATTGGATTCAGCATTTGGGTTGAAATGAACAACTCGTTATTGTTAAACCTTAGAAAATTGTACTTTGTTAACTGCAAACTTGTGCTCTTCAGAGCCTTTATGATCTGACGTGCACCCTCCTTTATTTATGTGATTTACTACCTTTAAAATTTATTTCATTCACAATCAAATGGACTCCTTTTCATTTGCTCTGAATTGGTCATGATTTTAATTTCATATCCTCTATCTGAACGAGAAAATACACCATAGAAGTATAACTAGACTAGAAATGAATATTAAAATAACAAAGAAGTGTTGAAGAGAAGAGTGTCAATCTAATTTAGAATGGATAATACACATCATTTTGTTGTGAAAAAATGCAACACTAAACATATTCATCCAAGGGAACCAATATGTTTTTTCTAAATGTTCTCTACCATATTCTTTGCAAACTAAACTTTTGCATTTTAAATAATTAAGGACTCCATGAGTTTGTTTTTGAACCAGTGTTTGAATGCCTTTTTAACAATAGCCTATGCTGAGATTGCCTCCCACAAAAAAAATCTAAAATTTGACCTCTTGGTAGTTAGGACTTTTATCTTACGTTTGCACCTAAAGTTTATAAGTTGCTTGCATACTTCTCAGAAAATCATACTTTTTTTTTGTAGCAAAATGAAATTTTTGGTTTAAAAAGTATACATGTAGGTGCAAATATGAAGTAGATGTGACTTTTTTTGTTTGGGAATCTGGTTTTAGATTGGTAAGGGATAGGCCACATGGGTATAAATGGCTTGTTTCACATAACGATTCCTTCTCCATATATTTTCTTTTGTGCTGACTTAAGTAATTTCTTTGTTCATCTTCTTGTAGGTGGGTGGGGAAGCTTCATCTGTTGTTTACAGTTTCATGAACAAGCATGGCCGTGCAGGCATCTGTGGAACAATTTCCAATTACAACAGTCCTGGAGACACAAAACCAAAAGGTCTGCAAACATTTTATTGAAAGTTTTAAGTAGCTAAGAACATAAAGTAAGAGTGATGAAATAGAGGATTGAAACTCTAAAAAAGTGTTGTGGCAAAGTATTATTGGTTTCGATGATAAGAGAAACCAATGCAATCATGATGGCGTGCGTGTGTATGTATGTACATGTATGTATGTGTGTGTGCGTGTGTATGTGTGTGTGTGTTTGTGACACTTTGCTTGTTAACACGATATCTCAAGATAGAAATGTGTGACAGTTTTCAAACTTGGTGCATAGATGCCCCATATTGAGAGGAAGAACCCTATTGTTTTTGGTGGAGGTCAAAGGTCACCAGGGGTCAAAGTCTGAAAACCTTGTTAACACAATATCTCAAGATAGAAAGCTTGGATAGATTTCATATTTGGTATGTGGATGCGTTATAGTCAGTAGATGGTCCCTATTGTTTTGGGGGTAGTTCAAAGGTCACCAGGGGTCACGTCTGAAAATCTCGTTAACACGATATCTCAAGGTAGAAAGCTTGAATAGATTTCATATGTAGTTTGTGGATGTGTTATGGTCAGGAGATGGTCCCTATAGTTTTTGGCAGAGGCCAAAGGTCATCTGGGGTCACCAGGGGTCAAAGTCTGAAAATCTTGTTTATGTGATATCTCAAGGTAGGAAACTTGGATAGATTTCATATTTAGTATGTTGATGCGTTATGGTCAGGAGATTGTCCCTATTGTTTTTGGTGGAGGTCAAAGGTCATCTGGGGTCACCAGGGGTCAAAGTATGAAAACCTTGTTAATGCAATATCTCAAGGTAGGAAGCTTGGATAGATTTCATATTCAGGTATGTGGATGCGTTATAGTCAGTAGATGGTCCCTATTGTTTTTGTCGTAGGTCAAAGGTCATCTGGGGTCACCAGGTTTCAAAGTCTGAAAATCTTGTTTATGTGATATCTCAGGTTAAGTAGCTTTGATAGATTTCATATTTGTTATGTGGATGGGTTATGGTCAGGAAATGGTACATAATGTTTTTGATGGAGGTCAAAGGTCATCTGGGGTCACTGCTGGTCCAAGTCTGAAAATCCTGCTTATGCAATATCTCAAGGTAGGAAACTTGGATAGATTTCATAGTTAGTATGTGGATGTGTTATGGTCAGGAGGTGGTCCCTAATGTTTTTGGCGGAGGTCAAAGGTCATCTGGGGTCACCAGGGGTCAAAGTCTGAAAACCTTGTTTATGTGATATCTCGGGTTAAGTAGCTTTGATAGATTTCATATTTGTTATGTGGATGGGTTATGGTCAGGAAATGGTACATAATGTTTTTGATGGAGGTCAAATGTCATCTGGGGTCACTGCTGGTCCAAGTCTGAAAATCCTGCTTATGCAATATCTCAAGATAGGAAACTTGGATAGATTTCATATTTTGGGTATGTGGATGCATTGTGGTCAGAAGATGGTCCCCATAGTTTTTGGCAGAGATGAAAGGTCATCTGGGGTCTCCAGGGGTCAAAGCCTGGAAACCTTTTTAAGTGTGATCTCTCAAGATAGCTGTTTGTCCATTTTTCTGTCTGTTGTTTGTCATTCTAGCTATGTATGGCTTTTATTGAGGTCAAAATGTCATCTGGAATAACGCAGTTATATTTTGAACATGCTGGTTTAACATTTGAATGAGAAGATAATGGTGCATGATGGCACTCTTTGAAACGGAACATTTATGTATCATCGAAACCTCAATGCATTTTTGCATTCTGGTTTGATTTAAGTATTTGTTACAAAGTCAGGGTTACAGTTTATTGATTGTATATTTTTGAATCCAAGACTTTCATTATTGTAGGTAAAAACAGATTTCATCTAGGCAGTGGTTCTTTACAGGGGTTGTGAGGGGCAGGGCATGATGGATTATTTGGATATCTCAGAAGTACAGTAGCTTTACTTATGGCAAATCCTGTCCAAGTATTTTTTATTCCTTGAGGAAGACAAGGCACCTATGCAGTAGTAATGTCATGTCAGTGTTTTTTTTTTTTGCTGCACTTGCATGTGAGCACTGACAAACACTGCCTTTGCAGGCCACATCTGCTCAAAAGCCTGAACCATTCACATCTTTCCTTCCCCAAATATAGTTCATAACTGTCGTAGCTACCCAAAAATTCTGACACTAGGATGAGGCATGTCAAATGGAAACCTGAAGCCTACTCTCCCTCCAGGCATATTTACACGCTACATACTCTCTTCCACTTAAGAGGCAATTCCAATGACTTCCTTACATAGAACTGTTCCTATGTCCCAGTAAGGCATTTAGTGTGCATATGTGCTGCATGTGTGTTAGGACACTTTGCTTGTAAAAAGATGACTCAGGATAGGAATGATCAACACTTTTCATACTTGGTTAACAGCTTTATCATGTTAACAGGGAGAATGGTTGGTTGTTGTTGGAGGTCAAAGGTCATTAGCAGTCACCAGGGGTCAAAACTTGAATAAAAAAACATGTAAACCTGACATCTCACGGTAGGAATGATCGACACTTTACTTATTTGGTGCATTGTTGGAGGTCAGAAGTGATTAAGTCACTGGAGGTAAATGTGCAAAAACCTTGCAAATGGCTTGCCAGCACAACTTCTCACTCTCCAAATTGAGTGGGTAAATTTGAAATGTGGAGATGAAGAAGCTCTTTTTTGGTTTAGGCCAAAGGTCATTGAGGGTTATCAAAAGTAAAATTCTGTGAACCATGTTGAACACAATGAGAGGAACAACTTTGTTTTTGGTGAAGATCAGCCATCTTATCATGTCATCAGAGGTCAAGATGTTATATGAGATTATGAGGCATTAAAAACTTTGTAAACAAGATGACTTCACAAAGCAAAGTTAAAAGCATTTCATATTTCTTTGTTGATGTTGTATTGTTAGGAAGAGAAACCTAATTGTTTTTTGAGAGATCAGAAGTCATCTGGGGTCTCCAGCCACCAAACAGAAGAATTTCCCTCCTCCGCAAGGAATCACGAAGGCTCTCTGGTTTCTTTTTTTTTAATAATTCCAGTTCTGTAAAGTTATTCTTGACTCCATCCACCTACTAGAGACAGAAGTCACTGAATCAGTACAGAAATTTCCTGCAGATGACTATTTGCTGTGAAGGAATTGTTGACTGAGTTTGGAAATTTGCACCTCACACCTTATCACCAACACTTGTTGCAGACATCATATTCTATTACACCTAGATATAGTTTTAACATGTATACACAGACATCTTAAATAGTGTGGCAGGTATTGAGTACATGTTATCTAGACACAGTTTGACATGATGAGCATGTTAGATAGGAAAGCATCAGAGAGATATTCTGTAGTGTTAATTTCTAGAGAGAAACTGCCACAGTGTCTACTATTATATGGTGGCTGGGACAACGTGTATTGAATGGTAAATACTGGCAGTTATAACATTGGTTGGTCATTTAATGTCAAGTGTGAATTTATCAATAATTTGAGGAGTATGGTTCCTTAATGAAAGTAGGAAGAACGATCCAGAACCAGGATACATTTAGGTCTTTTTTATGAAAATCAAAAAAAAAAGTTGCATCATTTTGCACCTCCTGAAGGCCCACACTTAGTATCAACAATTTGATCTATGTCTCAAAATGCTTCCATTATTTTTGAAAAAAAAAATGATTGAAGGTACAGTGTAAAGTATGGGACATCATTCTTGTCATACCAACAGGTTTACAAAATACAAAGAGGTTTCACGTGATGTCATCAACCTGTCATCCTGTAGATACTATACGTCTTGGCAGCATAAAGACTGTACTAGTGACAGTGTGAAAATGAACTTAATATTTAGAATATCTTTTTACAGGGGAAACTGGGAAAGCATATGGGGTTTTCATTCTTGATATAATATGAGGGGAAGCACACCTTCCAAAACGACAGGATAACTGACTGATATAAATGTTTAACTTGAAATATTTGGCTTTGGCTAGGCCTAACATTAACGTTACAGGTACCCATTGTCATACAACATTAGCCATGCTCACCGTCCTGCAGCAATCTCAAGCCTGGGAAACTTGGGTTTTTCCTTCCACATACAAAATGATTTACAGGCTTGAAGCTATTTACAGGCTTCATTGGTGGTCAGTTTGGACTTGGGGTGAGCAAACTTGTTTGATAGGTCAAATTATGACACTGCATATGAAGGTACATAGTACTAGTAGCCTAAATCGTTTAGCCGTACTTGCAGTAGCTAAGTTTTGCAACTTTTGCCTCCCCAAAGTTGTTGGTTTCTTCTGCTAAAATGTCAATTTCATACCATGCAGACTTATTTCTTACCCAGAAGCAAAGGGAATAACCAATTAGCGAGTTTAAGGGAAGAAACGAAACTACCAATTCTAGGGGAAGAAACTACCGGGCCCGCAAAAAACGTTGAGCACACACTACAGTAGTCAATGGCTGATCTTGCTCTGTCAGTGTGTCTTTCCATATTGATATCTCCAGTATAGCTGCGCTTCCGGTATGACGTCAGTTTTGTGACTTCGGTGAAACTTCGCTATTTCTAATGATGAGTATGGTAGTAAAGTGATTGAGATTTGTTTTGAAGTTAATTTAAATTTTCTTCTGCTTTACAGTTACGGAGTTTATTTTTCATACAATTTACAATTCCATCAGAATCCAGGGCTTTCTGGTTACGGATTTCTACCACAAACGAGATGAAGCTCTTAAGGAGATGGTACAGTGGGTGAAAGAAGTAAGTTTGACTCACAGACGTATATGGACAGAGCATGTAGCATGTGCATCCTATCCGTACATGTTCTCCACCAACTGAGACAAAAAAAGGTGCATCAAGATGGCCGCTGTGAAACTATAAATCGTCTGATTTGACAACGACTCTGTACATTTTAAACAAAAGTTAAATTTGAATGGAAAAAATATCATATTACTGCAATACGTGAAGTGATTTTGACCTTACCATGCCATATTTCAAAAATATTGCAAAATGTGGGAGTTGACTTGAGCAAGTCCAAACTTTTACACAAAATTATTGCAGACAGCCATTTTGGTGAGCTCTTACTCACACGTATGGTAGTGACAATCTGCATCGCAGTATGCTCTGTCCATGTATAGGAAGTCTGTGGTTTGATTTTACTCAGTTTGTTCTGAAGGAAGGGTAAATGTTGTTCCTTGGCCAATCACAGGGAAACCCTATTAAAATATTAAATTTTTGTACTAACGTGATAAAGTTAATCCATAAGTCTATCATGATGTTACTGATTGAGTAATATCACATATGAATCTGCACAAATCTGCATTGGAAAAGGGTTTTCATACTTTTCCACAGTGGGCAGTGGTGCCAGAAGTTTCCTAGTATGACAGTGGTAGGTTATTTAAGAACACAAGAGGATAGAAATCTAAAATATTGTAAAACAATATTCCAATGAAGAAAAGATTGATACCCTGCTCCTACCTTGGTACCAAACAGCATCTGGTACAACCAGGGAGCTGTTATTTGGTAGGAGATGCAGCAGAAACTTTAATTTAATACTTTAAGACCCACTAAAGGAAATAAAGATAAGCTGTCTAAATGCCCCAAAGGTATTTCCTTCCATTTCTTGTGGATTCAATATCATTCCTGGAACACCATCTTTTTCAAGCCAACTCATGTTTAAACAAGTGGCTAATGCGGAACAATACTTTAGTAAGTAGATTTGTACCACCAACACTTAAAGAGCAGATACAATAAAACTCAAAAGACTGGTTAACTGAAATAAATGAATTCATTTAGCCGCTCCCTTAACAAGGCATAAATTGCAAATAGTTGTAGAGACAGAAGTCAAATTTTTTACAGACAGATTAGGAGTTTCCTCAAGTTTCCATAAGCAGCCAATTATAAATTCTTGACCCAATTTCTATGCACAAAGTAAGTGATATTGTTTATAAGCATCACAGAGGGATGAAAGACCAAAAATTATTGTGTTATTTCCCTAACGACTGGCAATGCTGTGGTCACTCAGTGAAACCTATGAATACCTTCTGTAACGATAGCAGAAGATCTTTTTCATGTATTTCCTAATCCTGTATAAGCATAGTATAAATGCCAATTGCAAGAATACTGCAAGAGATAGATTACAGTGTGACCTTGACTGTGCAAACCTCATTTTAAAGCTTTGTAATCTCCCCAGCCAAATAACAGCTCCCTGATTGAAGGGATTCATACATTGCAAAGTCTGAATGAGTTCATTTAATTTTTAAGTCTCAAACTTCTTTTCCATTCTTTTGTGATAAGGAAAATATGTTAAGTATGATCCAACCCTCATCAGAAATTGTCTCAACTCAAACCTGTTTCTTCTTTTTCTCCTCTCATTCTTTTTAAAGGGAAAATTGAAGTATCGAGAATGTGTGTTCACAGGCTTTGAGAGTATGTATGATGCTTTCATGGCTCTCTTCACAGGAAAGAACACTGGAAAAGTTGTTATTAATCTCTGAAAAAATTACAGCTCTGTGCCTTTGCGACTGCTATTTTTAGGAGGTGTCATTATTATATCTAACCTCCTAAAGGATCAGGATTGCTGAAGAGATTCTGTAAAAGATTAAGTTGCTATCCAGGTTTCTTTTGTTTGTAAAACTCAACTCAGTTTACTTTATTCTTTTTTTAAAGGCTTGTTTAAGTTGAAAAGAGTCTGCTCTCAGTGCAACATATGAAAACATTGATCATTGGTAGAAGTATCTGTAAAAAGTATGTTGGGAAGGAATGGGGGGGGGGTGGTATCACCTAAGGCAGAACCTGCATGTTATAACATATATCAATCAGTCATATCAATCGTATATTCCCTTTCCCCACTAGACATAGCAATTACAGTAATAACCCAAGTTTTTTGACTCAAAGTTGAAATTGTATAGTAGTGTGTTTATGACCTTTTGAAATGGTGTCGGTGGTGCTTCTGCAATTAAGTTTTTCTGTTGCTTTCCTTGATAGTTCTGTAAACAAACATTGCATTTTTAAAGTTCTTTATATGATCTTTTATTTTCACTGAAGATGTAATCTCTTTAAAAATCCTTGTAAATTTTAGGGTTTTTTTACAATTTCATAACATCATGGAACTGTACAAAGGTGATGTTATGAGCTACTCTGACTGCTGTTTGCAGCAATAAATGTTCATTTTGAGAAACAATCATTACCACCAATCATCGTCACCAAATGTTTGTTACAAGTTGTTGTCATAAATTCATTCATTTCATCACAACAGTATTTTCATGTATTCTAAACTCAGCAGAAGTCATATTGAATTTACATAAATTAGGGAAATATCTTTACAACTTTGCTTTGAAACTGTCAGAATTTAATTAAGAAGTATAAGTATTTTTAGTGTTGATCATTCACAGTAATTTCATGGAAATAATTGATGAAAGTATTTTGAATAAATTGACAAATGTTTAAATACTCCTGTAGTAGTAATTTAATGTTTTATATTTCTTGCACTTAAGTGGTCTACTGTAATGTCAAATAGATAGTAATCATGATCTTCATGTCAGCATCTGCAAGGCATGCCACTTTCGTTCTCTGATAAGGTTTGCCTTATGCATGTTAGAACTGTGAGCATAATAACAACCCACAAGACTGAAGGTCTGCAAGACCAACAATAAAGAGGGGTTCATGAGGTTAATTAGCTACAGTAAGTTAATTTGTCAGATGGGTGTTTGTGACCAATTGGTTAATGTCATGCTGGCCCAAACCTTTTTTGATTCTTACTCCATTGCTTATGCTGAGCACCAAACACAATGGCAGGGTCCATTTTAAAATTCTTTGGTGTGAACAAGCCAAGACTCAAACTCCTGACCTTCAGACTGCAAGTCAGATATTCTCAGATGAAATGAAATTTTATAGGGGGATATAAAGGGCTAAAGCTCAGGTGTAGGGGGAAGGGCTCCCTAAATTTCTGTAAGACCTAAATTTTGGGAAGGGCCTGAAAAAAATCAGGCAATCCTTTCTATCTCAACAAACCTAATATGTTTTTATTTACACAGAAAACTGCTGTGTCCAAATTCTTTTAAACACAAAGTTTTGCTGAAAGTTCTGAAGGATTTTAAAATTTCCATAGGCACGCATTCTGACATAAGCAATTTCTTCTCAGCCTGACTTCCTAGTCTTGCACAATACTTTGGCCAGAATATAAGAATTTTCAGGTAATAGTTACAAAAAAGTTTAGGGTTGTTTTCAATGGCCAGATTACACAGGCAGACCAGAGGGTGTACAGGAGTTTAAACAATGACGCTACTACAACATGAGGTGAAATGTCAGTGTTCCTGATTCCCGAATCGCTGTTCAATCCCAGATATAAATTTACTTCAACAGATTAAGCAACATTAATTTGCAGGGCAGGTGCTAGGTGTAAATTAACAGAAAAAAATCAATTCTACAGATTTGAAAATTTTATTTCCAGTGATCTGGGAGGTATTAAAGGGGAAAAATCTTACTGTGCATGGCTTAGATTGGTAAATGTTTTAGACATAGGCCTATGACAAGATGAGGCTACTATTCATTAGACCACCAAGGAACCCCTGTGTATAACAGTGCTCAAAGTTTTACCCGAAAAATGTTAGTGGTATATTTTATCAGAATTCTCTGAATATTTTGAAATTTGCTTCTTTCGTTGTAGTGAATGCTTTTTGCAAACAAAAACCCAAACTATTGACTGATTTGATTTTAACAATTAGCTTGGGAAAAGTCATTTCCAGCTGTCCTATGGGTTGCAATTTCCTGTACACTTCCTGTCATCAATGGTAGCACTCCGCTTAGATAGTCTTTCAGGCAGAATGAAACGTTTTCTGCCCCAGCCGAAAACACCACCCCTTTCCCAACTCCAAACACGTATTCTTAAATGCCCTCTTGCCCCCCAAGTTAGGTCAGTTAGGAGTTGGGTAAAATAAAGAATATACCTCTCCAGAAACTTTATTTTCATCCAGATATACGCTAAAACCTCAGAGCTTCCAGGGGCTTTCCCCCTGGACCCTCACCCCAGGGACGGGTACTTTGGGCCCAGCTTCTCCCTGCACTAGAAAGTTTTTTGCCGCCATCATTATCCATTGCCCGCAGTTTGTCCCCCTCCCAATTTTGACATTCTGTACGTATACGCCGCCACTCGGTAGTTCCCACAATTTTCATTTCCTAGTTGGAAATCCGGAGTGCGTTTGCAGTTGAGTTGTGCGCCGCTGGTGTGAACACTGCCTAATTCTTTATGACCAAGGAAAAGAGGCTACATGCATGTGAATCTTCACCATACAATACCTACAATTGCAGCATGAAGTAAATTAACTTTTAAGCAAGGAAAACCAACAATTTGTGTAAGTTTTTTCTGAAAAAAATTACTTCTTAAAATATGATCGAACTTGGAGTCGCATTCAAATTGTTCCACCTGTCATGTATACAGGTTGCAAAGGCTTATGATATTCTGCGAAACAAATTAGTTTACTCTAAAAAAACGATCTACTTGAGATACATAGCAAACGAAGGAAGAAGGGTTGCACAAAATTCATTCGGCCAAGGTGTTTACAGAATTTTTGTCCTGTTTCGCAAAATATCAGCGGCGTGGCTAGATGTGGTAGAGGCGTAGGCAAGCACCTTCATTTCTGACTGGAAATTTTTGACATGTGAACGTAACTGTATTTGAGAGCAGAATTAAAACGGATATTTGAAAAGGTAGCACTTCTATTAAATATCAGTTTTTGCAAAAAGTGGGAAAAATTAAAATTTCAAAAGTCTGACGATTATTGACGAGTCTGCCCTCTCAACTAGCAAAATCCGAAATTTCGGGGCAACTGCAAATCATTGGGTCTTCATAATCCTATCATAGGCTAACGGATTGAAGATCTCCAACGAAATCTAAAAAATTCACGAAACCCTTTTAAATCGGGGGTTTGTATTTAAGAAAATCTGGGATTTTGTAAAGACATTTTGGGAAAATCGCTTTGCAGATTATCGGTCTCACATAACGGTCTGGTGCCGTATAAATTCTGGAATGTAAAGAAAGGAGCCTCAGTCTCACTAGAATTAAAGACAATTAAACCTTACAAATGCTATTTCCAGCCATCTGAGAGGGCTTAAAATCCAGCCCCCTTACAGAAGAATCCAGTCCCCCATCGCCCCCCCCCCCCCCCCAAGAAAAGATCTTTCGCAGCAAATTAACAAACTTTTCTCGCGCTCCTTGCGGTTTCAGTCTGTTTGTTATATTCCTTGTAGATTCTCACACGAATTCATATGATATGATTCATTGGACCGACTTGGTTGAATGGAAGCGTGCAAATACTAATGGTTGAGATTATGTAGGGGCACACTATATTCAGAGTGCAAATTGGGGGACTTTTTCCTGCCTTCTCCATTTTCAGTCATGTTTGATGATATTTGAAAGTTTTATCGGATGACCAGGGGAGCAAATTTCCCTTGTAATTGACATGTGTATTGAAGGTGCATCAGTGCAGTATGCATGCAACTTGAGTTCTAATGATTTCTAATTATGCAACATTTCGACAAACCTGGCCCACAATCATCATGTGACAGGGAAACATTTACACGGAAGTTTTCACCTATCCGAAAATTAAAGGCACATCTCAGCATCCTCTTTTACGGATCTCACGGTGCGGTGTCGTTCGAACGCCGAGAATTATGGATTTAGTTTAAACGTTATTTTCTAAATAAATCTTTCTCAAATTACCAAACATTTGCAAGCGCTTAGTACACTGGCACTTCAGGTTCTATTGTATTATTTTTAACAACGTCTAAAGCGTTTTCAGGTTGAGCTCATCAATAGTTAATGCAAACTTTTGGCTCTTTCTCCGCCGGCAATTGCAACGTTTTACACTCTATATCTCGATCAGTGACACCGGTATGGGGAAATTGGGGCACTTGTCCCCATATTCCCCAAATGATTTTATTAAGTTTATTTTTCCTGTTAGGGTAGGGTAAGAAATGTTTCGACCAAGTCATGGTTTCACTTTCATCATGTTCTGTCACATGGTTCTCAAACTATCAAAATCACCGCGCCCTTCACACTGTGCCTCAATGTTATCCTTTGATCACTATGTTCAAGTAACAACTTTCGGAGAAGCACGACAACAAAGCTTAAAAGCTCTGTACGAATCATTAGGTATGAGACCTGTATGTCTTGTCATTCGCGGATAACCCAGTCTTCAATGTTGAATTGAAACTGTCTCGATGCAGACTCAATTGGTGTCAACGTGGTACTTCCATACCGTTACAGAAATGACGTGGGATGCTTATTTTCAGCGCGCTTTGCGCGCATTTGTTTCCTGTAAAAGGATTTAAAACATTCGGGTATTATTGGAGAACTGCCCTTCCTATAAGCAAATCTGGAATTTCACAGCGACTAAAGTTAAGTTCATACTTCTCGGCCGACCTCACTCACCGAGCACTCGGCGCACACTCGGCGAACAGTTTGTCACATTCGATCATACTTTCTCGCTTTGCGCGTTCTTCATGCCGACCTCAAGCGGGCATTTTGGGCTTCCGTATAAACCGCGCTTCAATTCATACCCTGCGTTTAAACACCAGTTGGCAATCTGTGTTTTCCTTTTTTATTTTACTTCATTTATTTATTTATGTGGTAATGTAAACTGTGTTACATTCCCCAAGAGCGTGCGCAGTAGGGCTAAGACATGTCCAGTTCTCTCTCTGCCTGCCACCTGCCTCCCAGGAAGCCGAGCCTGGCACCGCTACATTCCTCAAATTCCAAGACTGACCCCTTGGTGTAGAAATCCTTGCGCAGTATGGTAAAGTAGTGCATGTTTTTAGACTTAATTTCCTTGGTTTGCTCACGTATTAGGCAAGTCACAACTTGCTCAGTGGCTGGGAATTCAATTTAATTGCTGAATTTGGGTTCTGGGGCAGTAGCTTTAACATTAGGCAGTACAAGTTGACGGAGAGAGACCCCCAAGGTATTGTTAAGCCAGTGATCAGTCTAACTGAGAGCACATGGCCTGTTTCCATTGTTCCCTCACTCCTCCGTAAGACCTGCTCAGAGGAAGTCACGTTATGGGTACCAGGTGAGAGTGGTAGATTTCCCCCAATTATGGCAGAGAGAAGGCTGGTCCGTCCTGGCCACATGCCCCAAGGTCCAAGGACAGACGTGTAATGTTCTGGTGATTGACATTGCCTCAGAGTAGTGGTCCGAGACTGCTTTCTAGCTGCTTTCTACAGTAGCTGCTTTCTAGCTGTTTTCTTGTGTTTCCTGCTGAGTTTACCTGTATGCTTGCCACATATCTTATGAACTGGGACGAAATAAAGTTGGTAGAACTGAAGAACCGTTTGGTGTCTGTCGTCTTTCAATGGGCGTGTATCCCATCCGAAGGTTGCCCCTTCTAAACTAGGCCACTATACATTCATATTGAGGGGGAGTAGTATATACGATCTCCTCATAGCCCCTTTTGTGGGGTGTTTCATTACGGTGAACACATTTGATACGCTCTTGGAGTGTTGCCGTCTTTGCCACGCTGTTTCACGTGATCGGAAAGAAAACTCACCAGATCGTAATATTTCCACTTCTGTTTTTATCACCCGGGACTCCACTACGCCCCTCGTTAGATCGTTAAGCTGTGGTGCATTGGTTTCTCAAATAATTTCATCTGACTTTGACGTCCCTCCAAGTCCGGCCAGTGGTTGTGAAGAAGAGGCCAATAGCTAGAAAGCCATGACTGTTAACTCCTTTCGTGGTCTCCGTGTTCCGCCCGACTGCTATTAAAAGTTTGGCATAAGTTAGCTAAACAAACTACACCCATATAGAATACACGTGTTTATCACAGGAACAATGAGCAGGAAGGTGCTTGATCGTTTTAGTTTGTTGGCTCTATTGGTGAAACACAAACTGTAAAACTACTGATGAAGGGTGGATTAGAAGAATCATATTTTAATAAACTGCGTTTAATGATCAATCTGTTCAAACAAAGCTTTTGTTGGTTTTTAAAACTCAGGAAATTTGAGTCACATTGGTTGGAGGCAAGTCATAAATCAGCAGTTTGGAGGAATAGGCATACAACCTACTAGCTAGTTTTACAGCTTACAACTTGACCGCAACATATGCGTATAGGCCTTCTGACAAAAAAAACAGTACATATTATTCTTTAAAAATATTCACCAACAATGATTTAGGATGAAGCCCTCTTGGGAACCATGAAAAATAGTCATTAATGTACTTAGGATACGGAAATCTGCAGAAGTGCCGCGTACGATACACTGCCTTTATACACGACAAGTTGAACTCGGTTACTTCCTAATTTCAGTTTGAAACAATACATATGCTCCAAATTAACATTTTTCAGTTTGGGCAATACGTTCTATGTGGGCTCCTCTGTAAGGTTGGTCTATTTGAGAAAGAACACTGTACCCAGGATAAGTTATTTACGAATAAAAAGCAACAGAAAAAATCCCTCCTCGTGAAAATTTAACACTTACTGTAACTTCAAGTATTGGTTCATTTATAGGCCTACATTAAAAACAGGGTCCTTTGAAACTTGAAGCAACAGTACTTGTGTATTTTCCACATACTGTCTATAGATTGTAGAGTTGAAATTAATTAAATATATCTGCTCTTTTTGCAAAGAAAAACGCAAGATCAAATGCACTTAGGTCAGTGCTTTTATAATACCGTTAAGTTATGTTCTAGCAAAAAATGTAGGCCCACGGTTAATTTTGTTTCAATGGGTGTTATTACTATTATACTGCTAGAGGATTTAGCCCGTGCACAGGTTTACGCGAGTGACTGTGTCGGAAAAGGATGAGTTAAACACATTCAAGGCTTGTGTGAGGAGCCAGAAGTAACTTGAAGTAGATTGGGGGAATTCAAGTGGAACTTTGTGGCGTGATAACTGCCTTTAAGAGAATTTTGGTGTATATCTTTGTTTCTTTCTCAAAATTTGGTCCCCAAAGCAGTGGCGGATCCAGGAATTTGCAGTGGGGGAGTCTGCATTTGGATGGAACATCAAATGTACACTGAGCGAAGCGCCACCATATATATGGATGTTGTTTGGTTTCCGATGCCTATTAGAATTCAGGAAATTGGAAATGGGGGTGGTAGGCAGGCATTCAAATTTTACCCTATCTTTAAGTATGATTAGCACTCTTCTAGGGCGAAATTTCTTTGGTGCAGAAGAGACTGTTTATTTAAAATCAGTTTCGATCTACTTTGACTGTATTTGACATTTGTAAATTCTTTTTAAGGTCTGGATTTGAATTGTTGAGATTGACCAAAAAGGCAATTAACTAACCTCCTATACTACCCCAAACTCAAGTAAATGACATTTTAGTGAAAGGTGATGAATGTATTTGTCGCATGGAAGTGGGCAGTGTGCAGTGTGATAATTTGAAAAGTTTAGTGTTCCATTTCTCTCAAACGGCAAGTGCTTGTATGATTTTGAAATTTAATGTGCCCCTATGTTTTTGGGTGATGGCCAAAAGTCATTGGGGTTAAAGGTGCAAATTATGCCTTACCTTGGGACTACCTTAATACAATATCATCTTTAATGCAAGGAACCATAGTGCCCTTGGGCTCTTGTTTAGATCAGCACATTCCTTAATATTTATTTAATTTGGTGCGTCACAACTTTTAACCAATCAGGGGACTGACTCTGCTCCGATCTCCCCGAGACATGAAAGCTCCGAGCTTGCAAGTTTTTGTCACACTCATACACTGCTGCATCAGATCTCAGACGACGAGCACCTGAGACAATCTGTATATAGTTAAATTAATTTTAATAATTTTTGCCGGCTGTTAATCGAACGGAATAAAACCGTCAATCATCTTTAATCAGAACTAAATCTTCTCATCTATTTATTCATATCTTAACTCGTATCGCCTACAAACTCTGCAACATCACCGTACAAGCCTTCTTATCAACGATTGCCCCATTATCCGATGGTAGTCGTAGCCCCACGTATTGACATAGACACACATGCAATGTCACCAACAGCGTTACCAACGGCAGTTGGAGGAAAACGCTAGATTTATCATTTGTCATTGCGCAATGTCTAAACAAAACGGGAATTTACCAAATGATACGGAAGATAGATACATTATAATTTACATTTTTCCTTTTTTTGAAGAATATGACACAAAAATACGGTATTCAAAAAATGTAACAACTATATCACTGAATTTTTTAAAATGTAACTAGGCCTAGGCTACAATTGGCCTGGCTATCTGTACAATTTTACCATCCCGGTGGGGGGTATGCATACCCCCCATCCCCTCTCTGGATCCGCCACTGCCCCAAAGTTATTCCACCCGCTCGAGTAGACCGGCTGAATGGTCAAGTGGTTAGAGATCCGTCTTGCAGACCGATGGGATTTGAGGTTCGACTCCTGGTAGGGGCATGAACCGAAAACTTTAAAAATGGAAAATACTGCCAGTTATACTTGGTGCTCAGCAGAAGCGATGGAGTTTAGGTACAAGTGTACAACACAATAAATTTTGCCACGGAAAAATGTCAATGTATATTTTAAATCAACTATCATTTTATTTTCATTGTATTTTCATGTAAAAAAAAAAGAAGAGCAATAATCGTATACCGGGTAAAATGTTCATGGCATTACGGGATTGGGCCGGGGCTGCAGCCCCACCCAAATTGGCCAAAACCTTGTTTAATTGGGCACACTTACGTGCCTCAGTCGGGCAAAGACTATGCTCTTGGTGAAGACTTATAGTCGGGCAAAAAGTCACAGACTCACAGCCCCCTGAGAACAAAAGTCCTATATGGCCACGAATGCTAGCGGCTCAATAATAATCCGGAATTTGAATTGGGATTTGTAAAACGACGGATGCAAAAAGATAGAAAAAGTTGAATAATATCATGTTCAGCATAAAAAAAAATGTTGCAACCAACGTCGTGTGTCAAAATCATAAACAAACTGAATGCAATAGAAACATGTGATTATATGCCTTAAATGCTGCAGTTAAATAGATGGAGTTTAAGTCGAGCCATCCACTGTTCTTTTTTCGAATCACTTTGGCTTGTTTACTGCTAATTCTGAGCAGGGAACTGATATTCAAATTTTACCCTATCTTTAAGTGTGATTAGCACTCTTCTAGGGCGAAATTTACAGCGCGCGGAGCGCGCTGAAATTTCCGCCCTTTTCCAAATATGAAGCTTGCATTGCAAAAAAGGTCTGGATGTTCGGTTTCCTAAAAAGAAATTTTAACAGTTGGGGGATTACTGAAGAATTTACATTTTCTATCGGAAAATCTGAGGTTGGGCGGCGACCAAAGATCGTTGTTGCTACATAATGTTATCCAACGCCTACGTAATAAGGCTCTCCGACGAAATGTTTTGAGCTTATAATGGAGAAAGTATGGAATTTTATGAAAAAAAAATTATGAAAATAGCACTGTTTATAGTTAACGGTGTCACTTGGTGATCTGGTGTCACAAGTGTAGCTAATTTCCGATTTTGTCACTTCCAGAATTCGGAAAAGTTTACCAAAGTGAAGGTATGAGAGAGCACTTCTGCTAAGTAATTGCAATTTTCGGCCCGCGAAGCGTGGGGAAAATTTTCCTTTTTTGAATCAAATAATGACAAATATGGAGCTTTTATTAGAGAGAATTGATTGGGAATTTTGTTATTTCATGACTTATCAAAACCACACAGTAGACTGGTCTAACAATTGGCAAATTTCCGAATGCTTCATTTTCAGAGCCCCCTGCCCCTCCTGGGTGTCTAAGAAAAGGGGGCCGAGATGCAACATGGTGCTAAGTGTTTCAATATTTTGAGCCACTATGAAACTCCCACGCTTTCAAAACATGGTCTTGAAAGTGTGGGTAATTATTCCTTTAACGGACTATGCAGCCAATGTGAATTTAAATCCGGATCTACTCTATTACCGCTACACGGTTTTAGGCTATGTCATGTGTAAACTGTACGTAGTGTCATGTAGTATGGTGCACCCTCCATCACCTTTAACAGGAACGCCATCTTGTTGTTTAAGGGCAACTCTCACTTCCTTTTTTCCTACATTCTCAGGGCCCTTCCTGTTTCCCGTCACTTGTTACCGGTGAATGTGACAAACTGCCTCGCCCGTATTTTCAAGGTGTGGCCAATTTCACCCTCTAAAGCCTCCTCACTGGTCATTTTTGGTTCCTTGTGTAACAAAGGAACCTATGCAGTCACCTTGGCGTATGTATGTGTGTGTGTGTATGTGTGTGTGTATGTGACGGATTGGAATGCGAGGTATGTGGTGCGATAACTCAATAACCGAGTGATCAATTTTTTTCAAACTTGGTATGTATGTAGATGTTGTGGAGTAGATGTGCCCTATCGTTTTTGGTGGAGGTCAAAGGTCACTGGTGATCACCAGAGGCCAAAAACTGAATTTCTGTTAGTAGCTGTAACTCAGTATCCGTTGTTCAAGCAGTGGCATCATTATAGGATAAGTTAGATTGGTAGGAGGTGAAAATGTTGGTACATTAACCAAAATAATTGGAAAGGGTCAAAAGGTCAAAAAGTAATGTTTTATTGATATCTTGCCACTGAAACATTTTAGAGGGGTGGTGTAATGGAGATTTGTGTTCGTCTAAGTGAAATGCACGTGATTAGCCCCCTTGACCTCACTTGACCTCATTTGACCTTTTGACCTTTGTGACTTTTTTGTGACGTCAAGATTTGTCTTGATCAGACGAACCAAAAAGGCTATTACACTACCCTCCTACAATGTTCGTTACTTGAGTTACTGACATTTAAATGACAGGCTAGTGTGTACATGTAGGTCATATGTAGGCCTATTGCAATGCCAGGTATGCGGTGCAATTACTCAATAACCAAGTAACATAGTGGAAATAATGGAAAGTTGTGTTCGTCTAAGTAAAGTGCACGTGAAGACTCTTTGGGTCTTTGTTCAATTGGTTTAAAAGTCCAGCTGAAGTTTAATGCCTTTAGACAAATGCAATGTATAAAAGAAAAGAAGAATTATAACCCCCTCTCAGTCTAAAAGCAGTTTAGTTAACAATCAGGACAGTAATGCAATTATTATTAAAAACAACCTTTTCCTCACATACAGTATTGAATAAAGTTATTCACAGTGCAAGCTAAGATTCCAATTTCAATATTAAAATATGAAAGCAGTTTCTCTTCTTTACCTCTGCTTTTACCCTAGGGACTACAATGCTGTTTCTAACACCCTCTTTAGGTTAAAAGGTCAAGTTGAAAGTCATTTATTAGATTCTACAGAGCTATGTTTGTTTCTTGGTCTTCTAGCCAAATTGTGAAGAAGTAATTGGTGGTAATAAATCACTATCGGGCTGCCTTTCAGTGGCGTAGCTACTGGGGGGCAGGGGGGGCAAATTGCCCCCCCCCCCTGGAAAAATTTTTGGGGAAATTTGATGAAAATGGGGAAATTGGATGAATTTTCTTATTCTTACAAATATTTCTCAAAATCTTTGGTAGAATAAGAAATTGTGAGACATTTTTCATACATAATTCGTATTTTCATGCAACAAATTAACTCAGATTTCGTCAGTGTCGCATGAACCGGCCCTACTCGTGTTCCACAGAAATGTCCTCGCCGCGTAGCAGATTGAATGTTCTCTTGTATACGCACTGGGGTTATGATCAGTGCATTTCAGTGCACACATTCAGGTATTTAACAACAGCTGATACAGTGCAACTAACACTGAAAGGCTGCAAACCCGAACTTATCCCCTTGTACACAGTCTCTGTGTTGTGCACTTTGGGAATTCAGTAAAAGGATGTGAAAACTGACAAGTCACTACCATAGACCCCCGGGGTTATTGTGTTGTTCTACAAGCTAGTAGTAGCTATACCGATTTTACTCTGTGTTCGTAACGATGGATGTGGCTGAAACAATCCATGGCCAACGATAAACTGAAAGTTAGTCTAGAAATTAGAATGAACGGGATCCATTGGCATACTTAGATTTTGTTACTTAGCCTAATCCTTGGAGGCTTACAGTCTAGTTCGGGAAAATAGCTTTCTGCTCACTTGGGGTGTAACAATAAACGGGTCAATGAGTACCTTGTAGCCTTCTACACTTATCAGACTGCTGTTCTAACAGGATATCCTGTGTGATCGAGCCACTCTTAGGCCTCCTTAGTGGCGTGCGAAGGGGAGACCATTGGGCCATGCCCCCCTCACAGATGCCATTTTTTCTTTGTTCTTAAAAATACGTAGTCTAACTTTAGTAACACAGATTTTATTCAAAAGATAGCATATGTGGCACCAGATTGCTTATAAGGACACCCAATTTTTCAAAAATTTTCAAAGGGGAAGGATTGTCTCTGCAAGGTCCTTCAGTGATGCCATTTTTTCCTATAAATAGACCTAGGCAAATTCTGTCAAATTCCAATTTTTACCTAAAATGGTAGACTCTGTTTCCCACTGGTGGCATCGATAAAAAAAAAGACAACATGTTTAGATTCTCTTTAAAAACATGAATACGCTATTTTTGGCCATCTGAGGGGTCTGATTTTTCGAAATTTTCTTTACGCTCCACGCCAACCAACGGTGGCGCTTCGTTCAGTCTTTTGGGCAAAATTACATTTGTAGGGTCAAATTAGCTCTTAACTCTCTGATCACTTTGCAGTTTGCGAACATATTTTGAAGTGAGCGTTTTATTGCAAAAGACAAAAGAAGAAAGCGACTCGTTAGATTCTTCGTAAAAGTCAGGAAAATGCTATTTCCGGCCATCTGAGGGGTCTGATTTTTCAAGTTTTTCTCTACGCTCCGCGCCAACTAATGGTGGCGCTCCGCTTAGATAATCTTTATGATAAAACAACGTTTTGTGGCCAAGAAAACCCACAATCCTGTACCGATGAATGCTCTTTTATTTTGACTCCTAAAAGTGTGCAAATTTAATGACAAGTTTTACTTCGTAAGGTAGCATAAATGGCATAAGAATGCATGTAAAGACACAAAAGTTTCAGTTTTATCCTCATGAACCACCACGATTACTCTTAACACTGTTCCTGTCAAAGTCGAAAATCTTGCACCATTTTGCATCTAGGCTCCTTGAAAACGTCAAAAAATTTCCGGACATCCCCTCCCCTTAGACCATACTGCATGCCCCCCCCTTCAGAGAAATTCTGCGTACGCCACTGCGTTACTACATACAAATAAACCAGATATTGTTTACCAAAATAATATACTTTGTTATTTCCGATTGCTCTATGTTATATACTTTAAGATTAAAATGCAGGTAATATTACAAAATGACATGGTAATGTTGTTATACTTGTAAATTTGCATATTTTATATGAAATACATACACATTGACCGGGAAAAGTTTTGGGGAAATTTCATACCTTTGCCCCCTGGAAAAAATCCTAGCTACGCCACTGCTGCCTTTAGTAGCAGAATTGTGGGCTTTTCCTTATTTTTGCTTTTCAGGCAAACACATTGGGTAGTCTTAAGGACAACCATGACATAATTTCTAGTCATCCATCATAAATTTTGGTGGTCAGGAATGACCAGATGACTGTTAAATTTCTTTGGTGCAGAAGAGACTGTTTATTTAAAATCAGTTTCGATCTACTTTGACTGTATTTGACATTTGTAAATTCTTTTAAGGTCTGGATTTGAATTGTTGAGATTGACCAAAAAGGCAATTAACTAACCTCCTATACTACCCCAAACTCAAGTAAATGACATTTTAGTGAAAGGTGATGAATGTATTTGTCGCATGGAAGTGGGCAGTGTGCAGTGTGATAATTTGAAAAGTTTAGTGTTCCATTTCTCTCAAACGGCAAGTGCTTGTATGATTTTGAAATTTAATGTGCCCCTATGTTTTTGGGTGATGGCCAAAAGTCATTGGGGTTAAAGGTGCAAATTATGCCTTACCTTGGGACTACCTTAATACAATATCATCTTTAATGCAAGGAACCATAGTGCCCTTGGGCTCTTGTTTAGATCAGCACATTCCTTAATATTTATTTAATTTGGTGCGTCACAACTTTTAACCAATCAGGGGACTGACTCTGCTCCGATCTCCCCGAGACATGAAAGCTCCGAGCTTGCAAGTTTTTGTCACACTCATACACTGCTGCATCAGATCTCAGACGACGAGCACCTGAGACAATCTGTATATAGTTAAATTAATTTTAATAATTTTTGCCGGCTGTTAATCGAACGGAATAAAACCGTCAATCATCTTTAATCAGAACTAAATCTTCTCATCTATTTATTCATATCTTAACTCGTATCGCCTACAAACTCTGCAACATCACCGTACAAGCCTTCTTATCAACGATTGCCCCATTATCCGATGGTAGTCGTAGCCCCACGTATTGACATAGACACACATGCAATGTCACAAACAGCGTTACCAACGGCAGTTGGCGGAAAACCGGCGCTAGATTTGTCATTCGTCATTGCGCTATGTCTAAACAAAACGGGAATTTACCAAATGATACGGAAGACAGGTACATTATTGTTTACATTTTCCTTTTTCTTTTTTTTTTTTTTTTGAAGAATATGACACAAAAATACGGTATTCAAATAATGTAACAACTATATCACTGCATTTTTAAAATGTAATTAGGCCTAGGCTACAATTAGCCTGGCTATCTATACAATTTTTACCATCCCGGTGGGGGGGGGGTATGCATACCCCATCCCCCCCCCCCCCTCTGGATCCGCCACTGCCCCAAAGTTATTCCACCCGCTCGAGTAGACCGGCTGAATGGTCAAGTGGTTAGAGATCCGTCTTGCAGACCGATGGGATTTGAGGTTCGACTCCTGGTAGGGGCATGAACCGAAAACTTTAAAAATGGAAAATACTGCCAGTTATACTTGGTGCTCAGCAGAAGCGATGGAGTTTAGGTACAAGTGTACAACACAATAAATTTTGCCACGGAAAAATGTCAATGTATATTTTAAATCAACTAACATTTTATTTTCATTGTATTTTCATGTAAAAAAAAGAAGAGCAATAATCGTTTACCGGGTAAAATGTTCATGGCATTACGGGATGGGGCCGGGGCTGCAGCCCCACCCAAATTGGCCACAACCTTGTTTAATTGGGCACACTTACGTGCCTCAGTCGGGCAAAGACTATGCTCTTGGTGAAGACTTATAGTCGGGAAAAAAGTCACAGACTCACAGCCCCCCCCCCCCCACCCCCGAGAACAAAAGTCCTAGGCTAAATGGCCACGAATGCTAGCGGCTCAATAATAATCCGGAATTTGAATTGGGATTTGTAAAACGACGGATGCAAAAAGATAGAAAAAGTTGAATAATATCATGTTCAGCATAAAAAAAATGTTGCAACCAACGTCGTGTGTCAAAATCATAAACAAACTGAATGCAATAGAAACATGTGATTATATGCCTTAAATGCTGCAGTTAAATAGATGGAGTTTAAGTCGAGCCATCCACTGTTCTTTTTTCGAATCACTTTGGCTTGTTTACTGCTAATTCTGAGCAGGGAACTGATATTCAAATTTTACCCTATCTTTAAGTGTGATTAGCACTCTTCTAGGGCGAAATTTACAGCGCGCGGAGCGCGCTGAAATTTCCGCCCTTTTCCAAATATGAAGCTTGCATTGCAAAAAAGGTCTGGATGTTCGGTTTCCTAAAAAGAAATTTTAACAGTTGGGGGATTATTGAAGAATTTACATTTTCTATCGGAAAATCTGAGGTTGGGCGGCGACCAAAGATCGTTGTTGCTACATAATGTTATCCAACGCCTACGTAATAAGGCTCTCCGACGAAATGTTTTGAGCTTATAATGGAGAAAGTATGGAATTTTATGAAAAAAAAATTATGAAAATAGCACTGTTTATAGTTAACGGTGTCACTTGGTGATCTGGTGTCACAAGTGTAGCTAATTTCCGATTTTGTCACTTCCAGAATTCGGAAAAGTTTACCAAAGTGAAGGTATGAGAGAGCACTTCTGCTAAGTAATTGCAATTTTCGGCCCGCGAAGCGTGGGGAAAATTTTCCTTTTTTGAATCAAATAATGACAAATATGGAGCTTTTATTAGAGAGAATTGATTGGGAATTTTGTTATTTCATGACTTATCAAAACCACACAGTAGACTGGTCTAACAATTGGCAAATTTCCGAATGCTTCATTTTCAGAGCCCCCTGCCCCTCCTGGGTGTCTAAGAAAAGGGGGCCGAGATGCAACATGGTGCTAAGTGTTTCAATATTTTGAGCCACTATGAAACTCCCACGCTTTCAAAACATGGTCTTGAAAGTGTGGGTAATTATTCCTTTAACGGACTATGCAGCCAATGTGAATTTAAATCCGGATCTACTCTATTACCGCTACACGGTTTTAGGCTATGTCATGTGTAAACTGTACGTAGTGTCATGTAGTATGGTGCACCCTCCATCACCTTTAACAGGAACGCCATCTTGTTGTTTAAGGGCAACTCTCACTTCCTTTTTTCCTACATTCTCAGGGCCCTTCCTGTTTCCCGTCACTTGTTACCGGTGAATGTGACAAACTGCCTCGCCCGTATTTTCAAGGTGTGGCCAATTTCACCCTCTAAAGCCTCCTCACTGGTCATTTTTGGTTCCTTGTGTAACAAAGGAACCTATGCAGTCACCTTGGCGTATGTATGTGTGTGTGTGTATGTGTGTGTGTATGTGACGGATTGGAATGCGAGGTATGTGGTGCGATAACTCAATAACCGAGTGATCAATTTTTTTCAAACTTGGTATGTATGTAGATGTTGTGGAGTAGATGTGCCCTATCGTTTTTGGTGGAGGTCAAAGGTCACTGGTGATCACCAGAGGCCAAAAACTGAATTTCTGTTAGTAGCTGTAACTCAGTATCCGTTGTTCAAGCAGTGGCATCATTATAGGATAAGTTAGATTGGTAGGAGGTGAAAATGTTGGTACATTAACCAAAATAATTGGAAAGGGTCAAAAGGTCAAAAAGTAATGTTTTATTGATATCTTGCCACTGAAACATTTTAGAGGGGTGGTGTAATGGAGATTTGTGTTCGTCTAAGTGAAATGCACGTGATTAGCCCCCTTGACCTCACTTGACCTCATTTGACCTTTTGACCTTTGTGACTTTTTTGTGACGTCAAGATTTGTCTTGATCAGACGAACCAAAAGGCTATTACACTACCCTCCTACAATGTTCGTTACTTGAGTTACTGACATTTAAATGACAGGCTAGTGTGTACATGTAGGTCATATGTAGGCCTATTGCAATGCCAGGTATGCGGTGCAATTACTCAATAACCAAGTAACATAGTGGAAATAATGGAAAGTTGTGTTCGTCTAAGTAAAGTGCACGTGAAGACTCTTTGGGTCTTTGTTCAATTGGTTTAAAAGTCCAGCTGAAGTTTAATGCCTTTAGACAAATGCAATGTATAAAAGAAAAGAAGAATTATAACCCCCTCTCAGTCTAAAAGCAGTTTAGTTAACAATCAGGACAGTAATGCAATTATTATTAAAAACAACCTTTTCCTCACATACAGTATTGAATAAAGTTATTCACAGTGCAAGCTAAGATTCCAATTTCAATATTAAAATATGAAAGCAGTTTCTCTTCTTTACCTCTGCTTTTACCCTAGGGACTACAATGCTGTTTCTAACACCCTCTTTAGGTTAAAAGGTCAAGTTGAAAGTCATTTATTAGATTCTACAGAGCTATGTTTGTTTCTTGGTCTTCTAGCCAAATTGTGAAGAAGTAATTGGTGGTAATAAATCACTATCGGGCTGCCTTTCAGTGGCGTAGCTACTGGGGGGCAGGGGGGGCAAATTGCCCCCCCCCCCTGGAAAAATTTTTGGGGAAATTTGATGAAAATGGGGAAATTGGATGAATTTTCTTATTCTTACAAATATTTCTCAAAATCTTTGGTAGAATAAGAAATTGTGAGACATTTTTCATACATAATTCGTATTTTCATGCAACAAATTAACTCAGATTTCGTCAGTGTCGCATGAACCGGCCCTACTCGTGTTCCACAGAAATGTCCTCGCCGCGTAGCAGATTGAATGTTCTCTTGTATACGCACTGGGGTTATGATCAGTGCATTTCAGTGCACACATTCAGGTATTTAACAACAGCTGATACAGTGCAACTAACACTGAAAGGCTGCAAACCCGAACTTATCCCCTTGTACACAGTCTCTGTGTTGTGCACTTTGGGAATTCAGTAAAAGGATGTGAAAACTGACAAGTCACTACCATAGACCCCGGGGTTATTGTGTTGTTCTACAAGCTAGTAGTAGCTATACCGATTTTACTCTGTGTTCGTAACGATGGATGTGGCTGAAACAATCCATGGCCAACGATAAACTGAAAGTTAGTCTAGAAATTAGAATGAACGGGATCCATTGGCATACTTAGATTTTGTTACTTAGCCTAATCCTTGGAGGCTTACAGTCTAGTTCGGGAAAATAGCTTTCTGCTCACTTGGGGTGTAACAATAAACGGGTCAATGAGTACCTTGTAGCCTTCTACACTTATCAGACTGCTGTTCTAACAGGATATCCTGTGTGATCGAGCCACTCTTAGGCCTCCTTAGTGGCGTGCGAAGGGGAGACCATTGGGCCATGCCCCTCACAGATGCCATTTTTTCTTTGTTCTTAAAAATACGTAGTCTAACTTTAGTAACACAGATTTTATTCAAAAGATAGCATATGTGGCACCAGATTGCTTATAAGGACACCCAATTTTTCAAAAATTTTCAAAGGGGAAGGATTGTCTCTGCAAGGTCCTTCAGTGATGCCATTTTTTCCTATAAATAGACCTAGGCAAATTCTGTCAAATTCCAATTTTTACCTAAAATGGTAGACTCTGTTTCCCACTGGTGGCATCGATAAAAAAAAAGACAACATGTTTAGATTCTCTTTAAAAACATGAATACGCTATTTTTGGCCATCTGAGGGGTCTGATTTTTCGAAATTTTCTTTACGCTCCACGCCAACCAACGGTGGCGCTTCGTTCAGTCTTTTGGGCAAAATTACATTTGTAGGGTCAAATTAGCTCTTAACTCTCTGATCACTTTGCAGTTTGCGAACATATTTTGAAGTGAGCGTTTTATTGCAAAAGACAAAAGAAGAAAGCGACTCGTTAGATTCTTCGTAAAAGTCAGGAAAATGCTATTTCCGGCCATCTGAGGGGTCTGATTTTCGAAATTTTCTCTACGCTCCGCGCCAACTAATGGTGGCGCTCCGCTTAGATAATCTTTATGATAAAACAACGTTTTGTGGCCAAGAAAACCCACAATCCTGTACCGATGAATGCTCTTTTATTTTGACTCCTAAAAGTGTGCAAATTTAATGACAAGTTTTACTTCGTAAGGTAGCATAAATGGCATAAGAATGCATGTAAAGACACAAAAGTTTCAGTTTTATCCTCATGAACCACCACGATTACTCTTAACACTGTTCCTGTCAAAGTCGAAAATCTTGCACCATTTTGCATCTAGGCTCCTTGAAAACGTCAAAAAATTTCCGGACATCCCCTCCCCTTAGACCATACTGCATGCCCCCCCCCCCTTCAGAGAAATTCTGCGTACGCCACTGCGTTACTACATACAAATAAACCAGATATTGTTTACCAAAATAATATACTTTGTTATTTCCGATTGCTCTATGTTATATACTTTAAGATTAAAATGCAGGTAATATTACAAAATGACATGGTAATGTTGTTATACTTGTAAATTTGCATATTTTATATGAAATACATACACATTGACCGGGAAAAGTTTTGGGGAAATTTCATACCTTTGCCCCCCCTGGAAAAAATCCTAGCTACGCCACTGCTGCCTTTAGTAGCAGAATTGTGGGCTTTTCCTTATTTTTGCTTTTCAGGCAAACACATTGGGTAGTCTTAAGGACAACCATGACATAATTTCTAGTCATCCATCATAAATTTTGGTGGTCAGGAATGACCAGATGACTGTTAAATTTCTTTGGTGCAGAAGAGACTGTTTATTTAAAATCAGTTTCGATCTACTTTGACTGTATTTGACATTTGTAAATTCTTTTTAAGGTCTGGATTTGAATTGTTGAGATTGACCAAAAAGGCAATTAACTAACCTCCTATACTACCCCAAACTCAAGTAAATGACATTTTAGTGAAAGGTGATGAATGTATTTGTCGCATGGAAGTGGGCAGTGTGCAGTGTGATAATTTGAAAAGTTTAGTGTTCCATTTCTCTCAAACGGCAAGTGCTTGTATGATTTTGAAATTTAATGTGCCCCTATGTTTTTGGGTGATGGCCAAAAGTCATTGGGGTTAAAGGTGCAAATTATGCCTTACCTTGGGACTACCTTAATACAATATCATCTTTAATGCAAGGAACCATAGTGCCCTTGGGCTCTTGTTTAGATCAGCACATTCCTTAATATTTATTTAATTTGGTGCGTCACAACTTTTAACCAATCAGGGGACTGACTCTGCTCCGATCTCCCCGAGACATGAAAGCTCCGAGCTTGCAAGTTTTTGTCACACTCATACACTGCTGCATCAGATCTCAGACGACGAGCACCTGAGACAATCTGTATATAGTTAAATTAATTTTAATAATTTTTGCCGGCTGTTAATCGAACGGAATAAAACCGTCAATCATCTTTAATCAGAACTAAATCTTCTCATCTATTTATTCATATCTTAACTCGTATCGCCTACAAACTCTGCAACATCACCGTACAAGCCTTCTTATCAACGATTGCCCCATTATCCGATGGTAGTCGTAGCCCCACGTATTGACATAGACACACATGCAATGTCACAAACAGCGTTACCAACGGCAGTTGGCGGAAAACCGGCGCTAGATTTGTCATTCGTCATTGCGCTATGTCTAAACAAAACGGGAATTTACCAAATGATACGGAAGACAGGTAAATTATTATTTACATTTTTCCTTTTTTTTGAAGAATATGACACAAAAATACGGTATTCAAATAATGTAACAACTATATCACTGCATTTTTAAAATGTAATTAGGCCTAGGCTACAATTAGCCTGGCTATCTATACAATTTTTACCATCCCGGTGGGGGGGGGGGTATGCATACCCCCATCCCCCCCCCCCCTCTGGATCCGCCACTGCCCCAAAGTTATTCCACCGGCTCGAGTAGACCGGCTGAATGGTCAAGTGGTTAGAGATCCGTCTTGCAGACCGATGGGATTTGAGGTTCGACTCCTGGTAGGGGCATGAACCGAAAGCTTTAAAAATGGAAAATACTGCCAGTTATACTTGGTGCTCAGCAGAAGCGATGGAGTTTAGGTACAAGTGTACAACACAATAAATTTTGCCACGGAAAATGTCAATGTATATTTTAAATCAACTAACATTTTATTTTCATTGTATTTTCATGTAAAAAAAAGAAGAGCAATAATCGTTTACCGGGTAAAATGTTCATGGCATTACGGGATGGGGCCGGGGCTGCAGCCCCACCCAAATTGGCCACAACCTTGTTTAATTGGGCACACTTACGTGCCTCAGTCGGGCAAAGACTATGCTCTTGGTGAAGACTTATAGTCGGGCAAAAAGTCACAGACTCACAGCCCCCTGAGAACAAAAGTCCTATATGGCCACGAATGCTAGCGGCTCAATAATAATCCGGAATTTGAATTGGGATTTGTAAAACGACGGATGCAAAAAGATAGAAAAAGTTGAATAATATCATGTTCAGCATGAAAAAACTGTCGCAACCAACGTCGTGTGTCAAAATCATAAACAAATTGAATGCAGTAGCAAAATGTGATTATGTGCCTTAAATGCTGCAGTTAAATAGATGGAGTTTAAGTCGAGCCATCCACTGTTCTTTTTTCGAATCACTTTGGCTTGTTTACTGCTTATTCTGAGCAGGGAACTGATGTTCGGATCCAAATATATCTTCCGACTAGGAGTCGCAGTATATACCCCGGACTGCAAGCCGCACACAGGCCGCTAACATAAATTATACGGACGAACTTAGTGTACTGAGTATGTCGAGCTCTAAATGAAAACATTTTTTTAATTAAGGGAAAACAAAGCATATAGTGTGAGGAATGTCCTTCGAAGATGAGCACAGCGGCGCCAGAATGTCATTTTGGGGGATAAATTGAGGACAAAGGAAAATGCTGGGGGAAAAGACCTCGCGCGAAGGGAGGTGTTGCGGGTGGGGTCCAGGGGGCCGCCTAAGGGCCCCTGGTCAGTGGAGTCCAGGGGAAAAGCTCCGGTGGGGGGTCATGGGTTTTATATCTCTGGGTGAATTAAGGAGGAGCCTGGTAAATTATTTGATTTTTCGGTTGATCCAACTCCAAGGTTAACAACTTTTTTCTTTGGGAGTATCATTTCACAATTGCGCGGTGCCACCGAGTACCACTATACTTACAGTAGCTTAACCAGACTCAGTCGCTACTTCAAAACTTTGCCCATCCCAAGCACTCCACCTAAATGAAGAAATTTTTCATTTTGGTGGGGTGCTGGGCATGGGCAAAGTGTTGAAGTAGTGTTAAGCTGTAAAGACACTATCTAAGCAGAACGCAATCATCAGTTGGCGTGCAGCCTACAGAAATAATTGATCGATGCATGAGGGAAAATAAGAAACAATAGAAAAATAAATGAAGCACTCACTATGCAGCACGCCGTATACTGCCAAGACAAGGCTACTTTGTATCATTAGTGATATGCGTACCACATGTAGATTGGAAATCCATCACCTAACCCGGAAGGATGTAGGCCTACTAAAAGGGACATGTAGGCAAAATTTTCGTTAGTATCAATTTCACGTTCACCCAGGCGCCAGTGCACTCCCACCCCCATCCCCAACACACAAACACATATAGGCATGCATAATTCCAGCAACTTTATTGGGGGAGGGGGACAAGGAAAAGATCTAGGGGAAGTTCCCCCTCATGTCCGACACCCCCCCCCCCCCCCCCGCTCACGTAGCGCTGCCACTGAAGATGAGAATTGGACTGTCAGAATTAATTTCATATTTTTCATTTTTTAGACTAGATCGAGGTAAATTTTAAAGGCCCGACTCTCTTACCCAAAACAGAACCAATTCTCCTTCTTACTTAAAGGCCCAATTTTCTCATCCCAAACAGTAACAATTCTCCTAACCTTCTAAATTAAGCCCCTCCCACAATTGTCTGAAATTCATCCTCATCCAGACACAATCTCATTTTATTTCTTCAGGGTGAATATAGAAAGCTCAATGTGTTTAATCAAAACACTACCAGAACAGTTCGTGCCATGTAACATAAGTTTCGATACTCTGCATTTTTTTTATTAGCAGTCAATCAAAAAATTGAACCAATTGTGAGTTTCTGTTACCCTAAACTCGAAGTGTAGTTTGGGGTGAGAGGATTGTCCCTTAAGTCCCTCCCACAAGTGTCTGACTTGAAATTCATCATGTCAGTCTTCATCCAGACACAATCTTACTTTATTTCTTCAGGGTGAGCATAGAAAAGTTTAATGTACATAATCAAAACACTCTCAGTATAGTTCATGCAGTGTAATATCAGCTTTAGTGTTCTGCATTGTTTGAATTAGCTGTCAATCAAAGAACTGAGCCAATTGAGAGTTTCGGTACCCCCTACAAGAACTGCAGTTTGGGTTGAGAGGAATGGCCTCGCAAAATATATCAAAGAGTGTGCGGTTTCTGAGAGAGCGCCATCTTCAGAGTCCGCCCAGAGCTGGCTCTACCTGCGTAGCAGGCTGTTCGACATAGTCCTTGTTAAAAGTCACATCGCTAAAAAGCTGAAAAGTATAGCCTGGTCCGCTCCGCGACGAAGTTCTAGCTGGACTGTCCTCTCCGATCCCGGCCCTGAAAAATTTTACTTAGCTTGGGAAAACACAGAGCAAACAGAGGAGGGAATGAGGAAAGTTTTGGTAGGAATAGTGTAATCCATGAGTGAAACTAAGTTAAGTTCGTCAGATACATAAATGAGGCCAGGTTATATTGTATTAGCCTATATATATAGGCCTAGGGCCAAAGTCGGAACTATTCCCCAAGTAAAATACTGTTCCTTGTCCTCGCCTAGGCAAGGCCTAACGTTAGGCCTAACATTAGTATTGCTAGCCTTAATATCGCATTGCATCGCAGAACTAGTGTTAACGGTAATGTATGTTACTGTTAGGCCTAAGCCCCTAGTACTGAAGTATGGGGATTTAATTTGAAAATAACGTTGGTATGAAAGAAAGTGGAACTGGAAATACGGCCACTTTAATTTAGTCTACCCTGTTTTGATTAGGCTAGGTCTAATAAGACCTAATGGTAGGCCTATCAGGTGGCCAAGGTCCATTATTTTCTGGACCCGTTAGACTTCCTACCCTACAAAAAGTAAGTTTCCTCCCCTAAAAACGTTAGTTTCCTCCCCTATGTAAATTGAACTTCAAATGAGGAAAATTTAGTTAGGAGGCTAGGCCTAGTATTGTTGAAAGTAAAACAGGTAGGCTTGGCCTAGCTACTGTTTTACCTTTATTTGCAAAACGAAAAAGTCGAAAAGGACTTGTGAAGTTATGATATGTGTGTGCATCAAATGGCAAATTCAGGACCTAAAACCTTGGTCAGACGTTAGACGGGATAGGCCACATGATTGCAAATGCTAACGTTAGACCTCTAAGGATGTTATTAACTTGTTTCCAAAGAAAAATAATGTTATCAAAGGTGTATCACATCATCCCCCATTGAAAAAGTGTAGGGAAGGTAACTAACGTTTTTAGGGGAGGAATTTGTTTCATAGGGGAGGGTTTAGTGGGTCCAGAAACTAAAGGTACCCCTGTTGGCCATCCTGGAAAGTTAGGTCTTTTAGTATTACAGAAAGATCTTAACATTAGGCATATGGAAGTGTACGCCTATAAATTTGGTATACGGTGTACCTCCCTGCTCCAGGGGGAAGAACAACATTTGGTGTGGCATGCAGTTGCAAACACCATTTTATTTACCTGGCGTACTGTGAAGTAGCGTGGCGTTTTACAAACACCCTTGGAACTGTAACTTTCACGGTGGGAAACTCAGCTGCAAGTTGCATCTGCAAGTGATGAAGCAACTAATAAATTGCTTTGAAACACAGACTCCTATACAGTGTTAGCGCTGGGACTTGAAATTTGGGGGGGAAATTCCCCCCTTCTGAAAAATTTAGGGGGGGGATTTTCATTTTTAGGGGGGGAGGAGTCTTTAAGTTCTGAGAAGTTAAGTCGAGTCTGCAATCTGCATTTACCAATAAAGAGATTAATGAAGTACATTTTTTAACATTGCCAATAACTGATAGGCCTATGACTAAACAAGATTTCAACAAAGTTAGATGTAGCCTATCAGTTGGCCTGGCTTCTTTGCATGTGGCGCAGAATATTTCTCCTTTCTCGTACCATAACCACAGCCAAATTTTCAGCCAATTTAACTGAAACTTGTCAGCTTTTTTCTTCTTAGTTTTACTACTTTTGTTAGCAGACCTAGGCTTAACATTAGGCCCCGTACTAGTACTGTATTACTACTGTAGTAGTAGTATTAGGCCTAACTTACTAGTAGTATTACTATTTACGTTATTATCGCTACTCTGTAGCCGTTTGAAAAATAATCCAACTTTTACTTGGAGGCCATTTCACACTTCACAACAGTCTAAAACACGACCGATGTTTGCACACAGAGCGATTAGTTTCAGTACACACACTGCACAGAGCTAGCTGCCACTGCTGCACGATCGTACGCAAGGCCTACAGCCCTACACTATAGGTAGCGCTAGTACATGCATACCCAGTCCATGCAGTATGGGTGTAAGGGTGTACTGTGTAGAGCTCCGTTTTACACAAACGTTTAGACAAACGGTGACGCCTCGATTTTCAGAGTTTTTATTCGTATAACGGACAAGTAAATAAGTTGTGCTTTGATTATAACCCTATCGCTTATGCAAGAAAAACGGTGCGGGAATTTCCCGCAGACAAATATTTTTCTTGCGGGATTATTGATTCTGTTGCGGGAATCCCGCAATCGCGCAGCTTAGCGCGAACACTGCTCCTATAGGCCTAGATGGTAGACCTAGGCCTATACACTAACAATAGTCTGACATATGTGTACAGAAAAGTTGCTGACCTACAGGACCGTTCCATCCGTTTTGACACTTGAAAAAAATCGATAGCCGTCACAACCGTCCCTAACCTGTCTCATCCGTCGCAAACCCGTCGCAATGAAATTTCCCCCCATAAAATTACTATCAATAGCCCTCCAAACTGTAGGCGGAGATTTGTGATGCTGTTTCTCAGTGAATTTAGCACAGGGCTTGGCCAGCTGCACAGGCCAGCTATGTAAGCACTGGAGGTGCGATCGTCATAACACGAACGCAATGGGGAAATTCGTTTCGAGGTCTGGTATGATGACACAAGTTGTGATTGGCTGGCTTAGAATCAATGCAAGTGAACCAATCACGATGAAGGGCAATTCAAATTTTGCAATAGATTGTATGCATATGATGTAACCGAGCAAAACGTGATCCCTTGTTTGACGGATACACACGTAAGTCTACTGCATGCATGGGACCATGTGCATCATTGTTTTCGTTTGTAATGAAGTCAGATGACAACATCGAATAAGTCCTACTGTAAATAACTTCACGGTAGGAATGCTGGGAATTCCCTAATTTGTGCAGGATAACAGTGTATGGTTCTGCTGTTTGCAGCCGGTGGGCCGTTTACAGTGCAATCATACAGATCGCTACTGTGGCAAACACATGAGCGCTGCATTGAACACTGCATTGAAAGCAGGCTGCATCAAAACAGCGAATTGTCAGGCTTCTTAACTGACGATGTTACATAGGATCAGGTGGGAAAATACAGCAGTTGGTGCAATGTTAAATAGTGAACATGGTCTGAAGAAAGCTTCAGTAAATGCGGGATGGGCTTTAACTGTGAAAAGATGATGTAAACTCAACGCAAAATACAAACATTTTTGCTACATGCTACATTGGCAAACATGATTTACGACGCCATTTTCAGACTTGTACTTCCTGTACAAAAGTGATGGCGCTCTTTGGAAATGTTGATTTTGTTGATGTGCTGAATATGACATCTTTTGGGGTTAAAGGGTTAACTGCACATTAATAAAATCCATTAAACAGATACTGTAGTGAATTAACCGAAGATGCACAGCCCTAAGGGAAACGCAATTAGTACCCTTGATTCTAATTCCTACTGACTGCCATTCTTATCTTGGAGTTGGTAGATCTCAAACAACCTTTGGTACCATTATATTATAGAATAGGCCTAGGCCTACTCTGCCTTCCAGGTCTGTTTTTCAAGTGTTACTCGGAGTTGCAGTCAAGCATGTTCAAAGTACGAGAGGACGCTAGCCAACTTCCACCATGATTCCGACTCCACTTTCAAATATTATGCTCGGCGCAAGCAACTAGTAGGGAAAACAAGCCAGTGAGCCACAACTGGAAAAGAGGTGCGCATGACTTGGGTTGTAAAACTCCATCTAACTAACTAACTAAAGAAGAACACCATAGATAAATGGCTTTTAAACCCTTCAAATTGCACCTTATAGGGACCTTGAAGCAAGCTTATGTCCCCCCAAAACCCACTCATAACTTAAGTCTAGGACACATCAGTTTGGATAAGTTGGGGTTCAGTAGTAATACTGTAGATCTCCCTTCACCTCCCTAATTGTGTTTCTGGCAGAATCCCTGGAAAGTGTTCTCTTATCCTTTGCATTTACAGTACCACATGATACAGTAGTTTAGATTGTTCCTTCATTCCTAGACAAATGTACTACAACCTGCTTCTTATTCTCTGCAGTAGTTTAGACATACAGTTATTTGTTGAGCAGCATAAAAGAGTTGCAGAATGAAACATACAGGTATACTTTATTGTATGTCCACTTTGGACCTTAACAGGGAATGTTATGTGTTTCACTGAAGTAGTGGGATTGAAAGCTTGGGGAGGGGGGGGGGGGGGGCATCCTGTGTCCTTAATCAGTGTGTAGTAGAAGATAAATAGTCATCAGTGCTCAGCAGATTTCTTGCCTAGAAACAATGTTTGAAGGAGTGATCGGTCTCGTACTATTATGGGATACAGTGTCAGTATTAAAGGTCAAGAGCAGTCCACCACACTTATTTTAAAGCAACAGCTAGATACCACAATTTCCTTCTCATATCTCTTTAAAGTATGACATTTGAAGACAAGAAAATGTCACATGACTCTCACAGCCAATCATGAAACAAATCAGTCTAGTGTCAACTGCACTACTTCAGTTTGGGGTGACTGCTCTTGCCCTTTAGTTCTGACATTTTACTGTGGTTCATATAGTACAGCTAGATGAATCTCTGTCGTCTTTTATCATAGTCAAGAAAGAATTGAAGGATCTGCTATTCTTCTTCAAAATGGAACCATCATTAACAACATCAAGTCTGAATATGGCAGCTTCGAATGCTATGGAAAAAAAGGTTGAAAACATACTGAATGATATACTGGTGAGTCTATGTATGTAATGAAAAGTTTTATTAATGTATAGAACTGACTGGCAGATTGGTAGACCAATGCATGTTTATGTATCACACCATACTGTAGTTCCAAAGATTTTATTAACTTGTGTGCAAATTTTGTTTCCTTTTACCACTAACAGTACTGTATGTGAAATTTTCTCATGTACAATAACTTCAAATCCTTAACTTCTTCCCATATCAGTTGCCACTGCAGTTTGTGTAGTGTTCTGTAATTTGAATTCTCTGTTTATGTGCCATCTGTCATGTCTGTCTGTAAGGTCAGAGCCACTACGAGGGACACAGGAATGGTTAAGTTAAGGCTTTTGAACTCTGTCTGTGTGGAATCAAAGGATGGAAATAGCTAGGAAACTGGAAGGCTCCTTCTTGGAAATTTGGGCAGTGGCATGGAAATTTGGGGATTTGTGGGGAATTAAAATTAAAGTACAGAAAGAGTTTTTGTGGGATTTTTACTTCCTTTCCATCAAATCTGGATTCTTTCCAGTCATTCCATTGCAGATTTGCCAGCCAAGGCCACTTATCTGTTAGCTAAATTATGCAGTGTATGGAAGTATATCAGAACACAAAGTTGCAGTAGTAAGTCTTTGTACAGTGTTCTTCGCCTCTGTAGTGTATGATCCATTAATTACTATGTTCATTTTGTTTTGTCTTTCTTCTAGTCTGTTACATCAATTGAAGAAGCTTTTGCAGGGTAGGTACACGAGAGGTTAAATCTGCCATGTGAAACTGATGAAATTTTAAAAAAATTTCTCTGTTTTAATAATAGAGACTGCACATTGGAGAACATTAAATATTTTACACATCAGGTAGTCAATTTTAAATCTCGTACAGGTATTTGCTATGATTAAAAGCATACAGTAATTTTGTGATTTTTCATTGTTGTTACCACAAGAGACAAAATAGCTGGGTTGGCATATTAATTTGCTCCCAAGAATTGCCAGTTGCTAATCAATTCTTATGTTGACTAGCAAAAGTTGCAGTTACTTGCTAATATTGAAGACTCATTAAAGAATTTTCAAATTACTTTTTTGCTAACCATGTGCAAATCTAAGTCTATGTGGTGTTGTGCACCCCTGAACCCAAAACAAAAGTCATGCATTGTCACTATTATTTGAATTTGATTCTTTCAATTATAAAATGGTACGTAGGGCTATGATTATGTAGTGAAACCAGTATAAAACATTTAATTGCAAAAATTTGTGTCATTTTGTGATTATTTAGTGATTAATCAGTTATCTTGTAACTGTAAACTGCTCCAAGTGGTGCTACAGTAACAGCCCCATATGTATATTACAGGGCCCTGATATT